>JAEIGQ010000062.1:0-1200000 GCA_018904275.1 Lordiphosa clarofinis | reverse complement strand
CATCGTTACTACCTTCAAATCCAGGTTTCGGGAGATCAATAAGTAAGCCTAATTTTTCCTTGAATTCGTTCTGAACCCGATTTTTTGTCTGGCCAACAATTTCTTTGTCCTCTGCCGATCTGGCTTGCCACCTTCTTATAGGCATTTCACGTCAGGCAATGACATTACTTAATTAAACACTGCCTGCTTCATTTTCCATTTTCTATAAACTAAGAAAAGAATTTTTAAATTTAATCTGCTCCCATATATCAAGAAAGTAAACAAACAAAACAGGTGTTAGAACAGCTGATTAATGACATTCAGCATGCGCGCGAATGTTCCAGGGCTGGCAATATTTGAATTTTGAAAATGACTTCACTTACTAAAATTCAATTTTCTCAGAAAAGGCAAAAAAGGGCACGCTAACTTTTTCAGAAAATAAAGTTTAATATTGAAACTTTTTTTTTAAATTTATTTCAAAGAGCGATCGCGCGCGGGCGATTACTTTATGTCCAACAATAAGCAAAAAATGTAGTTTTTTGGACCTTTTTCCAAAAATTAAAAAAAAATATTAAATTTTTTTTTATGAAAATTTTATTTATACTAATGAACTAAGTATAGTCTAAAGTAATACTTCCAATCGCCACATATCCGCATAAAAGTTTCATATTCATGAAAAACGATTGCGAACATACAATTATATGCCCTATTTTATGAATTCCTTGAAATGGAGTTCGAAAGGTGAACTTTAAATGCGTGTTGTGGGAGAACCAAATATCCTAGACAATTTTTCTTTTTTGATTATTACGCAAAATTTAATCATCTTTCAAGTTGCATTTAAGCTTTCTTCAATATCTAAAAAAAAAAAAATCAATTTTGGCGCGGAATTTGCTCTAGTCGCCCCAACGTGTGTCGTCTTGACTTTAAGTGAGGAATCATTCACAGGAACCGCATGATGACTTCCAAGCGTCCCTTTGATTGTTTTACAATTTTCGAACCTGGTTTTCAGATATTCTGAACAGGGCTGCAAACCTCCTAAAAATCGGGAGGGGTTCACTCCGGGGTTCGAACCCGCGAAATTTTTGGGTTTGGGTTCAAAGAGCAGATTCAGAAGGTCCCTGAACCTAGGTTCGGGTTCGAACCGGGGTTCAGGAATAACTTTTTTCTTTGCTCATTGAGAAAATATGTAAGTAATTTGAAACAAAACTAATTGCCGATTTTTCATTATTCAGATAGCTGCTATGTGGTCAGATAAGCTTACCATTTACTCTGCTCTTTGTCTATTGTGACATATGGCTCTATGAGAAACATAAGATGAGAAATCGGCCCTTAAACATTTTATTCATAGGTGGAAGTTAAGAGGCTTGATAATATCATAATCGAGGTTGGATCTGGTGTCGACTGCGCAACCGTTTAGTCTACATCAGGCCAGTTCCCAGTCCAAAAACGTTTTTCTCACTAGAACTACTTTTTCGGCCTTCCGTTCCTATGGCAGCTATATGCTATAGTCATCCGATTTCAATCAATCTGAACAGAATCATGTGGTAACATGTAACATTGATCAGTAACAAGTTTGGGAGCGAAAGAATTGAAAAAAAAATAATTTTTTCTTACTAAGACTATGTTTCTGACCTATCTTTTGTATGGCAGCTATACTATATAGTTGTCCGATTTGAAATTATGTGAAAGCCTTGAAAACTTATAAATACGAGGGTTGGGAGCGATAGCATTGAAAACAAAAAAGTTTTTCTCACTAAAAATTACTTTTCAACCGATCGTTTCTATGGCAGCTATATGCCATAGTCATCCGATCCGGCCGGAAAGACTTCGTGCAAAGTTTGGCTAAGAGGAGATGGCATAGAAACAGACGGACATGGCTATATCAACTCAGCTCGTCATGCTGATCAAGAATATATATACTTTATGTGGTCGGAGATGCTTCCTTCTGTGCGTTACAAACATCCGGACAATTTTAATATACCCTCTCCAATCGTATAAAAATCTGAAATTAGATCTCTACATGCCCACCACAAGTTGATTTGCGGTTTTGCACTTTCAAAAGCAATTGATTAATTTTATTTCCATCTGTCTGTTTGTCGTACACACGTAGATCTTTAAAATGGTAAGAGGTAAAAATTTTCGAAGTGTAGGAACTTCTTATACTAACAGGCAGATTGTATTTATTTTCAATATATCTGGCAGGATGCAATCGATGGAAATTACTTTTAGCACAGCCAATAAATAGCAATACCTAGAAGCATCATCTCATACCTAAATTTGGTATTGCGGGTACTGCTGGTAACACTCTTCATTACTTACGCACGCATCATGTAAAACCAAAACTAAATGTAACATTTTATATATAAGATGCCTTATCTAGGTATTTCTTTTCTTTGGAGCAACTAAGTCAAAGCATTCGTCAAGCTCACTTAGCCTCCCCAAGAAAAAATAATCGGCCTGTTCCGAAAACTCCTCTGTGTGCGTGTGCTATTTTAATTGAAAAACATTTGATTTTGTAGTCGTAACAGTTGAACAACAGTTTATCTTACGTAATTTATTGTAATATTATGTTTAAATTTTATAACTCAACACCTGCGTTATTATGAAAACGGACTGAATTTCATATTCGTGTTACACATTTTTACTCAAAAGATTAACCACTTTGTAGCGGATTACCATGAAAATAAGAACAATTAGTTTTGAGGGGTTTGATATATAAAAAGAGTCAAAGCAATATTTGTATACCATTCATTTGGGCACATTTTTGTTAAATTAAACTGTTTTTTAACTTTTGAAAACTCTTCTACTCTAATCAATCTCAATCTCAATTTTCATTTCTATGAAAATCCAACATTATGATTAATTTATTAATCCTTTTAATTAAAGAAAAGATTTTAGATATTTAGAAATGATTAATTAATCCGTCCATGACGTTAAATCATTGTGACAAACATAAACTAGATCAAACTTGTCCTCAAAATGACTTATGTAACTCATAAATAGTTAGAGAAATAGTATGATAAGATGTATTCCTTTACTTAGAAGCTTCCTTTAAAGCATCAAAAGGATCGACTGCGTTCTTATTTTTTGGTGATGTATGTTGCAAGCGTCTGAACTTGCTAGTTCCGCTCTTATACGTCGATGGCTGTGGAAATATACAAGTATTAGTAACAAAGTTGTGAGTCAGAATTAGATACTAAATTACTTGTGGAAATTTTGGTTTGTTCGACTCGTCGTCATCATCAGTATCGCCAAAATCGGTGAAATCATATACAGGAATGCGGCGACGCTGTGGTCTACGTGAATTTTTTGGAACGGCAAATATAGATGCAGCAGATGTTGTTGATGCATTCTCTTTATTTTCTTCTGACTTGTTTGCATTATTCAAAGCAGATTCCGAAGCTCCATCTAACTGAAAAAAAAACATTAAGTGAGTATAAAATTAAGCTTATGGCTTTAAGTTCAATACGCACCAATTGGTTCTCCTCTGAGCCAACTATTAGATCTATAGTGTCATTAGCTTCAAACTGAGATGGCCGTAATTCATGTGCTTCCTTTTTAAAGATGCTAGCCGAGCCAACGGACTTGTCAAAGACACTGCCAATTTGAGTCATTTTGTAATTCAGTTCGGCTATGGTGCTCTGTGGAAAGAGAATGACATTGTTGGGGCATAGAAGTTTTATTTGGAAAAGCAAAAATATTTGAAAAAATAGCAAAATACCATTTAATTTTAAAAACGCAGGCATTTTTTAACGCCTATGAAAAATATTAAGATACCGAATTGGTTAAAATTATTTTAATTTTTCTACTTAGAAATCGCTCTCCAACAAGGAAGGAAATATAATGGCAGGGTATTTATCTGTAGTGTTTTTTCATTAATATCTTATTTACTTTACATTTGTGATTTTTAAGTAGAAAATATAAGAATATTTTTTTTATTTGCGTTTTGTCATATTTTTCTAAGCTTTTAAAAGAAATTGTTCGTTCAAACGTCTTCGAGCAAATGAATTGAATATTTGTCAAAGCTACCAAATTGATTTAAAAATTATATTTTTCGCGACTTCCTTTTGATTCATACCTGGATTGACTGCCTATTAGGTTTCTAAATTGAGATATGTGTTGAAATATGCATGCATAAGTTTGTAGCTTCCGGAAAAATTTTAATTCCAACGAGAAGGAGCGATGCAGTCGAGTGCCCAGACTCCAAAATACGCTATAAAATTATAAAAATCGGTTGAATAGTTCCCATTTAAATTTAAGTCCAGGACGTCAACACATGGTGAAACAAATATCCTTAAATTTCCAAGCAACATTTTTTTCTCAAGTTACTTTTCTGAAAAATTGCGAAAATTTTTTAACTTTTTTTGAAGTATTTCTTCTAAAGGGGTTACATGGGTTTCGTCGGGTAAAAAACGGACTATTTTCAATCATTTATTTTCTATGTAAAAAATTATTTATTTAATTCAAACTTTTTTCTGTCTTAAAGATAAATATTTAAAGAATAATTTATGAAATTTAAAAATAAAAAAATAAAAAAATAAAACTCTTAAATTTTGTGACGTCATTTCCGGTGACCCCTCGAAAAAAAGGTGCGTCCGCGTTGTCAGCATAACTCCTGATAGGTTCATCGAAAATGAAAAAACAAAAACATATGTTGTAGTTAAGACCATAAACTCGTCCTTGAACGATATCTCTGCTTTAAATATGTATCTTTAAGACAGAAAAAAGTTTGAGTTAAATAAATAATTTTTTACATAGAAAAAAAATTATTGAAAATAGGTTCTTTTTTACCCGACGAAACCCATGTAACCCCTTAAATAAATAGAGGCAAGCTAACATCGGCTCGACCGAAGTTTATATACCTTGGAGCTTGAGATATGAAAGATTTTTTTTCAGACCTATCTTTTGCAAAGGAGCTATACTATATAGTTGTCCGATTTCGACAAATTTTGGTTAAACTATGTGAAATCCTTGAAAACTTATAAATACGAGCAATAGTACTAAAAAAAAACAAAATAGTTTTTGTCACTAAAACTAGTTTTTCGACCGATCGTTCATATAGCAGCTATATGCTATAGTCATTCGATCCGGCCGGTTCCGACAAATGCGCAGCGTATTTGTACCAAAAGACTTTGTGCAAAGTTTGGTTACGATAGCTTTAAAACTGACGAAGCATAGAAACAGACGGACAGACGGACATGGCTATACCAACTCAGCTCGTCATGCTGATCAAGAATATATATATGTGGGATTGGGAATATAAGGACTAGTAGAAGGTCGGGCTTAAGCAACGACGTCAGTTATCGCATCAGCCAAAGTTAGTCTGCAGTGCTCTCTCTCTCTCTCTCTCTCTCTCTGCTTTGTGTCTCTCTCAGTTGATCGTTGCTTCAAATGAAGTCGTGAGCAGTGTGAGTTAGTCGTCAGAGTCATAGAGTTAACATTGAGTTGACATGGAGCAAGGAGAATTGTCCAAGATTTGCCAAGAAGTCGGTCTTATTTAAGTTTGAAGTTAAGTCTTTAATTAATATACAATCGTCTTAATTCATTTAGGTTAGGTTAGGTTGCGATGGCTGAGAGGGGGGCGCCCCCCCCCCCTCTACGCCCATTTGGGCCTTTTCAAAAACCAATTTTTATCCCCTATAACCCTTTTTATTACTGAGGGGGGTGTTGGTTAGTGAACCATTTTGTGGTGACAGAATAAATTTGAGTAGAGCTGGGATCTCTAGCCCGGATGTCTCCGAGAGGTTGAGTAGTAGAGGTTGACCAAGTGTCCTGAGTCTCCTTCTACTCAAGGCGGGGCAATGGCACAAAAGGTGTTGTACCGATTCCTCCTCTTCTTCGTGTCCGCAACTTCTGCAAAAGTCGTGGTAAATGACGCCTAGGCGTTCTGCGTGTCTGCCAATGAGACAGTGACCTGTAAGGGTTCCTACCAGAAGTGATATGTGGTCCCTTCTGTGACGTAAAAGTGTGTTAGTACGTTTTTGGTCGAATGTTGGCCACGTAAGCCTCGCTACTGCACAGGAAGAAAGGTTTTTCCACCGGTTCGTAGCGAGACGAAGTGTTTCTGCTTTTTTATGAAGTTTATATGTCGCCATAGGCATTCCTATCGTGCTCCTCTCTGAAAGGAGCTCGATGGTGGTTCCTATTCTGGCCAGTTTGTCCGCAGACTCGTTACCTTCTATGTTGCGGTGTCCAGGTACCCATATCAGGTGTATACTAAAATGTCGTGCGATCTCGTTGAGAGATAAGCGACACTTAGTAAGTGTTTTAGCATTGTTGGTGTGTGAGTCAAGTGCTTTAAGGGCGGCTTGACTATCTGAGTATATAAATACATTTCGTTCCTTGACCGTGAGTGTGCTAAGGTAGGTGGCAGCTTCCTGGATGGCTACCACCTCTGCTTGGTACACACTACAGTGGTCAGGAAGGCGGAACGATAAGTTCAAATCTAGGTTGGGAGAGAAAACTCCCCCTCCTACTTTTTCGTCGAGCTTAGAACCATCGGTGTAGATGTTAATGGCGTTAGCTCTGCTGTGGGGCAGGTTGTCCCAATCGTTTCGGCTTGGGATATAGACGTCGTAACATTTGTCGAACGTCGTTTGTGGTATACAGTAGTCTGTAATTAATGGTATACCCGTTTGGTCTTCGAGTATGGAGGCGTGTCCCGAATTGCCCCTGTTCCAGGTATCGGATTCTCGTAGTCTTAAGGCTGTTGTGGTAGCCATTTGCTTAGCTACGAGGTCTAGTGGTAGAAGGTGAAGAATAGTATTTAACGCTTCCGTTGGTGTCGTTCGGAGAGCGCCGCTAATACAAATTTCCGCACTTCTCTGTACTTTGTGCAGATTGTTCAGGGCTGATTGTTTTCCGAGTGCTGGCCACCATACTAGAGCTCCGTAGAGTAGTATGGGGCGTACTACGGCTGTGTAAAGCCAATGTACAATGGATGGGGAAAAACCCCATCTGCGGCCAATGGCCTTTTTACAAGAGAAAAGAGCAATGGTTGCCTTTTTTATACGTTCATTTATGTTGTCATTCCAAAGTAGTTTCTTATCTAGAATGACACCCAAGTATTTGGCATTGTCACCAAATACGAGGCTTACTCCGTTGATTTTAGGCGGGATAAGATCAGGAATTTTGTACTTTCGGGTGAAAAGCACTAATTCCGTCTTAGCCGGGTTTACGCCCAAGCCACAAGATTTTGTCCACTGAGCAAGTGTTGTCAGTGCGGTCTGCATGAGGTCACACAGCGTTTGAGGAAACATTCCACATTTGTAGATGGCAATATCATCCGCGTAAGCCACCACTTCGTGTCCCTCCGCCTCCATTAGCCGCAGCAGTTGGTTAACTGTTACAACCCACAGAAGCGGAGAAAGAACACCTCCTTGCGGAGTGCCTCTGTTTACACATCTGCGAGCAGTTGCACCGCCAAGTTGGGAGTACACCGTTCTGCTGGTTAGCAGTTGTTCGATGAATCTTACTAGCGGCACATCTGCTCCCACATATGTCAAGGCAGAGGTGATGGCGTTAGGTTGGACGTTATTGAAGGCACCCTCTATGTCGAGAAATGCTACTAAGGAGAAGTCTCTTACTTCAAGTGATCTTTCAATCCTTGAGACCAGGGAGTGTAGGGCGGTTTCAGTAGACCTACCCTTGCTGTATGCATGTTGGGTGTGTGCTAGATGAGCGGGACTAATAGTTTGCCTTAGGTGTGCATCTATAAGTCTCTCGAGAGTTTTAAGGAGAAACGAGGATAGGCTGATTGGCCTATAATCGTTTGGTTTCACATGTGAAGCTTTGCCAGCTTTCGGTATGAATATTACTTTAGTTTCTCTCCACCTAGTGGGGATGTAGTTGACCTTGAGACAGCTTACATAGATTGTGTAAAGCCAGGTCATTGTGTACCCAATGGTTTGTTGTAGTTGGGCAGGATATATGTTATCGAGACCTGGCGACTTAAATGGCTCGAACGAATCGATAGCCCATTTAATTCTGGTCTCCGTGACAATGGTTTTGTCGTATTGCATAGAAAGGTCGGTTGGCCTAACCTGAGGTATTAAGTTAAGGGAGCATTCAGGGAAGTGAGTGCTTAGCAGAAGACTTAGAGATTCTTCGCTCGAGTCGGTCCAGGTTCCGTCTGTTTTTTGTAAGAGTCCTGGCGGGGTTGGTGAGCTAGCCAGGATCTTTCTGAGCCGTGATGCATCAGAAGTAGATTCAATATTACTACAGTAATGTGTCCAGGAGGAGCGTTTTGCCCTCCTTGTAGCTTTCTTATAAGTACCTAGCTTTTGTTTATATAACTCCCAAGAGGTTGTTTGGTCGTTATATTTGGCTACGTTAAATGTATGACGACATTCTTTTCGGAGCTTATCCAGCTCTGCAGACCACCAAGGTGGTTTGAAAGTGGATTTAATTTTTCTAGGGGGCAGGCCCTATTGAACGAGTCCGTATACGCGAAGGTTAGCATATCGACAAGCTCATCTATCTGTTTTTCCGTACTTGGTGTGTATGGTGGGGACGATCCAAGCTTTTTTAGAGAGAAGTTTGTTGTGTACTTCCCAATTGGTCTTTTTGGGTTCTGTATCCGTATGGGTGATGGACACTTATTTGTTAGTACAATCTCTATGTATCGATGATCAGAGAAGGAGTGCTCTGGAAGCACCTTCCATGAGATCAATTGGTCACATAGGTCTTCAGAGATGAGGGTTATATCTAAAACCTCTCTTCTATTTTTGATAATAAAGGTGGGGTCGTTCCCTTTATTGGCAATATGCAAATCTGTCTGTAATAGGTAGTTGTACAGTGATTCACCGCGCTCATTTATATCTGTACTGCCCCATTGTGTGTGGTGTGCGTTGGCATCGCCACCTAAAATAAGGCTTGTGTGAGTGTGACTCTTGCTTCCAGTTAGGTCCCGGAATATTTTTGGTGGTGGGGGGCTCTCAGTGTCATGAGCCAAGTAAAGGAGGCCAGCCTGATTGTGGAACTCCCCAGCTCCAGGCTGACTGTAGTGATGTCACCATCACTAAATTGAGGAAGAAATAGTGTTTTAAAATGTATTTTGGTTAAAATACATGTACGAATTTTTCCCTTGCCTTTGGTATGGTAAAGGTTGTATTTGGGTGTACGTAAGCCATTGATTCTGTCACCAGAAATCCATGGCTCTTGAACAAAAACAATATCTACTTCGCCTGAGGTTAGGCGAAGTAAAAGTTCAGCGGTTGCTGCTTTGGAGTGATGCAGGTTTATTTGTAGAACCCGCATCAAAAAATAATAAATTTGTAACTAAGGCTTTATTACAGGACTTAGCCATTTGAACCTCCAGACACCCACTTCACACAAATCCCCATCATTTGCCTTTGCTTCCGTTTGGGTGAAACTGAAAACAGAGCGAAACGGTGGGCACTCGAACTAAAGTGAGGTTCCGGCTGTAAATCGGCCAAAATCAAAATTAAAGTCTGTAGCTAAAAAAGTGTCAGCACTAATTGTATGTCAGCACTAACAGCTTTGGAGGTAAACGTAGAACGTAATGAATTGACGTAAAACGTAATGTGGCGCTTACGTCGTCAACCAAAACCACTAAATTTATACTTAAACATAAACAAATGGATATTGGTTCAAATTTTAATGATTCACAAAAACTTGCGTGAAAACTCCTTGTGATGCACTGTGGGGGTGGGAGGATCACTGAGTGGGTGGACACAGGTGTGGCACCTGACTGCTGGCGGCACCTGACTTCGGGCGGCTGCTGGCGCCAACCAATTTATTTTGCAGATCGCCGGCAAATTTACAGGGCAAAACACTCGTCGTTTATCAAAAAACTTTACAAAATTTTTTTGGTGTCAACCGAACGAGTTTACAATAATTATTTTAACTTTTTTCGCGGAGCGCCAAAAATCAAAACAAACCGCACGATCAGTGTGACCAGATCAATTAATTCATTTAATATAATCAATCTTGTGAACTTTACCCAAAATAAACTATAATTTGTGAAACCTACATATGGGCACTTCCATTCTGTCGAACCGTGACCGTCGTACTTATTGAAAATGAAAAAAAGTCAAAATAAATCGAATTTTTAATTCGTTTTTATACCCTTGGAGAGAATATATTAAAATTGTCCGGATGTTTGTAACGCAGGGAAGGAAGCATCTCCGACCACATAAAGTATATTTATTCTTGATCAGCATGATGAGCTGAGTTGATATAGCCATGTCCGTCTGTCCGTCTGTTTCTATGCTATCTCCTCCGTCAGTTTTAAAGCTATCTTAACCAAACTTTGCACGAAGTCTTTTGGTATAAATACGCTGACAATTGTCGGAACCGGCCGGATCGGATGACTATAGCATATAGCTGCCATAGGAACGATCGGTTGAAAAACTAGTTTTGGTGAGAAAAACTTTTTTGTTTTTAGTGCTATCGCTCCCAACGCTCGTATTTAGAAGTTTTTAATAATTTTACATAATTTCACCAAGCCTTGTCAAAATCGGACAACTATATAGTATAGCTGCCATACAAAAGTTAGGTCTGAAAAAAAGTCTTAGTGAGAAAAACTTTTTTGTTTTTTTTTTAATGTTATCGCTCCCAACGCTCGTATTTATAAGTTTTCAATGATTTCACATAATTTCACCAAAATTTTTCGAAATCGGATCACTATATAGTATAGCTGCCATACAAACTGTCAGGCACATATCAAGCTCCAAGGGTTTATAAACTTCGGTCGTGCCGAAGTTAGCTTGCCTCTATTTTTTACTGTATAATATAGTTCTCAGCAAGCACTTTTATTAGTGTTAAAGTGTATAGCAAGTGAAAATCGGTTTCCAAAATAATGACAAAATTGGAAACTATTCGAACGTGACAAAAACAGAATTGGTTTGGGGAGGAGCTATATAAAGATAACGTTTAGCGAAACCTAACACAATAACTAAGCCCGAATAGTTTTAATATCTTATGTATGAATAGTTTTTTGTAATGTGTATTATTTGATTAAAAAATCTTTAGTACTTTTTTTGTAAAAAAATATTTATCTCTGTCGATATGTGACATGTCGAACGTGACATTTTTTCCATCATTATCTTTATGTGATTTCTGCTATAATGCGAAGAAAAAACTTACAGTTAATTGCATTGGCATAGTTTCTCATGGTTTCTTATGCATTCTTGTATAGCCCTTTGTACCATCCGAAAGATTTTAGATAACGAAAATACATGTAATCTATATTCACTTTATGGCAAAAAATTAATCAAATTTAATGTAAAAATGAAAAAAAAAACGCTCTAACGCGGCCGTGAAACCGAGAATATCCAATTGGGTTATGAGTAAATGTAAGATTAGCTTACATTAGTTTAATTGGAATGTTTCCATATGAAAATTCGTTCAAATATAGTGTTTTTAAACACTTCAATTTTTTTGGCCCAGGTGGACCTTTTTTTGCAAATGCCCATATACTTTATGTGGTCGGAGATGATTCCTTCTGTGCGTTACAAAAATCCGGACAATTTCAATATACCCTCTCCAAACGTATAAACATTGGAGAAAAAGTTTTTCTAGAAGTACTTAGCTTAAAAATTAAATAAACACACAGACACATTCATATCATTAGCCGAAATCAGATTCTTACATACCAAAAATTAATATCCAAAATTGGCGAAAAAGACCAACCTGGAAAAACGACAAAAAGTAGCGTACCAGACGATCAGAACAAGAACGGACACATCAAACAAACATAAAATAAATAATGCGATATCGGAAAAAACGAGGGAATACGGCATTACTCCCAATAATGACTGGTTTGTCCACCAAACCAGCATAGATATACCGGAACAGTCCCTTGGAGAGGGTATATTGAAATTGTACGGATGTTTGTAACGCACAGAAGGAAGCATCCCCGACCACATAAAGTATATATATTCTTGATCAGCATGACGAGCTGAGTTGATATAGCCATGTCCGTCTGTCCGTCCAGCTGTTTCTATGCTATCTCCTCCGTCAGTTTTAAAGCTATCGTAACCAAACTTTGCACGAAGTCTTTTGGTATAAATACGCTGCATATTTGTCGGAACCGGCCGGATCGGATAACTACACACAAAAAAATCTGGTGGGTAAAATTAACTACGCTGACAGTAACTTTTTTCAAAATTTTTTGTGCATGCGTTTTTGTTGTTGTTTGGTAACTGTACTAACAGTAAAATGTACAGAAGGTTTTGTAAGGTTTACGTATTATTTAGCACTAGTTTTGTTGTTGCATTTAAGAACTGTACGCTGAGTAAATTCAACTACAAATATTTTTTCACATATTTTGTTGTTTTAATAAGTTACTGTAAACTACAGTAACATTACCATAGAAATAGTAACTTTGACGTGATTTTTTCATCCTATACTTTGTTGTTGTTACAACAAACTGTACCCACAAGTAAATCCAACAGCACATATAGTATAACTTTTTGAATGCATTTGCTGCACTGATTAACTGTACCGACGGCAAATCTAACCGCGGAAATTGTCGACTCAGTAAATTTTAGTTGGTCTTATATTGTATACTTGAACGGAATTTGAACTTGAGAATCAATTAAATTGCCAGCGTGTGACAGCTAGAATAGTCTCCCAGCCTACTATTCTACAGTTGTGTAATAGCAGTTACATTACTAATTTTATGGTAAAATTACTGTAAATTCAGTATAAAAAGTACTTACTGTAAATATCGGTAAATATTACAAATTATGTGGGTTGGCGCATTTTTAAACGAGATTTTCGGTTGGATTTACTAATAATAATAATACTTTATTAAAAATCAAATAACAGATGGTTTGAAAAGGCATACAATATTTCACTGAGATGTTGAGTTTTAATAAGGTAATACGGCTATGACTATCAAGTCGTCAGTCGGAGAATTATTGGTGATAAAAATGATTAATATATATATTATTTTATTATAGTGTGAAACATGTTTGCCACTCCCTACCTTAATACAAACTGCTTCCCCGCTCGTCGCGAGATACAGAATCGTTGGGGTATGGGAGCAGCTCCCAAGTTGCACCTATTAAAATAAAAAACAAAAAGGAACAAAAAATTTTAAACATAAAAACTAAAAATATTCCATTAAAATTTGTTTTCGGTATCTTATGGCATGCTGCAGATATAGTGTTAAATTCTTCCACTTAGTTCCAGAGGCATCGTTTAGCAAATCAATAATTTCTCTTTCGCCTAAAAAGCAATTTCCAAAAAAAAGCAATCTATACTCTGATAGAATTGGGCATCTTCCAATGAAGTGGCGTATGTCCTCGATTTCGTTGGTGTTGCAAAGCTCACAAATGTTCGTTCCACCTTGTTGTAAAGTGTATTTATTTCCGTTCAGCCAGATCATGTCGCATCTTGCTTTCAGCACCCATGATACCGTTCTGGTTTCCAATTGGAGCAGTCTACTACCGACTGATTCATCGAAGTCTTTGTAGATTCGTGTCACACTATTCATTTTCCTTTCAAAGAGTTGTTGATTTCGATTCTGAGATAACGCTTCTAAAATAATTTCTCGAGTTTGTGCCCAGATAATCGGTTCCAAAAGTTCTTCACTCCAAACAATATTGAAAGGTCCACTGATTAAATTTAGACCTTTTGCCCAGAAAATATTTCTGGCTAATATTTCCTTTGACATAATATGAGGGATACGGTCGTTGCTGTACGTGAATAGTGTTTTTTCAATGTATTTCATGTGCAAGTTTAACATATACAGACAACTACTTTCCATATTCGTGTCCAGCGCTATGGCATAGCTTGGTGTCGTTCTTGGTAGGCAAAAAATTCGTTTAATAAAAAACATATATAAATTACTAAATTTCTACTTCTTCTGGAAGTGTGTAGCCCCAAACTTGCGCACCATATGACTGTATAGCTCTGCACACTGCTCCAAAAATCTTGATCTTCATGTCAAATGAAATATTGTTTTTTGACAGCATGCTCCTCCAAGTACAGTTTATACTAATTTTCGCCGCAGAAATTCGTTTATCAATGTGTTTTTTAAAGGACAGCCTCGGGGTTAATACAACACCAAGATACGTGAATTCCGAAACAACACGGATGGGTTCGCCATTGTACACCCATTTTTCCATCGCCGACAAACGCCCTCCTCTTCTGAAAACCATGATTTCTGACTTTGACGTATTTACTTCCATGTTCCAGGTCACGCAGTATTGCTCCAATCTATGTATCATTTGTTGCAGTACTGTAGCATCGTCAGCCATCATGACTATATCGTCTGCATATGGGTCATTCTTTTATAAACCGAACAGCAAAAAATTTTTTTATTTTTCATTTTAATAAAAAAAAATCCGAAATTAGATCTCGACATGCCCACCAAAACGTAATTTGCGGTTTTGCACAAAAATTTTTTGTTAATTTTATAAACAATTTCAAAAATCGTCAAAAACGAAAAAATGGAAAAAAAGGGTTTTTTTAAAACGTGATATCTCAGGATTGGTTTATCGGATAGGTCACAAGTTGATATCGATGGAAAGAATTTTACTGTATCTACTCAAATCATAATTTTATAAATTTTTAAATTATTTAATAATATTAAGTAAATGTTGCTAAAAATTACATATAATTTTTTCTCAGTGTTAACCACCATGTTCTGGCTTCTGAGGATATAGAATTTATTGTACTGAACACAACTTAAAAAACGGTGTTTTCAAAAAGATGGAGACTTTTATAGTTTAAAAGTTATGAATTTTTGAAGTTATAAACAAATTAAAAGTTGCCCTTAAATAATAATTTCTCACGCAGTCCGTTTTAAAGCTTTTTGGTTGAAACTTGGCAAGTGTGCTTTATATTCATCAAGCTTTCCAAAAATGTCAACATCTCGCGGATCGGATGACTATAACATATAGCTGCCATACGAATGTTATGATTAATTGAATTTTGTTGTGAATTAGGGTTACCAGAGCTTTCAATGTGTTGTATACCAAGACCAAACTCAGCATTCCTATGGCAGCTATATGTTATAGTCGTCCGATCCGCGTGATGTTGACATTTTTGGAAAGCTTGATGAATATAAAGCACACTTGCCAAGTTTCAACCAAAAAGCTTTAAAACGGACTGCGTGAGAAATTGTTATTTAAGGGCAACTTTTAATTTGTTTATAACTTCAAAAATTCATAACTTTTAAACTATAAAAGTCTCCATCTTTTTGAAAACACCGTTTTTTAAGTTGTGTTTAGTACAATAAATTCTATATCCTCAGAAGCCAAAACATGGTGGTTAACACTGAGAAAAATTATATGTAATTTTTAGCAACATTTACTTAATATTATTAAATAATTTAAAAATTTATAAAATTATGATTTGAGTAGATACAGTAAAATTCTTTCCATCGATATCAACTTGTGACCTATCCGATAAACCAATCCTGAGATATCACGTTTTAAAAAAACCCTTTTTCCATTTTTCGTTTTTGACGATTTTTGAAATTGTTTATAAAATTAACAAAAAATTTTTGTGCAAAAACCGCAAATTACGTTTTGGTGGGCATGTCGAGATCTAATTTCGGATTTTTTTTTATTAAAATGAAAAAATAAAAAAATTTTTGCTGTTCGGTTTATAAAAGAATGACCCATATAGCAGCAGCCTTATGTTTTTGTTGCAGACACTAAGACCACCACCAAGGTAATCATGAAGATCATCCAAATATAATGCGAATAAAAGAGGAGATAGCAAGCATCCTTGACGGACTCCAATATTAGTTTTAAAATAATTCGACATTTCGTCACCGGTCCATACAGTTACTTGAGTATCAGCGTAAATATTTTCCAAAATGTTTAAAAACTTAGTAGAAACACCTAGCATATAGAGCTTGTAAATAAGTAACCTTCTGGGAATTTTGTCAAAGGCAGCGCTGAAGTCAACAAAGTAGGCATACACTTTTTTGTTCTCCTCCATTTTCAGATGCACAATTGCTGTGAGATTGTATATGTTATCTACTGTTGAATATTGTGCTCTAAACCCCGATTGATATTCATTTATTTTATTATTTAACTTTACCCATTTTGTAAGGCGGTCATTTAAAATTCCCATAAAAATTTTAGCAATACAGTTCATGAAAGAAATGCCGCGATAATTTTGAGGTTGATTTAGATCTCCTTTTTTGTGGATTGGGAAAATGACGCTTGTTGTGCAACACTCCTCGATATGTCCTCTCTCCAGGATGCTATTGTAGACAGTGGCTAATGCGTTTATAAAGCAAGTCGGAGCGTTTTTATAAAACTCATATGGTATTCTGTCATCGCCTGGTGCCTTATTTTCTTTAGTACGACTTAGTACGTGGAGAATCTCTGCGCTGGTTACTACTTCATCCAATGTGCCAACTTCAATATAATTTCTCACAAATAAAACATCGGGTGATGTCTGTGCTGGGTTTAAAAGCTTTTGGAAGTAGTTTTCAAAGTCTGAGGCTGCAATATTAGTGCCGGTTTGAAAATGAGCATTATTTATCTCCCTTGCTAGCTTCCACCAATCCTTACTAGATTTAACTTGGTCCATTTTCAGGCCAAGCTCTTTCCAATATGTTGCCTTTTTTTTCTCGCATATGGAGCGATATTCTTTTCGTTTTTCGACATAGACTAATCGAGCATCATTGTCATTGGATCTCCTAAACTTTTTTAAGTATTTTAATGAGGTCTTGCGTGCCCAGAAACACTCCGCATCAAACCACCTTTCCTTGCTCTCAAAAAGCTGTTTGTTTGGCTTAGGCGCAGACATTTTGATAATTTCTTGTATATTGGCTAATGACATAGGTTCTGGCTTTCCAATCAAAAAATGCTCAACGCTTTCTCGGTACCGCTCTGCTTTTTCCGTCTTCCAAATGTATTTTGGCAGTAGTTTTAGTGAGGATTTTTCGCTGGACTCCGAAACGTTTATTTCCAGCTTCAAGGGCAAGTGATCTGACCAATCTTTAGACTCTACTTTCATGTCGCTGATAATTTCCAACAATACCTGTGAGACCGCCACAATGTCGTTTGTTGAGCTCCCCATTGTGCTGATATACGTGAACTCTCCGTCTTCATCTCCTTTTGTTAGACCATTTAAAATAATAAGACCATTTTCTTCACAGAATTCTACAAAGTATTTTCCTTTAGCATTTACGACTTTGTCTTTTGCGTTCCTTCCGTCCACATTTGTTATAGCAGGCATATATCCACACATGGGGAGTTCTTGTGTGAGCTCGCCGAAACGTACATTTAAGTCTCCTAATAAAATAATGTTGTCATCTTTGCATTCTAGGAAAAGCTCTTCGATTTTTTCAAAGTCTTGGTTCCAATTACAACTTCTAATATATGCTGGGACTAATGGAAAAAGCGATGTTTCTCCCTCTATCTTTATGTGTTGCCTTCCAGCTTCGTGGACAACTTCGTACTTCAAATTAAAGCGCGCCAAAGATTTGCTTATGCCCAGAAGCATTCCACCAATTGCTCTCCCGTAGTTTGCGACTCTTTCAGCTGGGGTCCAGTAGGTATCAAAGCCACTAAGATACTTTTTAAACGTTTCAATCTTTTCTTGACGAACATGTGTTTCCAACAATATAAAAATGTGAAATGACTTGACGTATTCAAAGAAGGCCGGGAATAATAACTTATTTTCTAAACCATGAACATTGTATGATAAGACGTTAATTTTACTGACATTTATCTTATTAGCTATAGTTTTTTCTTTATTTAATGCCGGGGGTGGTGATTTATGCCTTTGAAGTTTTCTCCGACTGACCGAGTTTAGTTTTTTGTATCTAATTCCTTTATAATATTGTTAAAGTTCAAGTTGATATTGAAGATATCCCCATAAATGCTTTTAAGTATTCCCTCCGCCTGGGATTTTTGGCACATTAGCTGTTTCTCTTTGCTCCAGTGGAAAATCTTGCCGTCTATGAGCATTCTATCATTTCTGACTTGTATCCGCTTGCTTTTATTCAAATTCAAAAGATTTTTCCGGACCCACAACAATGCCTTTTATCCAAGAGACGCTCTCTGCTCATATCCTGGTCTACTGATATTTGGGTGCCTGCGAGATTTTTGGTGTGCTTTAAAATTTCGTGTACCTTTGCAACAGTGCTCAGCTCTACTACAATACTCATTTTACCTTCAGCCTCATAAATTTTTCTAACCGACTCAACACTGACAGTTGTGGGTATTTTGAGTGTCTCTTTACACAGTAGGTTCGAGACTTCCTTAACGTGACCCATTACCATATTTAGGTCTGCTTTCGTAGGCAAATTCAACATCTTCTCATCCAGCGTCCTCTCCATGGTGCTCTTCATGACCTCCATCAAATCTTGTATTGTCATTTTGCTGACAAGCTCTTCCGGCGATGTTTCCAAATGTTGTCGTTTTGCCGCGCTCCCTGTTGCAGTTGGTGTTCGTTGCATTTTGAATGGCTGGAGTTGCACAGTTTTATGCCCAAAAGTAGGCTATCTTATCGTCGCCCCAAAACCAAAAGCTCTGCTTGCTCACAAAGCTTTGAACTAATCCGAGCTTTTACCTTTAGCTCACTGCGAGTACCTTAATCAGCTGATATGGGCCACCTCTAATTGTATTCTTCCTCGTTCTTTCCGATTCGTACAAGTTGGTGCAAATTATTATTAAAAGTTAGCGGCAGCTCTCTCTTATGAGTCTCTTTCGGGTTAAAGAGACACTCGAAATCGTTGGCCCTATTTTCGTAGGGTCCTCCAAAGCAGTAAAAAACATTTACCACCCACCAATCACTCGTGCTACCCTGCAACACATGTGTGTGTGTGTGTCGGTTTTGTTCCTTTGGTGACTTCTTGAGTGATTCTATTTTGATGTATATATGTGTGTGCATTACCTCTATCCCTTTTCTGAATGACTTTCTTCTAGGTCTTCACTGCACTTAATTTAAGCGTTTTTTAAATGCTTATAGACACTAAAAACACACAAGTAGCCGTGGAACAACCTCCTGGTCGATGCGTTACAATTTTTAAAATTATTTAAAAGGATTTTCTCGATGTTTTTAGCCAATTTTCAGGAGCTATGCAAAAACGCGTCCACTTTCCTTCACTTTCTCTTCAAAGTCTCAAAGTCTGCAGTTATATATAATCTTGTAAGAATGACTAATAGTCAAACATTTACAAAATTTCTAACACATACAAGGCATAACTAGCATTGCGCAAACAGCTCTTTTCAATTTATATTTTAATCGTCAAATCGACTGAACCTATCTTTTGCACTAAATATACTGCTACCAAAACTCTACCAAAAAATAAAAACAAACAACAAATATTTTTTTTGTTTTCTATATTTTTTTGCACTTTAAAGTCGTACGAATGTCGCGTTCGCGACTGTGGAAATACCCAAATACGAGCGTTGGGAGCGATAGCACTAAAAACAAAAAAGTTTTTCTCACTAAAACTAGTTTTTCGACCGATCGTTCCTATGACAGCTATATGCTATAGTCATCCGATCCGGCCGGTTCCGACAAATGTGCAGCGTACTTATACCAAAAGACTTCGTGCAAAGTTTGGTTAAGATAGCTTTAAAACTGACGGAGGAGATAGCATAGAAACAGACGGACGGACGGACGGACGGACGGACGGACAGACGGACATGGCTATATCAACTCAGCTCGTCATTCTGATCAAGAATATATATACTTTATGTGGTCGGAGATGCTTCCTTCTGTGCGTTACAAACATCCGGACAATTTCAATATACCCTCTCCAAGGGTATAAAAATCCCAGAGGAATCATGCTCAGAGTAGGTGCTACTTTAAACTAGGGGATGATGAAATTTTACAGTGTGGGCCGGATGGCGCAAAACATTAGTGTAGCATGTTTTTATTTGCACAACTCTTTAATGCTATTATCACCAAAGTGATAAAAAGACCCTGGGCTATGGTCGATGGGCGAACCGCATAGAACAGCCGTTAATTGTTCAAAGAGTCAACGCGATCGCTATAAGACCCGGAAAGTTGCTTGAAAATCAAGAGTCCCATATACAGATACCGCGGTAAAATATCTCGCCTTGTTTCTGGACCGCCGCTTGACCAGGAGAGCTACGGTTGCAGCTATGGCGTTGGAGCTCCATTGCCTTCTGTGGATCTGTGGGATCCCGTTATGGGGTACTGCATGGAAAGCATCCCTCTGGCGGCCCAAGTATCCCGGTTCGACCGAAGTTTATATACCCTTGGAGCACGATATGTGCCTGCCAGTTTGTTATATGGCAGCTATTCAATATTATTATTTGTTTATTGTAATAGTAGAAAAAGACAAAGGCTTAATTCTAAAAATACAATATTTCTTAAGCTAGAGCAACAAAGGCCTTCAAGCTGGGTGGATTATACTATGGGGTTTGCATGTGTTTTTTAAATATCTAGGTGTGATTGTTACTGTTGCGTTTTGGCTTAAATATTTTTTTCTAAGTCTAGTTTTTTTATTAGAGCTATGAAATGGTTGATGTTTGATTCGTTGGTTTCTGAAAGTAATTGTTTTAAGTAAGGAATTTTGTTCGTTTTGCATAACTTTAAAACATGTTGACAGTGATTTGTCAGATGTTCAATAGTTAAGGTGGCTGAGTTACAAAAAATACATAAAGGTGGTGGATCTTTATTGAATAGGTATTCATGTGTGAACCTGGTGTGTCCGAGTCGGAATCTAGTGTATAGTATTGCTTCGTTTCGGTTTATTGTTACTGGTATTGCAAGTGGCTTTCGGGTTGGGTTTATTGTTTTGTAGAAATGTGAGTAGGCGTTCCATGAGATTAGAATGCTATCATTCGCTTTTGAATTGATAAGCTTTTTAATGTCCTTATTATTGGCTGTGTTGTGCAAAATGAGTGGTGATATGGTCGCTGCCTTTGCTGCTGTGTCGGCAAGCTCATTCCCTTTTATTCCGGTGTGACCTGGTACCCACATCAGTTTGAGTTTGTTGCGATGAGAAATGACAATGTCTCTTATTCTATTTATAGTTTTTATACTCTGTACCGAAGGTACATAGAGTATATTAAGTTTGTGCAAAAGTATGTAACAGGGAGAAGGAGTCATTTCCGACCCCATAAATTATATATATTCTTGATCAGCATCAACAGCCGAGTCGATTTAGCCATGTCCGTCTGTCTGTCCGTCCGTCCGTCCGTATGAACAAACAGATCTCGGAGATGGTAAGAGATAGAGGTTTGACTTGTATGGGACAAATGTTTCTTATAGCTGCAGGCAGATCAAGTTTATTTTCAATTTTTGCCACGCCCCCTCCCGCCCCCGCAATTCGGAAAAAACGTTATATCTCCTACAGTTTTGAAGATAGACGTTTCATACCTTCTAGAGATAGTTAGTAATTAGCAAAATATATCGATTTGCCGAAGAAATGGTAAAGATCGGATCAGCGGTTCTCAAGTTATGAGCAAAAAAGTATATCGCCCTCGCCCCACCCCCTCCCACCCGTTCACAACTAACACCACACAATCTTAAAGAGAGAGAGAGAGAGCGGGAGTGAGAGGAGAGAAAGAGAGAGAAACTTTGAGATGAGCGCACCACCAGTATTGCATTAAGCTTCTACTCCAGGTACAGAGTATGTTATAGTCGGGCTTGACCGACTTTCTCACTTGTTTCTGAATGGTTTATATTCATTACCGCTTGTAGAGTTGATAGGGAATCTGTGCAAATGACATATTTGGCTTTTTTATTATCTTTTGCAAATTCAGCGGCGCAGAGGATGGCTGCTGCTTCAGCTGTAAATATTGAAGTGTAATAGGGTGTGATTGCAGATTTTATTATGAAGTTGTCCTCTGCGACAATGCTAAAACCAGTGGTGTTATTGGTCTTCGAACCATCTGTGAAGATGAATATCCAACTGGAGTGGTCTTCTTTGATGCTGTAGAAAGTTGCCGCATATTGTTCATTCGAGGTTGCGTTTTTCTTGAGTTGAGTTAGTTGGAGCATAACAGAGTCGGCTTTTAAATACCATGGTGGTAATTTTAATTTGTAGTTGCGCTGCAGGGTGAGGATGATGTCTAATTCGGTTGCCTTGTTCATGATTAACTGTACGCTAGACAGGATCTTGGTTTGACGTTTTCTTCTTTGCCGGTTTGTAAGCGTGTTGCGCAGTGAAGAGCCGTAGGTATTGTTTAACCTGTTGATTTGTGAGCCGATGGCCCAGTCGAATCTGCTTTTGAGTTCAGGAAGCCCAGCTTCAGCAAGAAGATTGACGATAGGGGTGGTGCGAAAGGCACCGAGTGAGATCCTTATGGCGGCGTGATATGGGGTTGCGAGTTTCTTTAAGTTGCTTTTGTTGGTTTTTCCATATATACATAGTCCGTAGTCAATTTTTGAGAGTATTATTGACTTTGTGATATTTATAAGAGAGTTAGTATTACATTTTAATTTCTTACTACTAAGACATTTAATAACGTTAAGCCTATTATTAAGTGAACTTAAGACTGAGAGTATATGGGCTAATCCGAAAATTTTTAAACCAAGGGTTGAAATTTAAAGTTGTCCAAAATCCAAATGTTTGTTAATGGAATAATAGGGTACATATTCAAGCTTCAAAATATGTAAGCAATATTGTTCTACGGTGGTTTGTCTGCTCTTGGCAGAGGCATACCTACACCTTCCTCTTGCTTCTATTAATTCTTGAAAAAAAGGGTTTTTTTATTGGTCACAAAAATGGTAAAATCAGTCGTTATAGTATTTTCCGCTTAGCAAAACTTATAGTTTGTTTCATTTCCTTTAATTTAAGGTACTCACAATATTTGTAGGATATCTAATATATATTAAAAATTTAAACTTAAAATCGGTTTACTGTGTGTAACGTCCGCAACGGAAAATTGGGTTTTTTTAAATTAGCAGAATGAATTTTAATAATTCGGTTATCCAAACTTACTTTATAAACAGAGAATTTTATGCCCTTTAAGCTGATGAAAAAAAATATACCTTTATTACACATATTTTTGAAAAAAGTTAATGTGAAAATGTGTAACGTCCGCAACGGCAAGAAAATCCTCAAAAAATTTTTTTTATTTGATGTGGAAATAGGTGTTTATAATGGATTATTGCCTGCTGAGTCTGAATCTGGGCTCTAAATTGCTCTAGGTTGTCGAGAATCCGAAAAACATAACCTCAAAGTAACAAAAAAGTGTGTTTAAATAGTATTAATATTAATAATTGATAAATATCGATAAAAATCGGTATTTCCAACATCGGAAAATGAAAACCCAAATGAATTCGAGTTTTATCATTACAAACTGAATTTCAAGCCAATCGGATGAAAAATAATTTTTTTGCAAGCAGAATTTTACGGAAATTTTCCTCGTGGGCGGATTTTTCAAAATCTGGAAAACACGTGTCAAACTATTTCGCGTACTAAGCTTACAAACACAGTTTCAAGTCAATCGGATGAAAAAAAAAATTTTTTTTATACTATTTGGGTCAATGGAAAAAGTGTAACGTCCGCAACGTAACGTCCGCAACAGCACGAAAATTAAGATATTTTAATAACGGGACCACTTATCATTCTTTTGAAAGCTGGGTTGAATTGGTCATATATTCTACTAAATTTTTTGTTATTAGACTTTTTTTGTTTATTAAGCAAAATTCGCTAAAAAATGTGGAAATGCACATAAGCCTCAAAGTCGACTTCCATTTTTTGTAACGTCCGCAACGGAACTTTAAACAAGCATAACTTTTTTTCAAAAACAGATACCCTGTTATCTTAAATTAGGTTTGAAAGTACTCCCAAAGAACTGCATTTTGCACCAAAAGTATTTCAAATATACCAAAGTGGACGTCAGCTGTGTCAATTTAAAGAAGCAAATTTGCGTACAAATGTAACGTCCGCAACGCAGGATTAGCCCATATGTGGATTCCAAGAGTATTTTTTATCGAGAGTTATGCCTAGTTTTTTGAGTTCATCTACTTTTGGAACAGTTGTGTTGTTTACGTTTATTTGTATGTTAGTACATTTATGTTTTTTGCAAATGTGAATGTGAGAAGATTTTTCAGTGGATATTTTGGTACCGCTGAAGTCGCACCACGTTTCAATATCGGAAAGTAAGGAATTAACTTTGCTATTGTAATCGTTGTTGGGTTTAAAAATTAAGCATAGGTCGTCTGCATACATTGTGTGCAAAAAGAATCTGTTGTTACTTACAATGGTGTTTAGTTGGTTAAATTTCGGCCCAATTTTCCATTTAATGAGTTGTTGTAGTATGCAGTGTATGCCTATTCTGTCGAAGGCTTTCTCCATGTCAATGGATAGTATCGAGACGTGATTTCGGCTAGACAGACTATTACAGATGTAGTCATCTAGTACCAGTAAAGAGTCAATGGTGCTTCTTTTCTCTTTATATGCGTATTGGTGTGGTGACAGTAAATTTTGTTGGGATAGATACCACATTAGTCTTCTGGATATTATTTTCTCAAGGACTTTGGATGTACATGATAGTAGTGATATTGGCCTGTAACCAGTTACGCTATTTTTTGGTTTGTGTGGTTTGTTAATTGGGATGATCGTTGCCATTTTCCATTGTTGGGGGATAGTACTGGTGTCGAAGATTTTATTATACAGCTCAGTAAGTTTTTTAATGCCTGCTGAAGGCAAGTGCTTTAAGAGTGCGTATGGAATATTGTCGAAACCTGGTGTATTACCTCGAAGGGTGTGAAGGCAGAAATTTACTTCAACTGATGTTATGGGAGACTCTATTAATTGGGCTTTGGGTTTTACTGTGTGAATTAGGGGGATTTGCGCTAAAGAATTAGATTTATGGTTTGTAAAGGTGTCTGAGAAGTTTGTGTCTTGCGAGTATGCGGACCATGCTTGAGCAAATATGTTGGCCATACTTTCTGCGTCCGTCGTTCTGAATGAGTTTGTTGTTATTGAGTGTATGTGAGTGTTTTTACGTATACCAGTTATGGTATGGACTTTTTCCATAATAGCTCCGAACTAGAACTAGGATTGATATCCTTGGTATAATCCACGAAGGCTGTTTTTTGGGCTATTTTTGCTTCCCGTTTGAATTTCGCGTTTGCTTTTTTGTAATTTAACATATTAAATGTGCTAGGGTCTCTTCTCAGTTCGTTAAGTCTAAGTATCTTATCTTTTTTTAAAGCTTCTAAGTCTTTGTTCCACCAGTATACTGGCATCTTTGATAGTTTGCGTGGTTTGGTAGTGGTAATGGATAGGTTTGCGCATTCTCTAACAGTTTTTTGTAATTTGGCTGCTGCATGGTTTGTGTCGTTTGAGATGTTAACGTTATGTATTTTTTCCGAAATTTTTTCTTGAAATTTGTCCCATTTGGCTAAGTGTAATTTGTATTTGCTATTTCTTTTTGCATTGTTCGGTGGATTGTTAAAAAGGCTTATAAAGATGGGGAAATGGTCACTATCAAACAGATCGTTGGAGACTGTCCAAGTGGTATTTAGGTTGAGCGGTGGTGAACAAAATGTGAGATCCACATTTGTAAAGGTGTTGTGAGTTGTGTAATGTGTGTGCGCCCCATTGTTCATGATTATTAGATTGCTGTTTTGTACAAATTTTGCAAGAATTTTTCCTCGTTTGTTGCTGGAACTTGAGCCCCACATTGTGTGCCATGAGTTAAAGTCTCCTAGCATCACAATTGGTTTATTGTAAGGTCTAATAAGTTCGTGAAGATCTTGATCCGAGAATTTTTCTGTGGGCCCAATGTACAGATTAAGGATAACAAATGGGATCTCTGATTGTATCTCGGCTGCGATTGCTAATATGTTGGAACTAGTTCTTACTACTTTGTGTTCTATATCTTTTGAAACTAGGAGTGCGATGCCTCTACTAGCTTTTGTGTGGCTGGGGTTTATGTCATTTTTATGGTAAAGTTTATAATCTTTGGGAATTTGATAGGTGTAATTGTCTGTAATGTGTGTTTCTTGTAATGCTAATATGTTTGGTTTGTGTCTTTTTATGAGAAGAGAGAGACTGTAGTACTTGTTGGCGTATCCGTTCATATTCCACTGTGTGATCTTAAGAGTCATTATAACAGACTAAGGGAGTTTTTGTTGATCGGTTTTTTATATTGTTTTGTAGTCTCTTTCTTCTTTGAGTATAATTTAATCTTTCCTTCCCCGCATCGCCCGCAATGCACGTCTTCATTTATACGAAATAATTGCAGGTGATTGCGGGCGGTGGGGGGAAAGAAGTTTTTAAGGGATTACAAATCTGTCTGATCAGTGATATCGCCTTCAATATCACCGTAGGCAGAGTGAATAGTTTCATTGATTTCGGTTAATTGCTTTCGTGTTGTATCAAAAAGTTTGGTTAAATCTGATTTTGTTGGTTTTGTTAGTATTTCTGATGTATTTTCGTTTGTAGGTTGTTGGTTGTTTTGTGTTTTGTTTATTAGTAAAGTCGATGGATTTTCGTTGTGTCTTGCAGTTTCGTTTTGGTTTGAGTTTTTGTTGTGTTCTGTGTTTGTGTTTCTAGCGTTGGGCTCAGCTGGAGCTGGAGCTGGAGTGTGTGGGGGGAAGGGAGAGTTGGTAGAGGGAGGTTTGTCTGCTCTTGGCAGAGGCATACCTACACCTTCCTCTTGCTTCTATTAATTCTTGAAAAAAAGGGTTTTTTTATTGGTCACAAAAATGGTAAAATCAGTCGTTATAGTATTTTCCGCTTAGCAAAACTTATAGTTTGTTTCATTTCCTTTAATTTAAGGTACTCACAATATTTGTAGGATATCTAATATATATTAAAAATTTAAACTTAAAATCGGTTTACTGTGTGTAACGTCCGCAACGGAAAATTGGGTTTTTTTAAATTAGCAGAATGAATTTTAATAATTCGGTTATCCAAACTTACTTTATAAACAGAGAATTTTATGCCCTTTAAGCTGATGAAAAAAAAAATATACCTTTATTACACATATTTTTGAAAAAAGTTAATGTGAAAATGTGTAACGTCCGCAACGGCAAGAAAATCCTCAAAAAATTTTTTTTTATTTGATGTGGAAATAGGTGTTTATAATGGATTATTGCCTGCTGAGTCTGAATCTGGGCTCTAAATTGCTCTAGGTTGTCGAGAATCCGAAAAACATAACCTCAAAGTAACAAAAAGTGTGTTTAAATAGTATTAATATTAATAATTGATAAATATCGATAAAAATCGGTATTTCCAACATCGGAAAATGAAAACCCAAATGAATTCGAGTTTTATCATTACAAACTGAATTTCAAGCCAATCGGATGAAAAATAATTTTTTTGCAAGCAGAATTTTACGGAAATTTTCCTCGTGGGCGGATTTTTCAAAATCTGGAAAACACGTGTGAAACTATTTCGCGTACTAAGCTTACAAACACAGTTTCAAGTCAATCGGATGAAAAAAAAATTTTTTGTTATACTATTTGGGTCAATGGAAAAAGTGTAACGTCCGCAACGTAACGTCCGCAACAGCACGAAAATTAAGATATTTTAATAACGGGACCACTTATCATTCTTTTGAAAGCTGGGTTGAATTGGTAATATATTCTACTAAATTTTTGTTATTAGACTTTTTTTTGTTTATTAAGCAAAATTCGCTAAAAAATGTGGAAATGCACATAAGCCTCAAAGTCGACTTCCATTTTTTGTAACGTCCGCAACGGAACTTTAAACAAGCATAACTTTTTTCAAAAACAGATACCCTGTTATCTTAAATTAGGTTTGAAAGTACTCCCAAAGAACTGCATTTTGCACCAAAAGTATTTCAAATATACCAAAGTGGACGTCAGCTGTGTCAATTTAAAGAAGCAAATTTGCGTACAAATGTAACGTCCGCAACGCAGGATTAGCCCATATGTGGATTCCAAGAGTATTTTTTATCGAGAGTTATGCCTAGTTTTTTGAGTTCATCTACTTTTGGAACAGTTGTGTTGTTTACGTTTATTTGTATGTTAGTACATTTATGTTTTTTGCAAATGTGAATGTGAGAAGATTTTTCAGTGGATATTTTGGTACCGCTGAAGTCGCACCACGTTTCAATATCGGAAAGTAAGGAATTAACTTTGCTATTGTAATCGTTGTTGGGTTTAAAAAATTAAGCATAGGTCGTCTGCATACATTGTGTGCAAAAAGAATCTGTTGTTACTTACAATGGTGTTTAGTTGGATAAATTTCGGCCCAATTTTCCATTTAATGAGTTGTTGTAGTATGCAGTGTATGCCTATTCTGTCGAAGGCTTTCTCCATGTCAATGGATAGTATCGAGACGTGATTTCGGCTAGACAGACTATTACAGATGTAGTCATCTAGTACCAGTAAAGAGTCAATGGTGCTTCTTTTCTCTTTATATGCGTATTGGTGTGGTGACAGTAAATTTTGTTGGGATAGATACCACATTAGTCTTCTGGATATTATTTTCTCAAGGACTTTGGATGTACATGATAGTAGTGATATTGGCCTGTAACCAGTTACGCTATTTTTTGGTTTGTGTGGTTTGTTAATTGGGATGATCGTTGCCATTTTCCATTGTTGGGGGATAGTACTGGTGTCGAAGATTTTATTATACAGCTCAGTAAGTTTTTTAATGCCTGCTGAAGGCAAGTGCTTTAAGAGTGCGTATGGAATATTGTCGAAACCTGGTGTATTACCTCGAAGGGTGTGAAGGCAGAAATTTACTTCAACTGATGTTATGGGAGACTCTATTAATTGGGCTTTGGGTTTTACTGTGTGAATTAGGGGGATTTGCGCTAAAGAATTAGATTTATGGTTTGTAAAGGTGTCTGAGAAGTTTGTGTCTTGCGAGTATGCGGACCATGCTTGAGCAAATATGTTGGCCATACTTTCTGCGTCCGTCGTTCTGAATGAGTTTGTTGTTATTGAGTGTATGTGAGTGTTTTTACGTATACCAGTTATGGTATGGACTTTTTTCCATAATAGCTCCGAACTAGAACTAGGATTGATATCCTTGGTATAATCCACGAAGGCTGTTTTTTGGGCTATTTTTGCTTCCCGTTTGAATTTCGCGTTTGCTTTTTTGTAATTTAACATATTAAATGTGCTAGGGTCTCTTCTCAGTTCGTTAAGTCTAAGTATCTTATCTTTTTTTAAAGCTTCTAAGTCTTTGTTCCACCAGTATACTGGCATCTTTGATAGTTTGCGTGGTTTGGTAGTGGTAATGGATAGGTTTGCGCATTCTCTAACAGTTTTTTGTAATTTGGCTGCTGCATGGTTTGTGTCGTTTGAGATGTTAACGTTATGTATTTTTTCCGAAATTTTTTCTTGAAATTTGTCCCATTTGGCTAAGTGTAATTTGTATTTGCTATTTCTTTTTGCATTGTTCGGTGGATTGTTAAAAAGGCTTATAAAGATGGGGAAATGGTCACTATCAAACAGATCGTTGGAGACTGTCCAAGTGGTATTTAGGTTGAGCGGTGGTGAACAAAATGTGAGATCCACATTTGTAAAGGTGTTGTGAGTTGTGTAATGTGTGTGCGCCCCATTGTTCATGATTATTAGATTGCTGTTTTGTACAAATTTTGCAAGAATTTTTCCTCGTTTGTTGCTGGAACTTGAGCCCCACATTGTGTGCCATGAGTTAAAGTCTCCTAGCATCACAATTGGTTTATTGTAAGGTCTAATAAGTTCGTGAAGATCTTGATCCGAGAATTTTTCTGTGGGCCCAATGTACAGATTAAGGATAACAAATGGGATCTCTGATTGTATCTCGGCTGCGATTGCTAATATGTTGGAACTAGTTCTTACTACTTTGTGTTCTATATCTTTTGAAACTAGGAGTGCGATGCCTCTACTAGCTTTTGTGTGGCTGGGGTTTATGTCATTTTTATGGTAAAGTTTATAATCTTTGGGAATTTGATAGGTGTAATTGTCTGTAATGTGTGTTTCTTGTAATGCTAATATGTTTGGTTTGTGTCTTTTTATGAGAAGAGAGAGACTGTAGTACTTGTTGGCGTATCCGTTCATATTCCACTGTGTGATCTTAAGAGTCATTATAACAGACTAAGGGAGTTTTTGTTGATCGGTTTTTTATATTGTTTTGTAGTCTCTTTCTTCTTTGAGTATAATTTAATCTTTCCTTCCCCGCATCGCCCGCAATGCACGTCTTCATTTATACGAAATAATTGCAGGTGATTGCGGGCGGTGGGGGGAAAGAAGTTTTTAAGGGATTACAAATCTGTCTGATCAGTGATATCGCCTTCAATATCACCGTAGGCAGAGTGAATAGTTTCATTGATTTCGGTTAATTGCTTTCGTGTTGTATCAAAAAGTTTGGTTAAATCTGATTTTGTTGGTTTTGTTAGTATTTCTGATGTATTTTCGTTTGTAGGTTGTTGGTTGTTTTGTGTTTTGTTTATTAGTAAAGTCGATGGATTTTCGTTGTGTCTTGCAGTTTCGTTTTGGTTTGAGTTTTTGTTGTGTTCTGTGTTTGTGTTTCTAGCGTTGGGCTCAGCTGGAGCTGGAGCTGGAGTGTGTGGGGGGAAGGGAGAGTTGGTAGAGGGAGATGAGGGAGGAGGAGTTGTGGGAGAGGATGATGCTTTAGCGACTGTTTCTGCATATGTTTGGTTTTGTTTTTGTTGAGTTTGTTTTTGGTGATATTTAGTTTTTGCTTCGTACATTGAGCATTTTTCTTTTGTTTTTATCGTGAGAATCTCACGCGCTTCTATATATTTCGGACAGTTTTTGTTGTTGGCTGCATGTTCACCGGCACAATTTGCACAAAGAGTGCGAGAGCAGTTATTCGGAATATGGGTGGGAAGATTACAGTTTTCGCATACTGGTACGTCTCGCTGGCAATATTTGGTTGTATGACCTATTAGTTGACATTTTTTACAACGCATGGGATTTGGTATATATTCTCTAACTCGGACATTATTCCATGAGATTTGTATTTTGGATGGTAGATTGTACAAGTCGAAGGTGACTTGTATAACACCACTTGGTACCTGCTTGCCATCTATTTGCTTTGCATACTTGAATATGTCTACTACACCTTGTGGCTTTAATTCTTCGATTATTTCTTTTTCGGGGACATCGTTTAAGTAAGGCGCAAACACCGTGCCTTTGTACAGATTTAGATTATTGTGGTATTCTGTTTTTATTTTGCATATGCCATGCAGTTCGTTGGCTGATATAAACTTTTCTGCAATTGTGGAGTTTTCTACAAATAAGAGAAGGTTGCCGTCGCGGAGTGAGGTTATGTTGAGGACTTTTGTGCTTATTAGTTTTATTGCTCGATGTACTGCAAAGCATGAGTAGGATGAGAGCGGTTTTTTGGGATCTGTTGTGGACATAACTATGTATTTTGGGTTTGGTAGATTGGTTTCCGGTAGGTCAGGGAATGCTTCTATTAATGGAGATGGTTTTTTCCTTTTTGATTTGGGGCTATCGCTAAGCTCGGCAAAGCGATTTGCCCCTAGTCTATTGGCGCCCGGAGGCATAGTAGAGCACTTTTACTGTTTTTCTGTTGTTTTTGCTTTTTTTTTTTTTTTCTTTCGTGAGAGAGGAGTATAAGAAATCACTTAGGTTTTGAAGCTGATTAACTGAGACTGCGGGAGAGACGATGCACAACCGTTCGGTCCAAGAGTTAGTCGACGACTGAGGCTATTCAATATATTCATCCAATTTTGATCAAACTCTCCACAGTTTTGCTAAAGCAGATAATCAGGGGTGCCACAGAATTCACTAGCGATTTGGCTTCTAGCGATTTGCCAAATCGCTCGAATATTTTCGCCATGCCACAGAACTTCGAGCGATTTCATTTTTTTAGCTTGTTCACAAACCCTTTCGAACTTGACTGCGGAGGGCAAGTGAAAGCCAAATTTTTCATGTGATTTTTTATTTATGTTTTAAATGTGAGCTATTTAATAAGTTCTTTTTTAAAAAAAAACAAACTTATTTTTCTTTAACTGTGTTAAATTTTTTTATTTCGCACACAAAAAATTCAAATTTTGTGCCCGCCAAAAAAAAAATTATACCTTGCAACTCAAGCTGCAGCACGATTAGGCCAGAACGGCGAACGAAAATGTTAGCAAAAGATTTGCTTTAATTAAATAAAAGATTCTCGCAGGACAGATGGCTATCGACGATTTAGAGAAGTAGCAAATCTGTAAGAAAACGCCAGAGTGAAGCCTCCTTGATCGATGCTTTCCGCTTTATAATTTATTTTAATTATAACAATTTCGGAAAAATAATAAAATTTACCAACATTTGAGCGGCTTCTCGTCATTGCTTTGGCTTCGGCGTTGCCACTTTGTTCAACTCAAATTGGCAGCAATCGATTTGCAAATTGCACAATAATTAAGCAACAGATCAACGCAAAAATTATTGCTAGTAAATCTAATTTTTTTTATCTTTGATTTAACACAAAAATCGCTATTGTATACACTTTTAAACTAAATTCGATTAATTTCGAAATTCAAATGTAAAAATAGAGGCAAGCTATCTTCGGCTCGACCGAAGTTTATATACCCTTGGAGCTTGATATGTGCCTGACAGTTTGTATGGCAGCTATACTATATAGTGGTCCGATTTCGAAAAATTTTGGTGAAATGATGTAAAATCATTGATCTATAACATTGAAAACAAAAAAGTTTTTCTCACTAAGACTTTTTTTCAGACCTTACTTTTGTATGGCAGCTATACTATATAGTTGTCCGATTTTGACAAGGCTTGGTGAAATTATGTGAAATCATTAAAAACTTATAAATACGAGCGTTGAGAGCGATAACATTGAAAACAAAAAAGTTTTTCTCACTAAAACTTGTTTTTCGACCGATCGTTCCTATGGCAGCCATATGCTATAGTCATCCGATCCGGCCGGTTCCGACAAATGTGCAGCGTATTTATACCAAAAGACTTCGTGCAAAGTTTGGTTACGGTAGCTTTAAAACTGACGGAGGAGATAGCATAGAAACAGACGGACGGACAGACGGACATGGCTATATCAACTCAGCTCGGCATGCTGATCACGAATATATATTACTTTATGTGGTCGGAAATGCTTCCTTCTATGCGTTACAAACATCCGGACAATTTTAATATACCCTCTCCAAAGTTAACTTGCCTCTATTTTTCTTTTAGACTTCCACCAAAAAGCAAAAATTTCTAGACAAAGACATAAGACCATGTGTGCCACGTAGTTAGGAAAAGTTGCTGACCGGCTCAGCGTGCAGAAACTAAAGACATCCTGCCTTAGTTCGCCTCAACTCTACTCAATTATCTTCTTTGGTAAGCCCCGTGAAGCGTTCGGATCGGAACCCAACACCGTCAAAAAAAAAAAACTCCACCAATGTCAACTGCGACAACAATTAAATAAAACAATAACATAAATCAAATAGCGACTCTGCGACGAAGTGGAGACTCCATTGAAAAATTAAGGTTGAAAACAGACTTTTGTTTTAGCACCCCTACGTTAAAATGTGGTGAACACCGTTGAACTGGACAAACCCCGAAGAGGTATCGATTTCTTGACTTTCTTATTCAATTTAAGAAATATTTCAAATTTCTTCTTAGGCTCTAGTAATTAACATTAGTTAAAACGTTTCTCTTTCAATCAAGAATGGATGCTACATTTTTTAACAAATTTTGGTTTGGGCACGTTACAGAAAAGTGACGACGCACAGTGACCGGTTTCGCTGATTTCGCGTTGCAAAAATCGTAACTTTTGAACGGAAAGAGATGTTTAAAAAATTTCAAAGGGAGGATGATTAAGAATTTCTGTAGTTTTAAAATGAGCTTAAAATTTTCATTGTAGGTCTACCGGATGTCAATGTGAAAAGTTTAATACCCTAAAAATGTTGCATGCAATAAAAAAAAACATATTTAGGGCAAAAAGCGTAAACTCCAAAGCAGTGTTTAAATTGCTTCTGTCGAATTAGCAAAAGTCACAAAATTTTTACTTTTCACAGCTTCGACTTTTTCAACTTTTCAATATGAACACTTGCTTCTGCTTCTGCTTCTGCTTATGCAAAGTACGAAAGCGCCAGCAGCAGCCAACAGCAGAAAACGATATTTGTCCAAAAGCAAGCAGCGACTGCAGTCGTCGCTTCATGAATGTTCATTTTAATTTTGCTTCTGATTCCGTTCCGTTCATAAGTCGAAGCAAAAACTCATGATCGCTTTTAAAAGTCGACAGCAGCAAAAGCACCACAGAAGTCTGTTTTCGTTCTGTAAATTTTGTATTTTAGGTAAAAGATGCACAAAACTTTCCTCATCACTAGATTTAAAAAAAAAGTTTTTGGGGATTTTTATTTTTTATATTGATGAAAAAAAGTGATTTTTTGAAATTTCAAAAATTTGTGGGGGTTGTGAGCCACCCTCTTAAAAGTTCAAAATTCGTGTTTTTAAGCAAGTATTGTTTAATAAATGAAAAAAAATAACAATTTTTCTCATATTCTGAATTAAGAAATATCAATGAAGAGTGAAAATTGATTGACGGCATCGGGCTTTTTTTTTCTTTTATATACGAGCACTTTTTGCTGGTGGCTGTTCCAATGTTTGCCTTTCTTAATGTCTTTTTTTTCCTTAGGAGAGTTTTCCCAATAATATTCAATAATATTCAAGCAATATTCTCTTTGGAAGTCAAAACTGACTTTTTTCAAAGTGGCTCACAACCCCCCATATCTCACTTTTTTTTTGGTGACGTCACATAAACAAAAAAAAAATTATTTTAAAAAAAAAAACAAATTTCTGTCAAAAAGGCAATTGACCAAAGATATTTCCCTCATACTTACTAATGGCATTACGAAAAAAATTTTGTATAATATTCATAAGCCAAAAATGGAAAAAAAAACTTTTTTTTTTGATAAAAAGTCGAGTTCTGGTTCACAAACTTAAAGAACGTGTTGACTGATCGGTTGTTAGCCAAAAGATAGGTAATAAGAAGGGAGACACTTGACATAAACAAAAAATTTAAAATTTATTTATTTTGTGGTTAATATTCGAGTGGCTCACAACCCCCAGCGGCTCAGAACCCCCCATTCTCCCCTACTTAATAGACTTCACATTTCTGGTGAATATTCGTTGGTTAATTCCTTATGTAATCTGATTTGTCTGAGAAATAAGATACGGGGATCAGAGGAGGCCGACAACATGTTGAAAAGATCCGTGTTTTCATGAGGTCGAGATATTTTGCACGTGTTCGCATATCTATCGCGCGTGTTCCGGTTTTCACTTTCGACAAAAATTGTCGAATTCGAATTCGTTAACTATGCTGTTGCATAAAATTGATTTGGCAAATCGGATTAAAACGGTTTAACTTGAATCAGTCGTGTAAAGAGTAAGTAGAAACTCTAGGTTTGATACGGATTTCCTTGATTGTTAATAGAGAAGAGAACATGTAAAAAATTCGAATTCACTTTAGTGAAAACCGGAACATGGCTGTATATCTTTTCAGATTCCTGTGCTTCTTCCGACAACTCTCTCATCGATAAAAGTTGTCGTTGTATTAGCTCTTCACCATGATCCAATATTTTATGGACAGTAGCAGTTAGTTTTTTCTCCGGATACTTTGCACGTAAAAGAGCCCTTGTATCCTTGACAAATTTTCCATATTTGCAAGCATCAACATTTTCGCCACAGTTTAAGACATTGATAATGATCTTTAACTTTTTTATGACATTCCTGAAAATGCCGTTTTCATAATTTATATGAGTGATCTCAGTAATTAGGAACAGGATCCTACCTTCCAACAGCCGATCTTATTGCCTATCTAATAGGATCTTTCATTCCAATAGGTAGAATTTGATTTATTTGCCTACCATATAAAGGTGTGTACCTGAATAGAATATTTTGCATCACTCATTTTATGGCCTCCGTCTAAACGAGCCAATTTGGTTCATGGGTTTCCTTAATCCCAGTCGCTTTGGTTTTATGACACTACACGTGTTGAAAGGATGCAGGGCGCATTCCCATTCAGGATATGTGTTTATTTTAGCACAATATTGTAATATTGCGTTAAACATAAAATGCAAAACGAGTTTGCATATAAGAGCATGCTTTGATTTCACCTAAATACATAGATTATGTTCAAGTAGCTTTGCGCAACACCACATAATTATATTTTTATTTAGAAATATGTATTTTAAAAAAATTTCACTCTAGAAGCGTGTATGAGCGTGAATGTACTTTTCGCAGTCCATCAAAGTGAGAAAATAAGGAATAAAATAGAGAGCTGCACGAGTGATTCCGGCATCGTATGATTTCAGGTAAAAAGTACTCATTTTTGAGTACAACTATATCGAGAGGGTAATCATGTAATCGTTTGTATTATTACAAGTATTTTTGACTACTACTCGTGAGTATTTTCCGAGTAGTACTCGTAGCATCGTCTTTCAAATTTAATCGTAGTAAGGCACGTATTTAGATTATTATGCGAGGTTTGTTCAAAAAGTATCGCGCATTTTGTGTTTTTTTCAAAAAGTATATGGGCATTTCCATTCTGTCGAACCGTGACCGTCGTACACATTGAAAATCTAAAAAAGGCAAAATGAATCGAATTTTTAATTCTTTTTTTTTTTACTGTTTAATGTAGGTCTCAGCAAGCACTTTAATAAGTGTTAAAGTGTATATCAAGTGAAATTCGGTTTCCAAAATAATGACAAAATTGGAAGCTATTCGAACGTGACAAAAACAGAAGTGGTTTTTGGGAGCAGCTATATAAAGACAACGCTTAGCGAAACCTAACACAATAACTAAGCCCAAATAGTTTTAATATCTTATAAATGAATAGTTCTTTGAAATGTATATTATTTGATTTAAAAATCGTTAGTACATTTTTTGTAAAAAAAATATTTATCTCTGTCGAACGTGACAATTTTTCCATCATCATATTTATGTGGTTTCTGCTATAATGCGAAGCAAAAACGTACAGTTAATTGCATTGGCATAGTTTCTCATGGTTTCTTATGCATTCTTGTATAGCCCTTTGTACCATCAAAAAGATTTTAGATAGCGAAAGTACATGTAATCTATAGTCACTTTTTTCCAAAAAATTAAGCAAATTTAATGTCAAAATGAGAAAAATCGCGCTAGCTCGGCCGTGAAACCAAATATATCCAATTGTGTTATCAGTAAATGTAAGATCAGCATACATTAGTTTAATTTGATTGTTTCCCTATGAAAATTCGATCAAATATAGTGTTTTTAAACATTTTAATTTTGTTGGCACTGGTGGACCTTTTTTTGGAAATGCCCATATATTTATTCATTATGTGCTGTGGATCTCCATGGTAATAAAACCGTTAAATACTTAAGAGACAGCTTTTCAAGGTCTCAAATGATTATACAAGACAACATTATCATGATTATGACAATACTGAACAGCGATAAACACCATAGATGAGCAATGCTAAAGAACATAGCCCAAATCATAATGAATGTTTCAAACCACTTTCCGTGACTGACAAATCATTTAATCGCTGAAAAATACCATAGAGGATTCCAATAGTTATAAGGCCAAATTAAATTTACTCCCAGTCAAGTGAAAAATCAAGCCACGAACAATGCATAAACGCAATTTGCAGCTGTAATTTGCGAGGAGTAACATATTTAATTTTTACTTACTCGTTCAGCTCTCTAGTAATCATACTCATTTGTAATCATACTCGGCGAGTAGTAACATGTTACTTTTTTACTTACTCGTGCAGCTCTCTAGTACAAAAGTAGTACTTCAGTAAAACGACAATAACTCAAATAATTTAAAAAAAAAAAAAAAAAATTTCTTATTCATTTTTCTACAGAATTAATGCATCTTTAAAAAGCAAAAAATTGTAATCGTTTGTTTTTTATACGTTCCGAAACGTAACATTTAAAAAAAAAAAATTGATCAGTTTAAAAAATTGTTCAACTTTGAACCACTGTAAAATCCAAAATAATTGACCAAATTCAATAAACTAAAAATATTCGGATTATCTGGGGTTCCCTTTATTAAATTGAATTAAGGCGGTCAAAACAATCGACCATCAATTTTTGATTTTTGCAACTCTAAATTCGCCAAACCGGCCACTGTGCGACGGCAAGAATATATATTCAGTATTTTCAAGGAGAGTTGAGCATTACAATTGAGCGCTTTCGTGGAACAGTACTTGAGCGCTCCGATGGAGGGCTTTTGTAGTGATCGTAGTTGAGCGCTTCGAAAAAATTTGCTGTGATATGCAGTTGTTATTGTTTAGAAAGTTATCCAACAATTCGTCTATTGCTAAATCAAGCTGGTCTGGTTGCAAAGGTTGACAATATTAAAACGTGTAGCTTATCAAAGGAGTCAAACCTTCGAACATATTAACATAACGATGCAATTCGTTGCTGTGAAAAATCTTTCTTGTTTTTTTATGGTATTTTTATTTATACATTTTTCTCCACAAACTTTAAAAACATAGCAGGCGGGACGTCAAATTTCGTGCACAGAGAGCTGTTCACAATACTAGTCAGGCAAACTTGCGCAAGTGCCTATGTGCCCAACAATCTTAACCTACATACCTAATTCTTTTAACTGAGTCTAATGATGTTCGGTGCTATTAGCTTGGTTTTTTAAGCCTTATCAGCAAAAAATTAAATTTCGTGTTTTCCAAACATGATTGGTAAGAAATCATTATTTTCAGCTAAAAATATAAAAATTCAATATTTCAACAATTACTCAATAATCACACTATAAATGTAAAATTATCGAAATAATTGTAAAAGTAATTAAATTTTGCAATATTTACTGAATATTCATAGTTCAATGTTATAATTACGATTAAAAAAAAGACTTATCAGGAATTGTTTTTTTCATTATTTGGAACATTGAGCTTTTAGTGATGAAAAATAATTAAACTCGGGAAGTAATAATTACATTACAGTTCAGGATTTGGGTAGGTAGGTACACATAGACTTTACGGTCCTTAGTGAAGCCGGGTGATTTTTTTGGGTACCATTTTAGTTAGAAATACTGGAGGATCCTAAGTCAACAATGCCTAAGTCTAACAGCAAAAAAAAAAGCAACAATATCCTTTTTATCACCTAACCAGATGGATGGCCAACTACCTATCCGGTAGACAAGACCATGTGGACTTCCGTGGCAAACGGTCTAGGACCTGTGTTATCAAGCAAGGAGTACCACAAGACTGCGTACTTTCTCTATTGCTGTTCAACACATACGTTGCCGGAATACCACCTCACCCTCCAGATATGAAAATCATCACGTGTTCGATCATCACTAACGGTAGAGATGTTGGAACACTCGAGCAAAGTCTGAACTCCTACCTCCCCAGTCTAACTCGATTCTTCAACGACAGAAATCTCTGCCTCTCCGCCCCAAAATCCAATGTTACCCTCCTAACTAAATGAACAAAGGAAGTTAGACAGGCCCTTGGCATCCACATCAACGGACAACGAATCCCCACTGTCAACAATCCCAAGATCCTTGAAGTAACATTTGACTTCCTCTTCAACTTTGCTAAACACTCAAATGGAGTCATCAAGAAGGTAATGAGCACGATCAAAGTCTTGAAAGCCATAGCAGGGAAGGAAAAAACGGAGACAAAAACCACTACCTACAAGGCGATCGGGGGATCGATGGTCAACTACGCTGCTCACATATGGTGGCCATCAATCAGTAACACTGTTAAAACTTTAACATATAATATTATTCAACTGGGCCCACACGTAGCTTAAATCTCATATTTAGTTAACTCAGCCTAAGTCATAAATATGTCACTTTTTGTAATTGCATTAATATTAATAGCGACATTGGCGAGGATCGCTCACCACAGGATAGCCGAAACGCCACTTGAAAGGCTCGACCAGCCGTGAAACCACTTGACGCGCATCGCGCATCTTCATAAAAGGAAACTCATTCGCCAGAATGAGTCAGTACAAATTCAAACTTACAACCGAGCTCATTAAAAGTGCTTAGTTCTATACAAACACCAACTCGCGCAGAATGCCGCATTGCGAATAGCCACAGGAAACTGATGTTCTCCCAGTCCGTCTCTATAACAAACTACTCACGCAGCAATAAATAATCGAATACCACCCAGCGGCCCAAAAGCCCATTACAAGTTCGATGTTCTCATAAGCACTTTGAAGGCTGGCAGCCTTCAAGTATCGGTTACTACTCTGTATACATTTACATAAGCTTGGCCGTTTTCGTTGGCATACTTTATTCAAAGCAGAATATATGTAATCGGAAAAGTGGAAATCACTTCGGCTTTAGATTACAACTCAATATACCATTTGAGAAAATGTTGGCGTAGAAGTATGCGTTTAGTTCACAAGACGACACACTATTTTAAAACTTGTGTGTGGACTTGTGGACTAGCTGTGCGCGTGTACACAGACTAGGTGTATCGGATTGTAATGGGGATCAAAATTAAAAAACTTAAAAAAAAATGTTATATGAGAAGAGGAAGGAATTGAACTCAGGACCCATAACACAGAAACACATGAACGTCGGCACGTTAGCTCACTTGACTATTGGACATATGAGAGTACTGGCCACAAAATCATAATTAATTATGTAAGCAGTTGGCACTTAGCCATCCGAGGTGCCTTTTTTTTAAAAGTCGATTGACACAAACATAACACAACTTTTAAATATACACGAGCAACAAATCGACCCGAAGTTCTTTACACACAACTGTGTATTCGAAACGTAGCGAGAAATTCCCATCACGTGGGCATATACAGCGATGCATATTGTGGACCAGCCTCATTCACCTCTGCGCCGCTGGGCAAATGCCTCAGGCGACCTCGTAAAGTGAGATTTGACTTGAGGAATGAGCTGGCACCTGTCCGGGAACTCTTAGAAGATGGGCCATTCTTTGCCACAGTGTAGGCACACACCGCCAATTTAGCGTACTATTTAGTGTACTATACGAGTAATAGAAAATCGAAAAGTGTTTCTTGCCAACCCCTTAGACAATTAAACTTTATTTAAATATCGAACCTTCCTCCACAATTCGCAAAGCCCTAAAACTAAAAATATTCTTGGGTAATTTATCTAGTTGTCTATCAAACTTAGCGCCGATTTCTCTTCTTTCAGATAGGTGCTGTGTCAGATATACATTGCCATGCACTCGAATAGGGACAAGCATTTTAAAACGAACATACAACTATTCGACTGAAAGAATCAAATTAGGTCAAAAGCTAGCCAAATGCAAAACTTTGACAAAAAACAGGTCGCTAAAACCCATATAGGTATGATATAATGGACGGCACGCCATAATGTTAGCAATTAAAACCAAAAAATAGAGGCAAGCTAACTTCGGCTCGACCGAAGTTTATATACCCTTGGAGCTTGATATGTGCCTGACAGTTTGTATGGCAGCTATACTATATAGTGGTCCGATTTCGAAAAATTTTGGTGAAATGATGTAAAATCATTAAAAACTTATAAAAACGGGCGTTGGGAGCGATAACATTGAAAACAAAAAGTTTTTCTCACTAAGACTTTTTTCAGACCTATGTATGGCAGCTATTCATAGTAGTCGATTGAAAAAATTTAGGAAATTATGTGAAATCATTGAAAACTTAAATACGAGCGTTGGGAGCTAAACATGAAAACAAAAGTTTTTCATAAGACTTTTTCAGACCTAATAATATCTATGTCGTTTAAGCTGGTGAAGTTATGTGAATCATAAAAACAACGAGCGTTGGGGCGATAACTGAAACAAAAGTTTTCCACTAAAAATTTTTCACCGTCTATATCAAGTGACGGGAAATGTACGTATTTACCAAAAGCCGCAAAGTTTGGTACGATAGCTTTAAACGACGGGAGTTAGAAACAGAGAGAAGGGACGGAACATCAACAGCGTATATTTTTGGTCGGAGTGCTTCCAGCGTTACAACAGGATAAACCTAGGGTATAAAAACGGTTTCCCTATTGTTCAGGCAGTTCCCTTATCATTAGCAATTGAATGCATATTATAATTTGGACTACCCAAAACATAGAATTAAGAGAAACACTTTGAATGAATACACATACACAGAAAATGCATTGAAGCTAGCTTGATCATCTGCCTAAGATTACTCTTTACCCCACTATGTTTATCTATAGTTGCTCTCTATGCTTTGTGTGCTTGCATGCTCGCTAGGCAGAGATCAAACCATTTAAAATTAATAAAGTCAGTTGCCGAAAATACTTGAAGAACGAAACACCGCGTTGGTCTGAATCAAGTTGCATTTTCCCTAAAGGAAGTTCAGTGGAATTAGCTTGGAGTTAGCTAATCATTTTGGCGCCCCCGGGTGGACTCATCGCGGATTTGGAATACTGGACATCGTCGGCTACTCATATTGGTTTAAATTGGAATTCGATTCGGATTAAGTTGGATTTTCCTGGACAAACAAGCATCTGGCCAGCTCCCCCAATAAGGTAACAAATCTAATTTATTACACTCAATAGATCCATGGGACTATTGAAAACGGAAGTTTGATCCCGGTAAATAAACAAATTTAACTTATACGTGTACATATGCATGTACATAATCGCAAATCAGAGGTTATTTGAAGGTAATTCGTCGTCTCAATTAAGACATCCACACAGGCGCATACATTGGTGTAGAGGTGCCGTTGCTACGCCTGCGCAAATTTATTTCTAACGAGCATTGTGTGTGCACATATATTGGCTGCTGCAACAGCGGTAATTACTTGTCTCCTTTTGGTCTTATTCTTAGTAGGCAAGCAAGTTTAAAGACCTTTGCCTTTGAAAGTCAAAAAAGTCAAATCTTCGTTTGGTCTGTAGTCATAGCAAGAGACTTTGATACTGTACATCCATACATATAGAGACATAGCAAGGGTTGCTTGAAATAAAGGTGATTATTAGTTAGCATATAAATAATCATGTCAAAGAAACGTAACGCCAACACATCTTTAGGGAAAGAACCGGATGAAATTGTACTGCTTCAAGAGCGAGACGTATTAGTGGCTAACATTTCGCGCATTAAAAAATCCATTACCACTGGCACTATTTCTAAGGATGCAGCACAATTGGAATATCGTTCTGAAATTTTGAACGAGTATGTGGAAAAGGCGTTCAAGGTACAGTGGGCATTGGACAAAATCAACCCTGAGTTATCATCCTGTGCAGAAATGGAAGAGTTATGTGTGACTACTAAGGCTCTGCTGAAATCTCTTGCAGGAACTCCACGACGCAAGAGTATAGCAAACTCCACAATGAACAGTTCGAGTTTGAAGATGAAGATGAAGTTGCCAAAGTTTAGTGGGATTTACTCAGAGTAAAAAAACTTCATAGGGCTGTTTGAAAGTTTAGTCGATGACGATGTGGTGTTAACAAACGTGGAAAAATTTAACCATTTGCTCGCATGTCTAGAAAAGGAAGCTCTAGGTACTGTTAAAGCCTTTCAAGTGACAGACAGTAATTATGCAAAGGCCTTAGCGGCGTTAAAAAGAGTGTTAAAAATAGAGGCCAGCTAACTTCGGCTCGACCGAAGTTTATATACCCTTGGAGCTTGATATATGCCTAACAGTTTGTATGGCAGCTATACTATATAGTGGTGCGATTTCGACAAGGCTTAATGAAATTTTGTGAAATCAATAAAAACTTATAAATACAAGCGTTGGGAGCGATAGCATTGAAAACAAAAAAGTTTTTCTCACTAAGACTTTTTTTCAGACCTAACTTTTGTATGGCAGCTATCTTATAGTTGTCCGATTTTGACATGGATTGGTGAAATTATGTGAAATCATTAAAAACTTATAAATACGAGCGTTGGGAGCGATAGCATTGAAAACAAAAAAGTTTTTCTCACTAAAACTAGTTTTTCAACCGATCGTTCCTATGGCAGCTATATGCTATAGTCATCCGATCCGGCCGGTTCCGACAAATGTGCAGCGTATTTGTACCAAAAGACTTCGTGCAAAGTTTGGTTGCGATAACTTTAAAACTGACGGAGGAGATAGCATAGAAACAGACGGACAGACGGACGGACGGAAAGACGGACGGACGGAAAGACGGACGGACAGACGGACATGGCTATATCAACTCAGCTCGTCATGCTGATCAAGAATATATATACTTTATGTGGTCGGAGATGCTTCCTTCTATGCGTTACAAACATCCGGACAATTTTAATATACCCTCTCCAAGGGTATAAAAAGAGTGAGAAGAGGACAATGATTGCTTAATTTTCTTTGAGAGTATTTCAAAATTGTTTGAACTTCCGTCAATATCTAGTTCATCTGCAGTGGCTTTAAGGTCGATGGTCGACACGGTAACCGCAATCTACGAGTCGATGTTGCCTGTGGGTGACGACAAGAAGATAGCAAATGCTATGCTTATCCACATAGTAATGTCAAAAGTCGATGTAGGAACGCGATCACGATGGGAGGAAACGCTCGACTACGGTAAAATTCCCTTATGGAGCGATTGCGAAAGTGCTCTCAATAAGCTTTTTCAGCATTTGTCTGCAGACGAAGCGTCTACAGGGCGAGGGAAGATTGGCAAATCTAATCGAGATATTCGACAAAAAAAAGTTTCTAAAACAGCATTAGCAGTAACTCAGGTTGAACAATCTCACCTCCACAAATGTGTATTTTGTAAATCAAATGAACATTTTATCAATTCATGCTCTTCGTTCAATTCAGCCTCGCTTGCTAATAGATACAAGTTCTCTAAAACTTTTCCATTGTGCCTCAATTGTTTCAAAAAAGGACATAATGTGGCAACTTGCAAATCGACACATTGTCGAGTTTGCTCAAAGCCCCACCATACGTTGCTGCATAGATATGCGTCAGATTCGTTGCAAGTTACTCCAGCTCAATCAGTGCCTACTCAAACTGCATTAGCTACACAACAGGAGTTTCTCACATCCTCCGTTAACCATGCCATGTCAGATACGACGGATCAAGTCGTTTTAGCTACAGCTTTAGTAAAGATAAAGGGCAAGCTCGGTGACTTTCAAGAAGCAAGAGTGTTATTAGACTCGGGTTCTCAGATTAACTTTATAACAGAAAGCTTAGCCAATTCTTTAAATCTTCAGAGAGTTAGAAAAGAGATTCGATTACTTGGAATCGAAAAGTCAAATTCATCCACTGAGCATACGGTCCAAACTACAGTAGCCTCAAGAGTAACTGATTTTCAAATGGAAGCTGAGTTCAGTATACTATACTATCAACCTGAAAGAGCAATTCAGGCTACTGATGTATCTATTCCAAAACATGTTAAGCTCGCATATCCAATGTTCTATAAACCGCAGCGGGTTGATCTTCTCCTGGGAGCAGATGCCTTTTTTGATTTGATGGTTGCTGGACACATTAAATGTGGTAGCGACAAACCAATTCTGCAAAACAGTGTGTTTGGGTGGATTGTATCAGGCCGGTACAAATCATTGAAGAGTCAACCCCTCCAAGCAAGTGCTTTGCTAAGTGTTTTACAAGATCCTTGTCCGCTCGATGCATTGTTGAAAAATTCTGGGAGTTGGAAGAAATTCCAAATGCTACTGAAGCTAAATTATACACCCCAGAACAAAAGCTTTGCAAGAAATCGTTCAAGGAATCGATTTTACGACTGCCCTCGCCTCGGGTCGGCTAAGTGTTTCGCTACCCTTCAAGTCTAATCCAGCTGGTTTAGGTCTTTCGTTTGAAACAGCCAAGAGGAGATTTTTGTCCCTAGAGCGAATATTAAAAAACCAACCGGAAATCCGTGCGATGTACGTTTCGTTTATAAAGGAGTATATAAATTTGGGACACATGACACTAGCCGACAGCCAGATTTCGAGAGGGCCACATTATTTCATACCCCATCAGTGTGTGCTAAGACCGCAAAGTACGTCTACTCAATTACGGGTAGTTTATGACGCGTCGAGCAAATCGTCATCTCGCATATCGTTAAATGATCTGCTAATGGTAGGACCAACAATTCAACCATGTTTATTCTCAACTCTCTTACGATTCCGTTTTCGAACATTTGCATTTACAGCGGACATAACAAAAATGTACCGTCAAATTGAAATTGACGAGAGCTGATTGTTTGCCGCATCAGCGCCATTCTTAGCAATTCGTTGCTTAAAGCATCTCAGCGAACTGTATGCTGAATCTCACCCAATTGGTTCACAAGTATTGATCAGAGACTTCTACGTAGACGACCTTTTATCAGGAGCCGACACCCAAGAGGAGTTGCAGGTCATTTGCCGTGAACTTATACAAATTCTGGACTCAGCTGGACTATCACTTGCTAAGTGGGCTTCAAATGTCCAACTTAGCGCCGTGGAATCCACTGATACACCTGTGACACTAGGAGAACAAAAAGATACAAAGACATTGGGTCTCACTTGGAATCCCAATACGGACGTGTTTAAGTACTCTCTAATAGACCTTGACACAAAGAAGGTCCCTACAAAACGTTCCATTTTATCATTCTCAGCTCGTCTGTATGACCCCTTCGGTTGTTAAGCCCTCTCACAACAAAGTCTAAGATTCTTCTTCAGCAGTTATGGTTGCACAAGCTCGGTTGGGATGATCCGCTGCCTCAGGAACTTCGCCAGGGTTGGGTGATAATGGCAGCTTGTTTTTTAGAGCTTGATAACATAGCAATTCCACGGCACACTGGGACGACTCAAGCGAAGGCATGCCAAATTCATGGATTTGCAGATGCATCATCGAGAGCATATGGTTGCTGCTTGTACGCTCGAGTTCGTCAGTGTCAAGGTGTATCAGTCCACCTCCTTACCGCCAAGTCCAGAGTCGCACCACTAAAAACAAAGACCATTCCCAGGCTAGAGCTTTGTGCTGCACATTTGTTGGCTAAACTCTGGGAGACTGTCAGCGAAGACGTGGACTTTCCAGTGGAGTGAATCGTTTTCTGGTCCGATTCTGAAGTAGTGCTGATTGGATGCAGCAGCATCCTTCGACCATGAATACGTTTGTTGCAAATCGTGTTGCAGACATTCAGGAGCTAACATCAGACGCCGTGTGGCGCCAAGTCCCTACCAAAGAAAATCCCGCTGATTTGGTGTCTCGCGGTTGTGCAATTAGCGAGCTGAATAATTCCCTTTGGTTTGAGGGCCCGTCATTCTTAAAAAAGGAAATGGAATTTTGGCCCAAAAACCCTCATTTCGAGCTATCAGAAGAGCAGGCATTACTGGAAAAACGAGCATCAGCAACCGTTCTCATCGCGGCCGATAGCGAGCCTGATCGATTTCTTACTCTGGTTCAAAACCAATCCTCATATTTAAAAATCTGCGGTTTGTTCGAGGAAGGAAATGAGGTCACTACTCGTCCACCGTTGTCACTGCCCAGGAACTGAACCACGCGTTTTTAGCAGTTGTGCACAGCGTTCAACAAGTTGCTTTTGCAGAGGAATTTTGTAAACTACAAAGGTCAGAAATTTTGCAAGCAGCCTACCAGAAGATGACTCCATTTATCTTTCAACATCAAGATAAAAATCGGATGTTACTGTTGTTACGGGTTGGCGGTCGATTGCTGAATTGCGCTTTACCATACGATGCGAAATATCCATTACTTATGCTAAAAAATTGTGGATTCACAAAGCTGTTTATACAACATCTGCATCGATCAAACCATCATGCAGGACCAAGAATATTAGTTAGCATGCTTCGACAAGGAATCTGGATTATCAATGCACGTCAAACATGCAGCGCTATTGTACGCCAATGTATTCTGTGCTATGGGAAATTATGGGAAATTTACCCACTGATAGGCTTAATGAAAAGTTTCCATTCGAAGTCAGTGGAGTGGACTTCTGTGGTCCGATTAAAGTATCTTTGAAACAGGCGGCTTGGCCTGTAAAGATGTATATCGCAGTCTTTGTGTGCTTCGTTACCAAAGCTGTGCACTTAGAAATTGTGAATGACTTAACGTCTAAATCTTTCGTTAAGTGTCTCTCCAGGTTCCTCCTGTCCTGTGGCTCGCTTATATTGCGACAATGCCACAAATTTTGTCGGAGCTGCTCGAGAACTCGAAGATCTCTGGAAGGAGTTTATCGCTCAGCAGGATGCAGTGGTCAATCATGTTGCGACTCGCGGCACGGAATTCATATTCATTCCCCCACGCGCACCTCATTTCGGCGGCCTATGGGAGGAGTGAAGTCCGCGAAGCATCTCATGATACGGGCCATCGGCAGCGCTTTATTGAGCAAGGACGAGCTCGAAACCGTAGAAGTCGAGGCGGTATTGAACTCGTGCCCGTGGTCGGGAACCAGTCTGTATGGCAAAGCGCTGACTGGCTTCAACATGGCGATGCCCAGCGTGATCCATGCAGGCGGGTTCCAAGCAGCTCACCGCCTCCACGTGGCGACCCTGGGCACTGGTACCAATGACACCCGACATAGTACTTGCTAAGGTGAGAAGGCGAATCTGCTGATGACTAAGGCATTCTAACACTTCAGTACCCAGCTTAAACCCCTGGCAAAATGGCTGTTGGGCTAATGTTGCAGACACCTCCGTCCTATTAAAACGTGGCGAGTCTTCAAGTACGTTCAATTCACACCATTGTTAAGTCAGTGATACAGGTGCAGTTAAGATGACTCCTGCTTAGTGTCCGTCCTGGCTCTGAACACGAGGTCTCATAAAGTCTTGTGTCAACCCTCTCATGAACCTCACTGCTTGCATAGGGACCCATGGGGACTTTTAGGACAACTGTATATATGTGAGGAGATAGCGGCTTGAAGTTTGGACCCATATAGCATGAACACTAATGAACCACAAAAAAATCAAGAGAGAGACGCTTTTAAAACAAGCAGTCGAATGATGAGATCGCCGTTACAAAAAACGGACAAAAATAAGGAGATGGCTCCGAACCTCACGGTTCAGGAAACCCCAAAGGAAGCGCAAGCAGCTGAAACTTGGCCACCACCCAGCGCAGCCTCTTTACCCGTGGCGGCCACACCCGTAGATATGCAAACCCCAGCTTCACTACAAGGTGCAACGATTATGCATAGCTCACCACGACAGGAGCTAATATATAAGATGAGAGCCCTAGAGGAAGAATCGCTGGCAAAGTGCAGAACGGTGCTTCGGAAAATGAAGCATGCCATGCTAAAGCAGAGAAATATTAGCATGGACGTTAAAGATGGTGCGTCGGAGCTAAGTGAGCTCTTTGATGTAATCGGGAATTATAGAAAGAGCTGGAAAAGGAGAAAACTCTGGAATTGAATAAGCTGCCAAGCGAAAAACCAGAAAGAGAAATAAGTGAAACACCAGTCACGTCAAATCCAAAGAGAACCGCCAGCAGTCCGGCTATGCAAGACTCAAAAAAGAAGGTAAAAAGTAAGGAACCTAATGAGGTATTCCAGACTGTGTCCCGAAAAAAGGCAAATCTAAACCATCAAGCGAAAATGCGATTGAAGCCAGCATAAAGAGGAAACAAGAAGTTGAGAAGGGTATGAGGAAACCCGCTAGATCAAGGACACGAAGCCGCCCAGACGCTGTTTTAGTTAGATGCGGATGCTCTTCTCTCCCAAATAGTCCTGGAGGAGCAAGCAGATTTGGTAATAGTGAGCGAGCAGTATAAGCGGAAGGAAAATGGCGTCTGGCTGGAAGACGAAACAAAAACTGCAGCAATATGGATCCCAGGTGTAAGCAGCGTACGGCATCTGAGTGACGACCGAGGAAGGGGCTACGTATTCGCGCGAGTTGAAGACTGCAATATATTTAGCTGCTACCTAACACCAAGTGACGACATACAAACATTTCAGGACAAGCTCGATGATATTGAAGACACCGCAAGGCAAATAAAGGGAAACCTTATTGTAGCGGGTGACTTCAATTCGAGGGCGGAAGAGTGGGGTATGCCATCAACTGACTCAAGAGGTCGCAGAGTCCTAGATATGGCCGCAAGACTGGGGCTGGCAGTGGCGAACGTTGGTGCCACTGCGACATTCAGGCGAACGGGAACCGTTGGCACGATTTCGGATATAACTCTGGTGTCAGAAAACCTGGCTCATAAGATCGCAGACTGGAAAGTATTAGATACTTACAATGGAAGCGACCATGAGTATATCTCCTACATCCTACAAGAAAGCAGGAAAAGCAACGCGGGTTCAAATGGAGCGCCTCGAAGACACAGGTGGAACATATATCGTTTAAACAAAGGCCTTTTGATAAACGAAATTGACAGGCTATGCAAGACTCAAAAAAGAAGGTAAAAAGTAAGGAACCTAATGAGGTATTCCAGACTGTGTCCCGAAAAAAAGGCAAATCTAAACCATCAAGCGAAAATGCGATTGAAGCCAGCATAAAGAGGAAACAAGAAGTTGAGAAGGGTATGAGGAAACCCGCTAGATCAAGGACACGAAGCCGCCCAGACGCTGTTTTAGTTAGACCAGCAGAAGGCAAGAGCTACGCAGATGTTCTAAGAGACCTCCGGAAAAACTTGAAGCCAGACGAAGCTGATAGCGCCATCCGTTCGGTCAGGAAAACCAAATCAGGGGATATGTTACTGGAGTTGGCAAAGGGGAGCGAAATCCAAAAGCTCTATGATACCATCATAGATACCCTCAAGGAGAGAGCGTCAGTCAAGGTGCTTAAGCCAACAACTAAGCTGGAAATACGGGACTTAGACAGCCTTACAGAGGGGGAGGAAGTTGTGACTGCAATAAGAGCAGCGTTAGGTGATCCTAGTCAAGACATCCAAGTCCGACTGACTGATGTAAACAGCTCAGAGCAAAAGCGAGCCTTTGTTATACTGCCTACTGAAGACGCAGCAAAGATTCTAAATGATCAAAGTAAAACGGAGCATCGACATCAAGCCATGCTTCAAGTGCTTTGGCGTTGGTCACTTACAGATGGACTGTAATGGACCGGACCGAAAGAACCTATGCATTAGGTGCGGAGAAAGCGGCCACAAAATGAAAAGCTGCACGAAACCACCAAGGTGCTGTATATGCGCTCACGAGAAGTACAAAGAGGTAAATCACTTCCCAGGTACAAATAAATGCGCTGCCAGTAAAAGGAAGGACAAAATATGAAGTTTCTCCAAGCCAATTTACACAGAAGCAGAACAGCGGATGCTCTTCTCTCCCAAATAGTCCTGGAGGAGCAAGCAGATTTGGTAATAGTGAGCGAGCAGTATAAGCGAAAGGAAAATGGCGTCTGGCTGGAAGACGAAACAAAAACTGCAGCAATATGGATCCCAGGTGTAAGCAGCGTACGGCATCTGAGTGACGACCGAGGAAGGGGCTACGTATTCGCGCGAGTTGAAGACTGCAATATATTTAGCTGCTACCTAACACCAAGTGACGACATACAAACATTTCAGGACAAGCTCGATGATATTGAAGACACCGCAAGACAAATAAAGGGAAACCTTATTGTAGCGGGTGACTTCAATTCGAGGGCGGAAGAGTGGGGTATGCCATCAACTGACTCAAGAGGTCGCAGAGTCCTAGATATGGCCGCAAGACTGGGGCTGGCAGTGGCGAACGTTGGTGCCACTGCGACATTCAGGCGAACGGGAACCGTTGGCACGATTTCGGATATAACTCTGGTGTCAGAAAACCTGGCTCATAAGATCGCAGACTGGAAAGTATTAGATACTTACAATGGAAGCGACCATGAGTATATCTCCTACATCCTACAAGAAAGCAGGAAAAGCAACGCGGGTTCAAATGGAGCGCCTCGAAGACACAGGTGGAACATATATCGTTTAAACAAAGGCCTTTTGATAAACGAAATTGACAGGAGAACAACGGAAACACAGGACACTGGTGGCGCCGAGGGTATAGTAAACAACACTATGCTCACTATTAGAAGAGCGTGTGATGCCGCAATGCCCAAAACTGGGAACAGACGCAGAAATGGTACTTCTTGTCCACTGGTGGACGGAGGAAATAAAAACACTGAGAGAAACGTGTATTAGGAAGAGACGTCTCCTCACTAGAGCAAGGCGTAGGGAAGATTTCACAGCACAGGAGGAACAATATAGGAGCGCAAAGAAGGACTTAAATATCGCTATCCGCAACAGTAAGCGAGAGAAATGGAAAGCTCTCTGCAATGACGTAAATAACGACCCATGGGGTCTTGGCTATAAAATTGTGATGAAAAAGCTCAGGGCTAAAAGCTCAACACCAGATATAGATGAACAACAGATGGATAATATTGTCAAAGCGCTTTTTCCTCCTCATCAGATAAGACCAGCAATGCAATATTCAACCGATGAGCAAGTGCAACCCTTTACCGAGATCGAACTTATTAGAGCGGCAAATAGCCTGAAGAACAGGAAAGCACCGGGACCAGACAACATCCCAGCTGAAGTTCTCAAGGCAATTACTGAAAGTCGACCATATACTTTGCTAAATATGTTTAACGCGTGCATCCGGGATGGAATATTTCCAGACCCCTGGAAAGAGCAACGACTGGTACTAATAAGCAAGGGTAAAGGTGACCCCACCACCTCATCTACATATCGACCACTATGTATGCTAAATACAACGGGAAAGTTGTTGGAAAAGCTGATCAAGCCCCGATTAGCAGCTGCAGTTGAAAGCGCTGGTGGCCTATCCCCGAAGCAATACGACTTTAGACCAGGCAGATCTACATGTAGAGCCATACAGGAGGTCGTGGAGGCGGCGCAGGCAAGTCAGCAGGGAAATCATTTCTCACGACCCATTATATTGCTTGCAACGCTAGATGTGAAAAACGCGTTCAACAGCGTTAAATGGGAGCATATGATTTATGCACTCAAGGAGCGATTCAGAATCCCCGGATACCTAATGCGGATAATAAGCAGCTACCTCGAAAACCGAAAATTGTTTTACCAAACAAAAGTAGGCGAAAAAAGTATGCAAATAACCTCTGGAGCAGCACAGGGATCCATCCTAGGACCGGAACTATGGAACATTAGCTATGACGCCATTCTCCACCTGGAAATGCCTGAGGACACTTTTCTAGTAGGATATGCAGATGACATAGCAGTCATAACGGCGCGTAACACCGAGTACGCACAACGTAAATTGACGCAGGTGATGGTACGAGTTAAGGACTGGCTGGACTCGCACGGATTACAGCTGGCGACAGAAAAAACAGAATTACTGTTGGTCACCAGAAAACAGATCCCGCTTGAGGTGGACATGAGAGTCGACGAAACTATCGTAAGGACTCAGAAAGTAATAAAGTACCTGGGAGTCAGGCTTGACTCAAAATTGACTTTTGGAGCGCAGATACAATATGCCAAGTCCAGGGCCGCTGAGACCACAAAGTCCCTTAGCAGACTAATGGCAAATACTGGTGGACCGTTTCAGTCAAGGCGGAAACTACTGATGGAGGTCAATAATGCCATCCTGTTGTATGGCAGAGAGGTATGGGCAGATACACTGAGTTTAAAATGCAGACGAGATCCATTGCTTGCAATCCAAAGGACAACGGCGCTGAGGATAATTAGTGCATACCGAACAGTATCAGGAGCTGCAGCTCAGCTCATCGCGGGAGTAATCCCGATCGACCTACTAGCCAGAGATCGCAGAAAAATCTACATGATGCGACAAGCTGGATATATAACAGCACAAATTAGAGACTCCTGCAGAGAAGAAACTCTTGCACAGTGGCTAAACAGTTGGGCAGTCGAGAGAACTGGAAGGTGGACCGCCAGGCTTTTGCCCGACGTGAACAAATGGGTCCAAAGAAAGCACGGAGATGCGGATTACTACGTAACACAAATGCTAACGGGACACGGATATTTTAGCACCAATCTGCATAAAATGGGGAAAACAACGGAGTCTAGCTGCGAATATGGCGACGCCGAGATGGATAACGTAGAACATACAATCTTCCACTGTGAACGATTTGCCTCTGAACGTCAAAGACTATGGCAAGTAACTGGATGCACCACACCAGAGAATATTGTTGCCAAAATGACCAGTAGAGAAGAGAATTGGGCAGAAGTAGCCAACTTTGTTGGCAAAATCCTGCGCCTGAAGAAAAAAGATTGGATGAAAGGACGCAATAGGGGGGTCTGGACGCAGACGAAAGATTGGAGCGCATAGCGCGTAAATGGGCCCGATTCCAAGTAATGCGAAAGCTTTTCCGAAGTGGATTAAGGCTCGACATGAGGGGGGGTTTTAGTGGGTGGGAGTCCCACATCCCCTACTGCGACGGCAGACTAGGAAATGCATAATGCATTTTCCCCTCCTCACCCCAAAAAAAAAAAAAAAAAAAAAAATTGAACTCGTGCCCGATCGTGGCCGATACTACCAGTCCGAACGACATAGAAGCCGTGACCCCAGCCCATCTCGTAACTGGCAAAACGATCGAATGAATACACATACACAGATAATGCATTGAAGCTAGCTTGATCATCTGCCTAAGATTACTCTTTACCCCACTATGTTTATCTATAGTTGCTCTCTATGCTTTGTGTGCTTGCATGCTCGCTAGGCAGAGATCAAACTATTTAAAATTAATAAAGTCAGTTGCCGAAAATACTTGAAGAACGAAACACCGCGTTGGTCTGAATCAAGTTGCATTTTCCCTAAAGGAAGTTCAGTGGAATTAGCTTGGAGTTAGCTAATCACCTATTGAAAAACAAGCAAAAACAAATACCCTGTGTATTTACAAAAAACGCCGTGAATCTGCTATGGAGGATCATTGGACAGATTGTTCAACTACCTTGCGGAGCTCAAAGGCAAAAAGAAATTAATTACAACTATTGAAAAAGCAAAACGTTCAAAAAACATAGCAGAATTCTAGGCTGAATCGTGGTCTCGTCCCATAGCAAATAGGAGTCCCCAACTCGTTATTCGGCGATATCAAGATTTATAAATGAAGTCTGTGTGGTCGTTTGAATGTGAATATGCAATACAAAAAGTCCGCTGATGATAAGATGTGGTTATCTTTGAAACAGCAATCGTTGTACGGACATACCAATTGCTATTCCAAATTGTTGTAATTAATCTCTGTTGATTTGTGTTGATTACATTGAATTGTAAACTCTCCACCGACCTCGAGCCAGCAAAATGCAAAACTTTGAAACAAAAAAGGTCGCTAAAACCCATATAAGTACAAAAGCTAATATTTTTAGCATTCAGTACTTTATTCTTTATTAAATTAAACAAAAAAACTTTTTCAAATTAACGTAGTCTTTTGTTAAAAATTTTTTTTCAACGAGCTCTTCAAAAATGGCATATTTTTATCATGCACTTGAATAGGGATAAAGGTGATTTCATCATTCTAAGTAAAACTCCGCGCAATGAAGTTTTAATTTTGACAACATTTAAACGTTTAAAATATAAAAAACAAACTTTGGTGGGCGGTAAAGCACTAACTGATAAAGAAAAAGGCAAAATAATGGCTTTTAAGGAGTGAATCTTTACGTACAGGCAAATTGCTGAAAAAAATTGAGATAAGCTAAAGTATTGTATGCAACCCATCAAATTATGAGTTTAAATGTTGTCAAAATAAAAACTTCATTGCGCGAAGTTTTACTTAGAATGATGAAATCACCTTTATCCCTATTCAAGTGTATGATAAAACGAGAAGGCCAAGCTAACTTCGTACAACAGGGTTTACGAACGTCAGCATTAAAACAAACCATTTTTCTGATAAAACCCATTTTTCGACCGATAGTTTCTATGGAAGCTATAAGATATAGTCATCCGATTTTGACAAAAACTTCCAAATCTGTGTAAAAGCGTATAAATCTAATAATTGTCGAAGTGGAAGGCGTTTACATTAAAAACAAAAAAGTTTTCTCACAAAGACCCACTTTTCGACCGATAGTTCCTATGGCAGCTATAAGATATAGTCATCCGATTTTGACCAAAACTTCCAAATCTGTGTAAAAGCGTATAAAACTAATAATTGCCGAAGCGGAAGGCGTTTACATTAAAAACAAAAAAGTTTTCTTACAAAAAACCCACTTTTCGACCGATAGTTCCTATGGCAGCTATAAGATATAGTCATCCGATCCGGTCGGTTCCGACATATTGGCAGTGTGCAGTAAAAAGAAGAATCTGTGCAAAGTTTCAGCTCGATAGCTTTAAAACTGAGAGACTAGTTTGCGTAGAAACAGACAGACGGACAGACAGACGGACGGACAAAGCTGAATCGACTCAGCTCGTCGCCCTGATCAAGAATATATATAGTTTATAGGGTCGGAAATGAATATTTCTATGCGTTGCAAACTTCTGGCCAAAATTATAATACCCTTTGCAAGGGTATAAATATGCCACTTTTGAAGAGCTCGTTGAAAAAAAATTTTAACAAAAGACTACGTTAATTTGAAAAAGTTTTTTTTCTAATTCAATAAAGAAAAATAGAGGCAAGCTAACTTCGGCTCGACCGAAGTTTATATACCCTTGGAGCATGATATCTGCCTGCCAGTTTGTTATATGGCACCACAATTTTTAAAACAAAAAAGTTTTTCTCACTAGAACTACTTTTTCGACTTATCGTTTCTATGGCAGCTATATGCTATAGTCATCCGATTTGAATCAAACTTGGCAGAATTGTGTAGTAGCATATAATATTGACCAGTAACAAGTTTGGGAGCGATTGCATTGAAAACAAAAAAGTTTTTCCTACTAAGACGTTTTTTCAAAACTATCTTTAGTATGGCAGCTATACTTTATAGATGTCCGATTTTCATAAAACTTGGTGAAATTATGTGAAGGCATAGAAAACTTATAAATACGAGGTTTGGGGACGATTGCGTTGAAGACAAAAAAGTTTTTCTCACTAGAACTACTTTTTCGACCGATCGTTTCTATGGCAGCTATACGATATAGTCCTCCGATCCGGCCGATTCCGACAAATATGCAGCGTATTTGTACCAAAAGACTTCGTGCAAAGTTTGGTTACGATAGCTTTAAAACTGACGGAGGAGATAGCATAGAAACAGACGGACGGACAGACGGACATGGCTATATCAACTCAGCTTGTCATGCTGATCAAAAATATATATACTTTATGCTATCGGAGATGCTTCCTTCTATGCGTTACAAACATTTGGATAATTTTAATATACCCTTTCCAAGGGAATAAAAACTCCACCAATGACAACTGCGACAACAATTAAGGGTTCTGTATACCTTCAGAAAATTTTTTTTGGATTTTTTTTTTATTTGCTTAAACGTTCTATTAGGATCTTATAAACATCCTACAAAACTTTCAAGCTGATCCGAAACTCAGTTTTAAAGATATAAACAAAAACAATTATTTTTTCCGACCCTTTTATATGAAAATTGTTTTTATCGATCCTCGTATTTTTAGAAATTCGTATTTTTTTCCCTATTTTGGTTAAAAACTTTATAAATATTTATAAAATGTTCGATATTATGGAAAAAAAAATTTTTGAAAAAAAAAATTTTACTTGGAAATTTTTGGAGATTTTATTTTTTACCATGTCTTGACGCACTTTGACTCAAATTTCTGGAGAAATGCTTAACCGATTTTGATAATCTTTTTTTTTCGGTGAAAGTTAAAACCCAAATGCACCAAATCCGATTTATACATTTATTAAAAACGATTTTTATTTCATCGAAAACAGATGTCGAATCTTTAAATGCAATTATCTCGGAACCACTTTTTCCAAAATGGTTGCAACGATTTAAAGAGTACCTGTTGACCGATTTTCAAATTCTTTCCCTTAAATTACTCCTAATACCCACCATTCTGGTGTGAACTAGGATATTTTTGATCGGTCAACAAATAACGGAGCTAGGACCAATACAGTGGGAAAAAATAGTCGATTTTCGAAATTTTGACTTTGAAACCCCATAACTACGTCATTTATTGACCGATCCAAAATATCCTAGTTCACACCAGAATTACATTAATTCTTAACAAAACCCTGTCTTCAGTTTTAAATTCAGATCATCCGTTCTCAAAAAATTTTTGCAACCATGGGCCTATGTTTTAAATTTTTGGTTAACTTTGAACAAAAATACAACAACCGTAGGTACAACAACAACAATAAAAATTACTAAATTTAGTTTAACCGATTACCGCTTCTTAATACCACTTATAGTTTTTGAGTAATCTAATTTTTTGTAAACCTTAAAAAAAATGACACCTGAAGTTATACAGTACCCTTAAATAAAACAATAACACAAATCAAATAGCGACTCTGCGACTCAGTGGATACTCTATTGAAAAATTAAGGTTGAAAATAGAGGAAAGCTAACTTCGGCTCGACCGAAGTTTATATACCCTTGGAGCTTGATATATGCCTGACAGTTTGTATGGCAGCTATACTATATAGTGGTCCGATTTCGACAAATCTTGTTGAAATTATGTAACATCATTGAAAACTTATAAATACGAGCGTTGCGAGCGATAACATTGAAAACAAAAAAGTTTTTCTCACTAAGACTTTTTTTCAGACCTAACTTTTGTATGGCAGCAATACTATATAGTTGTCCGATTTCGACAAGCCTTTGTGAAATTATGTGAAATCATTGAAAACTTATAAATACGAGCGTTGAGAGTGATAGTATTAAAAACAAAAAAGTTTTTCTTACTAAAACTAGTTTTTCGACCGATCGTTCCTATGGCAGCTATATGCTATAGTCATCCGATCCGGCCGGTTCCGACCAGCGTATTTGTACCAAAAGACTTCGTGCAAAGTTTGGTAAAGATAGCTTTTAAACTGACGGAGGGGATAGCATAGAAACAGACGGACAGACGGACGGACGGACAGAGGGACATGGCTATATCAACTCAGCTCGTCATGCTGATCAAGAATATATATACTTTATGTGGTCGGAGATGGTTCCTTCTATGCGGTACAAACATCTGAACCATTTCAATATACCCTCTCCAAGGGTATAATGAAGTACTGAATGCTAAAAAATATTTGTCTTTTGATTTAATTTGATTCTTTCAGTCAAATAGTTCTATATTCGTTTTAAAATGCTTGTCCCTATTCAAGTGCATGGCAATGTATTTACAGTTTACTCTGTTATTTGTTAGTTTATGAGACAGGTGAGATTGGTTTGAGTTTGTCAAAAAAAAATTTCGATAATGCTTGGGAACAAATGACTGACTTACATTTTTCTGCTGCTCAAGCTGCACCATTTGGTGATCCTTGTTTCGGAGTTCGTCTTGCAGCTTCGAGAGTTTCGCCTGCAGAGAAGGATTTGTACTTTGTTTTTCAGATGTTATAAGCAATGCCTGTGATTACCTGATAAAATTCGGTCTTAGATTTAAGCTCAGAGCTAAACTTGGACTTCTCCTTATCCAATTCATTGGCAATGTCACCTTGGCTCTGATTAAATTCATCAAGGCGATTGCGCAACTGCTTAATTTCGATTTCTTGCTTATTGCATTCCTCCTTGAAAGTCTTTTCATTTGCCTCCAATTGCACCATATTCAATTTAAGAGTTTCGATTTCATTTTGATAGCGTTGCTCCTCGCTTAAGAAGGTTTTTGTCACTCCCTGATTATGCTCATATAATCGACTAATTTCACGTTTACAATCGTTCAACTCATTCTGCAAAGTTTGTTCTTTAGTGGACGAACTGTGAGCCAGCTGATCATAGTGCCGTTGGAGATTGAGAAGCTGCTGTTGGCTTGCTTCAAGCTTTTGCTCGAGTATAATAGTATCATGATTGGACTCGTTGATATGGAGCTGGTAGCGCTGGTTTAGTTCTTCATAGGCGGATTGCTGTTGCTGCAATTCATCGGTGAGTTGTTTTATCGATGCCTAGAATTAGAAATCATATGTATGTTTATTGATTAGCAGAGATATATGTATTTTTATGTACCTCAGCCAGCTGCATCTGATTAGTCAATGACTTTTCCGTTTCCTGTTTAAATGCATCAAAGGCTGCGGCAGTTTCCTTGCTTTGAGCTTGTAGTTGCTTATGTTGTGTTTCCAGCTCGTTTAATTGCTGGGCGTGCGTCTGCTTTAATGTATTTAGGTGGACACTCATTTGTTGATTGTTGAGCTGCAGGTTCTTAAGCTGTGCGGGAGAAGAAAGTTACATGAGATTATCTACACAGGACGTTTACTTACCTCTTCCTCTAGTTCTGCATTTCGCTTTTGTTGCGCATTGAGTTCAGCCTTTTGCTTACTCATCAGGGTTCGCACATTGCTAAATTCTTGATCGTAGTGCTGCTCCAGAGATATATACTTGTTATTCACATTTCGGCAATTCACCTCAAGCGTAGCCTCTGACTTCTTCAATTCAACCACCAGCATCTGAAGCTCCTTCTGCTCGTTTTCAGTTTCACTTAACCTGGAAGTTAGTAATGAAAGCCATTAGTACATAATTTGAAAATCATTTGGTACTGACTTCTTTTTGATCCGGTTTAGGGTCTGTTCACTTTAAGACTTTACTTTAAGACTATAAGTGTTGCCAGAACCTTGCATTGGAATGTCTATCAATAATGCAATTTCGACCCTGAAACTATCTTGAATGGCTGCCTTTCGTTGATCGACTATGCTCTTATCTGAACCACGGACCTGCCACTTTTTAATCGGTAGCCGATAACCTATGTGTAACATACATTCCAAACAACGAATCTAACAATGTTGTTGTAGAAGAACCAAGTGTTCGTTCAGCTCAACTGCGTTGTTCTGCTCAAATCGCTTCTATAACACTTTCTCCACTTTTCAGACAGTCTTTTGCAGAAAAGAGCTCCTTAATAACAGAATCGTAGTCCTGCTCAGTACAATTCGATTTGTCAATAACATTTGAAAATATGAACTCGATCAGTGCTGGAAATTTTTTTGAAGCGCCTCTTTCTCCTTGCCATACTAAAAAAAGAGCGTGCTTGCAGCATGACATGATTCCTAAAAAAAGCCACATTGTCAGAATGGGCAGCACAGGGCAGCTAATGTTGGACAATTTGAACAAGGGACGAACCATAGTTTCACACAAGTATAACATTGTTACCGGCCGATGCGTGCCTCATAATGTTCTATTTTACAGAAGATTAAATTTGCTAACAAATTGGGTATTAAAAAGGTGGTTAGTTATAAGCACAAGTTAGCAATACAACATGTATTCACAGGTCACAAAACATTAATTTTCTTTTAATACATACCTTTAGTTTGTAAAAACCCAAAAAACCAGAACCGTAATGATCAAAACAAAAATTTTTCACAACAATCTAAATATCTGTAAAAATCGCGGGAATTAATAAAAAAATTTGTGTCTCCATATGCTGTGTTGGAAAGCTCACATCTGATCAATGATGCCATCTTTATCGGTCTTGATGTTATCGATATGCTACATGAACATTTTTGTATCGGCGGCAAATCAAATTTTGGCAGATTTTAAAAGTTGAAAAATGTTTTTTCCTTACGCTAGATCAGCCAAATCGCCCACTGTGCGTCGGTGAAGTTTGTATGGGAAAAATTTTATTTTTCATCCGATTGACTTGAAACTTGGGTTGTAAGCATAGTACGCGAAATGATTCGACACGTGTTTTCCAGATTTCGGAAAACCCGTCATCGAGGAAAATGGCCGGAAAATTCTGCATGCAAAAAAAGTATTTTTCATCCGAGTGACTTGAAACTCGGTTTGTATGGGTAGGATACGAAATAATTTAAAATGTGATTTTTCCATGTCGGAAAATCCGACCCCATGCGTAAAATTCTCGGGAAATTCTGCATGAAAAATATTGTTATTCACCCGAGTGACTTGAAACTCGGTTTGTAAGGTCAAAATTAGAATTCATTTGTGTTTTCATTTTCCGGTGTTGGAAATACCGCCGGGATGCCCACTGGGAAGTGGTTGGGAAGTGGATGGGATGTGGGTAGAATGTTCCGGTAAATCCGCCCCCAGTGTGAAAATGACCGGAAAATTCGACATGCAAAATAACTGTATTTCATCCGATTGACTTGAAGCTCGGTTTGTAGGGGAATTTGGAAATACCGTTTTTTTTTGGTTTTTGAACCAAAGTTGGACATGAAACCGTTCAATTTTTGCGAAAGCGAATGTGGAAGCATGACTGTATAAGAACCTTTAAGGTCCAAAATGGGCAGCAGTGGGTCTTTTAACAGTCAGGCATGGCTAATCTATAATTGCAAGCAATTAAAAACGCCTCGGCAATCACCAGACATGATCCCATTAAACATATGTACAGATAAATTCGGGAACGTCACATAACATCATAGGATTCTCTCAATCAATTATTCTACTGACAGATTGGGCAAATATAACCCCCGAAGAGACTGTCAGCTTAGTAACAAGAATGCGTAACGCAAGAAAGAGAAGTAACTTTGAAGATTAAAGTGTGTTTTCTTCATTTTTTTACCTAAAAAAGATTCTAAGAGGATTCTAGCTTAAAATCTTTGTCTTTTATTATCAAAGGACGTGAACCCTTTGTGACACACGTTACGTAACATTTTTCCATAATTTTCATGATGTATTTTCTGTTATAATGCAAAGCAAAACTTTCAGTCAATTCCAATCACACAGTTTCTTATGCATTCTTCTTAGAAGAATGTTAGAAACAAAAGTAAATGCAATCTATTGGCATTTTTATCAAAAGAAAAAGAGCAAAATTAAGTCCAAACGAGAAATGTAATATTTGCTTATATTGGCTTAGATAAGTTCAATTTAATTACTTCCCTATTTCCCGATGTTATTAAATTATTAAAAGCAGTACCACCGACACAAGTAAGTGTTGACCGTGTGTTTTCTGGAGTATGTAATAGTAATAAATCCTCGCAGGAGTCGCTTGGACTAATACACTTAAAATACTAGAACGCTTATTAGATCTAATATGACATTAAGATGTCATTTCTGAGCATAAACATTTTCATAAAGGCAAGTAACGACAAATGCTGTATACGTTGAACAATGTATTTTCAACTAATTAGTTAAACCTAACATTATACTTTTTTGTTTGAAGTGAGTTGTTATCTTTTACTTAAAGGCCTATACTCAGATAAGATAAATTTTTAGTTTGCTACGATATTTCACATGACCGGCTCGACCGAAGTTTATATACCCTTGGAGCTTGATATATGACTGACAGTTTGTATGGCATCCAGTGGCGTAGCCAGGCCGACATGGAATATATTTTTATATGCAAAATACTATACTTAGAAAGAAGCATCTAAAGACAAATTAATAAATTTGACCGTACTTAACAACAATTTCGAAAAAAATGTCATCGATGGACCGCGAATTATAAAGAATAATTATACATTTAAGTCGAGGCGGTCAGGTCATCAAAGGTTTCTTTTTTAATTAATTTTTAAAATTTCCGGTTTTGTTTTACAAATATGTGAATTCTTTTCGTCAAATGTCAAATAAATAAGATAACATTAAAATTTTTGAGCGATTTAACCACAAAACTTAAAAGCAATAGCAAAATATAAATGACGTGTAAAACATTTTTTCATTTGAAGGAAATAAGACGCCAATTTTTAATATGATTTTGGCTTCTTATTTCATTTTTCTTATTTTTGCTCATTTTCTATTTGCGATTTTTTCTATCAAATTATCATTAATTCGCGCGATTTTTGTATTTCAAATTTTTTAAATTGGGGTACTATTTCATTTGAAATAACATCCCAAACTTGGGGCCTTCTTTTTTTTTTTTTGGTCTTCATTTTATCGCAGTGGGGCCCTATTTCATACTTCAAATTGGGGAATTGTTTTATAATGAAATAACACACCGAATGTGGGACCTTATTTAATTTTATATTTTCGGGACTTATTCGGGTGTGTCACAGAAATCTCTAGAGGTTTTCGTATAAACTTCAGCATTTTATATCAAAGCTGTTTAAATTTATATGTTATGGGGCTAAAATATGCCCGGCTACTAGATTAGATGTCAAAAGTTGAGAGATTTGAAACCGCCTGCTCAAAGTCAAGTAGATTTGAAGCGTACGGTTTTATATCCACGTAATCTAGTAGGCGGTCTGATTCTTGGCACTTCGCAAATAAAGTAGTCCCTAATTTATTCGAAGTGCAATCGTTTACACGAAAATCTCTAGATATTTCTGTGACACCCCTGATTTCCTGCTGCCTTAATTAAGCGGTTTGTTCATAAACAAATAAACTTGTTACCACGCGCGTTTTAAAAAAAAATTGCCTGCGGCGCTCTATCCTTTTCCAAATTTACATCCAAACCAGAGACTTTCCCGAAATTAAAATCAGTTTGCACAGTCTTCGGCTATCACTCACGCAGTGCAGACGTATACTTTAACGAGCTCGCTTACATATTTTCGTTCAATAACAAACCGTTTCTCCAACTCCTCTGTTTCTTTTCTTTTCCTTTGCATACACGGTGATTACGGTAACCTAATCGCGTGCGTGAATTCCATAGTTTACATTATGCCCCCTGGGCTGCCTAACCTGGGGGACAATCGGTTTGCAATGCTAGCCGATCCCCCCCAAAAAAAGCAAAAAACTTTCCATAAACCAATTAACTCGTTCCCTGGTCTACCAGTGCTCCAACTCCCTAACCCAAAATATATTGTCATCTCCGCTGCGGAAGAGAGTAAACCACTCAACGAATACTCCTGCTTCGCAATCCATCGCGCCCTACAGCTAATCAGCAAGGATATAGTCTCAATTTCCGAGCTTCGGGATGGAAGGCTTCTACTCCTTACAAAAGACACAAACTCCGCCAATAAGTTCCTTACCGCTACGGAACTGGTTGGAATTTGTAAGATTAATTGTGCCCTTCATGAAACCTTAAACTCCACTAAAGGGACTGTCTTTGCTCCCTGTTTAATAAATGTCACTGAAGAAGAAATATTAAAAGAGCTCGGACCCCAAGGTGTTACAGCAGTCTACAAATTCACCAAATCCATCGACGGCATAATCAAACCCTCCGGAGTAGTTCTGCTGACGTTCAACCTGTATCATCTTCCCGAATCAATGGAGATTTCTTGGTACAAAGTAAAAATAAGGCCATATACTCCAAATCCCATGCGCTGCAAGAACTGCCAAATATTCGGACACACAATCAAACGTTGCTCTAACCAACCACTTTGCGTCAATTGTGGCCAACCGCTACATGAGGGTACTGAATGCACTCGCACCCAGTGCGTTAACTGTAACGATGGACATGCTGCCTCAAGCAACAAGTGCACCAAATTTATCCAACAAAAAGAAATATTAAAGATCCAATGTCAAACCAAATGCACATATAAAGAAGCCAAGCAGACATTTATGTCTCTAAATCGAGCAGAAAACCAATCCCCTTCCCTCTCCTATGCAGAGGCTGCCAGCAGCGCTGCTCATAAAGAAAATAAAAAACAAATACTAAAACAAACCAACAAACAAGAAACCGCTACTCCAAGAACCACACCTAATCCCACACCAAGCAATTCCAAAAACAACTCTCTTCATCTAAACAAAATCCACAAACCTCTCTTACAAAATTCAAACAACATCACATCAACTCTACCCTTGAACGCAAATAGCGTAATTACAACAATTAACACTCAAACAAACAACACACTTACTCACTCAAAAAATTCACTCACCGAATACTTAAATAACTCCACACAAAACTCTCTTGAAGAAGAACTCTCTTCGACTGATATGAATGTCAGCGAAGACGAAGATCTCTCTACCTAATCAATGCTCTTGTCCACTTTTGGCTCTGGGTGAGCGGCGCGTCGGGTTTGCAATGACGTACTGTCATCATAACCGCGTACGCGCTGCTCACCCAAAGTCGAATATTGGTCTAGCCACCTGCAAAAAAAATTAAACAAATCAAACTAATCTCTCCTTTTATTCTTAATCAATGACTCTTTCTATTCTACAATGGAACATTAATGGTCTACTTAACAACTTATTAGATTTGCAGGTGCTAATTAAAGAGCAAAACCCTGATTTGATAGCATTGCAAGAAACACACATACAACTAAATAACAGCGTAAATACATCAAATTCATACACCCACTATTTTCATAACCTGCCGCATATTAATAATAACAAACAAGGAATTGCTTTCCTTATTAAGAAAAGCATCCCACATCGAATAACCCAAATAGTATCCAACATTTCGGCCTTGGCCATAGAAATAAATATTGGTCTCAAAATAAATGTTGTTAATTTATACATTCCGCCCGACCAACAATTCTCCACTATCGAATTAGCTTGCATAGCTAAAAATTTCCCTCCTCCAGTAGTCATCATGGGTGATTTCAACGCTTGGAGTCCACTCTGGGGGTCTCCCCGTTCCAATCATAGAGGAAAATTAATTGAAAATATTCTGATGACCAATAATTTATGCTGTATAAATGATCGACAACCAACCCACTTTTCTACTCATCAAACATTTACCCATGTTGATCTGACAATTTGCTCTTCCAACCTTCTACCACATATATCATCTTTCACCCTCGATAGCCTCCATGGGAGTGACCATTTCCCTCTAAAAACAACAGTCGTCACTCGGCAGAAACAAAATATCCCTTTTCAAAGTAAATTTTTAACCGATCACGCTAACTGGCCTAACTACCGATCCTTTTTGGATAAAGCAACAGAACAACTAACGAGAAGGCCAAGCTAACTTCGTCTTTGCCGAAGTTTTAATACCCTTGCAAATGTTTTAATACAACAGAATTTACAAACGTCAGCATTAAAACAAACCATTTTTCTGATAAAAGCCAGTTTTCGGCCGATAGTTTCTATGGCAGCTATAAGATATAGTCATCCGATCTTGACCAAAACTTCCAAATCTGTGTAAAAGCGTATACAACTAATAATTGTCGAAGCGGAAGGCGTTTACATTAAAAACAAAAAAGTTTTCTTACAAAAACCCACTTTTCGACCGATAGTTCCTATGGCAGCTATAAGATATAGTCATCCGATTTTGACAAAAACTTCCAAATCTGTGTAAAAGCGTATAAAACTAATAATTGTCGAAGCGGAAGGCGTTTACATTAAAAACAAAAAAGTTTTCTCACAAAAACCCACTTTTCGACCGATAGTTCCTATGGCAGCTATAAGATATAGTCATCCGATCCGGTCGGTTCCGACATATTAGCAGTGTGCAGTAAAAAGAAGACTCTGTGCAAAGTTTCAGCTCGATAGCTTTAAAACTGAGAGACTAGTTTGCGTAGAAACAGACAGACGGACAGACGGACAGACAGACGGACAGACGGACAGACAGACGGACAGACAGACGGACGGACAAAGCTCAATCGACTCAGCTCGTCGCCCTGATCAAGAATATATATAGTTTATAGGGTCGGAATTGAATATTTCTATGCGTTGCAAACTTCTGGGCAAAATTATAATACCCTTTGCAAGGGTATAAAAATCGGAACAAACATAAACAAAGAAACAGCCCGCATACAAAAACTTATCCGCACGGCAGCCCACTATAATATACCTCAAACCAAACCCTCATATTCCAACAAGCTTACTGCATGGTGGAACTCTGAACTAAGTCTTCTTAGAACAAACAAACAAAAATCTTGGTATAAATACAAAAAAAGGCAATCCCTTGAAAACCTTATAAACTACAAAAAACACCAAGCATTATTCCGAGCAAAATGTCGCGAAAGCAAAGCTGCCAGCTTTGAAAAGATTACTGAAACTATTAGCCCTTCGTCTACTCCCAAACAAATTTGGTATAATATCAAAAAGATTGTTGGTACCTCAGTCAAAACCAAAATCAACCTGATAAATAGCCCTAACGGTCCAATCCAGGACCACAAAGAAATCGCCAACGCATTCGCAAACTTCTGTTCGGATTATTCCCACGATCGCAACTTTAATATTATCTTCAAAGAAGAGAAAGTCAATACTTTAAATTCAACCTACAATCACAGACCTGCGAAACTCGCCCAGATGATAGAAAATAAAATCGAAAAACTTGAGTACGAATGTGCGCTTTCTGCTGTAAAAGGAAAATCTCCTGGGATAGATAAAATATCTTATCCAATGTTGAAGAACATTCCAGAAGGCCTTAAGCTTATAGTTGTTCAATTATTCAATACCATTTTTGAGCAGGGAGCTTTTCCACAGTGTTGGAAATGTGCTGCCATCATTGCAATCCCCAAGCCCAACAAATGTCCGACAGAACTAACTAACTATAGACCCATTTCGTTATTACCCTGCCTTGGTAAGCTGTTTGAAAAAATTATTTCTAAGCGGATTATGTGGTATACCTCCCGGAAACGCACCATCAGTGAGCTGCAATTTGGTTTTAAAAAAAACCACAGCACTATAGACGCACTAATAATGTTTGAACATTTCTCCACTACAGCTCTTTCTACACGGAATCACGTATCTGTCCTTAGTCTTGATTTTGAGAAAGCTTTTGACCGTATAGGTATACACATGGTATTGTCTCAACTAGCCAAGTTGAAAATTGGTCCCAAAATATTTAATATTGTCAAGTCATTCCTAACAAACCGAAAGTTTTCAGTCCGAATACACAACACCTACTCCCACACATATCCTCTGTATAACGGAATACCTCAGGGTTCCCCGTTATCGGTAACTCTTTTCATAATAGCATTTAATCAAATTAGCAGCATAATTAATCGCTATAATCACATGGAACACATCCTATATGCTGATGATGTATTGATCTTCTCAAAGAATAAGAATATAAACACTGTAAATACTATTTTTAAGAACATCTTAGAAGACATTAACAACTGGTCCCTATCCTCAGGTGCTAGTCTAGCTATAGATAAATGTAAGACGCTACATATATGCAAAAAACGAAACTGTAGTCCGACAGAACTTTCATACAACAATTCCATTATACCTCTTGAGAAAAATCTAAAAGTCCTTGGACTTATAGTTGACCGTAAACTTAATTTTAGGGAACATTGTATATATTTAAGATCGAGCCTAGCTGCCAGACTTAATATTATTAAGTACCTCACCACTCAAAGATCCTTTACTCATAGAAATAGCATGATAAACGCCACACAGGCACTCATTCTCTCCAAAATTGACTACGCCTTGCCAATTTTCGGGCAAACCTGCAAAACTAGCCTTAAACTGATCGGTCCTCCCTACCACACCGCTGTCAAACGGAGCATTCGAGCTTTTCCTACCTCGCCGACGAAAATGGTTCTAGCCGAAGCTGGCCTACCCTCAATAGAAGATAAAGTTCGGGACTCCACGTTAAGACTTATTCCTAGGCTGCTGCTTAGCTCCAACAAGCGCATTAACGCTATTGTCCAAAAAGCTATAAAACGAAAAAGGATACCGAAAAAACAATCATTGATTTATCAATGCCTTCAACTTGCACGTAATCTGGACCTGGATCCCAAATCAGTACTTCTACAATCTAACAGGAGTCCACCGTGGCTGATAGATTCTAATGCCTTTATAACTGATCTCGAAGTCCACAGGAAAAACTATACCTGTCCAGCATCTTACCGACAACTCTTTAAAGAAGTCACTAACAGGGAGGACCTGAGAAATGCTACCTATCTTTTCACTGACGGATCCAAAACTGCGGTTGACACTGCATATGCTGTTGTCGAGAACCCTACTACAACACTAGTATCCGGCCGGATCAACAACTTCTGTTCCATATACACAGCCGAAGCCTACGCGATATTACAAGCAACCATATATGCATCAAAACAAAGAAATCCCCACGTTGTCTGCACGGACAGCATGTCTTCTATAGCCGCAATTAAAAACCCGAATAATACACATATAATAGCCTCGCAAATCAGAGATATTTTGATCGACAAAGATACAATAAAACTTATGTGGATACCAGGACACGTTGGTATTCCAGGGAATGAAGCAGCAGATAAAGCAGCAAAGCTGGCTCAAACAGACACTGTGCTACATCCTACTATAATGGAAAAGGCTGATCTACTTCGCGTCATCTCCAATCACCAAAAAAATAAGCACATTTCGAACTGGCTCGGAGTAACTCACCACTACAGCCAATTCAATGCGCTTGGCACAGCCCCACGATACCCTCCTGAAGCAAAAACTCCACACATGCGTATCTTTACTCGCCTTCGACTAGGACACACGAAACTTACTCATCAATTCCTTCTTGAAGGGCAGTCTCCACCAAACTGCAGTCTATGCAACTCCCATTCATTAACAGTTCAACATATTCTAACCGAATGCCCTGCCCTCGCCCTGGTAAGGGCTTCCTTTGCCTCTGCACCTGTAAACGCATTAAAGGATCCAACGATTTCAAATATCAACTTAGTATACGAATACATAACAAAAACTGGACTTCTGAGAAAAATCTAAATTTCAACCCATAAGTTAAGTTACTATAACAATTAAAGGCGAGCCGAGAGCCCTGGCAGCTAGTGCTCCTCCAAAAATTTGTAGTAGGTTAAGAATATTATTGTTAACCTTCTCTTTAATAAAAAAAAAAAAAAAAAAAAAAAATCAGTTTGAGTCAAGGCATCTATATTGGCCTAAGGCTTTTTTATACCCGTTACTCGTAGGGTAAAAAGGGGATACTAAAGTCGTGCACATGTATGTAACAGGCAGAAGGAATCATTTCCGACCATATAAAGTATATGGGCATTTCCAAAAAAAGGTCCACCTGGGCCAAAAAATTCAAAAGTGGTTAAAAACACTATATTTGATCGAATTTTCATGGAGAAAAAATTAAATTAAACTAATGTAAGCTAATCTTATATTTACTGATAACCCAATTGGATATATTCGGTTGCACGGCCGTGCAAGCACGATTTTTCTCATTTGTATATTAAATTTGCATAATTTTTTTTGGAAAAAAAGTGACTATAGATTACATTTACTTTCGCTATCTAAAATATTTCTGATGGTACAAAGGGCTATGCAAGAATGCATAAGAAACCATGAGAAACTATGTCAATGCAATTAACTGTAAGTTTTTGCTTCGCATTATAGCAGAAACCACATAAATATGATGATGGAAAAAATGTCACGTTCGACATGTCACGTATCGACAAAGATAAATATTTTTTTACAAAAAGTGTACTTAAGATTTTTAAATCAAAAATTATACGTTTCAAAGAACTATTCATTCATAAGATATTAAAACTATTTGGGCTTAGTTATTGTGTTAGGTTTTGCTCATCTTTGTTTTTATATAGCTGCTCCCGAAAACCACTTCTGTTTTTGTCACGTTCGAATAACTTCCAATTTTGTCATTATTTTGGAAACCAAATTTCACTTGATATACACTTCAACACTAATTAAAGTGCTTGCTAAGAGCTATATTATACAGTAAAACACGAATTAAAAATTCGATTTATTTTGACTTTTTTTCATTTTTAATGTGTACGACGGTCACGGTTCGACAGAATGGAAATGCCCATATATATTCTTGATCAGCATCAACAGCCGAGTCGATATAGACATTTCCGTCTGTCCGTCCGTCCGTCTGTCTGTTTAAACACCTAGATCTCATACTACGTTTATGCTACGAAATTCATGATTTCTTCAATTTGCAAAATCAAATTTGTTCCTGTTTATGCGGCTTTTGTAAATTCACAAAATGACCAGCACACACATGGCCAAACAAAAAATCTGGCAACACCAACGCAACGAAAAGCTTTTGCGACACGGCATTTCATGAATTGACAGCGAATTCATAGTCAACTTTCGTGTGTAATCGAATTCATGCACGCACTTTCGGAGGCATTTCATGAAATGACTTTGCAAAATGAGCTTAGCATAAACGTAGTATCATAGATGGTAAGAAATAGAGGTTTGACATGTGTGGGACATATGCTTCTTTTATCTGCACGCAGATCAAGTTTCAAACTTTGGCCACGCCCCCTCCCTCCCACGCAATTCGGAAAAAACGTTATATCTCCTACAGTTGTGAAAATAGACGATTTGTACCTTTTAGAGATAGTTAGTAATTAGCAAAATGAATCGATTCGATGATAAAGATCGGATAAACGGTTCTCAAGTTATGAGCAATGTTTTTTCATGAGTAACGGGTATACCGAAGTCGGTTAGAGCCGACTTTAACTTGCGCTTTAGTTTTACTTGTACAGGATCCGTAATCGAAATCGTAATATTTCCTTAATCGAAATCGAACGAGTTAGACACCGCAACCGATTCGTTGGAAAATTTTGTTGAAAATTTTTATGTGTACAGTCTGTGTTTACAGAAAAAAAATGTTGTTCCCAAAACGCCTCCCCTGACAAATTCCAGGCTACGCCACTGATGGCAGCTATACTATATAGTGGTCCAATTTCGACAAGTCTTGGTGAAATTATGTGAAATCATTAAAAACTTACAAATACGAGCGTTGGATGCGGTAGCGCTAAAATCAAAAAAGTTTCTCTTACTAAATCTTGATTTTCAACCGATCGTTCCTATGGCAGCTATATTCTATAGTCATCCGATTTGAATCGAACTAGGCAGAATTGTGTGGTAGCATGTAAAATTGATCAGTAACAAGTTTGGCTGCTATAGCATTAAAAACAAAACACATTTTTTTTTCACAAAGATTTTTTTTCAGACCTATCTTTTGTATGGGAGCTATACTATATAGTTGTCCGATTTCGACAAGCCTTGGTGAAATTATGTGAAATTATTGAAAAGTCGTTTTCTCTCTCTCTCTCTCTCATTCTCTCTTTCTCTCTCTAAGTTAGTTGTGAAAGATAGGAAGGAGTTGGGGGGAGGCAAATCGATACATTTTGCTAATTACTAGCTATCTCTAGAAAGTACGAATCATCTATCTTTAAAAGTGTAGGAGATAAACCGTTTTTTCGAAATTGCGTGGGCGGAAGGGGGCGTGGCAAAAACTGAAAATAAACTTGATCTGCCTGTAAGTATAAAAATCATTCGTCCCATACATGTCAAACCTCTATCTCTTACCATCTCTGAGATCTGTTTTTTCATACGGACGGACGGACAGACAGACGGACATGGCTATATCGACTCGGCTGTTGATGCTGATCAAGAATATAACTTTATATGTTCGGAAATGATTCCTTCTCCCTGTTACATACTTTTGCACAAAGTTAATATACTCTATGTACCTTTGGTACAGTACAGTACAGTTGCATAATAAGGCGCCAAATTTGGGGTGTTATTTCATAATAAAAAAATAGAGGCCAGCTAACTTCGGCTCGACCGAAGTTTATATACCCTTGGAGCTTGATATATGCCTGACAGTTTGTATGGCAGCTATACTATATAGTGGTCCGATTTCGACAAATCTTGTTGAATTTATGTAAAATCATTGAAAACTTATATATACGAGCGTTGCGAGCGTTAACATTGAAAACAAAAAAGTTTTTCTCACTAAGACTTTTTTTCAGACCTAACTTTTGTATGGCAGCTATACTCTTTCTCTTTCTCTGTTTCTCTCTCTTTAAGATTGTGCGGTGTAAGTTGTGATGGGGTGGAAGGTTGGTTTACTTATTTGCTCATAACTTGAGAACCGCTCATCCGATCTTTATCATTTCTTTGGCAAATCGATACATTTTGCTATTTACTAACGAAGTCTAAAAGGTACGAATCTTCAAAACTGCTAGGGCGGGAGGGGGCGTGGCAAAATTTAAAATAAACTTGATCTGCCTGCAAGTATAAGAAACATTTGTCCCATACATGTTAAAGCTCTATCTCTTACCATCTCTGAGATCTGTTTTTTCATACGGAGGGACGGACAGACAGACGGACATGGCAATATCGACTCGGCTGTTGATGCTGATCAAGAATATAACTTTATAGGGTCGGAAATGATTCCTTCTCTCTGTTACAAACTTTTGCACAAACTTAATATACTCTATGTACCTTTGGTACACCCCAAATTTGGGGTGTTATTTCATAATAAAACAATACCCCAATTTGAAGTATGAAATAAAGATCCACCTTGATGAAATAAAGCCCAAAAAAATTTAAGAAGACCCCAAGTTTGGGATGTTATTTCATATGAAATAATACACCAAATTCAAAAGATTGATATACAAAAATCGCGCGATATTTTTGTTTCAAATTTTTGCTTGCAGCCCTAAAATTAAATCAATTTTTTGAATTAAATAATGTAAATTTGATACAAAAAATCGTGTGATTTTTGTATTATTTAGCAAAAATAAGAAAAATTAAATAAGAACCCAAAATATCAAATTAAAAATTGGCGTCTTCTGTTCTTATAAAAATGAAACAGGGCCCCATAAATTGAGGACTTATTTCATAGTGGTTTTTGTTTTCTATATAAATTGTTGGGGCCTTATTTTATTTTATTTTTGGGGCCTCATTTTATTGGGGCTTTATTTCGCAGAGCCATTAATTAATAATTATTAAAAAAAGTTAAAACGCTCAAAAATTGTAATGTTTTCTTATTTATTGGACTTTTGACGAAAAAGCTCACATATTTGTAGAACAATACCAGAAATTTTAAAAATTAATTAAAAAAGAAACCTTGGATGACCCCCTCGACTTAAATGTACAATAATTTTTTATAATTCGCGGGTTTAACCCCCCCTGGCAACGCCACTGGAATTGTTCAATCTATGCATTTTATAATCATTGATGAAAGCCACAGCCATTGAGCTTGTTCAGCAGCATAAATCGATGACAAAAAATCGACTATTTTTGTTAGATTGTGCTGCTGAACGGGCATGATGCGCAATCATGTTTGCTATTTTTCTTGATTGTGTTAGATGTGAATCTAACAAAGAATTTTGAGAAGGCAAATGCAAAATGAATGTGGAAACCTCTTTGTTTTGAATAAATGAATTGGCAGAGGACGTGGTTTCGCAAGTGGCTCTCGGAAATTCGTGCAAGGCTCTGAAGGCTCTACTGGTTGTTGCGGAGGAGAAGGGGAATCTTGAAAAGCCGCCACTCCAAAAAGGAGAAGCCCTACGCGTAGTAACCACCTCATCAGGGTACATGGACACCTCAACACAGTGTGTCAAGGCGCTACCATTCAGCTCCTCCCAGATAAGAGCTTGATAGGGACGCTCTTACAAGATAATCACAAGGAATGAAACCCGGCGCCTGGTTACGGAAGAATGGTTCTGACTTGGGCTGTAGCTAACCTGAAATCGAAAACATCTTACTTGTAGTCTTGGCCCTAACGGGTCACTTCCTTATTGGCAGGCATGCTGCACGCTTGGGCGTCGCTTAAGGACTCATAGCGACGGGATTCCAGCGGGATTCGAGAGAAGTAGGGGATCAAGTACGACGATATTGAATTTTAATTTGTTGGTCGGGATCGGGAGGGAACGGGAGCGAATTGTCCTTATTCGCCCATCTCTACTCTTAGCCCATTGCCACTTTGTTAAAATTAACATTTTTAGACCCTTCTTTGCGTGGTCAGGAGTCCTTTTTAATGGACCCTCCGGGGCTGGGCTTACAACAAAGTTAAAAACATTAACCGGCTAACCAAGTCTTAAGAAAAATTCAAGGGGAATTCTAGGAGCATTTGTAGTTATGACGATCATAAATATTTAGAGGTCAGTTCTTAATTATATTAAGCTGTTTGTAGTCAAAAATTCAAACCTTCCGCCAACAAAAATATATCGATAACTTTGTTGCCGAAAAATTCTATCAAGTTCGTTCACCAGCAGACTAACACTTTTTTTTTATTGATGATTTTTGTTAGATGATTGGTGTATGCTGCTGAACACGCTCATTGTTCACCAAGCTACGGTGGGATAGCAGCTTAACAATTTAAGTGTGAGTCAGAGAGAGATGGCACTAACACTACTGTGTATGGATGTATGAATGTGTGAACACTTACTGTTTTTTGAGACTTTCGCACTCCTGGATTTTCTGCGCAATGGACTTGTCCCTTTGTTGCGCCTTCTTCACAATTTCCAAATGGCTCTTCTTGATGTTCTCGATTGATGAGTTGTGAAACTTCATGTACGACTTGAGTAAGCCCTTAGAGTTTGTGTTGGGACTGGGAATGGAAGTATTTTTATTGGCGTTCGCATTGGACCTGGCCTTTCCCCAGTTGATGCCGGCGCCTCCGCCAGTATTTGTATCACTGACCGGATACGGCTTGCGGAATATGTCATCCTGATTTTGGATTGACGTCTGCTTCTTAACTTTTGGCATCTTTCCTTTAAATTGCGCTGCAAAAACACAAAAAAATCACAATTGCATTCCCATAGACACATACATACATACATGCACATATTACATTCAATATGGCCAACACGAAAGCCAATGTTAGGTCCTGTTTCATAATAATAAACTATGTTTCTCACAAATATTTCAGCAAGACTGCTTGGCTTATGGTAAAGAGATATTCCTTGAATACATACCTGATTTTATCAAATTAAACAATTACTTAAACAATTTGTATTTCACAACTGCAAGCTGCTGGTCAACGGACGATTGCAGAGAAGACGATTGCAGAGAAGACGAAATGAATCGTGAGTCGTGCTCCCGACTATCGATATATCGATTGCCAAGTCTTATCGATGTTTTGGATAGTTATGTGCTACCGACAAAAGACGTTACAAGTTTTAAATTCACCTGGAATAATAAAAATTGTTAATTTTTTACTTTACGGTAAGTATTTCCAAAAATTCTAGATTCTTTGCAAGTAAATAAATAAAAAATATTCTCTACATACATATATGGTGTACGTTTGATTGAATATGATTGGAAAAGTGACGAAAACTACACTTATTGGTTCATGGCACGATTTTAACCGCAGTATGTCTATTCCACCTCAGCCCCTTACAGTCGATTTCTAATGTGGGGTCCCAAAAAGAAGGAGCTAGTACCTTCGTCCTCCTCGTGAACATCGTCCTCCTATAAATTAATATTTTTGGTAAATGTTTACATTTCGACTGCGGCGATAATAATAACATACCTTAAAGCAAACATTGTGGCTGGGTTTAGCCCAGCGATTAGTGTGCTGGCCTGCTATGCAGAGGTCGAGCGTTCGATCCCTCCTCGGAACATCCAATAAGAGTTTTTTTTTTTCTTTAGAAAATAGCTTTTACACATCCGGTCACCTTCACTTGCTATTGGCTCTAGCAGTAACTAGCCATGAAAAAGCTTTTCAAATTTGGCTGTTCTGCTTCGTCGTTAAACTGTTGGTCCCTTTCTCTTGTGCGAAAAAGTATAAGCAAACACTCCAAGAAATTTATAGAAGATTGTCTTTGCCCTTTGGGGCTGTATGTATAGCAGAGTTCCCCAGCGATAGCCCCGGGAGCACGAACTTACTTGCCGAATGTATGCCGAAGTCACACTTTATTGTGTGTTAGAGATAGACACAGTCACGTTTTAGCGCTCTCTGCTTGGGGAACCCTGATGTATAGCCAACGAACAAAGTAAACATTTACCCAAACATTTGATGAGATCACCACCGACTTAGATGTAATTAATATATATGAAATATATGAAAATTTAGGGTTCGGTATATTTTGGTACATTAGTATATTTTCATGCTTCGCAGCGGGGGCTAGGAATTCCTTTTAGACACGGGGTTTCTTCGTGAAATTTTCTTAGAATTCATCGCAGATTCCGAATCTGCTATACGCTTACCACGTTTTTTTAGCTCCATACAAAATTGACCCGCCCTAATGTACATATTTAAAATTTGTGTCCATTCACCCGGAATGTTTTCAGTGTTGTAAAAATCAATACAAGCTATGTTGTTATCGATAACACAAAACATCAACCCTGATGCGATCGCAGGTAGGCGCTATTTTTAAATGTGTATGGTTTTCTTTTAAAAAAACCATTTGTTTTAAGAAATTCCTAAATAGCAAATCTGTGACTTGGCAGGACTAATATGAATTCGTGCTCAGACATGCGGGAGGAGAACTTGGTCGCGGTAAGGTACGCCCAGCAAAACACTCATAAACTTCAACCTTAAACGAGAATTCTGGACAAGGCATGGCTTAGATGACATTATTTGAGAAGGTGATGGTGTCCGCCACAATAGAGAGCGAACGGATAATTTAGATCTACAATCGACTACTTTTATAGGCTTTGTACACTGAGCACATCCAACATCTAACATCCAACATCCTGAGTTTAAATGCTTTATAACCATTTGCTATACCAACATTTTAATACTTTTGTTTTGTAGAAATGCTAAGTGGGTCGATGTCTAATAGGTGAATGCTACAAAGATAGATTAAGTAACTAGGTTCAAACTTAAAAATTTAAGCTCTGACAGTTTTTCGCGGTTAGAAGAAGATGGAAGAGGAATTTGCCAAACCTGGAGCAAACTATATCTGGGTACGTTGTACACCTACATACATGCAAAAATTTGTGGCTCTAACTCTTATAGTCTGTGAGATCCACGCGTTTATACAGAGAAAAAGGCACTTTTTCCATGACAGCCATGACAGACGGACATGGCTAAATCGACTCGGCTGTTGATGCCGATCAAGAATATATATATTTTATGTGGTCGGAGATGCTTCCTTCTCCCTGTTACATACATTTGCACAACTTCATGATCCCCTTTTTCCCATTTTTAATGGGCACAGGGTATAAAAATGTCCGAAAGTCAAAACTAAAATTGCATAAAAGTCAATCGAGCAAAGTAAGACTCAGTGAAAGTGCACGTCGCAAGAGGTTAACAAAGTTCCCAAGGCTAGAACTGTTGTCAAAAGTCAGTAAAATCCACTAAAAGTCAGCCAACAAAGCTCTGATAAAAACTAATAGCAAAGCCTGGCTGAGGCCATGTGTTTGTGGGGTGTTGTATGTGTGAATAAGTAAGCTGCAGATCAGTACAGCTAATGTTGTTTTTTTTTTGGTCTAAAAAGTGCATTCTGGGAAGTCACTTTCCAAAGAAAATTAATACAAAGAAACAAGTGAGAATTCCTAGGAATGCGCAACAGAAACGAAATCGAAAAGTGAATAAATGCTAAACTGTCCTGGAATCGAAAATCATAAAGCCACTTTTAAGGGTTAATCTAAACCAACCCCACGTACATATGGGCATTTCCATTCTGTCGAACTGTGACCGTCGTACATATTCAAAATGAAAAAAAAAGTCAAATTAAATCGAATTTTTAACTCGTTTTTTACTGTATAATATAGCTCTGAGCAAGCGCTTTAATTAGTGTTAAAGTGTAGATCAAATGAAACTCGGTTTCCAAAATAATGACAAAATTGGAAGCTATTCGAACGTGACAAAAACAGAAGTGGTTTTCGGGAGCAGCTATATAAAGACAACGTGTTAGCGAAACCTAACACAATAACTAAGCCCAAATAGTTTTAATATCTTATAGGCTTATACTCAGATAAGATAAATTTTTAGTTTGCTACGATATTTCACATGAATAGAACACCTTTTCATAATCATTCATAAACCGCATCATAATCATATTCATCATAATCATGTGAAATATCGTAGCAAACTAAAAGCTGATCTTATCTGAGTATAGGCCTAATGATTGAATAGTTCTTTGAAATGTTTATTATTTGTGTAAATGTTTATTATTTATTATTTATGTAAAAAAATATTTATCTCTGTCGATACGTGACATGTCGAACGTGACATTTTTTCCATCATCATATTTATGTGGTTTCTGCTATAATGCGAAGCATAAATGTAAAATGTAGAAAAATCGCGCTAACTCGGCCGTGAAACTGAATATATCCAATTGGGTTATTAGTAAATGTAAGATTAGCTTACATTAGTTTAATTTGAATGTTTCCATATGAAAATTCGATCAAATATAGTGCTATTAACCAATTAAATTTTTTTGGCCCAGGTGGACTTTTTTTTGGAAATGCCCATATGGATGCTCCACAACATAAAGCAACTAATACCACCTTGAAAGGCCTTTCATCGCGGGATCAGGATGTTTATATGAAAGTTTGCCTTTTATTGCTAATGTAATTTTTGTATTTGTAATTATTGTATATGTAATATACATGTTCGTAAATTTGGAATTTAGATTTTATTAAACAGTTTGTTTGGAGGAAGTGCTCCTGTATTAGTTTCTGTAGGGGTCCTATACAATAAGCTTATCTAATGCGGACGTCTGAGCTTGACACAAAAACCCACCCCACCTGAAAGAGCTATGGAACCAGGGGATCATGTCCGTCTAAGCAACACTGGGTAAAATTTATTAGTTTGCTTGCAGCTAAAAGATTACACAACATCTTCTAATCTATGCGATTGCATTATAAGTACACAACATCGAGATGCCATGGTCAAAACACTTCATTCAGCTTTTTCCCTAGTCCTATCCAAAGAGCAGCGATTTCCTATTGGAATAAATTACTGAAAAATTATAAAAAAAAGTCACGATGAATCTACAAACAATTTATTTATTTGCGAATTATTTACGTTTCACATCTGCCTCCACTTGGATCTTACTTGCAAGTAAGAAATAACTTTGCACTGTCGAACCATAGTTGCCTTCACTACCGCTTCCTACAAATCTCATAAAGCTATTGTTGAAACTTTTGCAGCATTAAATGCCATCATAAATATTCGCTGTTAATCAGTTTAAATATTCCCGCCAAGTTAAATTTGAAAACGAAACATCTACAGATGAGCGCCTTCTTTCGCACTTGCTATCGACGAAATAATGTGCAGTGATTTTGTACAATTTTCGCAAGTATCTCCGTACCAAGCTTTAAGAGACTTTAAGAGACGAGGATACTGAGTTATATGAATTCAAAATAAAAAACAATCACTAGCAAAAAAAAGTCATCAATCAACCAAAAAAAACTCTCTTGCGAAAAGCAAAAAGCAAGCAAGTGGCATGGATCAAACTGATAGTATTTCGGACACTGGTGACTTGGAATATAGTTCTGCCTTCGCAGAAATAGAAGTCGACAGTGTAGAGACATGTTCTCAGTTTGACAAAAAAATGGCGAGCGCACATGTGACAGGAGAAAAGGAGACGACAATAAAAGGAAATAGAAAAACTGACAATGTGTATGGACATAAGGGTACTGACAATCAAATATACACTGAGGATAATGATATGACCTAAAAGTCTGGAAAGGGATATTAATTTATATTACATCACTCAAGTTGGTGAAGTCTGCGTTCTCTTTGATACACAGGAAAGTAACTTATGTGAAAAGAAAGTGTCAAAAATAGCTTATTCCTTTTTGAGAAAATAAGATATTGTCTTCTTAGAAATATGACCAACATAGTAGCCTTAGGTTTATTTTTAATCGTGCTTTGATGTAAATGCTGCTGTTAATAATGAAAGTCTTAAAATGGCCGAATTTAATGCATTCATTTCCAAAAATTTTGCAGTAACCGTTGGTGTAATCAGAGGCGTACCTGTAAAGTGTAAAGATGATAATCTCAAATTGAACATTGAATCAAACATTGAAATAAAATCTCTACAACGTATTATGAGGAAGGTTAAAATTCAAGAAGCTGGAAATGAAACGAAATTCCCGTTTGAACCAACACAGTCAGTTGAAATAGGTTTTGCTGGTCGTGAATTGCCTGAAGCCATGGTAATCTTTGGTGTTCACTATACACCTTCTTTCGCACTATACCGTACGTAAAACAATGCTTCAATTGTGGCAGATTAGGGCATACAACTATGAGATGCAAAGCTGAAAATAAATGTCGTAGCTGTGGCATAGATGAGTGCGATAATAACTGTCAAGTAAAAAATGCATTCTGTGTAATAGTTTTGACCACTTCTCTTAGATCAAATAGGAATGCCCTTTTTGGGGCCAAAGAAAGACACATACTCAAAATTATGACAATACAAAAATTAGCCAGGATGAAAGTTATCAGCAAATACTCCATGCCTAAAGAATACAACAAATATGAGGAAAACTTTCCTAGTTTGACATAGGAAAATAGACCTATTATAAATAGAAACAGTCAAGTAAACAGAATTATAAACAAACATTCATACAGCAGTCGGTTAGTAAAACGACCCACAATTCCTGAGCAAATGCCACGTTACAGGCTTTGCGTCATACACAAATGACACAAGTGATTGGGATTATCAACTCTCCACAAAAGATGTTGGACACGCAGCTAACATTATCCAGGAATTAATCTAAGCTATTATGCCTCCAGCAAGACGCAATCAAGAATTTCTTACCAATATTGAAAATATCAGAACCAAATTTGAAAACAAAAACAGAATATGGGCTAATCCGAAAATTTTTTAAACCAAGGGCTAAGATTTAAAGTTGTCCAAAATCCAAATGTTTGTTAATGGAATAATAGGATACATATTCAAGCTTCAAAGTATGTATGCAATATTGTTCTACGGTGGTTTGTATGTTCTTGACAGAGGCATAACCACACCTACCTCTTTCTTGTATTAATTCTTGAGAAAAAAGGGTTTTTTATTGGTCACAAAAATGGTAAAAACCGCCGTTTCAGTATTTTTCGCTTAGCAAGCTTAAAGTTTGTTTCATTTCCTTTAATTTAAGGTAGTCATTATACTTGTAAGATATCTAATATATATTAAAAATTTAATCTAAAAATCGGTTTACTATGTGTAACGTCCGCAACGGAAAATAGGGGTTTTTAAATTAAACAGAATGAATTTTAATAGTTTGGTTATCCAAACTTGCTTTATAAACAGAGTTTTTTATGCCCTTTAAATTGCCCTTTTAACTGATGAGATAGACCCGCCGACCCAGCAGGAAGTCTGTTTAGCCATACAAAGGCTGAAGAACAACAAATCACCAGGCGCTGATGAGCTGCCCGCTGAATTGTTCAAGGCTGGAGGCGAAGAATTGGTAAGGTGCATGCACCAGCTTCTGTGCCGTATGTGGGTTGACGAAAGCATGCCCGACAATTGGAATCTAAGTGTATCCAATCTTTAAAAAGGGAGACCCTGCAGTTTGCGCCAACAACCGCGGGATCAGTCTCCTCCCCATCGCATATAAGGTTCTGTCCCGTTCTGTAATCTACTGATGGAATATATACTGCGCCAGTGCCGAAATGCCAACAGAACCGGCGCTTTTATTCATAAAGATCTAATGCTACTTGCATATGCCGATGATATTGACATTATCGGCAAAACCGAACGGGCAGAAAGTAAGGCATTTTCAGAGATTGAGAAGCAGTCTGAACTAATGGGTCTAGCGGTAAATGAGGACAAAACGAAGTCGTAGCATCTTCGAAACAGAAGTCTATGCGCCGTGGACAATCTGTTACAATGGGAGAGTACAACTTTAAAGTTGTGGAGGATTTTGTCTACCTTTGGAACGACGAAAATAGCCCTTTACAAATCACTTATCATCCCAGTCCTGCAATATGGCGCAGAAGCATGGACGATGACAGCGGCGGATGAAGCGGCGATTGGGTTGTTCGAACGAAAAATTCTTCGGAGGATTTATGGAGCATTAAAAGTTGGCGATGATTTCCGCATTCGAATGAATACCGAACTGTATGAGCTCTATGGGGACACCTGTCTGGTCAAGCGCATACAGCAACAGCGGCTGCGCTGGTTAGGACATGTCTCCAGACTGAACGAAGAAGCTCCAGCAAAAAAGGCGTATAAATCGAAGGCGGCTGACTATGGAGGCGGCAAAAGGGGGAGACTAAGATGGGAAGACCAGGTGCGGCAAGACATTGCCAAGCTTGGTGTGACCAACTGGTGCCAGCTTGCACAGAGCAGAAGCGACTGTAGAGCATTGATTGCAGCGGCCGAGACCGTCAAACGGTTGTGATGGCCAATGAAGAAAAAGAAGAACTGATGAAAAAACAAGTGAGAAAGTCGGTCAAGCTCGACTATAACATACTCTGTACCTGGAGTAGAAGCTGAAAGCAATGCTGGTGCTGCGCTCATCTCTAACTCTCTTTCTGTCTCTCTCTCTCTTTCTCTCTCTCTCTCCCTCTCTCTCTCTCTCTTTCTCTCTCTCTCTTTCTCTCTCTTTAAGGGTGGGAGTGGGTGGGGGGAGGGTTGTTTACTTATTTGCTCATAACTGTCCGTGTGTCTGTCTGTTTCTACGCAAACTAGTCTCTCAGTTTTAGAGCTATCGGGCTGAAACTTTGCACAGAGTCTTCTTTTTACTGCACACTGCTAATATGTCGGAACCGACCGGATCGGATGACTATATCTTATAGCTGCCATAGGAACTATCGGTCGAAAAGTGGGTCTTTGTAAGAAAAACTTTTTTGTTTTTAATGTAAACGCCTCCCGTTTCGGAAATTATTAGTTTTACACGCTATTACACAGATTTGGAAGTTTAGGTCAAAATCGGATGACTATATTCTATAGCTGCCATAGGAACTATCGGTCGAAAAGTGGGTCTTTGTGAGAAAAACTTTTTTGTTTTAATGTAAACGACTCCCGCTTCGGCAATTATTAGTTTTTTACGCTTTTACACAGATTTGGAAGTTTTGGTCAAAATCGTATGACTATATCTTATAGCTGTCATAGAAACTATCGGTCAAGAAGTGGGTTTTATTTAGAAAAATGGTTTGTTTTAATGCTGACGTTCGTAAACTCTGTTGTACTAAAACATTTGCAAGGGTTTAAAAACTTCGGCAAAGACGAATTTAGCTTGGCCCTCTCGTTCTAATTACTAACGAAGAAAGATACAACGTTTTTTCCAAATTGCGGGGGCGGGAGGGGGCGTGGCCAAAATTTGAAACAAACTTGATCTGCGTGCAGATAAAAGAAGCATTTGTCCCATACATGTCAAACCTCTATCTCTTCCCATCTCTGAGATCTAGGTGTTTATACAGACGGACGGACGGTCAGACGGACATGTCTATATCGACTCGGCTGTTGATATTTTTTTTTTTTTTTTTATAATAAATTCATTTATTCGTTATTAAGTTACCCTAATTCTAAAAATTTACAAATTACTGTTACTCCTAAGATTAACTTAAATTGTAGTGGCTTTTGATGCTGATCAAGAATATATATACTTTATATCAGTGTCCGGCACCGTTCAACGTTCTGTGTATGCAAGTAGCGACGTCCATCCTCAGTAGCAGCGGCGTCGATACACAGACACTATACGTGCGTACACTGCTCTCTTTTGCACTAACAAACATGTGCTTACTGAGAGCGCTCTCACGTGTCTGAACGCACACATTTAAAGGCAAAATAAGCATGTGTGTTTTGCCAGACACTGCTTTATATGGTCGGAAATGATTCCTTCTGCCTGTTACATACATTTGCACGACTTTAGTATACACTTTTTACTCTACGAGTAACGGGTATAAAAATATTAATATTAATAATTGATAAGTATCGAGGGCAAACCTGCCAAATCAGTATTTCCAACATCGGAAAATGAAAACACCAATGAGTTCGAGCTTTATCATTACAAACTGAGTTTCACGTTAATCGGATGAATAATAATTTTTTTGCAAGCAGAATTTTCCGGCCATTTTCCTCGTGGGCGGATTTTCCATAATCGGGAAAACACGTGTCGAATTATTTCGCGTACTATGCTTACAAACAAAGTTTCAAGTAAATCGGATGAAAAAAATTTTTGTTTATACAGTTTGTGTCAATGGAAAAGTGTCACGTCCGCAACGTAACTTCCGCAACGTAACTTCCGCAACGTAACGTCCGCAACAGGTCAAAAATTAAGATATTTCAATAACGAAACCACTTATCATTCTTTTGAAAGCTGTGTTGAAATGGTCATTTATTCCACTAAATTTTTTATTATTAGACTTTTTTTTGTTTATTATGCAAAATTCGCTAAGAAATGTGGAAATGCTCATAAGCCTCAAAGTCAACTTCCATTTTTTGTAACATCCGCAACGGAACTTTGAACAAGCATAACTTTTTTTTAAAAACAGATAACCTATTATTTTAAATTAGGTTTGAAAGAACTCCCAAATAACTGCACTTTGCAATCAAAATAATTCAAATATACCAGTGTGGACGCCTGCTGTGTCAATTTTAACAAGCAAATTTGGGTAAAAAAGTAACGTCCGCAACGCAGGATTAGCCCATATACTATATAAATACCTTTTCTAACAATAACCCGAATATGGTTACTCTAAATAAGAACGCATATTAAGTTTTATCAACAAAATGTGCAGTCTTTAAGAGCTAACAAAAATGACATTTTATTCTAAACAATGAAAACATTGACATGGCTTTTCTCTCATGATGAGGATAAAAATAGTAGGAAAATTTAAAATTTCAACTTAATAGAAAAACATAGAGATGACAATTTTGGTGGAGTTGCCATTGCGTTTAGAAAAGGAATTAAATTCCAAAAAATGCAATACAGAAGTGAAAAAGATATTATTATAGCCAGAGCTATTAATCTAAACACTAACATAACTGTCTGCCCGGCTTATTTCGAACCGTCTCTTTCAACTACAATGTTTAAAAGCCAGATAGCAATGTTGTTAGCTTTTTTGAAGGATTTAAGCAATGTATATATTATTGGAGATTTGAATGCGATATGCTCACAATTCGGAGATACAGTCACAAGTGCAAAAGGACGTTTTTTATGATTTCATGAGTGATTTGGGCTTTCAAAGTCTAAGTACCGGAGATTTCACATACAGAAGACATCAATATAGATATTGAACATGGTTCAGTTCTGGACCTAGCCTTCACCAACTCCATGTTTCCTTCATCGTAGACATGCAAACCACATTTTATAGGGGGAAGTCATCATTTCCCAATTGAAATTTAAAAAAATGACATCCTTGTTACATCTAGAAAGTTTTGGAGTTGTTGGTAGAGTTGTTGGTTAGCGACCTTTCTTCTTCTTTCTTCTTTATTGGCCCGATGCTTGCATCACAACCGTTTGACGGTCTCGGCCGCTGCAACTAATGTCCGCCAGTCGCTTCTGCTCCGTGAGAGCTGGCACCAGTTTTTCACGCCAAGCTTGGAAATGTCTTTCCGCAACTGGTCGTCCCACCTTAGAGGTGGTCGTCCCACCTTGCCTTGTCCCAGTTCTTTCGCATTCCTCTTGTAGACCATTTTTGCTGGAGCTTGTTCATCCATACGGGTAACATGTCCCAGCCAGCGCAGCCGCTGTTGCTTTATGCGCTTGACCAGACTAGTATCCCCGTAGACATTGTAGTCGCAGTTTTCATTGGTGTAGATTTTTTACGGTGGTGGGTACCAAACCCGACGCACTAACCCTATATATTATACCCTGTAGGGAAGGGCGGGTCGCCGCTCACGTTAGTCAGCAGCTAATGCGGGTGCACCGCCACTGCTTCCGGTGGTCACCACGAGGAGGTGTGAGTCGACTTGAGACGTAGTAAGCCAGGATCACTCTGGGTTTGCCAAGTTGAACCGATCAGAAGCTTTCCCTGACCACATACGCCCCCATTACGCTCTATGACTAGAAGCTCTGAACGGGCCACCTAGCGACCTTTCTAATTGTAGAAATTTGATGCTTTCTGGCTCGAGGTCAAGAAGAAAACTCAGTTTGTGTTTGTTTCCATTATATTTCCAAAGTTTTTAGCTAAAAACAGACTCTTGAAAACCCTCTGCCAAACACCTTAACAGTCAAGTACCAATGGATGCAGGAGATGCTGCTCAAATAGCTAAATCAAGCGACATTGAATGTATACAAGATTTTACTTTTGATGAACTAGACAAAATGCTACAAAACAAAAAAAGTGCTGCTGGTGGACATGATGGTATCACTTTTAAAATGTTAAGGAATCTGAATAAGGACACGAAAGTGAACTTACTCAAAGAATTTAAAAAGATTATGAAAAATTGCAGCATTTCAAATGAATGGCAAATTCAAAAAAAAAGACAAAGACTTAGATGATTATAGGAATTTTAGACCGATATCCTTGATACCTGTTATGGCTAAGACATTAAATTCTATGATCAAAACTAGATTAAATACTTGGCTAGATCAGCACAACATTTCAATTTGCAGAACATATTTTAACTTTCTTAAGCTAGGTACACACGATGCAAACAATTTGCAGCAAGTTGATTGCTGCAATCAAATTTGCACGTATAAACACGAGTGCAACCATTTTGCTGCAAACAAAGAACTTGCAAAATTATTTTGCAGCAAAATTTTTTGCTTGTCGTCTGTACACATTATTTTACCGTTATCTTGGTTGCGTCAGTTGCTTGCTAGTTTGCATGTGCTGTTTGCTCTCAGTCGCAGTATTGCAGCAAGCAAAGCAACATGTGGGATCGCGAGAAAGCAATAAAATTAATTGAATTGTACGAGAATTATTTTGTTTTATGGGATGTCTCGTCAGCAGACTATAAAAATAAGTATAAAAAGCAAAATGCTTATCGCGAAATTGCTGAAAAATTAGACAAAAATAATGATGAAATAAAAACAAAAATTCATCATTTGCGCACTCAATTTTTGCAAGAGGTGCCCAGAGTGAAGCATAAAAAGAGTGGCCAGGGTACATCGGACAACTATACCAGTAAATGGGAGTTTTTCGATGCTCTTAAATTGATTAAAAATGACGACGGAAATAATTATAAAATTCAAAATTTGGTAAGTAATACAATTTATTGAACATATCGTAGTAATAACTTATTTTCTTTATGTTTATATTGCCATGACACTTCACCATCAGGCGAAACAAAAAAAATTTTTAAATTCTTCACGTATATCTTTTGCTTCAGTAGAGTTTTGCGTACTTCTTTGAATTGGTATGCAGTTTCCTTCTAACGTCAGATCGTTACGCCAAGTACCTGGTACCACTTCTCCATTAACTTCATTGTCGAATGTTCCATTCGGAGCATATTTTTGTTTTGACTCTTTCTTGGCCATCAACCAGTTATATAATGCGCAAATTGCAGAGACAACATCTATTGTCTTTTCTGGCCCAAGTTCCAATGGCTTTCTTAAAACCCGAAATCTATTTGCCATTATGCCAAAAACATTTTCTACCACTCTTCTTGCTCTGGAAAGACGGTAGTTAAAAACACGATTTGGAGCTGGTTGATTTCTGAATGGATATGGTTTCATTATGTATCTTTTCAATGCGAATGCATCATCCGCTACAAGTACATAGGGGACCTCTAGATCTCGACCTGGAAGGGGCTGCTCCTCAGGAACATTAAGTTGTTCATTTTGTAACGCATATGATAGACTACATGCGTTAAAAATTCCTCCATCAGAAATTCTTCCTTTGCCTCCTAGATCGAAGTAAATTATTTTATAGTTTGCATCTGCTAACACCATTAGCACAACGCTATGCGTGCCCTTATAGTTGAAGTAGGTACTACCACTGTTAGACGGAGCTTTCATAACTACGTGTTTTCCGTCTAATGCGCCGATACAATGAGGAAAATTCCAAATACTTTCAAAATTGTAACGTACAAAGAGAACTTGTTTCTCTACTATGCCAAGAGTCTCTCCTTCAGAGCGTTTTTCCCCTACATAAGCTTCGTTTCGGATTCTTTTAAAACGACTAGCAAAAACAGCCTTGGGGGGGTTCGTTGAAACCTATATAGAGCACATCTGAAGTAGTAGTTACTGTATATTATTACTCCAAGAATCCTGCCACAAAAATCTAAAAAGTCCGGGTCTATTGTTGCTTTGTAAAAAAACTCGACAAATTAATACACGAAAATATATCCTTATCAAAACAGGCAATAATCCATAATCACACGAGCGGCTGCATAGATGTTAATGCAGTATAGCGTCAGTACCCACCCTACCATGAGTTTTCATTGCTAGTAAAATTGTTGAAAACTCCCAAACTCAACTAGTGCCTCATTTTCGCACTTATCTAGCTCTTGCTAGTTGCCAATTTGTTTAAAACAGAAAAAAAATAAAAAAATTACGCACTTAAGAAAAAAATTGAACAAAAAAACGGGAAAAAAAATGAGAAAAAATGAAAAAAAAATATTTTTAACACAAAGGGTGATTTAAATGCTATATGCTAAAAGAGTTTCTTGGACCGTTGATCGCTCTGACTGCTCTTGTTAGCTTTTACACACTCTCTAGCCTTTAGGGTTGGATTTTTCGGTGGCTGTTTCACTGCGTTTCACACTTCTATTTGGTTTTGCACTGTTTGGGGGATTTATCACTTTTCTTTCACTGCTCTTTGACGAATTGATGGTAAAGCTGGAGTAGAAGCGATTGATGTGGGGACAATGCTTCTCAAACTGTACTGATGTTTGCCAATATGTAAAAAGTCGCTGGGCACAGTGCTCATAAAACTGTAATTTTGTGTGCTGCTGCCGGCAGCCCAGGTGCCTTTTGATCTGCCTGATCAACCTGCACTTGGCTGACCGAAATATGAAAATCTGCCCACTAAATTAAAATGAAAAAAGAATAATGGGACATTGATATAGAACGGTATGTCCGAAAATATGGTTGTAAAGCTCTTACCCAGGCGAGATTTCTTGGTGGACCGAAGATATGAAAAATAATTTCTTTTCTCCTGCCACAAGCAATTTAAAGGTTGTAATCGAGAGTTTGCTTCACTCCCTCCAGCAATTTATATTTAGCTCAGCACGAGAATCGCTTCTAGCAAGCCGGATGGCTAATCTCGACTTAAATTTGGCGAGGTTAGGTGACTTAAAGATTTTTCTGGACACTATGTTGGACGATCTGTGTCTGGTGGCGTCGAAATGAGAAAAGAGACCGGATGCTGTTGAGGGCGACTTATATAGGCCAATGAGAGACCGGAAATATGTAGCTGTCAAATTTTTGACATTGTCAAATGCTCTCAATTCTCTCATTTCCCCACCCACGGTTGCATTCTTCGTCAACTGCAGCGCTGTCTTGGCACTGATCGAGGGGAAGTTGGCGCGACTTTCAAAAACTTTTGCTGAGTTGAAATTTAACTTATCTCTTATATTACCTAGTAAAAATAAATAATTAAGCCTGTCCATTACAAAATCGGATGAAATTTTAAGCCACTCGTTTGTAGAATTGGGAACCTAAAAAAAAATTGAAATAAATTATTAATATTTTGTTTACATTTTCATTTCATACTTTTTCACATATATTTAGGATCTAAGTGAAAGCGCCGTTAACACAATATTCTTAGAAGAGGCACCATGTTCAGCTAATTCGTCAATAACAACAGATGACGTACCAAGTACATCCAAGGCAAAAAAGAGAAAACGTGACGAGATTGAATTTAAGGACGAGGATCTGCTTATTAAAAAGGCAAGCGCTTTACTCGATAAGCCAGCGGATGACCACCAGGTGTTCGGTGATTTCGTTGCATCTAAGCTTAGATCATTGAAATCACACCAAAACAGACTTCTGCTTCGCAGAAAAATTCAAAAAGCTATTTTGGAAGTATCGGAAATTGATAGCGAGGGCACTTTTACTTGTTCCACACCTAATATCGTGTACTCGTCTACCAATTCTCCAGTTTTTGCCTTTTCAGATGGTAAAACACTAAATGCATATATAATTTACATACTTACTTTAAGATATTCTCTTTTCAGGCATTCATATACAGCTCGACAAGACTCCGGCACAATGCTTGCAACCGTACTCACAGGAATGCGAAAAAGAAACATCAGAGAATGATATGAATCACCTGTAAAAAATTTAATTACATTAATAAACATATTAATTAAGAGTTCATAAAAATGTTAATTATATTTAATACTTACCCGTGGCTAAAAAACGCAATGTCAGGGCTAATCGCTCATTTGGTGGAATCGCAGGACGCATTACAGTGTCTTGTTTAGTTATGTACTTTTTTACTTTTTCTAATAAAAAATTGAAATCGCTGACTGACATGCGAAAAAAATTTTAATAGTTTGCTTCATCGCCATTTTGTAGCTCTTTTAAAAGGTTCTGATGGACTCCTTTTTCATCTCTTTTGGAAATCCACTCTTTTACCCAACACTTTCTTTTTTTTGCAGACTCTAATCTTCTCACTTTTTTACGTTTAATTAAAGTTGCTAATATAGCAATAGCAGCAACTCTCGATTTTTGTGCTGACATAATATAAACACGTCGTTATTCCTTGACTTTCACAAAACAACTGAACTTGCAAATGAGTGTCACTTGCAAGCACTGCAAACAAAAAATGAAAACACGTGTAGACTTTAACGCAATATATTGCACGAAATAGCCATGCAAAAGTTTGCGCGCAAAACAAAAATTGATTTAAGCAAGAAATTTGCATGCAATATTTGCATAGGTGTAAACATTTGTGCAAACTTTTGCTGCAAATTATTTTCAACTTGCTGCAAATTGTTTGCATCGTGTGTAGCTAGCTTTAGAAGTACAATACTCCGTTTGGGGGAAGCTACAAAAGAAGTTAAAGGAGAATTACCACAGGGTAGCGTGTTAACGCCAATTTTGTTCAATATTTACACAAAAAGACTGCATCAAATTGCAAATCAGGATACTAAAGTCTTCCAATTTGCTGATGACTTCATCATATTTTCCAGCTTAGTCAACTTTAGCGAAGCTTGTAAAAATTGGCAAGACAAGATTGAAGATTTCAATATATTATGTAAGGCCGTGTGTGGCCCAGTGGTTAGTGTGCTGGACTGCTGGGCGGGAGGTTGTGAGTTCGATGTAAGGAATTAGGGATGAGCTTCAACCCCAGTAAAATGGCCGCTCTATCCATGAGTATAAGTAAACGTAAAGAACTGGATCTGACTATGGAAAATCAGATAATAGAACAAAAACAAGAGATTAAATTTTAAGGCAGGATCATAGCTTCTAACAATTCGCAAAAAGCCCAAAATAAAAAAAATTAAGGGCGAAAGCAAAAATGGTCTGAGTTTACTTAATATGAACTTACCTCCAGAATTTAGAGCAATGCGGCTCACTGCCAAAGAAATTTTAAATATCAAAAGGACTAATCCATCACTATACATAGACATCAATTGCACAAATATGAAAACTAGCTACTCCGAAGTTTTTAAGGAATTTAATGATATTTTTGATTTGACCGGTGATCTACATAATTTGGCAGCATCTAAAATCATTAATGTTTCGAACGATGAATTGAATGCAAAATACAGGGAAAAAATCTCTAATTACAGAGTACAAAATTTTGTGATTATGGCATCTGATGTTTCAATTTATAATGACTCATCTGGTATGGGTATCCTAGATACCTTTGATGGGTCAAATTATATGTACAAAGTTAACATAATACTGAGTTCTGTGTGTGCAGAACTGATTGCCATCAAAATGGCTGTTCTTGTTGCACAAAGGAAAGAATATGTAAAAGTGGTTATTTTTAGTGATAGCATGGGTGCTCTCTCCATTTTTAGGAATAAAAGTACTGTTCCGCGCAGCAGCTAATAATACATAAGTAGCCTCAATAACTCTTGTTTCTGCCCTCGCCAAATTTCTATTCTATTTAAACTGTAATTTTGCTCATTGTTTTAATAAGCTGTTAAACACACTCTTATACATAGATTCGTGCTACTTGTCTTAAACCTTTTTGTTATGTTAGGCAGTTGTAATCTGAGAGCCATCGAGGGCAGCAGCATCTTCGCGAATAAACATTTGTATATATATGATAATTTAACAACGGCCACGCCTTTATGATTTTGGAATTAAATGTTAAAGATAAAGAGGATTAATTGACTTTTCATTTTTATCAAAGTTGTCGAAAAAGCTCGGCAGCTTCCAACAAGTACAAATAACTACATTGCAGCTGAAATACACAGTATTGTAAAAAGGCTAAAGCTGAAACATTAGATTTAGTATAAATACAAGGATAAAACTGAAACATTAGATTTAGTATAGATACCAGGTCATAAAAATATAAAGATAAATGAAGAGGCGGATGATATTGTCAAAAAGGCTATGACAGATGGGTTAGTCATACAAAGAACCCAAAACTTGGGAGAATCAATTAGAATGATAAAACAAGATTACACTCTCTGTGGAATAACCACTACAACAAAACTTCCTTGCAAAAAGGTGTTTTTTTTTAGCAGGATTAGCAGAAAATCCATGGCATGTGCGATTAAAATGGAAGTCTAAATATATCACAGTTATACACAGATTGTTAACAGGACATACATATGACAAAGTATTTTTGCATCAAATAAAGAGGGCTAACAATTATATCTGTGAATTGTGCGGTCTCTTGAAGTCAGCTGATCATGTATTGTTTTAATTATCGAAGATTAACCACCATGCGCGCGAGAAGGGAAGCGATAATATTTCTTGCTATAAGCAAAGCGAGAAGATGACATAGTGAAAGCTTTGAGCGAAGCGAGTCGCAATGATCAATTTTAATTTACTGTCGGAATTTACCATGATTTAATAATACAAGAAGAGTCCAGTAGTGATAGCATGGAACTCAGACAGTGCGAGCTTACTTTTCTGTGAATATTGAGAGCGCGATTCCTTGAGAGCAGCGCGTTGCATGGCTCTATTTCAGTTATTAGTGAGGGCGTAATGAATGCAGACGAAGAATATTTTAATTAATTTTGTTTCCAAAAAAAAGTGTCCAGTGTCTACCCACTTAACCGCAATCGAAATAAAAAAGGACTGTTTAATAACACAAGGCAACAAAATTAACTTTTTTCTAGTATATTGAAGGAATGGGGGTGATTACACTATGTCACAAAATTTCAAAAGTTTATAAAATTATTTCTTAAAAAAACGACAGCTGTTTAAAATTCAATCATAAATGACGAAGTTATGGCACTTCAAAGTTGGATTTTTGAAAATTTGTTTATGATTTTTTAATTTTTTACTGCCTTTCATTAAGTTTTTTTCAATCTTTCCATAAAAATTGCTCAGGTCTCAGATATTGACAGGATTGGGTAATCTCTTACAAACATTTTTTGCCCTTGGTCATCGAAATCGGATGCAAAATAAACGCTACATTCACAATTAAGTCTTCTTGAGAGTATTATTAATTGTTGTTTTGTATGCTCCCCGACCCGTAACTCTGCGCTTTTTGTTAAATAAGTCACATAGGAGTATCTAAACAAATTAGCTGTTAGCTATTTTTGTTTAAATGTAAAATATGCTGAGGTAGAGTCTTTCTCAAACCGATTTTGCGCACATCTGCCAGCCCATACCCAATTTGTCCAAAACGTAAATACGAAAGTGAAGCTACAGATGACGCAGACATGGATTATAACAATGCTGAGACGAATCATTATCTAAAGTCTCTGACCGAAGCCGAGCTAAATAATTGGATACAAGACCTGGAACTATCAAATTATAAATCCGAGTTGTTGGCATCGCGCATGAAAGAGCGCCCAGAAAAATAAATGACCTAAAATGGCCCAAAATTGCCAAAAATATGAGGTAATTTTGCCTAAACTAACGTCCAAGGAATTTTGGACTAAAAGTAAGGAGAGGCATTGCCCAAACTTGTGTTATTTAAGGTGATAACTTCCTTAAAAAAAATCCCCCAATAAAGCACATTAAAGTTTGTCCATATTTTTTTTAGATTCATTATTCTTTTATTTTAACTTATAGGTACTAAATTATCTTAGGTTTATTAAAAATATATGAATTTGTTTAATGAGTATGATTAGGAGGGTTTTTTATATTAAATAAATATATTAATTTTTAGTTGCTGTAACTAATTAGTTGATAACTATTATAGTGGATGCTTTTTTGAAGTTCCGCGTTTACACTGCGACGAGCCGTTGGAACCAGCAACCCATGCAGCAATAAAAATATTACTGCAGCAACAGCTTCTGCAAAGAATTTAAAAATATTTTTAAATTAGCCTAGAGCGATTTAATTAGATGAATGTTATGCACCTTCATCAGCTCCTTCAAAGCTTTTGAGCAACTTAATGGTGAATTTTTCCGTTACCCGCTTATGTGCATGAGGAATCACAATTTCTTTAAAGTGGTCGAACTTGGTTAGCAGCAGCTCTAGCTTCGATATTTGCAAGCACTGAAATAAAGTTTAAAATAATAATAATAAAAATTTAATGTCGATTAAAAAAATAAAAGCCAATTTATAAAGCTAAGCTTCCATCACTGTTTTCTGGAGAGAAAAATGCATGGGCATATGTGATGCCAAGCTAGCAGTTAAACAGACGCATGCAAAAAAAGGTGATATTAAAGCTAAATTTTCAGCACTGACCACAAAAGAAGAAAGCGACATGAAGAAACATGCGCGCATTGCACAGTGGGCGGAAATGCCGATTTTTTGGCATAAACTCCAAAATTAGAGACAGAAAGTTGAAACTTCATATATGTGCTATTTATATTATTAGTTAATTTCGAATTAATTTTTTACCGTTAATTAATTTTTAATTTAATTTTATTTTTTTTATTTTTTAATTTTATTTTTATACATTATCTACTTCTAACTCAAATGCAAAATGTTCTTTAACTTCAAACTCGTTGTCATCATCTGCTGTTCCGTCTGCTACCTCAAATGGGGGTGACTCCAAAAGCGCGATAGCCTCTTTTGGTAGTTTGCGTGACTGACACAACGAATATCGACCTTGTCTGAATCTGTCAAAATATTTCGAAATTGCGCAAATATGCGCTTAAGTTGTCAGCTCTATATAAATGTTAACACAATAACACACACTTCTACATTAGCACTTTCAGCAATACGGCGTAATCTTGCTAGATCTGCTCCACGAAACACAATTATTGAGGCTAGGTTCTACATGAAATATGTTCCAACAATACATTAAATACAACACGAAACAAAAGCATCTCAAATTTAACCACTTTACACTATATTTTACATACCTTAATGAATATTTTGCATATTTCAAAATGCAGTTATATATAATCTTGTAAGAATGACTAATAGTCAAACATTTACAAAATTTCCAACACATACAAGCCATAACTAGCCTTGCGCAAACAGCTGATTCAACGCGCTGCCAAAGACCAGGGATGGGCAAAAATAAAATTGTCTTTTATCTTTTTATTAAGGGTAGGCATTTATTTAACGGAAATAATAAAAAAATTATAAAAATATTAACAAATAGTTTTGGACTTTATGCCAAAAATAAGGCCATTCCGCCCAATGTGCATTGGAACAAAACACATTTTGGTTATTTTGGCTGCTTCGGAGAAGTGTTTATGTACAATAAATTATAAAATGTAGATTGTGCATATGCATATGTATGTACGTAGTATATATCGCTCACTTACTTCAATACTGGCATAACTCAAAAAACGCGATTTTTGACTTAATGATTCAGAAATATTCGCTGTATTGTGTACTATTTTGTGTAAAATGTTCATATTGATATCTCTTATATTTTTCACAGGAGATTAAAATATGTCGAAATATCATTTTACAGGTTCATTTTCATGTTATTGCAAGAGCGTCATATCTCAGTTGTCCTACAGTCGATATTGCGCAAACATACTTCGGCTTTTAGTTAAAACATCATATTTTCAAGTTTTATTAACAAGCATTTTAAATTTATAATATTTCACTAAATTTACTCGAAACTTGAAGAATCATTTTTTCTGGGTTAAACCCATTGAGAACTTTAAGCGCGTTTTTCTCAAAATGGATTATTTTGAGTTATGCCAGTATTGAAGTAAGTGAGCGATATGTATATATACGTGTATATACAGTTGCCTCTTCACTCATTTACGAGACATTGTGTGTAAATGTGTGTGTACACATTAATTGTGCCGAATCAACCAGAGCAACCAAAGCACTAATGTATGTTTTGTATGTAATATAACATAACTTTAACTTACCTGTATTCACTGAACAACACAATCACTATTTCACTATTTATATTTTTGTTTTAAACTTTAATTTTGGCTGCGTCTTCACTTACACTTCAACTTGGTTTGTGGTTGCACAAAGAAGTGTGACCAGATTAGGATAACCAAATTCGACATAAAAGTGAGCGCCACGGTAAAATTGTTCGAAATTTAGTCGCCATTTTCTGGTCACAATTTTTCACAACCAAATACGAATTATGTATCAAGATGTCCGCAAAGAAAATCTAACATAGAAGCACACTCTGCTGCGTCGGCAACATTTCACTCAGAAATTAATCAGCTGTTTGCTGTCATTTTGGCTCTTTGAGTCATTTATTGACACTTTGAGTTATTTTTGTGACTATGTGCGTCTCCCTCTAACAAACATGGTTTCCTATGTCGACAAACATTTTGAGTAAAATTTTGAGTTGTTACAATGAATGTTCTCTTTGTCAGGATTGAGTTAACATCACTCAAAAAGGAGAGGCGTTTCAAAGTGTGCTTCTATGTTAGATTTTCTTTGATGTCCGATTATGCTGAAATCACGGTTGCCACTTGAGTATAAAATAATGCACCAAAAAAAATTTAAAAATAGGACCATTTTCATAAAAATAGAGCCAAAAATTTTTTCATCCTTATTCATGTTATAATTTCAATATATCTCTTTGTCAATGACGTAAAATCGCACATCCATTTCATTTCTTAAGTGTTCCTAAACATACAAATAAAAATTAAAAATTTTTCTTGTACCTTTTAATTAACTTGTTAACATTTAAAATAACGAAGGCAGTCAACAAATTTCTTCACTTATTCGTGTTATATATTCATTTCATTGAATATAAAATATCTCTTTTAATTCCATTTCTTGAAAATTCTTAAAAGTACCAATGAAAACAATCAATTTTTTTATACCCTGAACTCATTAAAAATAAGTAAAAGAGGATCATAAAGTTGTACAAATGTACGTAACTGCCAGAAAGAAGAACCTCCGACCCCATTAAGTATATATATTCTTGATCAGCATCAACAGCCGAGACGATTTAGCCTGTCTGCATGGTAGCGTCGATCTCAGAGACTGTAATATATAGAGTCACAATTTTTGGCATGTAAGTAGGTGTCCGAGCAAATACACTGAAGATATGCAAGTGCGCCACCCCATTTTTTCAATTAAATTTTAAAATAAAAGAAATTCAAACATAAAGGAACCACAGTACTTGGTACAGGGTATTTTGCTGTCGGGGCACTCGACCGAAACACTCTTACTTGTTTGTATTTATCATGCTTTTCTATATTTGAAAGTCTTTTTTTTTTTAAGTTTTAGACCACACATAATCTGAATATGTATGTATTCTTACAGAGCTTTATACTGAATAAAATTCAAGTCTGTTTCTCAATTTGGTTGTTATCAAACTTATGGTTAAAATATTGCCCTCCGTCGAATCGATGCTCTTATATATCCAACTAATTCCTTAAAGATTTCAATATTAGTCCCATTTTTTACTTTTGCCACTTCTTCCCAAAATATAGAAATCTCATTTTCTTTTTGTAACTTAGCTTCTGTCAACTTTAACACGTCCCATTGGAAATAATTTCAACAGGATCCGATTAACACAAATTCTTCAAGTTTTCACTTAATGGCATTATTTCAGTTTCTTTGCCCAAATTACGTTGGCTGGTGCAATCATAAAGAGAGATTTAATACCGTCTCATCTTAAATCAAACCGCTGCATTTCTTTCACAAGCGAAACCTCCCACTGAACCAAAAGCTCGTAAATAATATCTCTTACGATACTTACGCGAAACATCAATGTGCAAAACTATCGAGAAAACACTCGCAAACGATCCGCAAAGTAATCACCCGTCGCTCAGTTTGTGGCAGAGAAAGTTTCGTTCTCGATAGCCCGCAAAAGATTCGTTTGCGAGCCTTTTTCGATAGTTTTTGTGAGCCTCCTACGATAACTTTTGCGACTTACTTCACCAATCGATTGCAAGCCTTTTTCGTTATTGATAACTATAAGTGCAAAGAACGCAAGACAGGCGAAGAAAATGTAAGAATAACGGAGCATACAAAAAAGGAACGAATATTGTTAGTTTCTGTCAAAATCATTTTTCTCCCTGTTCACATATCATATTCAAGCTTGAATGCGATAATTTGACTAAACTTTCACCTCTCGTATCACCTTTAAGCTCGAGTGTGATAGTTTTACGATACTCTTGCTTGACGTTCGCTTCGTGGTGCAGTGGGATAGTAAAACTCGCGTACCGTTTCCTTTACTTTTAAAGTTGTGCATTTCACTATACACTGGCTATCCATATATGTATTGTTGGGCATTGAGACCAACAAAAATTTTGTCATCGCGCCAAAAATAAAAATTTAAGTCGCTAACATTAAATCTACTAAGTTTCATATTCCGTAAAAAATATGTATACATGTAATATGTGCTTTCATACTATAAAAATATATTTAAGATATTTAAAACTATCAATAAGTGTTGACAGCGAAAAATATCCAGGATCTAATTTAGGAATCGAATAATGTTTCACCTTTTCGCTTATATAAGAAAAAAGAGCCAAAACGAGCCATTTCCAATAAAAAAGTGCCAGTGCACCAACAGGATAAAAAAACACCAGTTTTGGTGCAAAAACACCAAGTGTGGCAACCGTGGCTGAAATTGGCATTATTGGTAAAACCAAAGAAAATCTAACATAGAAGCACACTCTGCTGCGTCCTCAACATTTCACTCAGAAATTAATCAGCTGTTTGCTGTCATTTTGGCTCTTTGAGTTATTTTTTGACACTTTGAGTTATTTTTGTGACTATGTGCGTCTCCCTCTAACAAACATGGTTTCCTATGTCGACAATCATTTTGAGTAAAATTTTGAGTTGTTACAATGAATGTTCTCTTTGTCTGGATTGAGTTAACATCACTCAAAAAAGAGAGGCGTTTCAAAGTGTGCTTCTATGTTAGATTTTCTTTGACTAAACAACTGATTGCATTATGGTTTTACCAAAGAAAATCTAACATAGAAGCACACTTTGAAACGCCTCTCTTTTTTGAGTGATGTTAACTCAATCCTGACAAAGAGAACATTCATTGTAACAACTCAAAATTTTACTCAAAATGATTGTCGACATAGGAAACCATGTTTGTTAGAGGGAGACGCACATAGTCACAAAAATAACTCAAAGTGTCAAAAAATAACTCAAAGAGCCAAAATGACAGCAAACAGCTGATTAATTTCTGAGTGAAATGTTGACGACGCAGCAGAGTGTGCTTCTATGTTAGACTTTCTTTGGTTTAGTAAACTTCACTGATATTACATTTAAAACTGACTGCAGGGCGAAGCATCTGTTATATATATTAGCTCATGACTAAAGTAAAAAATTAAATATGCATAAAAGCGTTTCATGATGGACCTTGCAAAGAAAATATTAATCTGAATTTGTGATATAGTGTGATCAAAGTTTGAAAACTGAATTTAACCGCAACCAAATTCAATAAATAATATCATTCCTATGATATAGACGTTCGATCTGCCTTATCTTGACATTTTTGACCAATCAAATTCAATTAAAACTTACAGCGTAAAAAAAGTTTATGTTAATATCTCTAAAACCATAAAAGTCTCTAATTTTTGGCAAGTGCCATAATTTAAGTTAAGTTATGTTAAGGGCAATAAATAGATGAAATTGAATATTTAACTATTAAGTATTATCAACCCAATACTTGTGCTATAAACGAAGTAGTTAATTTTTTAAAAATCTTTTTTTCGATTTGGCCCAATTTTTAAATTTTATTTTAAATTAACAAAAACTGTCTGTGCAACATTTATAAACATTTCGAAAAAAATTGTCGAATCCGAATTCGTTAAATGTGCTGTTGTTTGAAATTGATTTTTTAATCTGATGTAATCGTTTTAATTAAATCCGTCGCAATTTTCAACCATTTATTGAAAAAAATATTAACATCTAACATATTTTAATTTCTAGGAATTCATTAATATTAAATTGAACTCAAAAAATTAAAGCTTAATAAATATTTGCAGGGCAAAGCCACTGACATCACTTTATTGTTGAAGCCTTTTTATATGTACATGCGTCTTGCTTTACCGACTTTACTCGGAAACAATATAAAATTTGTCCGTTATGTAATTCAAAATATTTTTAGCCAATTGACCTATTTTTAAACACATAAATTCCTAATTTTTTTTACCTAAAATTTACAATTCTGGGCTAAATTGACCATTTTTAAGGCCTTTATTGCCTAGAAATAAAATTTTAGGTAATAAAAACCAGTTTCCTAAAATTTTAGGAATCACTTTTTTCTGAGTGTATCTCCGAACGTAAAAATAACCAAATACAGAAAGCGCCAAGAACGTTTTGGTAAGTATTTCGCACAAGAAGGATCGATTACACTAGTTTACAAAAATAAAAAAATAAAATGACCCATTTCAGCTGAAATTTTTTCTTAGTATAGTTTGGAATGGTGATCTAAAAAATCGATTTCAAAAATTTTTTCATGGCTCCGTTTTTGAAATATTAATTTTTTAAATTTTTTGGTAGGTACTCTTACAATTTTCAGCCATATCTCAGTTCATAATTGTCAGATAGAGTCAAGTAGGAAATAAATCGAATAGGCTATAATTGCGTGGAGCATTGTTTTTAAATCGGTTCAGTAGTTTGAACTCAACAACCAAGAATATTTCAAAAAAATCGATTTTTTGCTCGAAAATCCAAGAAATTTCATTTTTAAACGACTAGAAAAAATATAAAAAAATACAAAAAAAATATTTTTATTTTTTCTACTTAAGAATCGCACTTTTACGAAGAAAACACGGTATTTGTGAGGAAAATCGTGTAACACGTACCATAGATGGATCAAATTGAGTAGAGGAACTAACAGTCAAATTTGAGTATATTGTGTGTTTCCAAAAATTAACATTGTACTTTTCTTTGTTTTTTGGTCAAATTATGAAGTGAACGAAAAGCCAGAACAAAAATAAAAATTAAAAACGGAACAAAAGTCGAAGCAAACAAAAATTTATTTTAAAATATTCAGGAAAATATCACATTTTTTTGCACTAAATTGCTTACAGCTCCTGTGTTTGTTCACAGATTTTGATGATCGATATCTGTTTTTCTTCGTAGAAGTGCGGTTCTTATGTAGAAAAAATAAAAATAATTTTTTTGTATTTTTTTATATTTTTTCCAGGCGACCAAAAATGAATTTTCGAGCAAAAAAATCGATTTTTTCGAAATATTTTTTGGATATTGTTGTCAAACTAATGAACCGATTTAAAAACAATGTTCTACTCGATTACCGGCAGCGAAATAACCTTTCGATTCTTATCTTGCTTGACTCTATCTGACAATTATAAAGTGAGAAATGGCTTAAAATGTAAGTGCCCCTACCAAAAAATAAAAAATATTATATTTCAAAAACGGAGCCATGAAAAAATTTTTGAAATTGATTTTTGAGATCACCATTCCAAACTACACTAAAAAAAATTTTCAGTAGAAATGGGTCTTTTTGGCTGTAAACTAGTGTTATTTATTGCAAAGACATCGCTGGCTTATTCCAAAAGTTTGGAGAAATCTATAATCCAAATGAGTGGCGACTATTCATCGATAGTTGCAAACTTAGCTTGAAAGTTGTATTTCACCAAGGCAACAAAAAGCCTTCCATTTCAAGGAGTCTTACGAGTCAATGTCTAAATTGCTCGCTCTTGTCAAATACGAAGAGCACCAGTGGAAAATCTGTGCCGATCTGAAAGTCGTAGCAATTAATAATACTCTCAAGAAGAGGTATGTTTACCTAATTGTAAATGTAGCGTTTATTTTTCATCCGATTTCGATGACCAAGAGCAAAAAATGTTCGTAAGAGATTACCCTTGTCAATATCTGAGACCTGAGCAATTTTCATGTAAAGATTGAAAAAAACTTAATGAAAGGCAGCAAAAGATTGAAAAATCATCAAAAAACTTTCAAAAATTTAACTTTGAAGTGCCATAACTTCGTCATTTATGATTGAATTTTAAACAGCTGTCGTTTTTTTTAAATAATTTTATTATCTTTCATTTTTGTTCCAGTTTATATATATCGGTGGACTAAAATCAGAGAAAATGTCTTTTTAGTAGACCTACCTTTTTTCAAAACACTGAAATTGAAAATTTAGCTATATCTGAAAAACCGTTCTACTTTCCACATATCTGAGAGCAGATTTGATTTCAGCGTGAAATTTTACATAAGGATCAACTATTTAAAAGTCGGGATCAAAAAATTGTTGCATAGTGTTATTGTTGATTTTGGTTTGCTGAACACGAATATTAAAAAAAGCCAAAACAAAGCAATAGCTTCTTCGCACTCGATGCAACCTTAAGCACAAACTACAAAATCTCTCGATATTATGGACCATTTCTGAAAATGGATTCGTGTTTAGCACACGAAATTAATCTTGAATCACCACTAACACTACTGGACCTTGTTGCCTAGTGTAATTTAAATAATGATTTATGAAAACATCCACAAAAGTTTATTAATTATTTGCGGAAAAATTAGCAGTAGATTGGCGAAACGTTGGTCAAATTTTAATATTCATCCCATTTTGCCTTGTCAAAAATGATTAATAACACTATGTCACAAAATTTGAAAAGTTTTTGTATCCCGCACTTTTAGCAATTGATTCTAATGTAAAATTGCACGCTGAATTCGAATCTGCTCTCAGATATGTCAAAAGTAGAACGGTTCTTGAGATATCGCGAAATTTTCAATTTTAGTATTTTGAAAAAAGGTAGGTCTACTAAAATGTCATTTTCTCTGATTTTAGTCCACCTATATGTATAAACTAGAACAAAAATTAAAGATAATAAAATTATTTCTTAAAAAATCGACAGTTGTTGTAAATCCAACCATAAATGACGAAGTTATGGCACTTCAAAGTTGGATTTTTGAAAAATTTGTGATAATTTTTAATTTTTTGCTGCCTTTCATTAAGTTTTTTTCAATCTTACCATAAAAATTGCTCAGGTCTCAGATATTGACAGGATTGGGTAATCTTTAACGAACATTTTTTGCCCTTGGTCATCGAAATCGGATGAAAAATAAACGCTATATTCACAATTAAGTAAACACACCTCTGTTTGAGAGTATTTTTTGCTAGTTTTTAAGAATAAACGTTGATCATTAGGAGTTTGTATTGCAGTTCACCGGTGGAAAAGCTGTGCCGATCTGAAAGTTGAGCAATGGTAACAGGCTTGCAACAAGGATGGACAAAGCATTGCTGTTTTTGTGCAGATGGGACAGCCGAGATCGCAGTGAACATTACTTGCGTAAAGACTGGGATGGAAGGGCCAATTTTGTAGTCGGAGAAGATAACTTAAAATTTCCGCCCCTAGTTCAAAAGGACAAAATTATTCTCCCTCCGTTGCATATTAAGCTTGGTCTCTTCAAAAACTTCGTTAAAGCTCTCCATAAAAATGAAAATTTTGCGGCGAATTTTAATTTTTAAAACGACGATTCGCACAACTTTCTGACGCCAAAATCAAAGAAGGCGTATTTGTGGGTCCGCAAATCAAAAAGCTAATGAGCTACAGAGAATTTTCCTCGGCACTATCAGCAGACGAGGCAAAAGCATGGGAATCATGCTTTCCTCAAGTGAGGACCATAAAGAAATTGTTGATGATTTATTGGAAAACTACAACAAAATTGGTATAATCTCATCATCTTCATCGAGTTTTTATATTTACCAATTTTATTTTTTTTATTTTAAAGGTGTAAATAAAAATTCACTTTTTGCACTCCCATTTGGATTTTTTCCCGGACAACCTAGGCGACGAAAGCGACGAGCATGGCGAACGCTTCCAGCAGCAAATGCAGCAGATGGAGTTTCGCTACCAAGGCAAGTGGGATCCGGCAATGATGGGAGACTATTGCTGGTTCTTGTTGCGAGAAACACACAGTCTGCACAAAAAACAAAAGCGGTCTACATCATTTGAGTACTTTTATCCAACCTTGAACTGCAATAAAAACTCCTAATGCTTAACGTTTATTCTTATTTGGCTTGCTATGATATGATTTTTATACTGAAAAAACCAGCAAAAAATACTCTCAAACAGAGGTATGTTTACTTAATTGTGAATATAGCGTTTATTTTTCATCCGATTTCGATGACCAAGGGCAAAAAATGTTCGTTAAAGATTACCCAATCCTGTCAATATCTGAGACCTAAGCGATTTTTATGGTAAGATTGAAAAAAACTTAATGAAAGGCATCAAAAAATTAATAAATATCAAAAATTTTTCAAAAATCCAACTTTGAAGTGCTATAACTTCGTCATTTATGGTTGGATTTACAACAACTGTCGATTTTTTAAGAAATAATTTTATTATCTTTAATTTTTGTTCCAGTTTATACATATAGGTGGACTAAAATCAGAGAAAATGACATTTTAGTAGACCTACCTTTTTTCAAAATACTAAAATTGAAAATTTCGCGATATCTCAAGAACCGTTCTACTTTTGACATATCTGAGAGCAGATTCGAATTCAGCGTGAAATTTTACATAAGGATCAACTATTTAGAAGCCGGGATCAAAAAATTGTTGCATAGTGTAATATGCGTGATTTCCAAATAGAATAAGCTACGTATGCAATGAAAATACGAGCGATCTGAGGGAGTTCAAGCGCATCGCTCTCGCTTTATCGCATGAACTCGCATGTCGCTCCGCCTTCACTCTAACACCTTTTGAGCGATTGCATTAAAATATGGTTGCAATGGTTTATCGCTGTTTTTTTTCAGAGAGTTGGCGAAATTTATTAACGAAGTTAAAATTGAGCTGTAATTTTGCAGTTTTAAATTAACGTAGACTGTAAAATTGTGGAACTACCACTGGCCAATTTTTTGTGTCTTGGAAGTTGCCGCTCGCGCTTATTCAAATTCGATAACTGGTCAATGCACTTCTTGATGCGACCAACAAAAATATCGCCCTGAGTTTACTAAAGCCAAAAAAAAAACGAGAGCGTAAGTTAAAGTCGGCTCTAACCGACTTCGATATACCCGTTACTCATGAAAAACATGTTTAACAGTTACTACGTTTATGCTATGCTCATTTTGCAAAATCATTTCATGAAATGGGTCCGAAAGTGCGTGCAAAAACACCATTTCATGAATTCGATTACACACGAAAGTTGACTATGAATTCGCTGCAATTCATGAAATGCCGCGTCGCAAAAGCTTTTCGTTGCTTTGGTGTTGCCAGAACTTTTGTTTTGCCATATGTGTGATGGTCATTTTGTGAATTTACAAAAGCTGCATAAACAGGAACAAATTTGATTTTGCAAATTGAAGAAATCATGAATTTCGTAGCATAAACGTAGTAAGTGTTCCTGCGTTCCATAGGGTGAACATCCGAAAAGTATGCAACATTTTTTAGGGTGGGAGGGTGGTGGCGAGGGGTGCTTGGATCACCTTTTTGCTCATAACTTGAGAACCGCTTATCCGATCTTTATAATTTTTTCATTTTGCTGATTCCTAACTATATCTAGAAGGTAAGAATCGTCTATCTATAAAACTGTAGGAGATATAACGTTTTTTCCAAATTGCGGGGGCGGGAAACGAACTAAAACAAAGCATTTTTCCCATACATGTCAAACCTCTATCTCTTACCATCTCTGAGATCTACGTGTTCATACAGACGGACGGACAGACGGACAACTCTATATCGACTCGGCTGCATGAAAAAAACTATTTTCCATCCGATTGGCTTGAAACTCGGTTTGTAAGGACAAAATACGAAATAATTTGTAATGTGATTTTTCAATGTCGGAAAAGCCGCCCAAGAGGAAAATGGCCGGAAAATTCTGCATGCAAAAACTATTTTTCATACTTTTAGCTTGAAACTCGGATTGTAAGGTCAATATGAATGTAGGTGGGAAGTGGGTAGGTGGAATGTGGCGGTAAGTGGGAGGAATGTGGGTGGGATGTAAATGGTAAGTGATCGGGATTTGGGCGGGAAGTGTGCGGTATGTTGGTGGCAAGTGGGTGGAATGTGGGTGGGATGTGGGTGGGAAGTGGGTGGAAAGTGGGTGTGAAGTGGGCGGAAAGTGAGTGGAATGTGGGCCTGAAGTGGGTGGTAAGTGGGTGTGCGTTGGTTATATACTGTTGAAGGCGCAGCGAAGCGTGACGGGCTATTTGCTAGTCTCTATATATATAAAAGAAAGTGTCCTGACTGATTCACTGATTCACTGATTGGCAATCATCGCACAGCCCAAACGGTAAGAGATAGAGGGCTGTAATTTTCACAGGAGTTTCCTTTGGTGGTGAAAGTGCGTACTAAGACGGGGTTTTGGAAAATTCCACCCGGAAAAGTCGGAAAAGCGTCGGAAAAGTTTGTATGGGAAAAATGTTATTTTTCATCCAATTGACTTGAAACTTGGTTTGTAAGCTTGGTACGCGAAATAATTCGACACGTGTTTTCCCGATTTTGGAAAATCTACCCACGAGGAAAATGGCGGGAAAATTCTGCATAAAAAAAATTATTTTTCATCCGATTGGCTTGAAATTCGGTTTGAAATTAAAGTCGGTGAATTAAATTGAAATGTGATATTCCGAAGTTGGAAAATTTGACCCAACGGTCGGAAAATTCCCGGAAAATTTTGCATGAAAAAACTATTTTTCATCCGATTGGCTTGAAACTCGGTTTGTCGGAAAATCCGCCCACGAGGAAAATGGCCGGAAAATTCAGCATGCAAAAAACTATTTTTCATCCGATTGGCTTGAAATTCGGTTTGTAAGGTCAAAATCGGAATTAATTTTTGTTTTTATTTTCCGATGTTGGAAATACCGCCGGGATGCCCACTGGGAAGTGAATGGGTTGTGGGTGGTAAGTTGTTTTGGAAGTGGGTGGAAAGTGGGTGGTAAGGTGATGTAAAGTGTGTGGAATGTGGCGTGAAGTTGGAGGGATGTGGGTGGGATGTGGGCGGGAAGTGGGTGGGAAATGGGCGGGAAGTGGGTGGGATGTGAGGACTTTATTTTTGAAGTCTCACAGTTGAGTAAATGGAAGTACTGTTTAATAACTATTATTTATATTTATATTGTTTTATATAGTTTTAGATTTATATTTATATTTATAGTTAAGTGTATATTTAGAGTCAATGTACATGTAGGCTTAAAAACGAAAACCATGTGGCCGCACAAGGGTTAAGGGGTACGGCGAATTGGTTGCAGGAGCTGAAGGGCAAAGCGCAGAGGAGGAAACGGAGTACCGTTTGAGCGCAACGGAGCGCTGCATAAAGAACCGCTAGAGTTGCTGGGGAAAGGAGACAGCTGGCGTACGACGAGGGATCACACTCGCACTCGCGGAGGCCAAAACGGAGACCAGTGGAAAATTCCACTGATCTGGCGGCGGATGGCAACAACGGGACTTGGCAAAACAAAGACGCAATCGAAGCAGGCCGGTGGCTATAAAAGAGCTCGCTGCTCGAGATGCGGGACAGTCGAGTATAAGTCCGAGTGCGGTCATTTTTCAAAGCGAGTGCCAAGTCCCAGTGCGCGATTTCAAGCGAGTGCGAAATACCAACGCGAGTGAGTGGAGCCAAGTCACATCGAGGGAAATCACCAACGGATCCAAGGATTGACGCAGGAAAAGGGCAGAGTGAGTGCGAAAAAGCCTAATTTTATTAGACCATCGAGCTGAGCGTGAAACGAGGGTCGGCGTAACTGAGCGTACTTGCCAGTGGGCCTGACGGAGTCGTGGTGCCAGCGAGAAAGGGTGTAAGCTGAGCCTCCTGCCAGGAGTACATAGCTTCAAGACAGTAGCTGTGCGGTTACAAACGAGAGCCGGCGAGTTTTGCGTACCAGCAAACGTGCTCGAGCGAATCGTGGTGCCAGCGGTGTCTGAAGTAGAAAAAGGAGTAAAGGCGTTAATTTAGTCTTAGATCATAAGCGGTAGAAGATAAGCAAAATAGAGATAAGCCAGCTTGTAAATTTAGTATTTTAAGGCCAATAAACTGGCAACACAATCGAACCAAAACCGTCTTATCATTTCAACCACCAACTTCACAATATAAATTTGTTGGAGCGATCCACGACTGCCCTGAGCGGAAGCCGGCAGCAATAAAGGTTCTTTACAACTGGCGACCAACGTGGTTTTGGTGTTAGAAATAGTGACGAAAGGTTGAAAAAAACCTCAAAAAAGAGGAACTTGTCAGATATGGACAAGAATCAGGCATCAAAATGGAGGGAACAGTGGAGGAAATGAGGAAAGTTTTCGGGGATTGGATTCAGAAAATGGAATCCGATCCCATATTAGGACCTCAAATCGAGGAATGGGCCCGAAGGCTGCAGTGGGAGGAATAAACCTGGAGGAGTTTTCAATTCCCGAATTGCGCAGAGCCTCGTTGCACGGCCAGTCACGCGAACAAGGAATTCCAACAATAACACAAACCAGTGCAACACCAGATCACAGGTGACAAATATAGTTTACCCAAAAGTGGCAAAACAGGTGCGCGAATGGGGATTTAGCTTCGACGGTAAAGGGAAACCATTTGATATTTTAGAAAGAGTAGAATGGTCGGCTTGACCTAGACATGTTACCTAGAGCAATGCCAGAACTATTAAAAGGAATGGCATTAAACTGGTTTGTAGCAAACAATAAGAAGTGGTCCACGTGGAAGACATTCGTGGACAGTTTTGAAGGGTATTTTCTGCCACGAGACTATTTCCAAAAATTGGAACAAGAGGTACATATGAGAAAACAAAGGTTAGGGGAAACTTTTAAGGTTTATATGGTGGAGATGCAAACCTTAATGCGTCCGTTAAAATGGTCACAAGCGACACAGCTCAAAAGAATTTATGATAATAGCACGCCAGCACTCAGAATGTTTGTCCGACCATATGATTGCTCCACATTGGATGCATTAATGGGGTTAGCGGACGATTTCGAGGCGTTGGAAAACGATAAAAAAAGGTTTTGCGAAGAAAACAGACCGGGGCGACACAATAGTGGCACGGGAACGAATTTCTTGCCTGGGAAAGTGGAAGCATGCCGGCGTTGTATGGAAGGGAGCCAGGCAGAACCACAACCGGCGCCAAGAAATGTTAACAGTGCGAACACTTTTGTACCGAACCCAGCCCAAGCTTGCAGACGTTGTGGACAGGTAGGACATTGGTCAAGAGAGTGCAGAAACCCTCAAGTACTATTTTGTTGGCAGTGCGGAAGAGTAGGAGTCCGAAGTTTCAACTGCTGTAAAAGCTCGGGAAACGATCGACGACCCCCGCAAGCGAGGGACGAGCGGGCGTCGCCACGAACAGCCCCTCAATCCTAATAGGAAAATTACAGGATGAAGGAGAGCAACTGACGGCAACAGTTCAAATAGGGAAACACGAAATCAAGGCTACGGTGGATACAGGGGCCACGACCTGTTTCATCAGCCATACGTTAGCTGAATCGTTGCGAGACGCCGCATATATATATTCGGAAGCAGGTGAAGTTGGCCGATGGCAGAAGAAGTCAGATCGAAAAGTCGATAGAAGTGGAAATCGCTTTTGGGAATCGGACAAGATTAATATCCCTGCTAGTAATGCCAGGAATTATAGATTCCTTGGTGCTAGGATGGGATTTCTTGGTAGGAATGGGAGTAGAAATGTCTTGCGGAGGGCATTATATCAAAATTCCTCAGCGTGGAAGGAGAAACGGCTGGTTAGAGGAAAAATTAACAGTCGCAGTGGAAATAGGGCCGGAAGGCAGAACGAACGAAACAGAAAGAAACCCCTCGGAGATGGAATTAATAAAAAAATTTCTAAAAGAAGAGTTTTCCACTTTCGCGGAAATGTCCGGTACGTCCACAGTGGCGGAACACCGCATAGTAGTAAAGGACGATCGTCCAATTAAGCAACGTTATTTCCCGAAAAACCCGAAAATGCAAGCGGAAATAAATACGCAGGTAGACGAACTGTTGGCGAAAGGCTGCATTGAGCCATCAAATAGCCCACACAGTGCCCCTATAGTTATGGTTAAAAAGAAGACAGGCAAATGGAGGCTCTGCATGGATTTTAGGGATATGAATGCGCGTACAATAAAAGATGCATATCCGCTGCCCAGGATTAACCATATACTAGACCAGTTGAGAGAGGCGAAGTTTATTAGTAGCCTTGATCTCAAAGATGGGTATTGGAAAATCCCTATGGAGGCAGAAAGCCGAGCATTAACAGCATTTACGGTGCCAGGGCGAGGACTCTTTCAATGGCGAGTTATGCCATTTGGTCTCACGTCGGCTCCAGCCACATTTCAGACAGCGCTAGACAAGGTCATAGGTCCAGAAATGATGCCAAAAGCATTTGCATACCTTGACGATATTATCGTTATTGGCAGAACACTAGAGGAGCATGTAGAAAATCTCAAAGAGGTCTTTCGGCGACTTCGGGCCGCCAATTTGAGAATTAATCCGGAAAAATGTGAGTTCTTTAAGAAGGAACTTAAATATTTGGGCCATCTGGTGACGGATCAAGGTATTCGCACCGATCCCGACAAGGTAGCAGCAATCGCTGAGCTAAAACCTCCAACCAATGTACGAGAATTAAGACAGTACATGGGTGTGGCTTCGTGGTACCGATGTTTTGTACCAGGTTTCGCAACATTGGTCCATCCACTGAGTGCATTATTAAAGAAAGGCACAAAGTGGGAATGGACACCAGAAAGGCAACGGGCATTTGAGGAAGTAAAGGAAAAACTCATTTCAGATCCCGTTTTAACATGTCCCGATTTTGAACGACCGTTTATTTTACAAACGGATGCCAGTGATTATGGAATCGGGGCCATTCTCACCCAAGTAGGAGAGGAAGGGGAGCGAGTAATTTCCTATGCCAGTAGAACTTTAAACGGGGCCGAAAGAAATTATTCAGCGACCGAAAAAGAATGTTTGGCGATAGTTTGGGCCATTCGGAAACTCCGGCCATATCTAGAAGGTTATAACTTTACGGTCGTTACTGATCATATGGCCCTAAAGTGGCTGAACAGTATCGAAAGCCCAGCTGGGAGGATAGCAAGATGGGCTTTGGAACTTCAGCAGTATGAGTTCGAGGTTAAATATCGTAAGGGACAATTAAATGTAGTGGCTGACGCGTTGTCACGCCAACCAATGACCGAAGAAACTCATAGGCGCTTGTCGCTGGAGAAGGGATTGCCAGAGCTCCCTAGCGACTACGATATTTGGATTGAACAGCTTAAAGAGAAAGTCAAAGGAAATCCTCAGAAGTTTCCGGACTATTTGATAGAGGGAGAAAATATATTCCGACATATTCCACATCGAGCAGGAAATGAGGATGTGGAATCGTGGAAATTATGTGTACCAAAAGAACAACGAAAACGAGTGCTGGAAGAAAACCATGATTCGTCTGCGGCTGGGCACAATGGAAGCCGGAAAACCATAGCAAGAGTGGCAGCGCGATATTACTGGCCAGGGATGCAAAGAGACATTAGAGAGTACGTCAAGAAATGTGCCACTTGTCAACGTTACAAGGCAAGCCAGTTGCAAGCAGCTGGTAAAATGCTTACCCAGGTTCCAGAGGAACCTTGGGCCACAGTATGTGCCGATTTTGTGGGTCCATTGCCAAGCTATGTTATTGGTCTTCATAGATCGGTTCTCAAAATGGACTGAGATCGTAGCATTACGGAAAGCCACGGCTAACACATTACAAAAGGCTTTCAGGGAACGAATTATAGCCCGGTTCGGAGTACCAAAGGTGTTAATCACCGACAATGGGGCTCAGTTTACAAGTAAGGAATTCCGACAGTATATACAAGGGTTAGGTATCCATTTGCAATACACTGCTCCCTATACTCCGCAAGAGAATCTGACGGAAATGGTGGCGCAGTTCGCCGGTCAAGATCAGCGATCATGGGACGAAGCATTGCCAGAGTTGACATTGGCTATAAATACAAGTGTTGCCGAGTCCACAGGGTACAGTCCGGCATTTATTACTCAGGGGCGAGAGCCGAGGCTACCAAAAGCGCTTTTCGATGAAGTTTCGCAAGGGACGGGGCAACCAAGTCAAAATCCACAAGAAAAGGGTATAAAATTGAAGGAAATTTGGGAATTGGTGCGCAGAAATTTGGAACGGGCAAGCCAAGACCAGGCTCGCCATTATAATTTAAGGCGGCGACAGTCGAAGCCGAAGATTGGCGACCAGGTATGGGTAAAGGAACATAAGTTGTCAAATGCAGCAGAGGGATTTGCTGCAAAACTTGCACCTAGATTTGACGGACCTTTTCAAGTCCTAAATTTCACCTCCCCAGTTATTTGCAAACTGCGGAAGAAGGGATTACGACGTATAAGGACAGCGCACATAAGTGGACTGAAACCATACTATGCGTCCGAGGAGGAGCAGTCGATAAGTACCGAAGAAGATCAATAGCCAGAAGAAGATCTTAACTTAAGGTACTAAGAGTGCAATACGAACACCATACGAAAATAAACTTTTAATTCGAACGGCACATTAATAAAAATAACACTCTTGAACGGTAGAAGCTCTAAAAGCAGTTTGCAAAATAAAATTTCACGTCCTAAGTAAGCTAAAATAGAATCATGGTGAAGAAGGTGTACCATTACGCAGCAGTATGGCTGAAGAAAGCATTAGGTCAAACGTTTTGGGTGTCAAGTAGGAGCTAGACTCTACAAAAACAAGGAAAAGATATAAAAAGGAGGAAAACTGTACACACAATCCGGTCAGAATGGCGAAATAAATTGTTTTAACCACCAAACAAAACGTGAACAAAAAAAAAAGGGGTTTTTTTCACTATAACTACTTTTCGGTCAGAGGTTTAGATGACAGCTATATGCTATAGTCATCCAATTGGGATATTGAGGGTCGCGAAAACAAATATATATAAAAAAAGATAAACTGAAGAGCAAACAAAAGAAATAAATACTTAATAAAAAAAAAGAAGTAATAGGAAAAGAGTCGAGACCAGAAAGTAAAAAAGTTGCACTACGAAAAAAAAGGAAAATAATCGAGAAAATAATATATAAAAAAAAAGGTAGGTAAAATAATCTTGAAATACGCACAGAAAACGGAAAAGGAGTAGGACTTGCATTTAAAATAATTAAAATTACATTTAAAAAAAGAAGTGCGAATCAAATGTCGCATAAAACGAAAAAAAAAAACAAACAAAAACAAAGGAATTGGTATTTAAAAATAATATAACGGTGGCCAGTGTGGGGTTAACAAGCGGCGAAAATAGCCAGCCAATGAGCAAGGGAGACAGAAAACGCGGTAACAGGTGCGAGCGAGACGGCAGGCCGCGATAGCGCCGTTAGTCCTAAGCTCCGCTTGCAGCAATGAAAAATGCATTGCTGACAACAATGGGGCGACTGCGCAGCGGCAGCGGCCGGGTTCAAGGGCAAGTAGGACAAGTGAAAAGCTTTTAATGTAAAAATGAGCGCAAGAACAAACGGACGTACTAAGTCGGGACTGGGAGCTGAGCCAGCCGATCCCAGCCGCCGGACCAGTGCCACAACTGGTGAGGCGTGCAAGGTGGGAGAAGGGCGGCGAAAGCTGTCCAGGACCGAGGAAGTGCTCGCCCGGCTGAGGGCCAAATACTACGTGGGGGTCCGGAGCCGACGACCAGCAAGGAAGACCGAAAGGAAAGAGACTCACCAGACGTCGCGCGCGAGGAGCAAGGGGCAACTCTTGCGGAGGCGGCGGGAGGATGTACTGGTCCTCGACACCTCGCCTATCCGGTCGAGCGCGTCGGCGGTGACCACGCCTCCTTGGTCGCTGGGGGAGACGTCGTGGTCGACGTCGGAGTGTTCGACGCCACGAACGAGTCGGGAGGAAACGGCGAGAGGAACGGTGGTGGCTCCTGACCGCGTTCAAGCGTCCAGTGATTCGTCAAGTGAGGAGTCCAGCGCCGAGTCCGTGGTCACGCCTCTACGGCTGCGGCCGGAGGAAAAGGAGGCCGCGGCCACGTTCGGGGCAGCCCGACCACCACCGAGGATTGATCCCGACGTCATCGAGATCTCGGACGAGGAGGAGGAGCAGCCAAAACCGGAAGCCACTGAGGAAGAGCCGGTGGTGAGCCGTTTTAAAAGGTCGGTTTCTCACGGCGACCATTGGGAGCATCAAGCCGCGCTCGTACTCACGTGGCGGGAGGCGGTGGTGGTACCCGGTCAGGGATCCGGAGTCCTCATAGAGGAGATCCCTCCAATCCCACCTAGGCTGGTGGCAGGGACGCCGGAGCGTGGGCCATGGCAGTGGCCAGAACCGCGCGTCAACACAGCGCAACCGCAGCAGCAGCAGAAGCGACAGCATCAGCCACGTCCAGCAGAGGAGGAGCAGCAGCAACAACAACAGGAACAGCAGCCACAACCAGCAGTCAGCGGGCCGCAGCCAGAAGGTGGGTGGAGGCCCATATATTTGCGGCAGCAATCCTGTCCAAACCAGGAGAACGAGCCGTGGAGGCCGTCCAAATGGCAGCTGGTGACGGAGGCAGATTGGCCAGCCGAGCTGAAGGCTGCCATGGAGCAGCCAAGGTTTCGGGCAGGGGGACCAAGGCGGGCCCACATCCTGTTGCTGGCCACTGGACGCTTCCGCGTCAAGCTCGGGCGGATGGGTGACCGAGTTTTTCGAGAAGAAGGGCCGCAAGGGTAGATGGGGAGGAAAATGCGCAAAAATATGAAAAAACGAGAAAGGCAAGGCTAACTTCGTCCGTGCCGAAGTTTTTATACACTTGAAATCGCTTGTCTCAACGGTTAGCGACTTCGACCAAACTTCGCAGATTAGCTAAAAAATATTTAATATTACCCATAACAGTGATTGAGAGCGGTAATATTGAGGAAAATCCAGTTTTTCTCATTAAAACCCATTTTTCGACCGATCATTTGTATGGCAGCTACAAGAAGTAGTCATCCGATCCGGTCGGTTCCGACATATTAGCAGCGTGCAGACAAAAGAAGACTCAGTGCAAAATTTCAGCTAGCTAGCTTCAAAACTGAGGGACTAGTTCGCGTAGAAACAGACAGACGGACAGACGGACGGACGGACAGACGGACAGACGGACGGACAAAGCTTAATCGACTCAGCTCGTCATGCTGATCAAGAATATATATACTTTATGTGGTCGGATCTGATTCCTTCTATGCGTTGCAAACTTCTGGGCAAAATTATAATACACTTTTCAAGTGTATAAAAATAGATGAAAAAAATGAAAAACAATAAATATAACTTGAAGTGAAATGAAAAGGGAAGTCTTACCAAATGTGGGGGGTGGGGAAACAGTCCGGGATCCTGGGGGACACGCAAGGGTGATCCGATGGTTGGCCAAAGATAATAATTTTTAAATATTTGCGCGGATGACTTAATTTTAGTCAATGAAACTTTTCGGAGTAATGGCAACCCGGTAGTAGGGATGGGAGTTAGGCAGCGTGCCTAGCCACGACCACGCGAGGGGGTCACACTGTCGTGAATAAAGGGAATGGGAAAAAAGGGAAGTTCAGCAGAAGGGGGGAAATATCACAGGGGGAAGACTTCAAAAAAAAAAAAAAAAAAAAAGCACGGGGGGGAAAATGCACAAGGGGAAATGTCACGAGGGGAAATTATCAAAGGGGGAAATGGGGGGAAACCGAAAAGGGTAAGGAAACGGGTAGGAATTCAAATTTGAAAACTGGGAAAGGGACTTCCCAGAGACTTCTTTTCGTTTACCAAAGAAAGGGAGGAGTGTGAAGACTTTATTTTTGAAGTCTCACAGTTAGAGTAAATGGAAGTACTGTTTAATAACTATTATTTATATTTATATTGTTTTATATAGTTTTAGATTTATATTTATATTTATAGTTAAGTGTATATTTAGAGTCAATGTACATGTAGGCTTAAAAACGAAAACCATGTGGCCGCACAAGGGTTAAGGGGTACGGCGAATTGGTTGCAGGAGCTGAAGGGCAAAGCGCAGAGGAGGAAACGGAGTACCGTTTGAGCGCAACGGAGCGCTGCATAAAGAACCGCTAGAGTTGCTGGGGAAAGGAGACAGCTGGCGTACGACGAGGGATCACACTCGCACTCGCGGAGGCCAAAACGGAGACCAGTGGAAAATTCCACTGATCTGGCGGCGCATGGCAACAACGGGACTTGGCAAAACAAAGACGCAATCGAAGCAGGCCGGTGGCTATAAAGAGCTCGCTGCTCGAGATGCGGGACAGTCGAGTATAAGTCCGAGTGCGGTCATTTTTCAAAGCGAGTGCCAAGTCCCAGTGCGCGATTTCAAGCGAGTGCGAAATACCAACGCGAGTGAGTGGAGCCAAGTCACATCGAGGAAAATCACCAACGGATCCAAGGATTGACGCAGGAAAAGAGCAGAGTGAGTGCGAAAAAGCCTAATTTTATTAGACCATCGAGCTGAGCGTGAAACGAGGGACGGCGTAACTGAGCGTACTTGCCAGTGGGCCTGACGGAGTCGTGGTGCCAGCGAGAAAGGGTGTAAGCTGAGCCTCCTGCCAGGAGTACATAGCTTCAAGACAGTAGCTGTGCGGTTACAAACGAGAGCCGGCGAGTTTTGCGTACCAGCAAACGTGCTCGAGCGAATCGTGGTGCCAGCGGTGTCTGAAGTAGAAAAAGGAGTAAAGGCGTTAATTTAGTCTTAGATCATAAGCGGTAGAAGATAAGCAAAATAGAGATAAGCCAGCTTGTAAATTTAGTATTTTAAGGCCAATAAACTGGCAACACAATCGAACCAAAACCGTCTTATCATTTCAACCACCAACTCCACAATATAAATTTGTTGGAGCGATCCACGACTGCCCTGAGCGGAAGCCGGCAGCAATAAAGGTTCGTTACAGGGATGTGGGCGGGAAATGGGCGGGAAGTGGGTGGGATGTGGGTGGGATGTGGGCGGGAAATGGGCGGGTAGTGGATGAGATGTGGGTGGGATGTGGGCGGAAAGAGGGTGGGAAGTGGGTGGTATGTGGGCGGAAAGTGGGCGGGAAGTGTGTGGTATGTGGGTGTGCGTTGGTTCTATACTTTTGAAGGCGCAGCGAAGCGCGACGGGTTATTTGCTAGTCTCTATAAATATAAAAGAGAGTGTCCTGACTGATTCACTGATTCACTGACTGACTGATTGGCAATCATCGCAGAGCCCAAACGGTAAGAGATAGAGGGCTGTAATTTTCACAGGAGTTTCCGTTGGTGGTGAAAGTGCGTACTAAGATGGGGTTTTGGAAAATTGCACCCGGAAAAGTCGGAAAAGCGTCGGAAAAGTTTGTATGGGAAAAATGTTACTTTTCACCCGATTGACTTGAAACTTGGTTTGTAAGCTTAGTACGCGAAATAATTCGACCCGTGTTTTCCGGATTTTGAAAAATCCGCCCACGAGGAAAATGGTCGGAAAATTCTGCAAGAAAAAAACTATTTTTCATCCGATTGACTTGAAATTCGGTTTGAAAGGAAAGTAGGTGAATTAAATTGAAATGTGATATTCCGAAGTTGGAAAATTTGATCCAACGGTCGGAAAATTCCCGGAAAATTCTGCATGAAAACAAGTATTTTTCATCCGATTGGCTTGAAACTCGGTTTGTAAGGACAAAATACGAAATAATTTGAAATGTGATTTTTTAATGTCGGAAAACCCGCCCGTGAGGAAAATGGTCGGAAAATTCTGCATGAAAAAAACTATTTTTCATCCGATTGGCTTGAAATTCGGTTTGAAAGGAAAGTAGGTAAAAATAAATTGAAATGTGATTTTCTGAAGTTGGAAAATTTGACCCAACGGTCGGAAAATTCCCGGAAAATTCTGCATGAAAAAAACTATTTTTCATCCGATTGGCTTGAAATTCGGTTTGAAAGGACAGAATACGAAATAGTTTAAAATGTGATATTCCGAAGTTGAAAAATTTGATCCAACGGTCGGAAAATTCCCGGAAAATTTTGAAGAAAAAAAACTATTTTCATCCGATTGGCTTGAAACTCGGTTTGTAAGGACAAAATACGAAATAATTTGAAATGTGATTTTTTAATGTCGGAAAATCCGCCCGTGAGGAAAATGGCCGGAAAATTCTGCATGCAAAAAACTATTTTTCATCCGATTGGTTTAAATATTGGTTTGTAAGGTCAAAATCGGAATTAATTTTTGTTTTTATTTTCCGATGATGGAAATACCGCCGCGATGCCTGGGAAGTGGGTGGGAAATTGGCGGGAAGTGGGTGGGATGTGGGCGGGAAGTGGACGGGAGAGGTTGGGAAGTGGGCGGGAAGTGGGTGGGATGTGGGTGGGATGTGGGCGGGAAGTGGACGGGAAGTGGGCGGAAAATTGGCGGGAAGTGGAAGGGAAGAGGATTTTGGAAAATTCTGTCGGGAAATGTGGAAAATTCGCGGAAAACTGTTGTATGAAACTTTTTTACTCTTTATCCGATCAAGTTCAAACTCATTTTCAAAGATCTATATGAAAATTAAACAACAACTCAGTCGCCGACTAACACTCATCGCGAGCAGACGTCAGTAGCTAAGCATTCGAGTTCTCCATCTCTTTATAATACTTCGTTCGCTTTGTGCGCAACCCAAACACACAACCGGTACTTTTTTTTTTTTTTATTTTTCCGCACGTGGCAAACTCTCAGCAACTAAAGTTCAAACTTTAGTTGGAAACCATGGCCCCGGGGCCACCTAACCTGGGGAGCAATCGGTTCAGTATTCTGTCCGAAAGTCCCCCTTTGAAAAAACGGCGACAGCCGCAAAAAACGCTCTCCGACTTCCCCGATCTTCCAGTGACCAACGCTCCAAACCCCAAATACATAATTATCTCTGCCAAGGATAGTGAAAAAACCATTTCAGAGTATTCCTGCTTTGCTGTTCACAGAGCACTCAAACTGATTAATAAGAATATCGTGTCCATTTCCAACCTTAAAGACGGCAGTTTGTTAATGCTAGTTAAATCAAGTGATGACGCAAATAAATTTATTAAGACAACTGATCTCCCTGGCCTATGCAAAATTGAGTGCAAACTCCATGAATCTCTTAATTCAGTCAAAGGCACCATCTACGCTCCATACTTAATAAATATCCCCGAAGAAGAGATTGTTGAAGAGCTTAGTCCCCAAAAGGTTACCTCAGTTTATAAATTTATGAAACAATCCGACGGCGTCTCAAAACCCAGCGGTGTTATGTTATTGACATTTGAACTCTACAATCTACCTCCCAAAATTGATGTCTGCTGGCACTCAGCTATGGTATCAGAGTACATCCCGAACCCTATGAGGTGCAAATCCTGCCAGAAACTCGGGCATACACAGAAACATTGTAAAAACGAACCAGCATGCGATAACTGTGGTCTCACCCCACATTCCGGTACATGTACCCTAAAATGCATAAATTGTACAGAAAGCCACGCAGCTTCTGATAAGCAATGCAAAGCTTTCAAACAACAAAAAGAAATTCTAAAAATAAAAACAACAAAAAAATGCACAATGCGTGAAGCACAAAACTATTACAAAACCTCGTTGCCCAAACCCCATAATCCAAACAGCTACGCTGGAGTCGCTGCAGTCAAAAACAACGAAAACGACACAAAAGAAACAAATAAGAAACCTTCGCATAACGCAATTACAAGTGCTAGCTCTGCTGACGTCCGTCTCGCGGCTGGCGACTCACCAATCTCCACACTTTCATCCCAATCATCCTCTTCCCCCTCCTCTTCTACTGCCCAACCATTCTCTTTCTCGGGGACTTCCTCCCCTTTCTTTACCTCAACCAAAAATCTAAACCAAACATATAAAACAACAGAAAACATAATCGAACAAAAAAACGAAAATACGCTTACTAAAACATACACGCACACAAATCCAAACTTAAATCAAAATCCTACAACTCTCTCCCAATTTGACATTGACTCCGACGAGTCAATGGTACAATAAAACATATTTAAAAAATACAAACACAAAAACAACCCAAACCCTGTAGACATATAACATTTGTCTCTCCTAATTATGACTATTAAGATTATTCAATGGAACTTAAAAGGTTACATAAATAATTACGATGAACTCAGAATTTTAATTAATGAAAAAAGTCCAGATATTATATGTCTTCAGGAAACACACTTACCATACAACGCCAAACATACTATTTGTCCCAAGCAATATATTGGTTATTTTACCAACCTTTCATTTAATTTAACAGCCAAACAAGGTGTAGGGATTCTAATTAAAAGACACCTACCCCACACGTTACTCCAAACCCAATCAAACTCTAACATTCTTCATCTGGCTATTCAGCTAAACCTTAGTACAAATTTAACAATCGTCAACTCCTATATTCCACCAGACCACCCTTTTTCTGTAAGCGAACTTCTTGCTGTAATTACGAGTATGAGCTCCCCATTGTTGCTAATGGGGGATTTTAACGCCTGGGGATTTGCCTGGGGTTCTAGCAGCACAAACGCCAGAGGTAAAAAAGTAGCTGAAGCTGTTGCTTTATCCAACTTGTCACTCCTGAACGATGGCTCCCCCACACATTTTTCAACCCATAAAACTTTTTCGCATGTGGATCTCACCTTTATTTCTCCACCCTTATACCCGCTTTGCAAATGGTCAGTTTTAAACGACCTATACGGCAGCGACCATTTCCCGATTGAAACTATCCTAAATCAGCAGTGCGACTTTGAAAAAGCGCAGTTTTCCCCCAAAATACAAAACCGACTTAGCAAACTGGGATTTGTTTTCTTCGATATGCGATGAGCACTGTCGTTGGGGCCCAAATCCCAACATTCAACTTCAGGTTGCCAAAATAACCAAAGCAATTCGAATTGCTGCCAACATCGCCATACCACAAACTAAGCCACACTCGTTTAAACGAAAAATTTGTTGGTGGAACAAGGACCTTCAGAATCTACGCGATAATAAGCAAAATCTCTGGCAGACATACAAGCATAAAATGACCGAGACCAACCTTATAGCCTACAAAAAAGCCAATGCCTGCTTCAAGCGGTCGGTCAAAGCTGCTAAGCGTGAAAACCTCAGTGAATTCACTTCAAATATTTCCCCACAATCCCCAACGAGACAAATTTGGTCCGATATAAAAGCACTAGTTGGGCTCCCTCCTCCCCGACTAAAGTGCATTAAAGCCCAAAATAATCTGATAACCACAGCTCCCGAAATTGCAAACGAATTTGCAAAAAAATGGTCAGAGTATTCAGCAGACAACAACTTCGACATTCAATACATGCAGAACAAACAATCACTTCTCGACTACGTACATAACCCTAACAGAATCGCGTTATCAGCCAGACAACTCGAACACGACTTTACAGAACTTGAACTTGCACTAGCGCTGCAATCAGCAAAGGGTAAAACACCAGGGTATGACCGCATATCATACCCGATGCTGAAGCATCTGCCCCCCTCTGCAAAGTCTAGACTTCTCGAAATATACAATTGCATCTTTCAGACTGGAAATTATCCTCATGTGTGGAAATCAGCCATCGTCGTGCCGGTTCCAAAACCCAATAAACCAGCGTCCGAAATCAGCAGTTTCCGTCCAATCTCGCTTCTATCCTGTTTAAGCAAAACACTAGAAAAAATGGTCTCCCGCAGGCTCATGTGGTTTATCACAAAAAATAATTTTCTAAGTCCAAATCAGGTGGGCTTTAAGCCCAAGCACAGTACTATGGACTCCTTGCTGGAACTCCAGCATTTCGTGTCGGATGCTCTTTCGAGCAAAAATCATGTTACCTTGCTGGCAACTGATTTCGAAAAAGCATTCGATCGCGTGGGTGTTCATACAGTTCTTCAACAGCTCGTAACATGGGGGGTGGGTGTGAAAATCTTCACATTAGTGAAGGCCTTTATGACCCAGCGCTCATTTCGAGCTAAGATTAACAATGTGCACTCTGACTACCACAAACTTCACAATGGCATCCCGCAGGGATCACCGCTGTCAGTGGTTTTGTTCATAATCGCTTTTGAACAGATAAATAAGATTATCCTAAGACACAAAAATATAAAATTAATAATGTACGCAGATGATGCAATAGTTGCTAGCAAAATTAAAGACTTAAATAAGCTTAACAACATTTTCCAAAATATTCTCAATGATATTTACAATTGGGGTTTGGGGGCTGGAGCTACCCTCTCTCCCAGCAAATGTAAAATCCTTCACATATGTAAAAAAAATCCGCTGTACATATCCCAACCTAAACTTTAATACCTGTAACGTAGAATGCGTCGAGGCTCTTAAAATACTTGGTATAATTTTTGATAAAAAAATGACCTACAAAAATCACTGTTTATATCTAAGAGACTCACTTGAAAAAAAACTAAATGTAATCAAATACCTTTCTTCAAAGCACTCATTAATCAATGTAAATAGTCTAATAAATGTCACTAGATCCCTAATACTCTCCAAAATAGAGTATGGACTTCCAATTTTTGGATGGTGCGCGAAATCGCACCTCAGGCTATTTAAACCAGCTTATCATACCGCAGCACGTCGAAGCATTAATGCCTTTCCAACATCACCGATAAAATGTATACTGGCTGAAGCTGGGTTACCATCCATCGAAGACAAAATCTCCGAGTCGACAGCCAAACTAGTCTCCAAATTGTTTTGCACACCAAACCAACTCCTTCGAAATAATATGCGCAAAGCTTTAACCCAAAAGAAACGCTACAGGTACCTCTCCACTCTTCGCCGTTGCGCCTCACTGGCAAGGGATCTCAACATCCTGGCACCACCAAGTATCAGGAAGCCCGCAGCACCACCATGGCTACTACGTACATCCTCAATCAACACCACCCTACTTGAATTCCCAAAGAACAATACTAGCAGCGAAACCTTCAGACAACTTTTCGCTGAAGAATCTGCAAAGTCCAACTTCATAAATCGGTCCTGGTTATATACCGATGGAACCAAAACACAAAACATCACAGCATTCGCTTGTACCAACCAGGAAGGGAAAGTTTTAGCATCCGGATGGCTTCCAGAATATTGCTCTATATTCTCTGCTGAAGCAGTAGCCATCCACAGAGCAATAGCCTACGCAAAAGAAAACACTGGAAAATTCGTAATCTGCACTGACAGCCTGTCCACAGTTGAAGCAGTACGGAACATCGGCAATCTAAATCCCCTTGTCTGTCAAATACGGGACGCCCTCATAAAATCCCCAATGAAACTCCAACTATTTTGGGTACCTAGCCACAAAGGAATCCCCGGAAACGAACTAGCAGATGCTGCTGCAAAAGAAGCATCGAAGTCCCCCACCTTCACATTCATTCCATGCATAGACCGGGACATACAAAAAGCCGCCCTACAGCACCTTCACACCCAGATTTCGGACAACTGGGCAACTTTTCAACATAGGTATAAAGCTTTTAACCCAAACATGGAAAAAATCAGATACCCTGCAAACTGTCATCGAAATAAAAGTGGAATATTTGTCCGCCTTCGTATCGGGCACACCCCAATTACCCACTCACACCTACTTACTGGCGAAGCCAAAGCCCCTTGCCACCTATGTGGACAGGAAATATCCACAATACACCTATTAGACAAATGCCCAAATCTAGAGAGGATTCGGAAGTCCCACTTCCCAGCGACCCTACCCTCATCACACCTTTCCAAAAACTCTAACGAAAACATTGACAAAATTTATAAATACCTTCAACACTGTAATTTACTAGAACATATCTAAAAAGCCAAACTGTACAAACCAGAGCCGAAGGCCTCGACGCTAGCGCTTGCCCCCTTATAATTAATTATAATATCTTTATTTTATAATGTATTATAACTAATTTTAAAATAAATAAATAAACAACAACTGCATACCAATCCTGGGGGTGGGGTGGGTGGTGTGGGTTTTTTTTGGTTTACCCCTAAAAACCCCCCCCCCCCGCGGAAATTGTGTTGTAAAGGTTGTATGGGAAAAACTTTAGTTGCCAGCGATTAGCGCGAAACTCATTTTCAAAATTACCATAAGATTTAAAGATTAGACCGCGTATTATTTAGACAGGTGTTTTCCGATTTTGGAAAATCCGCACACGAGGAAAATGGGCGGAAAATTCGGAAACAAAAAATTATTTATCATACGATTGGCTTGAAACTCGGTTTGTAAGTATAGAATACGAAATAGTTTAAAATGTTATATTCCGAAGTTGGAAAATTTGACCTGACGGTCGAAAAATTCCCGGAAAATTCTGCATGAAAAAAACTATTTTTAATCCGATTGGCTTGAAACTCGGTTTGTAGGGACAAAATACGAAATAATTTGAAATGTGATTTTTCAATGTCGGAAAAGCCGCCCACGAGGAAAATGGCCGGGAAATTCTGCATGCAAAAATTATTTTTCATACGATTGGCTTGAAACTCGGATTGTAAGGTCAAAATGAGAATGTAAGGAGAAAATGAGGGATGTGGGTGGGATGGGAATGGGAAGTGGGTGGGATTTGGGTGGGAAGGGGCGGGAAGTGTGCGGTAATGGTGGTGGCAAGTGGTTGGAATGTGGGTGGGATGCAGGTGCGAAGTGGGCGGAAAGTGGGTGGGATGTGGGTGGTAAGAGGGTGGGATGTGGGCGGGAAGTGGGTGGGATGAAAATGGGATGTGGGTGGAATATGGCGGTAAGTGGGAGGGATGTGGGTAGGATGTAGGACGGATGTGGGTGGAATGTTGCGGTAAGTGGGAGGGATGTGGATGAGATGTGGGTGGGATGTGGGCGGGATGTATGTGGAAAGTGGGTGGGATTTAAATGGGAAGTGGGTGGGATGTGGGTGGGATTTGGGCGGGAAGTGGACGGGTAGCAAGTGGGTGCTAAGTGGGTGTGCGTTGGTTCTATACTGTCGAAGGCGCAGCGAAGCGTGTCGGGCTATTTGATAGTACTTTATAAGGTTGGAACACTATTCGCACGACTTTAGTATACCCTTTTTACTCTACGAGTAACGGGTATAAAAATGTTACATTATAAGTTTTTTATAAGTTCACGGCCCTCCCTTGGCTACGGGGCCTGAGACGCAGATATAAGACTTTAGCAGTGATTAAATTCATAATTATAACCGAATTTAAGTTTGATTAAAGTCTCACGGTGTTTTGTACCTTGCTTTGAAAATTGCGCTCAATCATTGATGGGAAAATTATTTAAATTTCACTCGAGAACGCATATTTGTGTATCGACAATGTCCGATACCCCTTGAAATAATTAAAATTATTTATTCAGGGAGCTATCGATAAAAACACAGAAAATACGGATCTAGTATTTTATCGGTATTTAATCGAGGCCTTTTTGTTGGAAGTGTGAACTGCCAACAAAGGGATCGCCAAAGGGCTTTGGCCCAAAAATGTTTGTAATTTTTTTATATGGAGTTTTTTTTTTGGCAAGTTTTTGGTGGAAGTGTATACTACGCTTAAAACCAAAAATGAAAAAAAATTGGATGCGTGTATTTTGACATAACCCTAACGGAATTATCGTCAAGTTTAGCTTGCCAAACAGATGTCGTTCCATCTTATTCAAATGAATTTGAGTGGTTAAAAGCTTGATTAGTTGTTTGCTGAGTTATGTTGGAATTTGATAAGCGAATGTTATTCACAATAAATAAAATAAAGTAGGTACATAAATGCAGAACACAATCTACTTTCCTTAAAATAATTGCTGTTTGATGTATTTTTGTTGATGCATGTTTGAAAAATATAAATATATTAATTTTGGTTGGTGGTATATTTTTTCAAATGGTAGTCTTCCATAGAATTTATTTTATCATCATGATGTTTTTGGAAAATATTCATGGCTTAACAAGATCTACATTTATGCAGAAGCAAATTAATAAAAAAGCGATAAAAATTTACAGGTTTGTCCGGAAAGTAATAGGACTGAGTCGATTAAAAAAAAATTATTGACCCAATCGTTACAATTATTTAAAATCTTTCAAAATAGCTTCTTTTGCGTCGATGCTGAGCTGCCAACGCGATTTTCAAGCATTGAAGGCGTCTCGGAAGGGATTCTCCGGAATAGCCCTGAGAACCGCGGTGCATGTTGCTTGGTCCCCTCTGTCGTCTCAAAATGCTTGCGGAAGCGTTGGGATGCCGGCCGTGGCACACTTCCACTCGCCGCAATTACTGTTCGTTAGAAAGCACTTTTGGGACCATCTTCGCGCACACCTTGCGCATGTTCAAATGCTCCGTTACAATATCATGAACCACAGATTTTGGTAAATTTAACATCTGGGCTATTAAACGAATAATTAGTCGACGGTCTGAGTTAAAAACTTTGCGCACACGAGTCAAATTGTTGGTGTTTGTTGAAGTCGAAAGTCTTCCAGCACGGTCTTCATCGGCGACCTGTTCCAGGCCCTCCAATAAGGCCTGGTGCCCCGAAACACACCTTTTCTTGCTAAAGCAACATCCGGGTAAGCCTGCTTGATAATATCAAACGTCTCTGTCGCAGATTTACCGAGTTTAAAACAGAATTTAATCGTGCTGCATTTTCGGCTTGGACCACTCACAGAAACACATCGCGCGAAAATGCCTGTCCTGACGCTTCAGTTGTTCGGAGACAACTGACCAGCCGCTAGTTCGTTAGCTAGGAAAGCCCTTTATCGAATCGAGTTGGTGCGCGCATGTTCCGAAGTACAGTCGCGTCGGACAAACCCTGTAGAATATTGTCAGTTGATTTTTAATTATTATGGTGGCTACTCTGGATTGTGTTGGCCGTCATTGTTCATCCAAAATAAAACTTCATTTTGTTTTAAATTTTCCACGTACGCGTTTCGGTCACATGTTGCGCCTTCATCAGGGAGCCTGCATTTGTTTGCTTACGTTAATTTTCAAAACAAACATTACAATAATTTTCATACATACATATATGTTCACTAGACCGGACATTTCTCCATAATATTTTCAATATGTGACGATCTTTGCACAAAATGGCGCAAAAAAATCTGTATATTTTATAGAAAATTTATCAAAAATCCAAAATCAGATATATTGAGGTTTGATGGCCTCGAGAAGGCTTTCAAAGTTCCAATTTCTCCTTAATTTAATCTTTGAATTGTCAATGTAGACAGAGACCTTTTACAAAAGTGTCGAACAAATAAATTAAAAATTTCATGTTAAATTATATGTTCAATGGTTGTGATAAGTGGCGAACCGAGTTCAATTCTCGGCAGAACATTGTTCACCTGTTCACTAACCTACCGTCGATGCTTTTGTTAATTTGTAAATAGCCTATCGTCGTCCCATTGTATTTCTTTTGTTTTGTTAAATGTTTGGTTTTCTTGTTCTTTTTCCCGCGTTAGATTTGAATATTGTCTAGGTATTATTTCCGCAATTGTTTTAACATTGTCTAAATTCTCATTTTGAAAAATTGGAACACTGGTATCTATTGTCCCCATGGCAAGATTTCGAGCTGTATTTATTATCATGTTTTCGTATCATGTATGTTCCATGGTAAAGGCCTGTTCTCAGAAGCGCGGAAAATAAATTTTTATGACGCACTCCATATAAAAACGAGAGCGTAAGTAAAAGTCGGCTTTAACCGACTTCGATATACCCGTTACTCATGAGAAAACATGCTTAACAGTGTTCCTGCGTTCCCTAGGGTGACCATCCAAAAAGTATGCAACATTTTTTAGGGTGGGAGGGGGTTGGGTGCTTGGTTCAATTTTTTGCTCATAACTTGAGATTCATTTTGCTAATTACTAATTATCTGTAGAAGGTACGAACGTCTATCTTCAAAACTGTAGGAGATATATCGTTTTTTCCAAATTGTGGGGGCGGGAGGGGGCGTGGCCAAAATTTGAAATAAACTTGATCTGCGTGCAGATAAAAGAAGCATTTGTCCCATACATGTCAAACCTCTATCTCTTACCATCTCTGAGATCTAGGTGTTCATACAGACAGACGGACGGACGGACAGACGGACAGACGGACATGGCTATATCGACTCGGCTGTTGATGCTGATCAAGAATATATATACTTTATATGGTCGGAGATGATTCCTTCTGCCTGTTACATACATTTGCACGACTTTAGTATACCCTTTTTACTCTACGAGTAACGGGTATAAAAACAGTGGCGGAAAGTTTCCGCGGCTGAATTTATTTTCTGTGTTCTGAGACACGCTAAATAAATGCCCAGTTGGCCTATCGATAGTTGACGTATCGACAGCGGTCTGGGTCGTGAGTGGACTAAAGAACAGCTGATTTGATTTGAGGAAATAGCTGTAGCTCTTTATTTTGACAAGATAAATTAATTATGGAGTAAAAATCACTTGAGCGCAAAAGGAAACGGATTGAAAGTTTCAGACGAGGGGAAGCCCCAAGCTAAGGGCCACAAATCAGCCCAACAAAATGACGATATCGGCACTGAAGGGACGTACTGAAAACAGTCTCCAATGCCAAAGTTCGACGCTTGGAGACGCCTCGGTCGGTTGGCACGGACGGTTGCGTCCGAAATCGGAGGAAATCCGCAGGTGATAACCATACCCAACTCGGACATAATTTTTACCACTACCACAGCGAAAACTGTGTCGACCACGGCCGGCTTCTCCTTGTTGGAGGTCAAAAATGAACCCCATACGGACCAACTGAAAATGGAGTTGGATAGCGATGCGACCGCTGTCGGCAGCAGTTTCAGCTCCAGCGGCTGCCGAGGAGAAGGATTTTGAATTTACGACAATTAAACAAAAATTTTTGATGAAAATTAAAAGTATATTTGCCAATCTCTAGCGTAGCGTTTCAGTTGAGAGGAAAACGGTTTCACAGCACAAGTCCATGACTTGCAGATACTCCAAGCAAACCTTCCTGCACACGGTAGCAGCATTCCTGCCAAGTATGAACAGTCAACCAACTTTAAATCAAGCCTTAAAAATGCTACCACCCACCCCCATCTTGTCGCATATCTGGGCAACCGTAAGGGCCGCATGATGCACTATGTACTCCAGAAACTGCTCCATCTGACCCACACTGTAGGCCGATTAACCAATCTCTTGTACAAACTTCTGCAAACGATTATAGTTGCCTGAACGGCAAACATCCAAAGAAGCCTCCAATTGGTAATCCGGGACTATGGCCGACATCTCAAATAAATCGACCTTGTTGATGACATGCTCGGCCCCCTTGAGACGATAGCAGAACTCCAAAGTGGATCACCGCCCAATATCTGTACAATTGTAGGCCTCCTCCTCAATCAGCACCTGCTCGAAGTCACAAATGTGTCTCAAACGGGCAATAATTTGATCCTCGCTCAACGTCTATAACGGAATTTGGTGCAACCCTACCGGCATCAACATATATGTGTTCCTGTTATATTGGCAAAATACACCATTTAATTTTTTTTTTTTTTGATACAAAAAGAAAACAGCTGTGCACCTGTGTGGCCGTTTCTGTATTTGGCCTCATTGGCATATATATGGGCACTCTAAAAATTTATTGTGGAAGCTAAATAAATTAAGTGCAATTTAGCGAGCTAAATTTTTCGCGCTTCTCAAAACAGGCCTTTATGCTGTAGGTTTTTGTTACCAGTTGACTTTTAATGTGTTTTCAATCCTGTGCACTGCTGAGTCTAAAAATTTTATTTTTTGTTTTTTTCTAATTTTATGGTAAATTGTTGGGAATTGCATGGAACGTAATGAGAAATGTTAATTCTTTTTCAATTTTTTTCAGTTTAACCATGTTTAAAACTGCATCACGAGTTTTTTCAATTTTCAAAGAATTTAAAAAGTTTCAATTCGTTTTTATACCCGTTACTCGTAGAGTAAAAAGGGTATACTAAGGTCGTGCAAATGTATGTAACAGGCAGAAGGAATCATTTCCGACCATATAAAGTATATATATTCTTGATCAGCATCAACAGCCGAGTCGATATAGCCATGTCCGTCTGTCCGTCCGTCCGTCCATCCGTCTGTCCGTCTGTCTGTATGAACACCTAGATCTCAGAGATGGTAAGAGATAGAGGTTTGACATGTATGGGACAAATGCTTCTTTTTTCTGCACGCAGATCAAATTTCAAATTTTGGCCACGCCCCCTCCCGCCCCCGCAATTTGGAAAAAACGTTATTTCTCCTACGTTTTTAAAGATAGACGATTTGTACTTTCTAGAGATAGTTAGTAATTAGCAAAATAAATCGATTTGCCGAAGAAATGATGAAGATCGGATGAACGGTTCTCAAGTTATGAGCAAATAAGTGAACCAAGCCCCCCCGCTACCCACCCTAAAAAAAATGTTGCATACTTTTCTGATGGTCTAGGGTGAACCGAAAATAAAATTTATTAGAAATTTTTGATAAATTTTTCATACTGATATTTTTGAGATTACATGACAAAAATGGCCATAACTTCCCCAATTTTCAAGCTACAGATATGTTCGAGCAATCAAAATGTTTGGAAAAGATGCGGCTTTCACATATATTTTTTTGAGAACTTTTGAAGGATGGGTCTTTTTCGCTAGACCAAGTTTTTTTTTAAAAATCCTTTGTTTTTCAAGAAAGGTAAGAAATAAAAAAATTTTCAAAACTTTTTTAAAAAGCGCTTTTTAATCCTGCACATTTGAAAAAAATTTCCAAGCTCTATCTTAAGCCGTTTTCGAGTTATTGAAAATTTAAAAAATTCACAATATTACACTTGTAAGCGTAGAACTTCCGCAAAATAGCTCCAAAAAAGCTCACATTTTGGGGTTAAGCTTCTCACATAATAAGCTCCCTTTCCGACAATTATCATCCAATTCGGAGACATCATCCCAGAAAAAAGTTTTTTTTGTATGGAATGCCCCATATATTGATAATGCCTTGCCCGTCTATCCATCCTTCCGTCCTTCTGTTCAAATGCTATCTCCTCCGTCAGTTTAAAACGAACCTTGACAAACTTTGCACATTATTTGGAAACGGCCGGATCAGAGGATTATAGCCTAAAGCTGCAATAGGAACGACCTGTCGAAAACTAGTTCAGTGAGGTTTTAGCAAAAGTTCCTAATTCCCATATGACACTTGCCGATATTGGTGACCGAGAGTATCGGCCAATAATTAAAACGAGACAACAATAGCTAAAGCGAGAAAAGGAGATAATTTAGTGTTGGTTTTCGTCACACATAGCTTTCCCTGCACGATTCTTTAAATACTCGCATCAAAAGAAGCGTTTACCAGCACACAATGGCGTGTTGGCGGCCAATATTGCTATCGTCAGGAACAATATTGGCAGCCAATACGAGAACTGCTTTGCAGTCACACTGCTTGCGACTGACATCTGGGGCCAATTTTTCATATGCCCCTCTCGCTTGCTTTGCTTACAATTTTTCATAAGGTATCTATAGCTGAACTCTTCTTTTACAATATTGGCCACCAATATCGGCGAGTGTCATATGGGCATAACCCTCGTATTTATATGTTTTCTAGACTATTTCTTATTTCCACGAAGCTTGATGAAAATCGGACAACAATTTTTTTGTCTTCAACGCAATTTTGCATGGGAAAGACTGTGACTTCAATCTAATTAATAAACATTTTGGTTTTGGTTTGTGCACGTTTTATTTCATATTCTTTGTACTTTTCGATTTTTAATTCCTCCTACGACGCACAATAAAGATGACCTTGCGGCATCTTCTCGGATTGCGGCACCTCCGAACTGGTCGCCGGGTGTTGCACCAGTTATTGCCTCGCCAGCAAAGCCTTGTGCCTGCTGTTCTTATTGTTGTTGCTGCTGCTGCTGTTGAGGTTGCAGATGCAGCTGTTGTTGTTGCCGTTGCAGCCGTTGTTGCCGTTGCAGCCGTTGTTGCGCCTTGTGATGCAGCCAATTGAATGGACAACGTGATCAAAGCGATGGCGATAAGGAACTTCATTTTGTAGTGGAGGACTTTAAGTCGAAATGGTTGCGGTTGGTTGAAAGATCTTGTTGTGTCTGTTCAATGGCGACTGGGCGTATTTATAGTGATTTCGATAATGATTCAATGGGTTTCGATGAGTTTTTCCCTGTTTGGCAATCAAATAGGCTTCTTGAGTGGAGTTTGCCTTAGGTCAACAAAACGTACATGAGTACATAAATGTGGGCTAGTAAGAATGTTTGATCAGCTTAAGTAATAATGTAATTATTTGTTTCATTATGGAACAAACACAAAAAACATTATCTGCAGCAATATCTGCGTATTATATTGAAATGCTGACTTTACGGAAAAGTACCTTGACTACTTCTGACTACTATGTTACAGCACTGTTTTGGGGCTAACGTTAGCTGAGGGCGCGCACCGCGTACATTTCAGCAGCTTGCGGACAAATAAAAAATTTAACGACGACACAGGCAACAGCAAAATGTTTCTATTATACGCCCTTCCCCAAAAAATTGAGGAATTAGTTTCTCTTGATGGAACGCTAATTATAATGAATTGATGTCCAGGTAGTCCATGGTTCTTCTTTAAATGAAATTTAAAAGTTTTGAACCCGTTAAGCGTAGAGTAAATAGGGTATACTAAAGTCGTCCAAATGTATGTTTTATTAAGATCGGATAACAAACAAACGATGCCCCCCTCAGCAACACAGGAACGCTATTAAACATTTCTTCTCATGAGTAACGGGTATGTCAAAGTCGGTTAGAGGTGACTTTAACTTAAAAGCAAAACAAAAGCAGACACAAGTGCTTTTTATGAGCCCGTGCTTAGAGAGCACAGAATGTGCTCCAAAAATCCTCAAACCCTCTCTAAAAACGCTTTTAAGCTCGGCCATTTCCAGACACATCATTTAGAGCTCTCCGATTTTGGCTTGCTGGGTAGCAGTAACAAAACGACGTCCAAATTAATTGATTCTGTTCTTCGATTTTGCTTAAAAATCATTTGCTTTTTTTTTGTTTAAGTCTCTTTATAACATTTTTCTATTCTGAAAATGCATTATATTTACTACACCATACGAGAGGAGTTTAAGAAGTTGAGAGCTTAAGAAAAATGTATTTAAAACTATTGTTAATCAGTCTATGGAAATACCAATTGTGAAATAAGTTTATTAAATATCGATTGATAATGAACTACAAGAGAGTTGTAATTTTTTCATTGACATGGGGATTGAATCGTTTGGAGCTCGAACCGTTGAGCTGTTTTATTTTGAACGAGTCAAATAGATCATTATGAAAAGGCAGGTACTAAACTATTCGATTCGGAAACATTTCCTGAGCTGATGTATTCGAACTATTTTTTGAAATGGGATTCGAAGGGCACTACGAGTAGACTCGTGCAGGGCTCTCATCAAGGTGCTCATTGAGCACCATTCGGTTTGGCGTTTTATAGGTAATTTTGTACTTGCAACATACAATGACAACAATTTTAACTTAGTTTTTAATGGTTTAAGATAAAATTCTCTTATTTTCAGGGACATTATCATATATCTTTAAAAGAGGTCCCTTTTGTCTTATCCCGGGTTTTTAAAAAAAAGTTAGATTTTGTGCTGTGTAGTATGTAAATTAACTGCGTCTCTATTTTTATAATAAAGCGAAATCATAATATTATATTTTTAGATTGAGCACAAATGCCTTTTACCGTCTAAAAAATGTTTAAAATTCTGGGGCAGACTGAGTGATAGTAAAAGGTTGATTTATAAAATTATTTTCGATGACAAAGTGTTTTTGTGGTGGAAAGACCAAAAAGATTTCACAAAACTACATTGCGATATTATTTTACAAACTCACTTCCACGCACAAAACATAGAAAGGTTCTGGCGGTATGAGAACTTCGAATTGCCACTTTGTGACCCCGTGGCCGTGTGTGGCCCAGTGGTTAGGGTGCTGGACTGCTGGGCGGGAGGTCGTGGGTTCGATCCCGCCTCTGAACATCTAATAATAAAAGTTTTTTTCATTCTTTTAGAAAATAGCTTTTACACATACGGTCACCTTCACCAGCTATTGGCGCCAGCTGTGAAGTAACTAGCCATGAAAAAGCAAAATTCTCAAACTTTGCCGTTCGGATCCGGCGTTAAACTGTAGGTCCCTTTCTCTTGTGCGAAAAATTTAAAACACACACGCCAAGAGATTGAGAGAAGCTTGGCATAATCCCGTTGGAGGAGCTGTATAGCCAGTTTACCATTTACTTTATGACCAAAAAAAAAAAGTACTTCGAATTATTATTCAAATCCAGATTTCATAAGAAATTTGCGTACATACACATTTTGTCAACGAACCGGTTGCGATGTCTTACTCGTCCGATTCCGATTAGGATTATTCGGTTATATATTGTGGGAAACGGGCATAGGTTGCATACTTTAAATCACGCCAGAAAAATATTTTATAACTAAATTTCCACACACCTTTCAAACAATAAACATTAAACACCCTTGCAGGATGTGTAGGGCAAATTGAAACATTTTCCTTTACGTTTAACGCCTAACCGACTTTGCTATACCCGATACTCATGTGAAGAAATGTTTGATAGCGTTCCTGTGTTCCTGAGAGAGGCATCCGGAAAGTATGCAACATTTTTAAACTCGGCTGTTTGTTCTCCGATCTTAATGAAAATTTCTGGGGATTGTAGATATTGCGAAAATTTTAATTTGATAACTTCAAATTAGTGGGAGTTATTTAACATTTTTTATTAGGAGGGTGGGGGTGGGCGTGGCAAAAATTTGAAATAAACTTGATCTGCGTGCAGACAATACATATAATATACCAATTCAATTTTGGTTGCCGCAGCTCTTCTAGTGTCTGAGATGTAGTTGTTCATACAGATGGACATGGCTATATCGACTCGGCTCTTGATAGTGATCAAGAATATATATACTATAAATGGTCGGAAATGGTTCCTTCTGCTTGTTACATACATTTGCACGACTTTAGTATACCCTATTTACTCTACGCTTAACGGGTTCAAAACTTTTAAATTTCATTTAAAGAAGAACCATGGACTACCTGGACATCAATTCATTATAATTAGCGTTCCATCAAGAGAAACTAATTCCTCAATTTTTTGGGGAAGGGCGTATAATAGAAACATTTTGCTGTTGCCTGTGTCGTCGTTAAATTTTTTATTTGTCCGCAAGCTGCTGAAATGTACGCGGTGCGCGCCCTCAGCTAACGTTAGCCCCAAAACAGTGCTGTAACATAGTAGTCAGAAGTAGTCAAGGTACTTTTCCGTAAAGTCAGCATTTCAATATAATACGCAGATATTGCTGCAGATAATGTTTTTGTGTTTGTTCCATAATGAAACAAATAATTACATTATTACTTAAGCTGATCAAACATTCTTACTAGCCCACATTTATGTACTCATGTACGTTTTGTTGACCTAAGGCAAACTCCACTCAAGAAGCCTATTTGATTGCCAAACAGGGAAAAACTCATCGAAACCCATTGAATCATTATCGAAATCACTATAAATACGCCCAGTCGCCATTGAACAGACACAACAAGTTCTTTCAACCAACCGCAACCATTTCGACTTAAAGTCCTCCACTACAAAATGAAGTTCCTTATCGCCATCGCTTTGATCACGTTGTCCATTCAATTGGCTGCATCACAAGGCGCAACAACGGCTGCAACGGCAACAACGGCTGCAACGGCAACAACAACAGCTGCATCTGCAACCTCAACAGCAGCAGCAGCAACAACAATAAGAACAGCAGGCACAAGGCTTTGCTGGCGAGGCAATAACTGGTGCAACACCCGGCGACCAGTTCGGAGGTGCCGCAATCCGAGAAGATGCCGCAAGGTCATCTTTATTGTGCGTCGTAGGAGGAATTAAAAATCGAAAAGTACAAAGAATATGAAATAAAACGTGCACAAACCAAAACCAAAATGTTTATTAAGTAGATTGAAGTCACAGTCTTTCCCATGCAAAATTGCGTTGAAGACAAAAAAATTGTTGTCAGATTTTCATCAAGCTTCGTGGAAATATGAAATAGCCTTGAAAACTTATAAATACGAGGTTTAGGAACGTTTGCGCTGAAAAAAGTCCGGCCGATTTAGACAAATGTGCAGCGCATCTGAACTAAAAGACTTCGTGCAAAATTTGTCAAGGTTAGTTTAAAACTGACGGAGGAGTTAGCAAATAAACAGACAGATATGGCCATATCAACTTGGGCCGTCAGGCTGATCAAGAATACTTTATGAGATGCTTCCTTCTATGCGTTGCAAACAACTGGACAATTTTAATATACCTTCTGCAAGAGTATAACAGTTATAACTCTTAATGATGTTTCTATAAATCTCTTGGCATGAGTGCTTATAATTTATTGCACAAAAGAAAGGGTTCTGCAGTTAAACGCCAAGTTCGAACGGCAAAGTTTGTGAAGCTCTTTTATGGATTTTTACTTCTTAGCTGGCGCCAAGAGCCCAATTAAGTAGGAAACAACTTTTTATAAGATGGTCCGAGGCGGGATTGAACCCACGGTTAATATCTATACCCACAAGTCTGTAGGCCCAACTGACTAACAGACTGACTGACAGACTGACATATTATCAACCCATAGCGTAAACTGCTTATCCTACGGATCATGTGGGCAATGGTGTTTTGCTAAGAGCGCGAAAGAGAGTGAGCATGAGAGAAACCGACTCACACTCATGTTGAATGTATGTGTCTTGGCCAGCAGCGAAGCGAGATGTTCTGCCGCCCGGGGCAAAAGTCGAATTTGGCGCCCCAAACTTATGTATCTATAACACAGTTCGACAAAATTCACATTCGACAAAAGCCCGGCATAAGACCCATAAATTATGATAAGCATCACCTTATCCCCAGTTTTCAAATAAAGCCTCGGTTCGCGTTTAATGGATACTTTTGTACTTGCGACACACAACGGCAACAAATTTAACTAAGTTTTTAATGTCTTGAGATAAAATTCTCCAAAATTCAGTAAATTTGTACAGGGTCATTGGGAACGACATATAAAAAATTCACTTAATTCGTGCAAACGCTTAAGGTACCTCCAGAAGGGGTAACCTTCATTCTAGAATATCTTTAAAAGCGCACGGTAGATTTTCATTAAAATTGTTGTTGGGCCAGTGCATTTCCCTAAGAGATGGTATGGTATGGCCTGTATGAAATGATTTGTGGGTGTGTCTAAAAATGGTACTCCATATCGCGGTTTTTTGGCAGTCGAGTACCATCTGTAGGGGACATGCATCACACTCTATTATAATTTTAATTTGTAGCCTACTATGATTTCTGTAAAATTTGATTCTTTGGAAGTGAATTTCGCGGAAAGTTATGGCTGTCCCATCATGAAACCTTTTTTAGAGAACTAAGAATGTCAAGAGGATTACTCCCAATTTTTTTGAAAAATCTCAAAATGGCCGTTTTTTCACAAACCGCGATTTACATTTTTTTTCTTAAGTTTCGGCGGTTTTTTCCTCCAGTTCAGCCATCGCAAATATTTTTCCCACAAAGTAAAGGAAAAGCAATATTTTTAGTAAATTTTTATTTATTTGAAGGTCCATTAAATATTTATTTATAACCAACTTTAACAAATATAAGCAGTCGCTATATCTTTGCATCCCACAATGGTAAAATTCTGAAAAAGCTATTAAAAATCGTGGAAAGCTGCGGTTAAAGCCTGTCAAAAAATTAAAATTTTTGGAGACTATGAAAAAAAAAGTTGCCCACTTCAGAAATAATTACCCATATATCAATGCAACTGAGAAAAATCAAACACGCCATATAACTATTGCCAATGGGGTCGAAATTGGCCTTCAAAGTCAAATTTTACTTGATTTATAGCAATTTTGTCAAACTAAACCATTTGCTACAAGCCATTCTATTTGTCGGGCATTATCATCATATAGTTAAACATAAGCACTAATTACGGAAATTTTGTGGCATTTTTGTCAGGACCGCAGGCAAAGTTACAGCCAGTTATATCGGAAAGTCAGGATTAAAATTTATGGGAGGCAAACTAGATTCCCATTCAAAATTTTTACAGCAGTTTAAAAAGCCAACTTGATATAGCATTGGCTTAACAAAATATTTATTTTAATGTAAAGCTAGGTACTCAGACACTCGAAATTTTTGCGCAGCGGAAATTGTTTGATAATTTCACGAGCTGCTCCGACAATGAAGTGTGACCAGGCAACAGAAAAAAGTGAGCTGTTGTTTATTTACAAAAAAAAGGCTGCCGAAAGTAAAAGAAATATTTTTTAATCAACCGAAATGGATGGCACTTTGTGAAACGCAGAGGATATGGGAAATGCCATGGTCTTTTTCATGGGGGCATTTTGTGTGGCGCTGGAAGAGGATGAAGCAAGAGCACGCAGGAGACGGCAACGCAGCAAATGTTGGGTAAGCTCATATTTGCAGAAAAGAGGGATCAAAGGATAAGTGTTAGTTGTCTACATCCATATGGGTCATTCTTTTTCAAATCGAACAGTCTCAAAATTTAACATTTTTTGTTTCAATAAACAAAAAAACCGAAACTAGATCTCGACACTCCCACCGAAATGTGATTTTCGGTTTTGCCAAAAAAATTTCTGTTAAATTTATAAACAATTTCAAAAATCGTCAAAAACGAAAAATGGAATAAAAGGGTTTTTTAAAAACGTGATATCTCAGGATTGGTTTATCAGACAGGTCTCAAGTTGATATTGATGGAAAGAATTTTGCTGTATCTACTCAAATTATAGTTTCATAGACTTTTAAATTATTTAATATTATTAAGTAATTATTGCTTAAAATTGTTTTTAATTTTTTCTAAGTGTTAACCACCATGATATAGCTTCTAAGGATAAACAATTTATTACCCTAAATATAACTTAAATTTTGACGTTTTCAAAAAGATGGAGACTTTAATAGTTTAAAAGTTATGAATTTTAGAAGTTATAAACAAATTAAAAGATGCCCTCCATTATTTTAATGGCAATATGCGACGCTTCATATCGGATCACGTACATTGACGTAGGTGCCTATGGAAGTGAGGGCGATATGAATGCCTTTTCCCATTGCAATCTCGGAAAGGATCTTTTGTCTGGGTGTTTGGAGTTTCCCGAGGACAGCATTCTGAATGGAGAATCGACTCCATACTTCATCGTTGGGGATGATGCATTCCCCCTTCATAAACGTATTATGAAGCCCTACGGTTCCCGAAACCTGACTGTTGACGAACGGATTTTCAATTACAGGCTTAGCCGGGCTCATCGCTGTATTGAAAATGCATTCGGCATCTTATGCGCCAAGTGGGTGGCAGTGCCACGTACGCTGTTATGCAATCCCACCAAAGCACAAAAGATTGTTGCAGCTTGCTGTGAACTCCACAACCTCCTACTAAGGACAAGCCCCAAGGAGTACCGATTCCCAAGAGACATCGATATACTGAGGGAGCGACGCTCTCCAATACGCGACCCAACCGTGGCCGCACTTACAATAATTTTAAAGAAATCAGGAAAAATGTAAAAAGATATGTGAACAGTGAAGCCGGGTCTGTATCCTGGCAGTATGATTCCGCTGGCATACCGATAAATTAATAAAAATGTAATAACACAAAAAAATATATAAACGAAGTTTATTTTGTAGAAGATTATTTATAGTTCGCATCCGTATAAGCCTTGGTCTCTGACCACAGAAAAGCTGTAATTTTTTGCTCGACTTTCTCAGCTTGTTCAGGAGGCATCTTATCCAGGCAAGCGACCCAATAAGCCAATATGGGACGAGGCTGCCGGTTTTTTCCTAGGTTTTTTTTAATGACCCAAGAAATTTTCCATCAGCCCCACCACTTTTCCTACAGCCGATGGCTCTTCCACCTTGCGCCTCTTGGATTGCACCGCCTATTGTTAACAAGAATACACATTTGGGTTTTAAGTGTTTGCTCATATGTATGAATAGGTAGTTTCCTCACATATAAGTATGAGGATGCACACACAGAAAATCTGTCGTCCACAAGGTTGTCGGTGATGGAATTGGCGAAAGGCGGGGTCGAATACAACTGGCGAGGGCGGCTGAGCTGGTGAGGATGGATCAGCTGGCGAGGACAATACAGCTTGGGAGCACGTATCAGTTGACGAGAATGGAATACCTTGCGAGGGCCAAGCATCTTCACAAAACATAGTAGCTGGCGAAAATGGAGCACTAGAGATCGCGCATGCAGCAGGCTTATATTGACTGCTCGTGGAACTGCAATAAGAATAGCTAAATAAAATCAACAGAAATAAATAACAACAAAGCTACTAACGTTCTGTGCATCGATAAGTCGGGTAAGAATGCCATGAGTGGCGCAAACTTCCACTCAGCAGAGTCTTGTATTTTTGGCTGCTGCGAAATAACACCACCACTACTCCCACTTTTTGGCAGCTTCTTAGTTTTGTATTTGTAGCTCGAACACAAAGACGTCCATTACCTTTTGTATTCCGACGCTGAAACAGAAATATGTATATGTTTCTTAATCATTGGTTCTTCAATCAATTAAATGTACCGCTCACCTGTTTTCCGCAATTGGGCAGCTATGGAGTCCCAAGCACTTCTAATGGCAATTGAATCGAAATGCTTTTTGTTTGTAAAATCCCATAAAATGGGTTGAGACTCGACCGCTTTGATTAACGCCGCTTGTTCGTCCTCCGTAAAATTCTCCAAAAGACTTTTGTATGGCTTTTGTCTTTTTTTTCCTCCATTTTTTTAATTGTGTGCACGACCTCTGACAATTATCAAACAAGTTTCATAATTTCATGACCCACTTCGACAATTTATCACAGGGGTGCCCAGAACGAGCTTAACAGCGCGTCAAAAACAATACACATACGCCAAATATATTTCAAGCAATAACAACAAAATGAGATAGAGAGAGAGAACCTATTTTTATACCCGTTACTCGTAGAGTAAAAAGGGTAACAGGGTAACAGGCAGAAGGAATCATTTCCGACCATATAAAGTTTATATATTATTGATCAGCATCAACAGCCGAGTCGATATAGACATGTCCGTCCGTCCGTCTGTCTGTATGAACACCTAGATCTCAGAGATGGTAAGAGATACAGGTTTGACATGTATGAGACAAATGCTATTTTTATCTGCACGCAGATCAAGTTTATTTCAAATTTTGGCCACGCCCCCTCCCGCCCCCGCAATTCGGAAATAACGTTATATCTCCTACAGTTTTAAAAAAATACGATTCGTACCTTCTAGAGATAGTTAATAATTAGCAAAATGAATAAATTTGCCGAAAAAATGATAAGAATCGGATGAGCGGTTCCCAAGTTATGAGCAAAAATGTGAAAAATAGCCGAGTTAAAAAAAGTGTTGCATACTTTTTAGATGTTAACCTAAGGAACGCAGGAACACTGTTAAACATGTTTTTTCATGAGTAACGGGTATATCGAAGTCGGTTAGAGCTGACTTTAACATGCGCTCTCGTTGTTTGTGTGTATGTGTAGTCGTTGCTACGCAAATCATACTCGATACCGCGACAAGCGTTCAGCCGTACGCATAAGCAATTTGTTGTTGGGTTCGAGTTTGCGAAAGACATAGGAGAGAGAGAAGAGAGACACATATGATGTTGTTGTTGCAGGTCAGAGCGCGACAACAACAAAACACAGAGCAGGCATAAGATTTGTTTTTGTTTTTTGCTGGTTTACGGCGTGCGCAAAATGTATACGCGCAGGCTATTCCTTTGTGTAGAACAGCGATGGCCAGCGAGAGCGAGGCCAAAAAGTGAGAGTGTATTTTACTTCGACCTAATCGCTTCGAACTCTGTCAAGCGAATGACGATTATTCGCTCTTCAATTCTCAGCTTCTTCAAGCGTTCGGGTTATGTATGTGTGAAAAGCGAAATGTTGTCGCCCCCGGTAAGGAACCGAGGGCCAACGCTGGTGTAGAACAACAACACATGCGTGTCTTGCGCAATGGGCCTGGGCGCCCCTGATTTATCAGCTGTTTTCAAGAAAACGAGCAGGACCATGATTATTGTTGAAGCGAATTGTTGGTGTCTCAGTACTCGCTCAGGAAATGTGCTCTGACAATTTTCGCGACCGGATTTCCTGAGCTATGTAATTAGATGGGCTCAAACAAAATTTCGAGTGTCTGAGTACCTAGCTTAAAATAACAAAATTCATTAAAGTTAACATTTGCGAGTAGTATTTTTAAAGAATACTCTTCTTCTCCCTTCTCTTTGGCGCTGCATGTAATTAACAACTGCTTAACGGTCTCCGCCGCTGCAATCAATGCCTGCAAGTCGTTTCGGAAATTTAGTTTAAATATTTAAATTAAATTTAATTTAAATTTATATAAAAATGTTAAATTTGATTTTGTCATAGAAGGTAAACAAAATTTGCAAACTTATTTCAAGATTTTGTAAATCAGTTTTTTAAGGAAAAGATAAAAAGCCTGGTACGACTTTCACCTTGTCTTAAAATAACTTTTTAGGAAACAAGAGGAGTGTCAACTATTCCGAATTAGTTCAAAATATGTGTAAAGGAGTTTTTTAGCTGGGGTAGGACTCAGTCCTGTCCATGGTCACTTACAAGAAGAAATTTCTATAAATTTCGGACAAAACTCGTTTCTATATTGGTTTCTTTGGGGGTCGTACCACACTGACGGCGACCCAGCTCAGCGTAGAGGATCCCCAACCAAAACAACACCCTTTTGGATTAGTGGAAGGCCAAACCTAACCACCTGCCGGCGACCCAGCACAGGTGGGTCAAATTTGGCCTACACACCCGCTCAAGGGTTAATCTAAGAAAACACTATGTTGCCGGCGGCCCAGCGCAACATTTGTCCCCGTTGACAAGACACTGGTGCACAACACGTCGATTTGCCGGCAGCCCAGCGCAAGTTGACACGTTGTCCACGTGCACTGCCCGAAGCTCATCAAGCGACCATACCTCCGGCGACCCAGCAAGGTATGGTAACTGGACTCACTAGTGACAGTTAGGTCGGAGTACTAGGATGGGACACAAGTATGATGCACGCTGCAGCCCGTCAAAATGCCGGCAGCCCAGCGCACGTGTTGCACACGTGCACCACTCACAGTTGGCCAAGCCACGCACCTTCGGCGACCCAGCTTGCTGGTGTCTCTCCTTGCTGGTGTCTTGACGGTTGGCGCGTACTGGCAGACAAGGTGTTGTTTCACTTGTTTTATTCTACAAGAAAAAAATATACACGCTAAGGCGGAGGCGTGGCACTTGGCTTGGCGGTTTCAACCGGGCACGTCTGTGGTTATTCGCGTCCAAAACTTCACTCCTCACCCGGCTTTTCGCCAAAACTTCTCTAGCCTCCGTTTGCACAAACTGCGCTAGGCGTCCTCTTCCATGTCCCTCTAACTCACGTCTTGCGCGCGCCAAACGATCGCATCGGGGTGGGTTTGTGTTCCGCTTGTATGTGTGTGTGCCTTGTTCTCTCGATGCCAGCCGGCTTGCAACGCGAGTGCGTGCCTCTTTTCCATGTTAGTTGTTGTTGTAGCGGCTGTGGACGAGATTAATGTACGCATTTGTTAGGGGATAGAGAGAAAGTTCAGAGAGAGAAGTTTAAGAGAAAGAAGGATATTAGAGTAGTGGGTTATTGGTGGTTGTCGGGGGGTGGGCTACCCAGGTCAAAACCAAGGAAGGCTGCTATGTCTTTGGAGTGAGTCCAGAGGTGTAGTGGTGTGAGGGCTGTTGGATCGGCTGGGTAATTAAACAGGTGGTGCGTATCGTGTGGGGTAAGGCCAGATAACTATTCAGTGACGCCGAGTAACCTGACCTGAGTTGCGCTAGGTGCTTCTTGGGAGCGCTTTTTCAGCATCATTTAAAGGAGGAGGTCTACCTTCCAGGACAACGTTAGGCTTCAGGCGGTTAATTGCTGCTTTCACCGTGTTCTGGGGAATGGCGTTTTTGGCGTTTGTGGCTTCCATCTCGGTTATCGTGCTCCGGTTGCCAGTGTAGGAGAGCACATCCGGCAGGTGGATTCTAAGGTCTTCGCTACTGGTGCGGGGGGGTAGTGGGACTTGGAGGGTTTGGTGGTTTGGATGTGTGCTGACTGGGCCATTTGCGAGGAATTGTTTCGCCAACATATTGCAATGGTCGCGAACACCAAGTAACTGGGTCTCTTCATGTAGATGGTCTACATGGGCCATAGTGTGGCATCCCGTGATGGTGCGCAGGGCTGAGTTCTGGGCTCGTTGGAGGTTGCCCCATTGCGTGTCACTTAGTGCTGCTGTCCAAACGGGTGCAGCATAGTCGCAAAGAACTCTACCGATTGCTTTATATGTCACTAGTAGCGTTTCTTTTTCCTTTCCCCAACAGCTCCCAGCAATTGCTTTTAGCGCCCTGTTTCTTTCTCTGACCTTGCGGGCTGTGTTTTCGGAGTGCCGCGCATAGAAAAACAGGTTATCGAAAGTCACTCCCAGAATTTTTGGGTATTTATTAGTGGGAATTTGTCCTCCATCCACAGTGACTTCGAGTTGCGTATTCACAATCTTGGTCCAGGTTGTAAATAAGGTAGAGCTGGATTTTCCTGGACTGTAGGGAGGTAGGAGTTAAGACTCTCAACTACCTTGTTGTAGTCCCTATCCGATCCGAGGATGGTGCAGTCATCTGCATAGCTGACTAGCTTGAGTTGCGGTGGCGGTGGTGGCATGCCAGCTACAAAAAAGTTGAAGAGGAGTGGGGAGAGTACTCCACCTTGGGGAACTCCCTGCTTCAGCTTTCTGTGTTTGGACTTCTTGTCCCGGAACTCCACAAAGGCTTGTCGGCCTGTCATATAATTTGCTAGTCAGCTAGTCATTCTGCGATGGTGGTGGCGATTTCGCAGAGTGCTGTACTCGTGCTGCGGCCTTTCCTGAAACCATGCTGATGGCTCGCTAGTGGGAGGTGTTCCTGTAGGATGGGTAGATTGAGGGCTTCCAGCATCATGATCGCTGGAGCAAGCAGGGTAATGGGCCTGTAGGAGGTACCAAGTTCAGCTGGTTTTCCCGGTTTGGGAACTGGCAGGACTTTGGCTGTTTTCCATATGTCTGGGATAATCAGGCTGGACATGCAAAGGTTGAATAGTTTTGTGAGGTACTCCACTCCATTTTTGCCGAGCTTCTTAAGCATGACTGTTGCAATGCCATCTGGTCCAACAGCCTTGGAGTTTTTGGCAAGTTGGATTGCGCTTGCCACCTCCTTTGCTGTGAAGTCGGGCGGGTTGGATTCTCGAGGGAGTCTGCGAATCCGGCGGAGGACGTCTCTGTGGGGTTTACTCACGTCCTTTGGATGTTCCACAAACTGCCTGTTGAATCCTGAGGCACAGCTTGCCGGGGTGGTTTTGGGCACGCCGTTGAAGGCAATGGCAGCAAGATCTTGCCGCTTGGGGGGAGCGGTGCCCATTTCGCACTCTTCTAGGTGAGCTAGCCACTTTTCTCTCCGATGCTCATCTACCATTTTTGCGATGTCTCGATTTGCTTCTTCTATGCGGGGGTCAGCAGGATTTGCGGCTCTAATGTCATCGCGCATTTGAGCCTTTTCCGAGGCTTCGGTGGGGAAGCCTGGGCGAATTCTGGGAATTCTTCCTGCGGGTAAGTGGCGTTTCCCCGCACAGGTGAGAATTTTGCGAAAGACAAGCTCTCCGGCAGTGACATCTGTGGGTTCTTCTTCCTGGTCGAAAAGGCTCTCTGAGTGTGTCGTGAAGGCATTCCAGTCTGCCTTGGAGAAGTTTGTAAAAGTGCGCTTTTCCGCTGACACGAAATCTGTGTCACCATTTATAGTAATGGTGATGGGCCGGTGGTCAGAATTGAGAGCTATGTCGACGTTCCACTCTGCATTGGTAAGAAGGTTGGAGCTGACTATGGAGATGTCAGGCGAGTTGCTGCAGTTTGCAGTGATTTTGGTGTGTTGGTCCAGATTTATGCTATCGAAGTTTGAGTTTTCCACCTGTTCGGCTATGCTGATCCCCCTAGGATCGTTTCGGAGTAGGGAGAACCAGCTCTCATGATGAGCATTTAGTTCACCAATGAGGATGCGGTTTTCACCAGCGAGCAGGTGGGCAAGGTTCACTTGGTAGCCCGAGTGGCATGCTGCGACGGGGGGAATATATACATTTATAATGTCCAAGGACGTGCCACCGGTTTGCAGTGCAATTCCTTGCACTTCCATGTGCTCATCAGGAGCTGGGTCCAGTTGCAGATGTCTGTAGTTAACAGACTGGTGGATGACAAAGGCCAGTCCACCTCCTGCATTACGCTGCCTGTCCTGTCTGATGATGTTATATTCCCCGGATGTGATTATACGTGACCTGGATGTGAGCTTTGTCTCTTGGACCGCTGCAATCCGGATGTTCTTACGGGACATATAATCGGTGAGCTCAACGATTTTGGCTCTAAGTCCGTTGCAGTTCCACTGTAGTACTAGGATCCCTGCATCGATTGTGCGCATACTATTTGTTGTGACTGGGTTGGGAGGAGTCGGCATTTGTGGTGGTGTCATGCTGCTTGCGGGTGTGGTTTGCTGCGGCGGAGTATGCACCATGTGTGTAGTAGAGTTGGAAATTTTAGTTCATTTTAATGACCTAGTTCATTAGTTCATTTTTTCATGAACTATAGTTCATTTGAACTATAGTTCATTTTTTGAACTATAGTTCATATTTTGAACTATAGTTCATTTTTTTAACTATAGTTCATTTGAACTATAGTTCATTTTTTGAACTATAGTTCATTTTTTGAACTATAGTTCATTTGAACTATAGTTCATTTTTTGAACTATAGTTCATTTTTTGAACTATAGTTCATTTTTTGAACTATAGTTCATTTTTTGAACTATAGTTTATTTGAACTATAGTTCAATTTATTAACTATTGCTCGTTTTCTTACCTATTGTTCATTATTTTAACTACTGAGGAAAATTTTTATACTGTTTGATACATGATACACAGTCGGCTTGGTTTCGATGGATTTGTTGAGTTTGCGTGCGCGTAAAATCAGTGCTTCGGTGCTTGCTCGCGCAGTTGCTCGGTCAGTTTGTTGAGATTAAACTGTTTTACTATCTACATAAAAGTTAGCAGCAATTTCTTAATGTTGTTATAGGCAAAATGAAAAGCTACATCTTCATAGATGTCGCAGCCATGGATCACACATGTCGCGCTTGGGGAATCTTTACACAATCAGCGAGTCACCCTTAACCCGTGCCTTTTAGTAAATTCAAGTTAACAAGTCAGCCAGTTGGGAAGCCGGCTCATTAATACCAATAGCGTTGGCACGCTTTACCGAAATTTTCTCCTCGCGTACGACTACCTCTAAACAAGAGAGTGTTACCATTTGGTTGGACCACTTTAGGCAAGTTCTTCAATCGTTCACCATTAATGATGGGCAGCAGTGAGAGAACTACACGATTGGCACCATAGATCACTGGATAGATGGAAGAGCCACGAATGATGTGGCTTAAGCTGGGCATATAAGTCCATCAACTGCAGACCTGTCATCTCCTGAGTTTGGTTATGCGGTTTGAATTTGATTCCCTCTGACGCCAAATCCTCGCAGCTGAAGGCTCCCTGTAATGTGTCAATGTCGTGGGTGCCCATGGCCACCAGGGTATGTATTTTGGAGCAGCTTATCCTGCGGATCAATGAAACTTTTGCAGGACTCTTGGGTAAAGGACACATTGCGAAGCAAAGCGGCCACAGCATATGGAAAAATCTGAGCCGAGGAGGAGGCAACACTTAGCACCTGCTGCTGGGTTGGCTCGAAAATCTCATACTTTGGCTTTGAGAAATGATAGTCTCGAAGTCCTGCTATATGTAAATTTTTAAATGTAAATAGTTTGTTAAATTTATAGAAAATCATTATTAAATGCAGGCCCACTAAATTTTCATATCTCATGTATCAGACAATGTGTAAACGCCTCTAAATTTGCTTCAGTGGTAAAAAAAAATAAACTATAGTTCAAATTATGAACTATAGTTCAATTGAACTATAGTTCAAAAAATGAACTATAGTTCAAAAAATGAACTATAGTTCAAAAAATGAACTATAGTTCAAATGAACTATAGTTCAAAATATGAACTATAGTTCAAAATATGAACTATAGTTCAAAATATGAACTATAGTTCAAAAACTGAGAAATACATAGTTCAAAATATGAACTATAGTTCAAAACCAAGACATAGTTCATTAGTTCATTTTAAAGACTAGTTCAATTGAACTAGTTCATCAAAATCGGCACAACTCTAGTGTGTAGCTCTAGGCCTTGTATGAGGCTGTGGAGCTGTGTGTGGGGACACACTGGTGTTTTGCTGCGGCGTGCGGACTGGCTGTGTCTGCAAAGCATTTGTCACAGTTACTACAGTTGCTGCTTGGAGTGTACAGCATGGACCATGGAAGGGTCTGCAGTAATCTCGGGGTTTGGACAGTCCCGAGCATTTGAGATGCAGCCATTGGAGGCAGTCGGTGCATTTAAATGAGTAGCCTCTGCTTGTGACTTTGCCTCTGCAGACAGGGCACCACCATGCCTGCGGGCCTGAGAGCTGAGCAGACAGGCCGGAGTTGTCTGCTCAGCATGGAAAAAAAAGGGGGAGAGCGTAGATCCGATTGCCTTGAGAGCCGTTTCCATGTTAGTTGTTGTTGCTGCTGCTCTCGGCTGACTGGGTCTGTTGGTATGCGTGGGAGAGGTCTACTGGTATGCCTGTAAGGCTGGTGGCGTCTGCTGGTATGGGTGGGTATATGTGTGTTAACTTTGCTCCCTCGCTGCTGTCAGTGATGTTCCACTGGAACTGCTTCCGTGACGGCGGGTTAAAAATAAAATTGTAAGCTCCTTGCAACTAACAACTACAAAACTACTTAAATCCTACAAATGTTTCCCTAACTCTTAATACCTACAAAACAACTTATACCCTACAAATGTTTATCCCTAACTCCTTACTGACTACAAAACAACTTATACCCTACAAATGTTTCCCTAACTCCTTACTGACTACAAATCAACTTATTTCCTACAAATGTTTCCCTATCCAAAAATGTGATACTTCACATATGTTATCAACCTTTCAAATTCTGTACTGTAACATGTCTTTTAAAATTCATCTTTTACTTTCCATTTGGATTTTTTTCCGGATAATTGCGAGGCTTTTAGTGATGAGCATGGGGAGCGCTTTAATCAAGATCTTCCAATCATGGTACGACGATATTAAAACAAGTGGAATGTTTCAATGTTAGCGGATTATTGCTGGAATGTTTATGGTGAAGGTACGGAGGCAGAACACTAAAGGGCAGCAAAAAAACGCGACGAATTCACAAGTAATAAGTAAATATTCTGTATATCAATATAAAACATATTTTTAAGTAATCCTTTTCATGCTTGGGACCCGTCAAAAGAACACCACGCCCGCAAACGATTAGGGGACCACGATTTGAGGATATAGACCTAGAAAAAATAATTAATAAGAAAATAAAATAAATAAAATAAATAAAAATAAAAATTAAATATTTACACTAATATGATCTCAGCATGTTAAAAAATGGATTAGCTTGTTAAAATATTTTAAACAGTTCGAAATTGGCAACATTTTTGCTGATAAATTACAGAACTTTAAAAAAACCGTCCAAAAATAAATTTTTTCTTTATTCATGGATAACAACAAGTAATAATTTGCTCTAAAAGCTTAAAAAAATTAATTGGCAGCAACTTTGGTAAAAAACTTGAGTACATAAAGAAGAATGACAACAAAAAACTTATTTCTTTTGGAAACACACACTTTTTGGGGCCGGTTTAGAGGATGTTGAAGTGTTCAGCTTGTAAATTTTTGTTCAAAAAAATTTATTGGTATCTCAAAAGCTTCACTTTTGCCAAAAAAAGTATGCGAAAATTTCAGATTTGTTAAAAGTTATACTCGAAAAAGTTAAGAAATTCGTTTCAGAAAAAAAGTTTTTTATGAAATACTCCCGGAAAACATAAACTTTTTATAATTCTTTGTAAGAAAAATGTATTCTGCGGATTGTCAGCTACAACTTTGCCGAAGACAGTTCGCAGCTTTCACCAAAATGAGCTCTATGCCCAAATCTGATGACAGCTTTATTTTTATTGTCATGCCCGATTTCGAAAACTTTGAGGGTCCATAAAAAAAAAAGTGCTAACAATCTAGCCAAACACTGATACTCAGTTCGGGTACCACTATCGATTCCGCATAGTGTAGCTTGGTAGATTTTTTGACTGTTGCACTGTGTATGTGAACTATCCCAGAGGCTTCATAAAATTAGCCATAATTGCTTGTGGCATACAAAAATTCTAGAACTGAAAAAGTCGGAAATTTGGTTTTTTTGCGAGTATCTTGGATAAGGAAACTAAAATATGGTTTTGACATACCAACTCGTATTCTGCATGAGTAGCAGGAATTAGTTAAAGATTCTCGGGATACTCACAAAAGGTCACAATTTGTAGAACTGTGCAATCAAATAGCGAATAGCCTCATCCAATTGAATTGAATCTTATGGCACATACAAAACACATCGATAGCTTTAACAATATGTTGATTGTATTTCAAAATAAAAAAGTTAAGATTTAACAAAGCTAGCAGCCAAAAAATGTATGTGTTATTACTTTTATCTGTGGTCCGTCTTTTGTTAGAGGTTGTGGTACGTGATCTCAACGATATTAACGGAAAAGTGATGGCACTCATGACGTCAGCAGCCTGCTAAAAATTAGATGTCTCCTATCTCATTTGCTAGTCTTTGTTAATAAACTACCGTTAGGTTGCTACGCTCACAACTCTATCTAATTATTTGACATTGCTTATCAATATTAAATTGATCTTTGTCTATTTATAGCATATTTAACAGTCGATTCAGCCATTTGTAATTTTTCAAGCTTCTACAGCAATTTTTTAAATTTGTTCGAAAGAAAAGTATGCGAAATAAATTGAGATGTGATTTTCCGATGTCGGAAAATCCACCCCCGTGGAGTGAAAATGCCCGGAAAATTCAGCACGAAATAAATCTATATTCATTCGAAAAGGATAAGAAAATTTGACCCGACCGTCCGAAAATTTCCGGAAAACTCTGCATGAAAAAATCGAAGAGCGACGGGATATTTGCTAGTACACATATTAAAGCAGAGTTCCCCAAGGGAAGAGCGCTAAAACGTGACTGTGTCTCTCTCTAACACACAATGAAGTATTACTTCGGCAAGCATTCGGCAAGTAAGTTCGCGCTCCCGGGGCTATCGCTGGGGAACTCTGTATTAAAGTGTTCAAGAGTAAACCCTTCTTTCAATCAACGCAGTATGACACTATGTAACTATTTAATAATGTGTACCTGTGTTTTTATTTTGCGGCAACAAAAACAGGGAAAATTCATTTCTTCAAAATAGAAAAAATAAGAAGCAAATTTAACTTTTCTTTTTTAAAAGCGGAAAAAGTAAATATATTATTAGTAAAGTTCACAATTCCCGCAGCCCTCTGATTTTTTATCTGCAAAAAGCTAAATTGGAAAAATTGCTGATATGGCAACACTGTTTATTTTTCTCCTCCAAACAAACTTTTTATTGCGAAATGTTATGAATTTTAAGACGCTTCGATCGATTTAAATCTCTTAGACCGACTGATTATCAACTCACTTAAACAAATTTACTTAATTTACTACATCGACCTTCAGAAAAAGAATATACTATAGTCTGTTCAGCGTTCACAAGACAGAAAGGGAATAATTTGTAATTCTGGAATTTCCTCGCGGCTTGACCCTTACGACGGGACGTAATAGAATTTAATATGTGCACCGGCCACTGCATTTTCCACGCCTTACTTAATCCTCTTGATTGATTTATTTTAATCAACCGTAAATTAGAAACTGTTCTTAAATTTAGCTAATAAAGCCAATGATATTAAAAATGAATTTGCTTTTTAACAAATAAATTTAATACAAACATAGTGTTCAAAGAGCTACCAGTAGGAATACATTGACTGGAGTTTGTCGCGCCAATTTTTTTACTTTGGCTGAATGGACTATTAAACATTTACATTAAGAAGCTGAATGACTGCTACTCAAGGGTCGCCTTATGCCAACTGTTCCACATTTTGCGACAAAATGCCATCAATTTGAATCGCGTTAAGTTTATGACAAATTTGGAGCACGAATATATCCAAAATTTCAAGCTATTGCAGAAAAGATTTCAAAAGGAACATGTATGGAAAGACATATAATAGGCATTTACAAAAAAGAGTTACAAAAATTAAGAAAATCCTTCCTGAATAGAAAAAAAGCCTTAAACACGGTTATATATGTTAGAATTAGACTTGACGAAAAAAAGAAAAGAAATAAAGAAATAAAAATATTGGTGCGTCTGCTTCAAGCAGCAGAGCTGAACTAACAAATTGATAGCCCCCTGGCTGCTTTTTATTCCACCCGGACTTGACAGCTTACTATTAGCTCGTTACTTAACACAATAACTTGACAATTCTCTTGACTCGTTAGCAAATACCTTACCTATTACCTATCGATTACTTGGGATAATTTAAAAATTGACACCACTAACTATACATTTCCACCAAAGACTTGCCAAAACAAAAACCTCCATATAAAAAAAACTCACAAATATTGGTGGCAGTCCAAACTTGCAACAAAATGGCCTCGATTATATACCGATAAAATACTATATCCATATTTTCTGTATTTTTATCGATAGCTCCCTGAATAATTAATTTTAATTATTTCAAGAGGTATCGGACTTTGTCGATACACAAATATGCGTAATCGGGTGAAATTTGAAATGATTTTCCCATCAATGATTGAGCGCAATTTTCAAAGCAAGCTACAAAACACCGTGAGACTTCAATCAAACGTAAACTGGGTAATAATTATGAATGTAATCATTACCAAAGTGTCATATCTGCGTCTCTGGTCCCGTAGCCAGGTGTGGGCCGTGAAGAATGCATGTTAATCATTTGCATTTATTGATTGTGAAACTTATAATATAAAATTAAACAAAACATACCGCTCAAGGGGTAATGGCTACTTGCAGGTAAACGTCACAATAAAAACGCATTGTAGCATGCAATAAAAATGTTCTTAAGCGCTACAAGTAGTTAAAACAGCTGAGAGGGGGTTTCTTCCGATGAGTAAAAGTCTCTCTTTATCTAACTCTCATTGGGTGAATTGCAGCCCACTTCATGTCGCAAGAAGGAAAAAAAGCTTTTGGGTTGACTCCTATAAAGGAGTCCCCGGACGCAGGGCCTGGCCTCTTTTTGCTGTGATCGTGCGTTAAACCAGCTGGGTGGAGTCGAATTTAAACCCAGTGAAACCCACAACGTGCTCACTCAAAAAGTCTGACAGCTCCCTTGCCGTATTAAATATTATTGGCATTCATTATTCGCCTCAGTAATAGGGGTGCAAAATACCACTGTTACCACGCCCACGGGCAGTGGAATCGCCTCAAAAAGAGATTTTTGTTGTTTTTGCCTATTTTGGTCGATCCAAACTTCAAACTAAGAAAAACATATAAACGAAAAGGTATGTGTCGATGCATGCAAGGCTAAATTCGGTGCTGACCCTGACCCCTGAAAATCTCCCAATTTTTGATGTGAAACATCTTTAATTTCGGTACGGACGATTTTAGTAGGAGTAAAACTGCAAGACGGTTGGTAGAGTGATGGCAGGGGGAAGATTGGTGATGGGGGCGGAGAGAGATGCAGAGAAGAGTTTAAGAGCACACACCCACACCCAACATTTCATTGTAGGCTCAGCCAAAAAATCAAAACAGAGAAAGCTACCACAACCACAACGAGAGAACAATATAGAGCGTACTTCCACAACTTTTGCTGTAAACGCGAGAGGGAGAGTGAGTGCTACTAAGTACTGAAAAGACAGGGCACTGATAGCAGCATCAAACCGTTTTAGTTGTATCATGGATTTCTTCTTCTGACAAACTGCCATTGCTGAATTGTATACCAATGTGAGAGCTCTGTGATGTGAAACATCTTTAATTTCGGTACGGACGATTTTAGTAGGAGTAAAATTTGATTTCAGCGTCACGTGACGCTGACGTCGTTCATATTTTGTGTTGTTGTTTTGCGGAGTTTCCCGACAAACACACACACAAACACAAGAGAATGGTCTGAGGGGAAAGCGAAGAGGTAGGAAAGATGCTGAAGAGGGGCAACTGGGTGGGTTCTGGGAAAGATCTGGGTGAGATCTTGGTGGGATCTTAGTGGGATCTGGTGGTATTTGTGAGGGGTTTGGGTGCAGTCTTATATGGGCGAGATCTGGGTGGTATCGGGGTGAGATCTGGGTGGAATCTGGGTAGGATTTGACTGGGATCTGGGTGGGATCTCGGCGGGATCTAGGTGGGACTTGGAAAGGATCTGGGTGGAATCTGGAAGATATCTGGGTAGGATCTGGGTGGGATCTTGGTGGGATCTGGGTGGGATCCGGGCGGGATCTGGGAGGGTCGGGCGGGATTCTGGAAGGGATACGGAAGGGATCTGGAAGGGACCTGGAAGGGATCTGGGTGGGATCTGAAAGAGATGTGGGCGGGATCTGGTCAGAATTTGGTTGGGTTCTGGATAGGATCTGGGTGGGATCTCGGCGGGATCTAGGTGGGATCTTTGCAGTATCTGGGTGGAATCTGGGTAGGATCTGGGTGGGACCAGGGTGTGATCTTGGTGGGATCTGTGTGGGATCTTGGAGGGTTCTGAGTGAGATCGGGGTGGGATCTAGGTGAGGTTTCGTTGGGATTTGGGTAGAGTCTGGATGGGAATTGGGTGGGATGTGGGTGGAAACTGGTTGGGTTCTGGGCGGGATCTTGATTGGATCTGGGTAAGACCTTTGTGTGATCTAGATGGATTTTGGGAAGGATCTGAGTAGGATCTGGGTGGAGTCTGTGTGGTATATGGGTAGTATCTGGGAGAGATCTGGGAGAGAAATGATTGGGATCTTTGATTTCACCTTGGTGGCATCTTAGCAGAATAAACTTCCTGAAACACAGCAGCAAGTGATCTTGTTTCTGGTATTTCTACTCCCCGTTAATGTTCTCCTTTCGAAAGAGTGCCCTTGTTCATTTACATAAATACCATTGAGAGAGCTTGTGATTTGAACATAAGCTCTTAAGCTAAGCATCCTGTTTCACATCAAGGACTCGTGAGTGCTAGCGACACTCACTTCTTTTTTTCTTTGCATCTATGGAGGGCCTCGAAGGAAAATCGGTTCCCACTACATACCTTGGTTGCCTTGCTATTGTGGTGGCCACGCCAGCTTTTGTGGCAATTAAGTGACGGCAACTACCTAAATCTGTTCTCACAATTCTATTGGAGGGGAGCGCCCGAGAACGATATACAACCTAACCTCAAGTTTTGGCGAAATCAAGAGAACTGGAAAAAGTTTCGATCTTCTCTCGATCAGCGTTAACTTCGCCATCATCTTGTCTCCTTCTTGTCTCCGTTCCAGGCATCGTACACGTTACCCCCTTCCACGCTGCCGCGGCGTTAGTATAACGTGTAGTGCGGTCGCAAACGGACGAAAAAGAATTTGTTTTTGGAGCGGGCTAGAAATCGTAAAAAAAAAATTATAAAAAATCAGTAATTTAATTGTACGTAGTCCCCAATTGGGGCAGGAAGTGTGTGAAAGTGTGAAAACAGCAAAAATTTAAATAGGAGAGCTAGTCTCTTCATTTTCAGTTTTCATTTCAAGTCATTTTTTTGCTCCTTCTTTGCTCCCTAACGAAGAATCCGTTATTTTTTGCCTGTGTACCGAACGAACAGTGAAGAGAAGTGAAGTGCAAGAAAATAGAAAAGAAGAAAAAACCAAACCGAGTCAATGGTTAAAAATCAGCTAGAAAAACCCCCAAATAATTAAAAGGTGACAAGTCCCTGCAAATTAATTAATTTCACAGCACATGCAAACTACAACAACAACACGTGGAAGGCCTTCACCGTGGTATGTATCACCGTAAGTTGCAACTGATCCCATTTCCCCTTGTTTTCTCTTGATTATTATCTTTTGCGCCTTGCCCCTTTGACGTGTTGATCGAATATTTTTGTTGTTCATCTGATTATGCAATGCCGTCTAGGAAGTCAAGTGAGCTTTCTTTGCTGACAATTACGCCAGAAATGCCAATTTTAATTTATAGATAGTCTGCTAAACATATTTAAACTTTTCCACACACCTTTCTTCTTGACACATATGTATGTGCACCCAGCAAACATTTTTAATCGGCGTCAAGAAGTTTAATTTAAACGCCTGCGATATCGCATTCTGATCGTTTTCTGATCTTCTGTTGGGAGAAAGTGAGCCACTTCAGCGACACTTCCAGAAGAGTCGCGACACAGTCTTCTGGAAGCGTCGCAAGAGAGACTTTTTGAAGAGATGCAAAAGAGTCTACCAGAAGGGTCGCATATAGAGTCACCCAGAAGAGTCGCAGAAGAGTCACCAAATTATTAATATTTTTTTTTTATGATACTAACTGAGAACTATAAAAAAATTCAAGGATTCATAATTTTATTAAAAAGGTTTAAAGTACATAAGTACAAAGCAAATATTTGGTACTGAATGACATATGGGCATTTCCACCAAAAGGTCAACCTGGGTCAAAAAGTTAAAAGTGGTTAAAAAAACTATATTTTATCGAATTTTTATAGGGAATCAACCAAATTAAGCTAATGTAAGCTAATCTTACATTTACTAATAACCCAATTGGATATATTCGGTTTCACGGCCGTGCTAGCTCAATTTTTCTCATTTTGACTTTAAAATTGCTTAATTTTTTGGAAAAAAGTGACTTTAGATTACATGTACTTTCGCTATCTATAATATTTCTGATGGTACAAAGGGGTATACATGAATGCATAAGAGACCATGAGAAACTATTTCAATGCAATTACCTGTAAGTTTTTGCTTCGCATTATATCAGAAACCACATAAATATAATGATGGAAAAAACTGTCCCGTGCGAAAATGCTTAAGCTTATATTTTGAAAAAACTGTACGTTATTTTTGGGTGAAATAAAATCCATTTTAAAGAGACACCGGGGTAACGACATAGCTCCGACGTCATATCTCCGCCGCGTTTCAAACGACATATCTCCGCGCGGAGATATGACGCTTTAAAACGACATAACTCCGCGCGGAGATATGACGCTTCAAAACGACATAACTCCGCGCGGAGATATGTCGTTTGCAACATGGCGGAGATATGTCGTTTGAAAACGACTTAACTCAGCGCGGAGATATGTCGTTTGAAATGCGGCGGAGATATGTCGTTTTGAAGCGTCATATCTCCGCGCAGAGATATGTCGTTTGTAACTCGGCGGAGATATGACGTTTTAAAACGACATAACTCCGCGCGGAGATATGTCGTTTTATAGCGTCATATCTCCGCGCGGAGTTATGTCCTTTAAAAGCGTCATATCTCCGCGCGGAGATATGTCGTTTGAAACGAGGCGCACAGTGGGGCGAAAAGGCCAAAATCGCGCCATTATTCAGCGGAGCGCTGTAGCAAAAAAATGTTGATGACATCTTTTTAAGAGGATTACAGTATTAAAAAAAAGTTAAAAGTTAGAAATATTTAGTGGAAAATTTTTTTTTAGCAATTAAAAAAAAATTTTTTTAATGGTTTTTGCGAATTAAATTTTTTTTCGACATATAGGAAGCTAAAAACTGGCCAATACGATTCTTTGCTAATATTACTAACTTGAAATTATTTTTTCGCAGTCCTATAGTTTTCGTTTTAATAATCGGGTTACATTTTCAAAACTTTTTAGATTTTAGAGATAATTATAAAAAAAAAAAAACAACATAACCAATTTTGTATTACATTCAACAATTTTCTTTATTCCTTATCGCTACTTTCACTTGAATTAGAGTACTCCTCTTGAACTTCAGATATATTTTCTAACAGATCTAAAGCTGATTTTGGCATTAAATGTATTTTTTTTCTTTCTCTTGAAATGCCTCGATACTAAAGGATCCGAGGTAATGAACATTCTATTCAGAACATCGAGGTTGCACTTTTTCCGACTGCATTTTTTCGAAAAATGTTCTCTGTAAAGCTTGAAATCTTTGTTTCGTCCTTCCTGGGCCTCCTCGGATAATTGACCAATTGGGAGCAATGCATAATTAATTATTTCCGGGCCATAAATAAAAAAATTTATGCAAAAAGTACCAAGGGTACAAATTCCAAAAATGCCTTACAGTCTCCAAGACTATATTAATATCATAGTTGCATGAAACAACTATTAATATAGGGTGCATTCTTTTAAGCAAATCGATGTCTATCTAAGTTATCTCTGCAGTCGATTCTGCGTTTTAAAAAAATAACCTAGCAGTGTTACCATCGTTACTACTTACAAATCCAGGTTGCGGGATATCAATAAGTAAGCCTAGTGTTTCCTTGAATTCGTTCTGAATTTGATTTTTTGTTTGAGCAACAATTTCTTTGTCCTCTACCGATCGGGCTTGCCAGCTTCTTATAGGCATTTCACGTCAGCCAATAACATTACTAAATTAAACACTGCCTGCTTCATTTTCAATGGTTGTGTATAGAACAGAATTTTTAAATTTAGTCTAATCCCAAATATCAAGAAAGTAAACAAACAAAACAGATGCTAGAACAGCTGATTAATGACATTCATACTTTAAGTCCAACAATTTAAAAAAATTTAGTTTTTTGGGCCTTTTTCCAAAAATTTAAAAAAAAATATTTTGTATGAAAATTTTATTTATACTAATGAACTAAGAATAGTCAAAACTAATACTTCCAATCGCCACATATCCGCATAAAGATTCATATTCATGAAAAACGATTGCGAACATACATTAAAATGCCAATTTTATGAATTCCTTAAAATCGAGTTCGAAAGGTGAACTTTAAATGCGTGTTGTGGAAGAACCAATATGCTAGACTAATTTTCTTTTTTGAAAAAATTGAATCATCTTTTAAGTTGCATTTAAACTTTCTTCAATATATAAAAAAAAAATCAATTTTGGCGCGGAATTTGCTCTAGTCGCCCCAATGTGCGGCGGAGATATGTCGTTTGTATGTCGTTTTAAAGCGTCATATCTCCGCGCGGAGTTATGTCGTTTTAAAGCGTCATATCTCCGCGCGGAGATATGTCGTTTGTAATGCGGCGGAGTTGTGTCGTTTCAAAACGACATACCTCCGCGCGGAGATATGTCGTTTGTAAAACGGCGGAGATATGACGTTCTAAAACGTCATATCTCCGCCATCGATCACGGCGCCAGAAAAAAAGCGACATATCTCCGCCGGCAAAATGTACTGGGCGGAGATATGTCGTCGGAGATATGTCGCTATGCCGAGACACCACTGCACTACATTCTAATATTTATCGCATTAATATATTGCCTCAGGATTTGCTGAATTCGGCGTTTTAATGGTTTCCCGCGAAAACCACTTATATTTTTGTCCCGTGCGAATGTCATGTTTTTTTGCGATTATCTTGAAACCAAAAAATTTTCCAAAATCGATCTTTGCATCAATTGTAGGGCTGTTGAAGAGCTATAAGTTAAGCCTATTGTGAAATAAAAATCCGTTTAATTTTGACTTTTTTGAATGTTTAAATGCGTACGATTGTCCCGTTTGACGTCATGGAAATGCCCATATGTATAACGCTGGAAAGAACTCATTTTAATTCAATTTATGTCTAGGTATCGGTTTATATTAAATTTATTAATTAGTTTAATATTATAAATTACCGAAACGAACCCATTTATAAAAAAGTCTCGAAACACACTGTTCACAAAATAAAGTTTTAATGCGCAACCCAAAGACCTTTTCAAAAAGACTAAGCACTCATGTGCTCAAAATCAATGTGATTTGTTTTTGTAAAACTTCTCTCTTTGATGCTTGTCTCTGAAAGTTGAGCTGTTTCACTTCCTCGCTTTCGAGATAACGCATTTTATCGCCAATTGATCGCTTGGAAGATTGAATCTTCTAGCAATCTCCTCCGCGACTCCCAGAAGTTTTTTTCCAGCGATCGGCGACTAAACAATCTTCTGGGAGTCGCGGGAATGATTGATAGAAGATTCAATCTTCCGATAATCTTCCCCGCGAATCTCACAAGACTCTTTCTGGCGATTGGAGATTAAACAATCGCTTAATTGCTTACAGGGCATATGTATGTATTACAATTTGTAACCGTGGCTGATGGCAGCCTCGATCAGCTGTTTGCTAGCCATTTTTTTTAGAGCGCAAGGTACACCTATGTCCAACTTATTAGAATCACTTCTACAAAACAAAATAAAGAAGGAGAAAGAAAAAGGTAATTATTAATAAAAGTTTTTGAAGTCAATGAAGTTATCAGTGCATAAAGATAAATCCTCCTTTCACACACTCTAATTTAGGATTTTGGTTAATACAAAGCAAAAATTCCCAGAACTCCCTAAATTCTCATTAGTAATAAGCATCATCTTAAAAAATTTAGTTTTGTCATAAAGATTAATGATAGTTCGTTTAGTCTACTGGAAAGTTAAGTATTTGCGTATCAAAATGTGGATTTTTTATTTTTGAATTGAAATGAATAAACTATTATAATGAATTCTTAATCCTTTAATCATCTTTCCTTGTAACATGGGGGCATAAAGGGGTAGCAATATTTTTGTTTGGGGCCCTTTCAGCAAAATTCCTACAGGAAAAGGCATTGGTAGGGTTGGGTTAAGAATGCGTGTGTCCAATGACATCTTTGACTTCGCACAATGACAATTTCGATTACAGACCAATTTTACTACGCCGTTCTTGCCTTAGTTTTGGTATCGGGAATGGTGAAAGCCATTCCTCGTTGTTAATTTCAAGGGCTTTCAAGGGATCAGCATGACGAGCTGAGTTGATATAGCTATGTCAGTCTGTCCGTCCGTCCGTCTGTCCGTCTGTTTCTATGCTATCTCCTCCGACAGTTTTTAAGCTATCTTAACGAAATTTTGCACGAAGTCTTTTGGAACAAATACGCTGCACATTTGACGGAACCGGCCGGATCGGATGACTATAGCATATAGCTGCCATAGGAACGATCGGTCAAAAAACTAGTTTTAGTGAGAAAAACTCTTTTGTTTTCAATGCTTTCGCTCCCAATCTCGTATATATCATCAATCATTTCACATAAGATCACCAAGATTTGTCGAAATCGGACAAATAGTATAGCAGCTATACAAAAGATAGGTCTGAAAAAACGAACAAAAATTTGTTGTCTTCAATGCTATAGCTCCCAAACTTGTTACTGATCAATGTTACATGCTTACACACAACTCTACCAAGTTTGATTCAAATCGTATGACTAAAACATATAGCTGCTATAGGAACAAAAGGCCGAAAAAGTAGATATAGTGAGAAAAGAGAGAACGGACGGACAGACGGACATGGCTATATCGACTCGCCTGTTGATGCTGATCAAGAATATATATACTTTATAGGGTCGGAAATGATTCCAAAATAGATGTTAATACGGCTGATTAATGACATTCAACATGCGCGCGAATGTTCCAGGGCTGGCGATATTTGAATTTTGAAAATGACTTCACTTACTAAATCCCAATTTTCTCAGAAAAGGCAAAAAAGGGCACTCCAATTTTTTCAGGACATAAAGTTTAATGTTGAAACTTTTTTTTAAAATTTATTTCAAAGGGCTATCGCGCGCGGGTTACTACTTTATGTCCAACAATAAAAAAAATTTAGTTTTTTGGACCTTTTTCAAAAAATTAAAAATTAAAATTTTATTTATACTAATGAACAAAGAATAGTCAAAAGTAATTCTTCCAATCGCCACATATCCGCATAAAAGTTTCATATTCTTAAAAAACGATTGCGTACATACATTAAAATTCCCTATTTTATGAATTCCTCAAAATCGAGTTCGAAAGGTGAACTTTAAATGCGTGTTGAGGGAGAACCAAATATCCTAGACTATTTTTCTTTTTTGATTATTACGCAAAATTAAACCATCTTTCAAGTTGCATTTAAACTTTCTTCAATATCAAAAAAAAAAAAAAATTTTGACGCGGAACTTGCTCTAGTCGCCCCAATGTGCCACGCCTTTATAAAAAGCATAATTTTTCCCATACATAAAAACGGAGACCCAAACAATGTCGGATACCACAGGGCTATCTCGTTTATGAACTGTGGAGCAAATATAATGATGGAAGTCTTGAATCGATTACACTAGTTTACAAAAAAAAAAAAAAAAATGACCCATTTCAGCTGAAAAATTTTCTTAGTATAGTTTGGAATGGTGATCTAAAAAATCGATTTCAAAAATTTTTTCATGGCTCCGTTTTTGAAATATTAATTTTTTAAATTTTTTTGGTAGGTACTCTTACATTTTAAGCCATATCTCAATTCATAACTGTCAGATAGAGTCAAGGAAGAAATAAATCGAAAGGTAATGGAGCTGCCAATAATTGCGTGGAGCATTGTTTTTAAATCGGTTCAGTAGTTTGAATTCAACAACCAAGAATATTTCAAAAAAATGTATTTTTTGCTCGAAAATCCAAGAAATTTCATTTTTAAACGACTAGAAAAAATATAAAAAAATACAAAAAAATTATTTTTATTTTTTCTACTTAAGAATCGCACTTTTACGAAGAAAATAAGGTATTGGTGAGGAAAATCGTGTAACACGTACCATAGATGGATCAAATTGAGTAGAGGAACTAACAGTCAAATTTGAGTATATTGTGTGTTTTCAAAAATTAACATTGTACTTTTCTTCGTTTTTTGGTCAAATTATGAAGTGAACGAAAAGCCAGAACAAAAATAAAAATTAAAAACGGAACAAAAGTCGAAGCAAACGAAAATTTATTTTAAAATATTCAGGAAAATATCACATTTTTTTGCACTAAATTGCTTACAGCTCCTGTGTTTGTTCACAGATTTTGATGATCGATATCTGTTTTTCTTCGTAGAAGTGCGGTTCTTATGTAGAAAAAATAAAAATAATTTTTGGATTTTTTTATATTTTTTTCCGGGCGACCAAAAATGAATTTTCGAGCAAAAAAATCGATTTTTCGAAATATTTTTTGGATATTGTTGTTAAACTAATGAACCGATTTAAAAACAATGTTCTACTCGATTACTGGCAGCGAAATAACCTTTCGATTCTTATCTTGCTTGACTCTATCTGACAATTATAAAGTGAGATATGGCTTAAAATGTAAGTGCCCCTACCAAAAAATAAAAAAAAATTATATTTCAAAAACGGAGCCATGAAAAATTTTTTGAAATTGATTTTTGAGATCACCATTCCAAACTACACTAAAAAAAATTTTCAGTAGAAATGGGTCTTTTTGGCTGTAAACTAGTGTTATCGGAATAGGTGACAAAATATGGCAAACTTATTCAATATCAGGCAGGCTTCTGCAAGAAGTACTCTACAATCGACAACATCTACAATCTTGCATCAATAGTCAAAATCAGGTTTTCAGAAAATAAGAAAACGTACACAGAGGGAAAAACGTGTTCAGAAAATAAGTTGCCTTCAACTTAAAATGAGAACAGAACGTTCTCAAAATTTTTGAGAATAAATGTTTTAAATGTTCTTGGAATGACTAAAGTTGTTCTCAAACGAATAATATTTACTTTAAACAACAACAACACCAGTTTTCAGCACAGAGATATACAAGAGAGAAAGCGAGTTGGTTCTCTTTTTGCTCTCTCTCTCTTTTTTGCTCAACAAAGCATAAGTAGCCCTCATGACCAGCATCTGCAAAACTCTTCAATGGCTGAATTGTCAAGTGTGTCATTCCATACGTTGAGTGCATAAGGTACCGTGCTCAAATCCCAGTCAAGCCCGAACCAATTTTTCTGTGTATTTCTGGAAACTTAAATGAAAAAAGTCAGGTGAAGTGGGTCGTTGAAGCGATGTTTCTGATTCCTGTGGCACATATGGGTGGAGGGTGCAGCAGCGCGCATATCCACAGTATCGTTGCCTCTCTTCACTTCCAATCAACAGAAGTATGTTTCCGATCCCAATTCCACCCAAATGTGAGTAATCCGCCCACACCTGGTCCCAAGTGCAATCAAATTTTTTTCCAGGTGAGTTTAAAATGTTCTTGAAAACGGAACAATATAAACTCAAATCATGTTCTCAAAAATGGAACAATGTCAACTCAATTTGAGTTTTAGCGTTCTCAATAAATTGTTCTTGAAGTGAGAACATTGTACTACAAATGAGAAAACCCGTTCATGCATACTTTTTAGTAACGATTGTGCTCGTTTTAAGTCCCATGTTATCGGCTTTTTCCCTCTGTGTACGCATACTTTGTTGATTTTAAGGCCCTAACATGGACGAACTAAATATTAGGCACCTTTTATATGCAGATGATATCGTCCTGCTAACTGACACTCCAATCACATTGCATCGTATGGTCAATCGTCTTGAGAGTTATTGTGGCTTATGGGGAATGTAAGTAAATATAATGAAATCGGAGATTACGGTTTTTCGTCAACGAGGACGGCTTGCTGCGGACGAAAAATGGACCTACCAAGGAAGCCCAATAAAAGTTGTAAGCGAATATAAGTAATTGGGAAGCCTGACTTTCAACAAGCACTTAAGCGTAAAAACCAGGGAGGGCAAACAACAGATCAACATGACATGGAATAGTTTTTTAAGCCAGCCGAACATAAACCTGAGAGGAAAATGAAGACTTTTTTAGTCTGTTACCCGTGCAGTGCAAACATATATCGCGCAAGTAGGGGGCAACTCCTTATTTGATGATAAAGACGCGTTGCGTTGATATTTGATCAAGAAAATACTGAGGTTACCTGCGAATACCTCAAACTATGTGTTGAACCTTGAAACTGGAGTAGAAGAGGCATGTCATTACACATATAATTTGCACCTTTGATACATAACCAAGACTCTATTTGAATATGAACCCACCAGATGGAGATACTTCAAAAAGACATATTTAACTAAGGTGGAGATTATAGATGTTATAGAAGTGATGCTGAAAATTGGTCAAAACTTGCAAATTACATAGAGAAAGCAATACTTTATAAATAATGCTTAATCGAAGCATTTTAGTTTTCTAGTTCATCATTTTATGTTAATCTGCATGTGTTTTGTATTTAAATTTAATTAATTTAACAATATATGTAAAAGGCAATGTCTATGTAATATTATTTGTTAAGATAAGACCGATGATCTTTTGAACTTCTATGTTGAGACGATCTTGGCAGCCGTGTGTAGTAACAGAATAGAGAAGAACAAAAGATGTGGCTGACGGTTTATAAACCAAGACACTAAAGTTAAATAAAAATGTCTTTAGTGTTTTGTTTTATGTACGCAACCGTTATTTAAATATTATATAAAAATGATTCAAACACTGGGAGTTTCTGCAAAGTGACGATTTATTATTGCTTATTCATAGGAATATTAAGAATTTGTGTGGTCAGTTTTCAACTAAAATCCGGTTACACGGCGCGTGACGAAAATGCGGCGTGGTACGGTGTTAGTGGTTCTGTTGGTAGTGGGTGGACTGAAGAATACGAGGGTAGCGAACAGGACGGCTGCGATTACAGTGAAGAACTTCATCTTGAACTTGAGTTGCTAGAATTGAAATGAGTTTAATTCTGATTTATTGAGGAGAGTATGGCTTATTTATACGATTCCGTGGTATTTTTTCAGAAATTTGTTTGCCTTAAACCAATAAAGTGTGTAAATTACATTTGTTTTACAAATAGAGTCAAACATGTGTAACAACTATGTACACAAGAATAAGCCCACGGAAGTAAATCACTTATGTAGCATTGTGCAAATATTGGTGTTTACTAACTAAACTTCCAATTGCCTGTAATTTTGTTTGTATGTTTGTATAGATTAAGATAAGCAAATGAACAAATTCGTCAAACTTAAGTAATTACGATATTACAAGTGGTTGTGTAGGACCGTCTTTCTTGCTTCAGCTAAACCATGTTTATCCCAGCTGTCCTCCGTCTTGTCAGAGCAGCTGCGTAGACAAAGTTTGTTTGTTGAATGTCTTCCTTATGGTTTAAGGCTTGCTCTACTCTCGCTTGGATCCGCAAACTCTCCAATGTCATTCTGGTCTTCATCTCGTTCTAGCATCCAGTATTCTTACAGCTGTATGTCCAGTTGTATTGATGTTTTGAGCTTGGGCTGTTGTTGTCTTTCTTTAAGAATTAAATGTTATCCAGATAATATAGAAGTAGATGCAATAGTAAATTTTACATAAAAGCAAAAATAAGCAAAATTATCTTTAAAACAAGAACCCAGTTTGCCGCATATTCAACAACAGCTTACTTGTCACGTCCGTACTCCAAATTTTGCGCAGTGCAAAGCCCGCAAATAAATTCAAACATTTTCTCTCCTCTCTGCTTGGGGAACCCTGCTTTAGTATATTCTTCTTCCAAAGGAGTATGTAGTGATTTTAGGGTCACGGGTCATTTTATTTATAAGTGTGCACCTATATACATTTTTTTAATATTACATCCACAGGATATTCTTTTCTGATCTATTTATGTCAATCAACGCAGTATGAGAGTATGTAACTATTTAAACATCTTCTTCTTCTTTTTCTAGTTCCAATCCCGTGTGGGGCATAGGGCATCAAACTCTCCTCCCTTCCAACGAACTCAATTGTTGGCCGTAGCTTTAAGTTCCCTTCAGGTCTTCCCGATGCTTTCCGCTTCTCTACCGACAGTCCTCCTCAAAGTTTCTTTGGGTCTGCCTGGTGTCCGGCCAAATCCATCCAGTGGGTTCCACTCCATTGCCTTCCTAGCGATGTTGCTCTCACTTTTACGCAATGTATGCCCTATCCAGCTCCATTTCATTCTGCGTATTATGGTGTCGACACTCTTCATATTTGCGCGTTTTAGCAGCTTGGAGTTCCGTAATTTGTCAGGCCAGAAAATACAAAATATCCGACGCAGACATCGGTTTATATATGTTTGAATTTTGGACACTATGGAAGTTGTAATGTTCCAAGTGGAGGAACCGTATAGAAGCACTGGCATTACGTTAGACTTGAAAAGCCTGATTTTGAGCCAGTGTGGATACGATGAGCATCGCCAAACGGCCGACAGCATCCCAAAAGCACCCTTAGCATTCTAAGGCGCAACTCGACTTAGATTTCGGTACCTCCATCCACATCGACTACGCTGCCCAGGTAGCCGAATTGCTGGACTTTTTCGATGAGCTGATCATCCAAGCCAGCGCATGGGATTGCCCGAAACAAAGGCTAAGCAATTTAGTTTTGGAGGTGTTGATTTTGAGACCCGATTACAGTTTTAGTATGATCCGTTCATGACGAACCATTTCTGCACCCGGTTTGCTCTTCGCCTATGGTGTCCATAATGGTGTCTCTCAGGCGATCCAAAATAATTCGTGCTACATATGGGTAATTATTTCTTAAGTGGGCAACTATTTTTTTTCATAGTCTCCAAAAATTTTAATTTTTTTGCCAGGATGAAACCGCAGTTTTCAACGATTTTCAATAGATTTCTCGGAATTTTACCATTGTGGGATGCAAAGATATAGCGACTGTTTATATTTCTTAAAGTTGGTTATAACTAAATATTTAATGGGCCTGAAATGGGCTACGATTTGACCACTAATGGTGATAGTCCTTTTGACGAGGCAGAAAATGAATCTCCGGCTTGGCATCCGGAAACAAAAGAATCCAAATGCCCAGATGCAGAAGTCGCAGAACGTAACGCACTGCGATATTTGCTTGGATTTGTAATTTTTAGTAAATTAGGTTCCAAAAACTGCACAGACTGCGAAAAAAGTTTGGCAATCATTCAAAAACTAACAAGCCGAACAGAGCAGTTCATTGCGGCCAAAATTTTAGTTCTCATGAACTATATTTGAAAAATCCATCTGATGCCTTGTTTGAAATAACTCTGACACATTTCGAATTTTGAAGAGAATCCAAACCAGCCCAATATTCATCAAAATATATTGACAGCTTGTGTCACAGCTACAAACCAAAAATTCCCTTATTGGTTCGCCAAGTCCGATCCTTGCCATTAGCATCGGAAAATTATACTTTCCCATTTAATTAGGGTTCTTTTACTCATACTACGTTTATGCATGCAAAAAACCATGGTTGCATATCATCATTTTTCCAAAAAGTGCTAGCATAAACACCAAATCATGGTTTTTTTCTACACACGTATTTTGACCATGGTTTTGGCGAAAAACCATGATTTTTTTTTACAAAACAGTCTGGCAACACCTCTTCTGAAAATCAGCTGTTCTGTCAGTTAATTGTGTTTGGACCAAATTTAAATTGCAATACAACTTTAATTTACTTAAATTGCAACTGGAATCCTTTAAAAGTCATTGGACAACTGAAGAAACCATTGTGCTTCTCGCAATTGTAAAAGAGATGGATGTGCTGAGCCAGTTAATTCATAGTTACAGTTATATGGAGGTGAAACGCAATAATGGAACAAGTGGTGCTGGCAGGAAGATGTGTACATACTTTGATGAGCTGATCGAGCTGTACGGATAGCGTCCAGTAGGCTATGCAATCTTCGCATCCGCGGTCTATGCACCCTTAAGATTGCAAGTCCACTTAAGTAATGCCTCAGTCGTTTGCATGGGCTATCCGCCTTACACGTTTTAAGATCTTCATGCGCTCCTTTCTCCACTCCAGAAGATTAAGTACTAACTTTGATGTCCGCCTTTGTCGTTGAGTTAAAAACAATATTTGTTTTGTTCTTTCCATTTTAATTCCTTGTAATAGTTTTTTTTTATTACAATTTATCAGCTAATTGTGCAAGAGTGTTGCCACCTTATTTTAAAAATTTCATAAGTGGCATCTCACTGCAGAAATACCATGGTTTTTATAAAGATGCATAAACAGGCGCATTTTAAAAAGCGTGATTTTAAAAAACCATGATACTGCTTGCATAAACGTAGTATCAGGCACTGCAGATGGATGCAGGAAAAAATTCAAAAAATAGAAAGGGAAAGAATCTATCAAAATAATCTTGATAAAGAAAATAGAGCTAAAAAAAGACAACATGACCCCAAAATGGTTATGGACTTTGAGAGCGTAGAAAACAAACATTCTCAGAGATCGAAAAAATTAAAAAAGTTAATGCATTTGTAAAAAAAATGCATTATGAATGCAAATTAATAAAGCAGCAACAAGAATGTCCTTTTAAAATTGTGCGCGATTATAAATCGTATAAACCAAAAAGCTGTCCGATCTACCCGCATTTAGTCATTTTGGCTTAGCAAAGATCGCTGATGAGGAAAAGTGTTTTTTTTTTCGAAATAGCCTAAAAGATAGAACTCAAAAATTATACACAGTGCATACTCCCAAAACTTTAATTAAACGCACATAGACGTTGTTCAGAAAAATAAGTTTTAAAATTGTTAATTAGTTTTATTAAATTAACTAGCAAATATCCCGTCGCGCTTCGCAGCGCCTTCAACAGTTTAGAATGAATATCAGAATCAATTGAATTAGTCAATGCTGAGAGGTAGATATTATTTGATTTTTCCGACCTGGGGATTACCGAATTTAAAAAATTGCTCTAATCGAACCATACAAATGCTTGAAATCAACGCTTCACTACTTTTCCCTCCAATTTCCACCACTTCTGGCCCACATCCAAACCCGCATCCCGCCTAACATCGCAAAATAAAATCACAAATAAATTCGCAATTTATCTTTACGAACCGATTCTCAAGCCAATCGGATGAAATATAGTTTCCTTTGGCGTCCTTTGGCGTCTATTGAGGCCGGGGATTTGAGGCACCGGCAGCCTTATCCTCTCGGGTGGGGGGACGGCGGGGGGGACAGCGACATTGCTGCCATGTCGCCAGCAATGCGGACCCCCCGCGTCTTGGTGCCAGTGGGGCGGGTGGTCAACCGAGGCTTCCTGGCCTGGTTGCCGCGGCTGGCCACCTTCGACCGGCAGCGTCGACGGACGTAGATTAAAGCTAGCCCCTTCAAGGGCTGGCCAGCTACGTCCGCCGCCGCTGCTGCCACTTGCACCGCCGACGGCGCCGCCCCCACCAAGTCTGCCGGTGCCTCCACGGCCGCCACCACCGCCGCCTAGTCCAACACCTCCGCATCCTCCATCACCGCCGCCACCTGCACCAGCCTTCGCCAGGTCCATAGTTGTTGATGTTGACGTTTTTAATGTAATAATTTACCTTCATCTGTAATAAAGAAAAAGTTATAAAATAAAATTGACAATCGATAAAAAAATTCTTACCCTTACAATTACAATAATATAATATATTAAATTATATATATATTTTAATAATAATATAATAATTCTGGGTGACGCCAAGTTTGTAAAGAAAAGAAAGTGTTGGTAAGCGTCTTATTGTTCTTCAAACTTGAAAATTTAGTTTGCTCAAATTGGGAACACCGGAATTGACATGGTTCAAAACCGCGATTTGTAAATATTCCCCGCTGATAATAAAATGAATAAAATTGTGAAATTTGATTATTTTGTTTATTTATTATATTTTAAAAATGCATTGTTTTATTACATTAATTTAGAATTTTTCGAAAATTCCGAAAAAAAAGTTCGACAAGTAAATGAAAAAAAAATTTACTGTCATATATCACATAATTTTGAAATTTCATATTAAAATACATAGAAATTGAGGATAACTGTAAGTCATAGGAAATTACTTGATTTTCTATCCACATTAGTAATAAAAAAATCAAAATCAAAATTAAGCAAAGAAATTGTTTTTAAAAATATACTGTTTATTGTACTTGCGGAAAGTTATAGGAATTTTAGCCAAATATATTATGTTCTTGTCTTATGATGTTTCAATTTGTGCTTTTCCAGCACTTGTGTGGACTTTAATAATTTGTGGTATATAAATGAACATCTTTCATACAAGTTGAGAAAAGAAGGGAAAATAAAGACATGTATTGGGGTTAGGAAAGATTTATTGTAATGCAAAACATGTTTCACAAAAATTAAAATGGAGTGCCTTAAGTGTTTTCGATGCAAGAAAATAAGCATATCTCGTATATATTATTTTATTTAAAAAAAAAAAAAAAAAAAATTAGAAAAAATTAGAAAAATGTGCTTTTAGATATAATTCTTACTAAATTTATTCTCAATATATGTAACATTTTAAGATTTTTGGACAATAACTTTTAAAATCGCAATGAAATCGAAAAACTGAAAATAATTGAAATAAGAAGAAACAAAGGACTACCAACTATTTTTTTCTAAGATTTTTAATATTAGCAGAAAAATTTACAGAATTTCTTAAACTTGCAAAAAAAATCGATTTTTAAAAAAAAAACCCACATTTTTAATGTTCAAATCCAAAAATTGGTACCTTATCAGCAAAATCAAAACTTCGTGTTTGGTTTTCTTTAACGTCATTCAAACACTTAAATAAAAACAAAGTTGGTTCGAATATTAATGTGGGCAGACAAAAATGTAAGGCTACCTCTCTAATGCAAATTTCTCGTGAACCTGACGTGCTGGAAAGAAAACGGACAATTTATCTGAGTTCAACGGCCAAAAATACGTAAGGAACGGTTGCAAAGTTCTCTGTTGCAAAAAATGGCCTTTTTTTGTAAACTTGTGTAATTAGAGATTTAGTCCGAATTTCATCCCATATTTTGGCAGTATAATAAAAATGTTTGGTTTTTGGGGCGAGAGCGCGTCCACTAAATATAGTCCGATCGCAGCCAAACTTTTTATTATATCTATTGGAAACAAAACGATAGTCTTTCCGCCCGGGTGAAGGCAAAAGTCAGAAGCTCATATATATTAAAAATTCTTCGAAAAAAATACGTTGAAAAATTTGCCATTTTGATATGATTCTGGCCAAGCTTACGCTCAAAATAATACACATTTATATTTAAAATGTTGCTATGATATTCCCCTAAAAGGATATTAAAAGAATTAACACATACAAATTTTTTTGGGAATTTTTAGAGATTACATTCGAATGTAACTCATCCCCCTCATTTTCCATATATTTCAAATGTTCGATTTTGAGGGCGAGTGCGCTTCCACCAACTGAAGTCCGATCGCTGCCAAACTTTATTTTATATGTATTGGGACCAAAACGAATATTTTTCCGCCCGGTATTTTAAAATAAAAATAAAACGAGAAAGGCAAAGCTAACTTCGTCTGTGCCGAAGTTTTGATACACTTGAAAACGCTTGTCTCAACGGTTAGTGACATCGACCAAACTTCGCAGATCAGCTTAAAAACATTTAATATTACCCATGACCGTGATTGAGAGCGGTAATATTGAGGAAAAACCAGTTTTTCTCATTAAAATCCATTTTTCGACTGATCATTTGTATGGCAGCTACAAGAAGTAGGCATCCGATCCGGTCGGTTCCGACATATTAGCAGCGTGCAGACAAAAGAAGACTCTATGCAAAATTTCAGCTCGATAGCTTCAAAACTGAGGGACTAGTTCGAGTAGAAACATACAGATGGACGGACGGACAGACGGACGGACAAAGCTTAATCGACTCAGCTCGTCACGCTGATCAAGAATATATATACTTTATGTGGTCGGAGATGATTCCTTCTATGCGTTGCAAACTTCTGGGCAAAATTATAATACACTTTTCAAGTGTATAAAAATTTTTTATACACTTGAAAAGTGTATTATAATCAGAGGTCGCAATAATCGGTCTCTCTCGTGCTTGTTGACAGAAAACAACCGCTCATTCACTGACACGATGCGTAACTGTTGCGAAAAAACACACAAACTTCGTTCTTCTTTGGCTTGCTCTTCGCTCAACCGCCGACCGCTTTTGGTCGCTCGGTCGGCTCAGTGTTCACTCGAGACCTTTTCGGTCGTAAAAACTCGGCAAATGGTCTTCTGCGCATGTATGTATGCATGTGAGTTGCGCGTGTGGATATTTATACATACGCATATGCACACAAATGAGCGCCATATCACCTTCTCCCTTCCTCTTTAATGCTTTGCCTGTGACGAAATTCTAAGGCAACAACATAAGGCAAACGCAACAACAAAAATAAAAACCTTTTTTGCTGACTTTTTCCTTGCTTCGCTCACTTACTGACTCTCAGTAGCTGAACAACAACCGGTTCTGTTCGCTTCGCGCCATCAGTAAAAGACCGACTCGTGTGTTGCGCTCAACCCGAAACCGAAGAGCGAGAACACGAAAGAAACGAAAAAGAGGGTTGCTGGTCAGACACTGAGCGATGCCGTTTAATTTTTTTCGGTCTTTGTTGTGAGCAGACCGCGCAGAAAATTTTGGTTGAGCAGATTTTGCGACCTCTGATAAAAATTAATATAAGGGCCAGTCTAATGTCCATCTATACGTAGATATAATATGAACAAAAAATCTGGCATTTATTTATTTTTGATATTTTAAAAAACTGTGATGGCTTGTTCCGTTTGTAAATTTAAATTGTAAAGTCTGTTAGGAAGGCAATGTTATGTGTATTATTTTTAAAACCCACGACATTTTGCCTGTTATTGCGTTTGAGTGATTTTAAGTAACAGAAAGTCGGGTTGAATACTGGGAGAACCTCTGTAAACGTAACTGAGTTTGCTGAAATATAACTCATGGCAAAGTTGATGTAACAAAATTATTTATTTATTAAGAACTACAAAAGAAGATATCACCCCTTACTTAAATGACTATGCTTAATATATTGCTGAAATAAAAATTAATTTTTGCATTTGTTACCCTTTAAAAAGCATTTATTTTCATTTTGAACAATCAGAACATGTAAATACAATATATTAGTATCAATATCAATCATTAAAACTAACTAAACTAATCAATTTCAGCACAACACTTCAAAATCAACTGATTTAAGTCTCATTTTGAGCCCTCTATAGCTGTACTCTTCTTACGCATGCGCGCCTTATGGCCGCTAAAAACTCGAAATGAGTTCGAAAATTTAAGTCGCGTGCCCCTGACCCACCCGCAATCAGCTGTTCACTTTTTGAGTGGAAAAATGGCGGCGCACCAGCCTGCGCTTCTATTTTAGTTCTTCTATGTAAGGAGACAACTAATTTTTAGCAGACCACTCACGACATGTGTGCCATCACTTTTCCGACATATCGCTGAGATCACGTTCTACCACCTCTAACAAAAGACGGACGATAAAAGCTATTACATATAAATACATTTTTTGGCTTCTAGCTTTGTGTAATTTTATACTTTTCTAGCTTCAGAGAGAACAAAATACCAAGAGATGAATTCGCTCTCTCAAATTTAGTCCGAAAAAAATCCCGTAGCTCTTGAGGTTTTCGGACACCAACGCAGTGAGCTTTGGCTTTACCCCTGCTTCTTCTTCTTTATTGGCCCGATGCTTGCATCACAACCGTTTGACGGTCTCGGCCGCTGCAACTAATCTCCGCCAGTCGCTTCTGCTCCGTGCGAGCTGGCACCAGTTTTTCACGCCAAGCTTGGAAATGTCTTTCCGCACCTGGTCGTCCCACCTTGCCTTGTCCCAGTTCTTTCGCATTCCTCTTGTAGACCATTTTAGCTGGAGCCAAAGAAAATCTAACATAGAAGCACACTCTGCTGCGTCGGCAAAATTTCACTCAGAAATTAATCAGCTGTTTGCTGTCATTTTGGCTCTTTGAGTCATTTATTGACACTTTGAGTTATTTTTGTGACTATGTGCGTCTCCCTCTAACAAACATGGTTTCCTATGTCGACAAACATTTTGAGTAAAATTTTGAGTTGTTACAATGAATGTTCTCTTTGTCAGGATTGAGTTAACATCACTCAAAAAGGAGAGGCGTTTCAAAGTGTGCTTCTATGTTAGATTTTCTTTGCTGGAGCTTGTTCATCCATTTTATTTGTTTTAATTTTTGATTGCTCGGCCTTCTGCGTTCGTTAGTTAGCTAGCGTACTAACATCAACGGCAGCGGTGTTGGCTCGTCGCTAAACTTCATGCCCTGTCAAAATGTGATTTTGTTTTTTACCGTCTCCGATTCAGACCGAAAACGTGAAAATCGTCAACGCCGCAAATTTGCCATGCAATAGGCACTGCGGCTGGGTTTGTTTTGCATTTTATCGTTTGCGCCTCGTGCTTGCGAACCGAATTTCATATTACAAGGATTAAAATAACGTTTGGCGTTGAATCCATTTTCATGCTTTCGATGTGAATTTTCCAATATCGGATTGAAAATAAAGATTTCCATACAGAGTTTTCCGGGTATTTTCCCGCACTGACCCGGTTTTCCAAAATTGGAAAATTTCTTATCATATTATTTTGTATTCTACTATATCCATACTTAACGAGTTTTAATTTAATCGGATGAAAATATCATCCTAAACAATCTTTTCTGGTCCCTTGATAAATTACACGAGTTTACAACCAAAAAGACCCTACTAAACAATATTTTAGTGTAGTTTGGAATGGTGATCTCAAAAATCGATTTAAGGGTACTGCATACCTTCAGAAAATGTTTTTTTATTTGCTTAAACGTTCTTTTAGGATCTTATAAACATCCTGCAAAACTTTTAATCAGATCCGAAACTCAGTTTTACAGAAATAAACAAAAAAATTATTTTTTCCGACCCTTTTATGTGAAAATTGTTTTCATCGACCCTCGTATTTTTAGAAATTATAGGTATTTTCACTTTTTTTGGACAAAAACTTTATAAATATTTATAATATGTTCGAAAAAAAAAAAAAAAAATTTTACTTGGAATTTTTTGGAGATATTATTTATTACCTTATCTTGACGCAATTTGACCCAAATTTCTGGAGAACTGTTTAACCGATTTTGATAATTTTTTGTATATAATATACTAATTTTTATAAAATTATAATTAATTTTACTTCATCGAAAAAAGATGTCGAGACTTTAAATGCGACTATCTCGGAACCACTTTTTCCAAAATGGTTGCAAAAATTTAAAGGGTATCTGTTGACCGATTTTCAATTTTTTCCGTTCTCAAAAAAATTTTGCAAGCATGGGCCTATGTTTTAAATTTTTGGTTAACTTTAAACAGAAATACAACAACAACCGCAGGTACAACAACAACAACAATTAATACTAAATTTTATTTAACCGATTTCCTATCGAATGAATAAAACCGCCTCTTAATTTCATTTATAGTTTTTGTGTAATTTAATTTTCTGTAAACCTAAAGCTAAGTTCACACAGGCAAATAATTTGACAAATTTTTAGGAAATTTTGATAAATAATTGGCTAAATAGCCATGATTGCAGATTTTGCAGGACTTAAATCATTAACTATGTTTCTATTCACTAATAACACTATGTCACAAAATTTGAAAAGTTTTTGTATCCCGCACTTTTAGCAATTGATTCTAATGTAAAATTTCACGCTGAATTCAAATCTGCTCTCAGATATGTCAAAAGTAGAACGGTTCTTGAGATATCTAGCAAAAAATACTCTCAAACAGAGGTATGTTTACTTAATTGTGAATAGAGCGTTTATTTTTCATCCGATTTCGATGACCAAGGGCAAAAAATGTTCGTTAAAGATTACCCAATCCTGTCAGTATCTGAGACCTGAGCAATTTTTATGGTAAGATTAAAAAAAACTTAATGAAAGGCAGCAAAAAATTAAAAATTATCAAAAATTTTTCAAAAAAGCCAACTTTGAAGTGCCATACCTTCGTCATTTATGGTTGGATTTACAACCACTGTCGATTTTTTTAGAAATAATTTTATTATCTTTAATTTTTGTTCCAGTTTATACATATCGGTGCACTAAAATCAGAGAAAATGGCATTTTAGTAGACCTACCTTTTTTCAAAACACTAAAATTGATCGCGATATCTCAAGAACCGTTCTACTTTTGACATATCTGAGAGCAGATTTGAATTCAGCGTGAAATTTTACATAAGGATCAACTAATTAGAAGCCGGGATCAAAAAATTGTTGCATAGTGTAATTTGATCAAATATGGCCGAAAAGTTCGCCAATTTGGATAATTTAACCAAATTTTCATAAAAATTTGTCAAATTATTTGCCTGTGTGAACTTAGCTTAACGCATGTGTAGGCAAAACAAAACAGCACACGCCTGTTAAGCAGACAGCGCAGCTGTTTGTCTATGCGGACTCCGAAAGCCGAATGAGCTACGTGGTTTTCTTGCTGTTAACTTAGGTATAAAAACAGTATCTCCTTTAGCACAACCTGTTAATATGGTGGCTTCAATAACGTTTTTGTGAAGCACTTTTACTTGCAGTCTTGTGCCATTGCATAGTTTTGGCGCATTCAGATTGCGAAGTAACATAATAGGTGTACCCACTTTAAGACTGAATTTATGAGGTGGGAGTCCTGCTGGGCTTAGCGAATTTAAGACCTCAACTGGGTAGTGAACTGCATCTTCAACCTCTACTACAGAGTCAATGGATTTATATTCAACTGCTTGACTATTCAATGACTTTAATAGTAAGTTATTAATAGAAGCAGCTCTATCATTTTTGGCTGTTAAAATAGCTCGTTCTGATAACCAGTCTTGTGGCTTAGACATTATATTGGAAATATCAGGATATATCTTAGAAATAAGCTCTTCAATAGACTTCACCAGATTACCTAAGCAAGCTGGAATGTCTATTTTACCTTCAACTGAAGGATAAATTCCGCCTCCTATTTTTAATAGAGTTTGTGCGAAAATTCCAGCAGTGGTATCTGCATTCAAATGCACTCGCATATTTTTGGTTAATGCTAGTTTTTGAATGCAAGGCCATAAAACTGATGATTTCAGACATGATTTGATTTCATCTGCTCTTGTTCCTCTGACTACTACTGGAAGTGTCTGAGGAAAGTCTCCAGCTAAAAGAACTGTAATGCCTCCCATTAGAAGGTCATTACCTCGAATATCTTTTAGGGTTCTATTTAAGACTTCAAAACCACCTTTATGGGCCATAGTGCAACACTGAGGTAACTCTACATTTATTAAATTAAATGGAAGTTTAAATGCAGACTGAGCTGTTCTACCTCCATTAAGTAATGTGGCAGCTATACCAGAAGAAGCCACAGCCAACGCTATTTTTTCTTGCAGCCTAACTTTAGCTCATAATAAATTAAGTAAAAAAGTTTTGCCTGTTCCACCAGGGGCATCTAAAAAAAAACATTTCGCCTTTTTCGTCTGCAATACTTTCCAACATTTTAATGTATACATTTTTTTGCTCATCAGTGAGGGAAATCTCACCACTACCAACAATTTCTCTTAAGTCATTCCTATCATAGCTAATTTCTCTGAGATAATCTCTATTTTGTAGCTCTGTATTAGATCTACTTGGCTTAGGTAGTCCATATACAGTCAAACATTGTCCACCCAAAGACATTACTATGTCTTCAATATGGCATAGACAGTCGTTAAAAACTTTATCCATTAGATGGTCAATACTACCATCTGATTTCTTTTTAATGTTGTGGATAATGTCTTCCGAGAGGCTTTCTTTATGATTGTTCCATAAGCTTAAAGCATCAGATAATTGACAAAATACTAACATTATTGCAAAAAGTTCGCGTAATTTAAACGCAGCTTTAGAGAGTTCGGCTTCTGCCATAGTAAGCTCCCAATGACTGTCATCTTCAAGTAACCCCAAAGCTTTGCACGCCAACTGAAATGTGTTATATACAACTCCATTAACAGTTTTAAGATATAAAAATGAGGTTGGTCCTCTTACCTCATGGAGTAAAAGTCACAAGTAATAACATTCAGTGTTATTGGGGTGAATTGTGTACACTCTACCTAAAGCTTGATCTTTCTTAATCCCAGGATAATTGACTACATCAACTCCTCGCTTTCTTCTTTCAAATTTATTCTTATTCCATGTGAAATAAGAGGGCACTTCAACATATAGTAGAGTTCTCGCAAAATCATCTTTTTCGCATAACTCAAAAAAGGCTAATAGGGTGGTTTTAGGTGGGTTGGTGAGATTTATCTGCAATTGGTTTTTATCGTTTGGGTTAAACAAAACTCGCTGGCCATTTTCTAAGTGCACAGCCAATTGAAAAACAGTCGAAAACCTTTCATGTATAGAAAACGCGAGAATTCTCCATACGGCTTCTGAACTGCTAATGTATCTACCACTTTCATACATTTTAATCTCGTCTATTTGATTTTCGAGCGCAAATGATGCTTGATCACTGCCCTTATTTACATATTTGCAGATGTATTTGATGCTCTTTACAGAGTTGCAGTACTCTACATTCACGTGAGCTTCAAATGTTCGTGAGAGTACTTTGTTATAAGGTACAACCCACCGGTTATCAATGATTTTACCATTATTTTCAATGGTAAAACCACCATCATTTGGGGCTCTTCGTCGGTATTGAGGATAAATGTCATTTCCTGTAATAGTTTCCTTGAGAAAAGGTCGTGGAAACTTTTTTATGCATTTACCATCTTCCATACATGGTGATCTAACGTCCAGTGGACCGCAAGGGCCATGAATCATATTAGCTTTAACTATGTCGTAAAGAATACGATCATTTTCAGGATCAGGTATTTCTGCACAAATAATTGAATCAATTTGATCTGGCATTATTGATTTCACTAACCAAAGTAGAATGTGAATATGTGGCAAACCACGCTTCTGCCACTCTACAGAGTACATAAAGCATTGTAATTTTCCGAATAATTCACCTTTGTTTAATAATGCCATTATTGATTTAACTTTTAGGTGAAAAACTCTTGCAATAATGTCATGGCGATCGTTAGGCCTTTGGCCAGGTAATTAGACGTCTGCAATATTTTTCCATTAAGGATTGCATGTAAATGTTATAAAAAGATCAGGACGGCCGTAATGACGATTATATGCTATTTGCAGGAACTTTTTCAAGAGCACTTTTCAAATCCTGAATATATGTGTTATGTTTGTGTAACATTGATTGTAGTGATTTCACTAAATCAAGTTTCACATCAGGAATATTTCTGCACCTCAGTTGTGCTTCTTTATCATCTTCACCAACAAAATATATTTGAAGAAATTTTGGCTCATGACCAGACTCTGGCAAAATACTACCAATTAAAAGATAAATCTGGCCTTGTATTTTAAATGAGGGATTAAAGCCCGCATCTAAAATTTGTTTACCACCAAATGAAGTCATTTGAAAGCAGCTGTTGTATTTCCTAATTCGGTCAATGAAATGAGCATGGCTGGGATGATCACCTAAAATTAGACTTTTAAGCGGCTCAGGTGGATTCTGTGTCTGAAATTGCCTAGCTGCATTGCGGTGGACTTCAGGATTCTCTATTTGAAATTTCCTAGCTGCATTGCGGTGAATTTGTGGATTCTGGATCCGATATTTCTTATCTGCATCGCTTAGCTCTTTACGATGCCCATCACGATATTTTTCTGATATAAGCTTTCGCTTCCTCTTCTTGGTTAAATCAGTAAATCTAGCTCGTTTTTTAATTGGATTTTTTAACTCTACTGGTTGAACTCGTTTTCAATTGGGTATTTTCACACCACTTGACTGAGACTCAATTTGTGAAGTAGAATCTATATGATGCACTGTGTATACATCAAAGTGGCCACTATTAACGTCTCCAGTGAAAAGTAATCTCTTTACAGGAAATCCTATTTCACCAAATGCACAGTGAAGTGTTCCGTTAAGAAAGACTTCTACACGAATTGCATATATTTCTGCAGCTGCTTTTAATTCACATGTGGTACCATATGTGAGTGGTAGCAACATGTCATTCTGGTATAGTATTGATGTACTATAGCTATTACCTTGGGGATTATAGGTATATACTTTGAATTGATTCTATTGTTGGACCACATGCGCTACTATTTGCTGGCGAATTAAGCTGGCAGATTCTTGGGTGTCATGTAAAACATAAGAAATTGCCCGAAAAAGGCAAGCTCAATCGCCCATAATGGGAACTACCCTGTCAGGCACCAATGCGCCATAAATGTTTAAATTCTCTATTGGCATTGCGTTCAAAGCTAAGTTTGCTTTATAACGTGTTATAAGAAACAACGTTTATAGTGTCTATGAGCAATTTTTATCGAAAGAAGATATATATATCTAAATTCGAAAATAAGTCAAAGAAGACTTTATATAATCGCTTTATATAACGTTTTATAAGCCTATAATATAAGCAACAACGTTATGATCTTCTATACAGTATTTGTATAGAAAAAGGAAGGAATATATATATTCTCTTATTTGTATAGGTTAAACGAAACAACGTTTATAGCGCTTATGTGCTATTTGTATACAAATAAGTCAAAGCCGACTTCGCTATATATATCGTGTTATAAGTAACAATGTTATCAGCGTCAATACCTTGCTCTTTATAGCGTGTTATAAGAAACAACGGTATCAGCGTCTATACATTAATTGTATAGGAAAAAAAGAGATATATATATCCTTTTATATCCAAAATTATATCTAAAATAATATCTAAAATAAGTCAAAAAAAAAAGTGGTTTACTCACCGATTGATTAGGATAAACTTGGTAAAAACTGCTCACACACATCACCTTTTCGCGTCTGATTTTTTCAGATTTTAACCAGCTGTTCGCTGTCATTGTGGCTCTTTGAGTCGTTTTTTAACACTTTGAGTAATTATAGAGACTATGAGCGTGTTCAGCAGCATAAATCGATGACAAAAAATCGACTATTTTTGTTAGATTGTGCTGCTGAACGGGCATGATGCGCAATCATGTTTGCTATTTTTCGTGATTGTGTTAGATGCACAGAGAAAAAAAACCACGTAAATCCAAATATTTCATATTTGATTTAAATATTTTTACCAATAAAAGTGCACCACAATGTGTTTTATTAAATATAAAGTGTGTGCCACTTAAATCACACATTTAATTTGAACATAATTGATTTCAAGTGTCCTGCTATTCCATTTGATGTGACGGCATATTAAAATTAAAGTGAAAACTTATTGAATTTAACTATGATTCATATTAAAAAAAAATTTTAAAAATATAAAAAAAAAAGGTTAGCAATTATGGCGTGGTGGTCAGGGAAGGGTAGGGGATAGGGGAGGTGGAAGGGGAAGGGGTGGGCGTGGCGAGGGGGAGGGGTGTGGCAAGGGGATGGGGAAGCGGAAGGGGAAGGGGAGGGGGAAGGGGAAGGGGAGGGGTTGGCGGGAGGGCTCAGACTGAAATATTTTTTTTTTATTTACCTTTACTGGGACTCGAACTCAGGACTTCGGGCTCTTAAACTCAAATGCTGTCGTCTTAGCCTACACGACTATTCACGGCTCGCGTGACGGTGCAGCAAGACTCAATTAAGAACACAGATAATTGTTAATTATGTTCAACATAAAACTAAAAACTTTTCATAGTTAAATTTAATTTGTCTCATATTAACCATTGGATTTTTTGATTAAATGTGTTTAAACTTTATTTTAATATGATTACCTTATACTTCAAGTATGGTAAAATCTATATTTAAATATGAAAAATATTCAATTTACATTTTTGCATAGTACATTTAAATCTACTACGGAAACCTTTGATTTTAAGTTGAACAAAATATTCAAATGTAATACGAAACATTTTTATCTTTACAACGTTTTCTTTTAAGTGTGTGCATAATATAAATGAATATGACGCAACATACAATTCAATATGACCAACTTTAAATTAACTGGATTACACTTCGACTATAAAAATTTTCATATTGACTAGATATAGCTAATATGATTTTATTTAAACTTAAGTCATTTATATTTAAATTTAATATGAAAACTGGCATAATAGAAATTAATATGTTTCTATTGAATTATACTATGCACTTTTTTTTGCTGTGTGTGAATCTAACAAAGAAATAGTTTGTTAGAATTGCTTGATTATGATTTGTTATCGATAGCACACAGCTGTCAGAAAAAAACAAACAAGCAATTTTGAGAAGGCAAATGCAAAATGAATAAGGAAACCTCTTTGTTTTTAATAAATGAGTTGGCAGAGGACGTGGTTTCTCACGGAAATTCGTGCAAGGCTCTAAAGGCAGTACTGGTTGTTGCGGAGGAGGAGGAAAAGCCGCGACTCCAAATAGAAGACGTCCTGCGTACACGTAGTAACCACCACATCTGGGTACATGGACATCTCTACATAGTTTGTCAAGGCACCACCATTCAGCTCATCCCAAAAAAAAGTTTGACAGGGACGCCCATATACTCTGACAACATAGTCACAAGGAATGAAATCCGGCGCCTGGTTACAAAAGAATGGTTCCGGCTTGCGCTGTAGCTAGGGTCACGTGGTCCCCGTTTAACCTGAAATCAAAAATAACAACTTACTTGTGGTCTTGGCTCTAACGGGTCACTGCCTTATTGGCAGGCTTCATATTTCATATTTTTTGCCATTGCCCAGTTCTAAGAAGAAGGAAACTCAAAACTTTTGGTCACACCACTAGTTGGGAAGTACAAAAATATAGAATGGACAAATTTAATTATTATTTTAAGATGTTCCGTGCATCGTTAAGGACTCATAGCTAGAGATGGGCTCGCGATGGGATTCCAGCTTGACCCGAGAGAAGTAGGGGATCAGGCGCGACGATATTGATTTGAAATTTGTTGGTCAGGATCGGGACAGAACGAATTTTCCTTATTCGCCCATCTCTACTCTTAGCCCATTGCCACTTTGTTAAAATTAGCATTTTAGACCCTTCTTTGTGTGGGCAGGAGTCCTTTTTAATGGACCCGCCGGGGCTGGGCGTGCAACAAACATTAAACGGCTAACAAAGTCCTAAGGAAGTTCAAGGGGAATTCTAGGAGCAGTTGGTGCTAGTTACGACGGTCATAAATATTTAGTAGTCGATTTTTAATTATATTCACTGAGAAAAAATCAATCTAAAATTAAGATTATAATCTTGAATCAAAGAGAAACGGTGTCAAAATTCGACTAAGACCAGATAATCTTAACCCAGTATTATATGCTCAATTTTCTCAATTTTAATCTTAATCCATCAATCTTGGATAAACATTGTTTATACTCGACTTTAAAGATGAAACAATCTCATTTTTAAATATGAAAAGAAAAACGAAAAAATTATATTAAGCTGTTATTATTTTTATGTTTTGTTTTTTTTTTGTTGTGTTTGATTTAGTTATAAACAATTTGTTGTTTCTGAAAAACTTATATAAATGTTAATTATTAATTCGCTGGTACTGGGACTTGAACTGAGTACCTCGGGGTGATTGACCACACTGCATCGGCACTCAACCATCTCGGCTGTTCAGCCTCATTGTTGGATCGTCACTAATCGTTGTTTAAGAACTCAGCAAGACAATACCAGCTGAGTTCTTACACTGCAACTGGTCGCGCGAAAAAATTCCTTTAATAGCAGAGACGGTAAAGAGGAAGTCAAAAGCTTTATTGGAACGAGTAGGTTGTGGTTCGAGTCCCAGTAGAGCCGAGTTGTTTTTTTCATTTTTTTTTAAATTTTTTTTAACAAAATAAATTTATTTATATATATCATAAAGGTTTTTAACTAAAGCTTTACTTAAAACTGTAGGACGGTTGATACATTTCGAGATGATAAATCTTGTTTTTAAGATTTTGAATCTCATTTCAAGGTTTTTTTATCTTGCTATTACAAAATTAAAAGATTCTCGAAAAAAAATTTTCAATCTAGATTTTAGATTGAATTTTTTTTCTCAGTGTTAAGATGTTTGTTTTCAAAAATTCAAAGCTTTCGCCAAACAAAATATATCGATAACTTTGTTGCTTAAAAATTCTAACAAGTTCGTTCACCAGCAGACTAACACATTATTTTTGATTGATGATTTTTGTTAGATGATTGGTGTATACTGCTGAACACGCCCTATGTTCGTCTCCCTCTAACCAACTTGTTTTCCTATGTAGACAAAAATGTTTACTTTCAGTACAGCTTGTCACAAATCAATTTTTATACCCTTGCAAAGGGTATTATAATTTTGCCCAGAAGTTTGCAACGCATAGAAATATTCATTTCAGACCCTATAAACTATATATATTCTTGATCAGGGCGACGAGCTGAGTCGATTGAGCTTTGTCTGTCCGTCTGTCTGTCCGTCTGTCTGTCTGTCCGTCTGTCTGTTTCTACGCAAACTAGTCTCTCAGTTTTAAAGCTATCGAGCTGAAACTTTGCACAGAGTCTTCTTTTTACTGCACACTGCTAATATGTCGGAACCGACCGGATCGGATAACTATATCTTATAGCTGCCATAGGAACTATCGGTCGAAAAGTAGGTTTTATCAGAAAAATGATTTGTTTTAATGCTGACGTTCGTAAACTCTGTCGTATTAAAACATTGCAAGGGTATTAAAACTTCGGCAAAAGACGAAGTTAGCTTGGCCTTCTCGTTTGTTGTATTTGTGAATGCGTGTAAATGTTAACTACTTTTATATATAAGGGATGTAAATAATTAAAAAATTGTACAAAATATCAAAAGTTTTTCACCAAATTTTTTATTTAATTATTAAAATTTTTTTTATTTCATTGAATTATTTATTTTTTTTTTAATATTATTAATGATAATTTATCTAATTTTAATACTATATACCAGTGGTGCCCAAGCCCCCGCCACATGTGGTTGGTAAAAACTCTGCCGGCTCTCTGCTGCTACACAGACAGTGTAAACGGTCGTGTGACGTCGGCAAGCGTCTTCGTGCGCGTGGTTTCGTTCGCTTCGTGGAATTCGACAACGAAGGGCAAACGAAAATCAAATCAGTTGCTGTTAAGCCGTCAACGGAGCAAGGTCTCGCTGCGCAACTTATTAAAAATACACTGACAATAAATATTAAATTTACTGAGAATAAAAATGTTTCTGGAAGAGTGGGAAAATGATTTTTTCTTTATTGAAAATATGGATGGGGATGCGGAATGTTTAATTTGTTCGCATATTATTTATACTTGTAAATACTTTAATATTAAAAGGCATTATATTACTCATTCTAGTTTTATTAATATATTAAATAAGGATAGATTTAACTTATAAAGTTAAATTTCAGCAGGATCTCCCTGCAACCGCTGTCGCAAGGCAGTTTGAAGAGAGGCAGATGGACCAGGAGCGTCCAAGCCTCGTAAGAGATGAGAAACGCGCACCAGTGCGTAGAACCCCACCACGGGGCCCCTACCGAGCTCCTGCGGTAGGAAAGAGTATAGGAACAAAGAGGGACCATCCCCTCCCCCCAAAGGGAACACGCCCCGCCTCCTCTGGAGGACAAAGGCCACCTCCCAATGGGGACAAACGTTCCAAGCAAGACTCCTTCCCTGCAAGAGGACAGCCAGGAGGCCTAGATGACCCAAATCGTCGAGGCCTCTGTGGCTCCAGAATCAAGTGGTACCTGAGATACCTCAAGCATGGCCACACACCGGAGGAAGCCCTCCGGATGGCAAAGGAGCCTCGAACTGGGGCATCAGAGGGGCAACCACACACCCCTGCCCCAAAGAGAAGCAGCGCGGACATAACACCGCCTACAGCTACGCCGAAGCGTCAGTGCACAGCAGTGACGTCGAAAGACGCCATGGCTAGCACCCCCTCACAGGCAGTAGCCTATGAGGAAGACGCGAACGGCGTGCCCGGCACGTCCAGGGCTGCAGCAGAGGCTGCTGCAACTGACAGTGAAGAAAGGGCAGTAACTCCCCCTCAGTGCCCATTCCACCCCAAGCAACGTATGCAGACGTTGCGAAAAAGGTGAGGGTAGCAGTAGTGCCTGAGGAATACCCTCAGGTCAACCTCAACCATGAGGAGCTATCTGCACTTGAGGAGGCGATACTGGAGGAAGTCTTCCTGGCATGTTGGGATACGCCCATCAGCTTCGCAGGAATTCATTTCCGGCCGGGTCATCTAATCATCGACTGCAACGATGAGACGACCGCGGAGTGGCTGATGAGCAACGTGTCAAGGTTGTCAGAATGGAAGGGAGTACCCCTTCTCGGTAAAATGGGAGAGAATATCCCCTCGCCCCATTACATTACCGTCTTCCTCCCAAGGAGTGCCGCGAAAGCGGATGAATGGGTCCTCACAATGCTGAGGAACCAAAACAACATCGTGACTGACATGTGGCGGGTCATGTCACGAAAGGACCAAGGGGGCGGAGCCCTCATGGTCATTGGCATCGACGAAGTTTCGATGCAGGCCATCGTCTCGATGGGTCGCCAGCTAAACTTTAGGTACGGGAAGATCCCCGTACATGGTCTCAAGAAGACCGCGAAGCTGGCTGGACAGACCCATCAGCAAGAGACGGAGGCAGAACACCCCGCCGAAGCGGAAAGTAGCGAGTCTCCGTGTGAGGAACCCCTCACAGATAAGGAGGACGTCGCTGAGGACGAGGAGCTTGACGGGGAATCCCCCGTAGAGGACATGGAGGTGGTGGAGGATGCAGACGCACCCATGTCCTCACAAGAGCTCGCCTCAGAGCTCGCAGTCCATGAGGACGAAGAAGCCGACACCACATTGGTGTTCGGAGGCGTCGAGAGCAGCCCTGGCTCTCCGCCAGATAGCGCAGATAACTCGGCGCAATGATGACTCCCCCCTCAGTCATCAAAAGCACCAAGCTAGTCCAGGTGAACGTTCACCATGCGAAGGCGGCCTCGGCCGTCCTAGCTAGAACGTTCACCCGACAACACCTAGGACTAGCTCTAATACAGGAACCCTGGTGCAATGAGGGAATAAAGGGCCTGTATACGAGAGAATCCACGGTAATTTGGGACCAAAGGCATGCCTTCCCCAGAGCCTGTATAATGATAAGGAAGAATATTAAATATACTATCCTTTCAGAATTTCTCTCCAGGGACTGCGTCGCGATAGCGACCACCGAAGTAAAGCAGGGAAAGACCACGGTCATAGCCTCTGCCTACTTCGCTGGAGATAGAATGTGTCCCCCCCAAGAGGTGTCGGCCCTGGCAGAATACTGCAGGAGCAAAAGCCTGCCGCTCGTTGTCGGATGTGACGCAAACGCCCACCACGTCGCATGGGGAAGCTCCGATGTAAACGATCGAGGTGAGTGTTTACTAGAATTTCTATCCAGGCTCGACCTGGAAATATGTAATGTAGGATCTGTCCCGACATTTGTAACTCGAGTAAGGGAGGAAGTCCTTGACCTCACCTTCTCCAGCAAGTCAATTAAACCTTTTATAAAGGATTGGCAGGTCTCATTAGAGGAATCTATGTCGGACCATAGAACTATCCAATTTAGATTGGAAACTAGCATACAGCAGAATATCCCTAGCAGGAATCCCCGTAAAACAAATTGGGGAGGCTTCCATTCCACGCTAGGAAATAATATACCTAGGATTCGGTCACCGAAGCATCCCCTAGAACTAGAAATCTTAGTCGACGAACTAAACAAAAGTATAATCGATGCTTACGAAGAGAATTGCCCTCTTAGCAAATCGAGAAAAGAAAATGATGCCCCTTGGTGGAATCCTACCTTGGAGAAACTCAGAAAGAAGACCCGAATTCTTTTTAATGAAGCCAAAAAGAATGGGGACTGGCATAAGTACAAGCAAGCCCTGACACTATACAATAGTGAGATTAGGAAAGCCAAAAGAAAGAATTACAGGAAATTCTGCGAGTCTATAGAAGACACGAAAGAAGGAGCGAGATTACATAGAGTCCTGGCCAAGAAAAGCCCGGATGGCAACATCTCGCTCAAAAAGGCTAATGATGCCTATACAGTGAGCAGCGAGGAGAGAGTACGTCTCTTGTTGGACACCCACTTCCCGGGAAACATCCCCGCGGAAGAATGTGTTGACCAAGAGCACTGCTATCAGCCTCGCAGCTCCGACTGGGCAGAAGCCAAGAAAGTTGTGTCCGCAGGCAGACTTGAGTGGGCAATTGGAACATTCCAGCCCTTCAAATCCCCCGGACCGGATAACATTTATCCAGCATTCCTGCAGGAAGGAAAGGACATACTCCTACCCATCCTCAGGAAGATCATCACCAGCAGTCTGGCTACTGGGTATATCCCACGTGCCTGGCGCAGAGCAAGGGTAGTCTTCATCCCCAAGGCAGGGAAGAAGGATATAACTAACCCCAAGTCCTTCAGACCCATTAGTTTGACATCGTTTTTACTGAAAACGATTGAAAAGCTAGTGGACAATAGCATACGAAGTACGCTGTTAAAGGAGGCACCCCTCCAACCAACACAGCACGCGTACAGAGCAGGCCGTTCGACCGACACGGCATTGTATCAACTCGGGAAGATGCTCGAGAAAACAATAGAAGACAAGGAAGTGGCTCTATGCGCCTTCCTAGACATTGAGGGAGCATTCGACAACACATCCCATAGTGCTGTCAAGAATGCCCTGATCAGAAGAGGAATAAACCCTACTGTAGGCAGATGGGTAGACTCACTACTACGATGCAGAGAAGCCTCTGCAGTGGCGGGTGAAGAAACCATCACAGTCACCACAACTAGAGGATGCCCTCAGGGGGGAGTTCTCTCCCCACTGTTGTGGAGCCTACTAGTGGATGAGCTCCTAGAAAAACTCGCCTCCCTAGGCATAACATGCCAAGGATACGCTGATGACATTGTCATCGTTGCGAGAGGAAAATACGAGGAAACCCTATGTGACATAGTCCAGAGGGGTCTGAATGTCACGTCTAATTGGTGCAAGGAGGTTGGGCTCAACCTAAACCCTGCGAAAACCATTATAGTACCATTCACTAGAAAATACAAGCTAAGTAGAATGAGGCCAATACGCTTATCCGGCTGCCTCATTACACCAGAAAAAGAAGTCAAATACCTCGGCGTTGTCTTCGACAACAGGCTGAGGTTTGACAAGCACTTAGAGTATACACTCAGTAAATGCACTAGAGCACTATTCACATGCAGGAGCATAGCCGGAAAATCGTGGGGCATGGCACCACATATACTCCGATGGCTATACCTCATGGTTGTGAGACCAATGCTCACTTATGGAGCTGTCGTGTGGGGAGATAGAGCAAACCTCCTCACAGTAAGGACGCAGTTGCAAAAACTGCAAAGGCTAGCATGTATATGCATGACTGGAGCCATGCGTACCTGTCCGACAGCGGCAATCGAGGTTTTGATGGAGCTAACACCACTCCACCATACCATCGGCCTGAAGAAAAAAGCAACATTGCTCAGATTAACAACAGAAGGAGTGGGTAGAAACCACATAGTAAGCCTCAGAGACTCTGAAAAGCTGGAAAAGGAAATCCCTTTAATCCTCCAACCCAGAGACGAGATGGTGGCCGAGTATCACTTTGACAGGAATTTCACTGTACACCAAAGTAATAAGAGAGAATGGATCTCACTTGAAGAGACACATAAAATGAAACCACACACAATTATGTGGTACACAGACGGGTCCCTAACACCCCAAGGAACCGGACTTGGGGTAGCAGGGCCAGGAACGAAAATATCTGAACCAATGGGAGAATTCACAAGCATATTTCAAGCTGAAGTATGTGCCATCTCCCGTTGTGCAGACCGTAATATGGGGAAGAACTACCATAATAGAGAAATAGCTATCCTCTCCGATAGCCAAGCAGCGCTTAAAGCACTCAGTAGCAATAAGTTCACCTCTAAGCTAGTCTTAGAGACAAAGAACAAATTAGACCAACTAGGCAGCAGGAACAACCTGACCCTACGATGGATACCGGGACACAACAACATCCCCGGAAACGAATTGGCCGACGAACTGGCACGCAAGGGTGCAGCCACCGCAATGGTAGGGCCAGAACCCTACTGCGGCATAGGCCAACACACAATAAAAGAACTTCTAAGAAAGGAAGAGAATACGCTTAGATCAGCCTCCTGGGTAAACACCAGGGGAATGAGACAAGCTAAAGCATTAATAGTGAACCACGACCTCAAAAGGTTCCAAAAGTTAATCCAACAAGGAAAGAATGCCCTCAGAATTCTGACAGGGCTCTACACGGGTCACTGCAGACTGAGGAGCCACATGTACAAGTTGGGAATAACAAACACCCAGCTTTGCAGATACTGTGAAGAGAAGGAGGAGTCCTCTGAGCATATACTAGTACACTGCGATGCCCTAGCGAGGCGCAGACTCAACAGATTTGGGAAACACATTCTACACCCAAGCAATATCAGTAACTTAGAACCCACAAAAATCCTGACTTTTGTACAGGAGTTAGGGCTGCTAGGGGAGTTGTAAATTCAGTTGGGGGGCACAATAGACCAAAATTGGTCGCGGTGCACCACTTCCCCAACAACAAATAATAAGGATAGATTAGAAAAATTATTAGAACTTAAGGCAAAATACTTTCTAATTAAATATCCCAATCAACTTGCACCTGTCGTTGACCACGTGTCTTTAAAAAAGGCGTCTTATGTTTCGGCTTTGGCTTTAGCTAAGCAATGTAGGCCCTTTACAGATGGTATATTTCTTAAGAACTTAATTGTTGATGTTATAAAGTGTTTTGGAATCATTGGGAGGGAAATTTCCGAGCTTTGCCAACAAATTCCGTTATCGCGGAATACGATTACTCGAAGAACAGAACAATTAAGCGAGTATATTTTTTCTGCAACAAAGGAGAGGCTTAACAAATGTAAATATTTTTCTATATGTCTTGATGAAAGTACAGACATTAATAATATTTGTCAACTAATAATTTGCATAAAAACTGTAGATGAAAATTTAACTTGTTTTGAGGAGGTGTTCGATGTGGTTTCGCTACACGGGCATGTGACGGGCGAGATATTATATAATACTCTTTTTCAAACAATTTTATGTAAGGACAATTATATTAGTAAATTAAGTTGTGTTTGCACAGATGGTGCAAAAGTAATGACAGGGACAAACAAGGGTCTGTCTGGGATGTTTAAAAAAAATGGAATTTTTTGTTTATTTATGCATTGCGTTATACACCAGGAAGCTCTTTTTGCAAGGGAGTTGAAAATGGTAAACGTAATGAATACATGCATTAAAATAATAAATAAGATAAGGGGCGGGCATAATTCTTTAACTCATAGAAAATTAAGGGATTTCTTGAGGAGTTTAATGCGGATTATAAAGACTTACTTATGTATACGGAAGTAAGATGGCTAAGCCGGGGAAAATGCTTAGACCGTTTATTTTGGCTTAAGAAAAGAAGTTCTCCGTTTTCTTCAAGCCCACGTTAAGGAAGCTGATCAATTTTGTTTAGATCTAAAAAGTCCTGATTTTTTGTTAGATTTCGGTTCCTAAATGAATTAAATTTGTGCCTTCAGGGTAAAAATAAACAAATTTTTGATTTAGTCAATTCAGTATATTTATTTAAAAAAAAACTCTTAATATTAATTAGTCAATTAGAAAATAATAATATAAGTAGTTTAGAAAAAACACAGGTTATATTTTTAGAGTTTAAGATAAATAGTTTCGAAAAAATAGAACAATTTTTAGTTATATTGAAGGCCCTTCTTAATAACATTGAAAATAGATTTATAGATTTAAGTTCATTAAAATGTATTATAGATTTAAATAATTTTCCATTAACTTGTGAAACAAATTGTTTTGAGAACATTACTATTCGCGAAGAACTCATTACTTTGAGGGGGGACTTGGGAATACCACTGGAATCGGGAAAAAACTTTTGGGTTCACATAGATAATACGAAATACCCGAGCCTTAAAAATGAAATTTATAAGCTGTATTCCATGTTCGGAACTACATATAATTGTGAGGTAGCGTTTTCTAGCATGAAACATATTTTACATAAACTAAGAAGCTCATTAACCAATACACATTTAGCGTGCCTTTTGAGAATTAAGGAATTTAGAGGAGAAATTAATTTAGATAATCTTTTGAAATGTGAATAGTTTTTTTTATTTAATTTTTTTTATTTTATTACTGTGTTTTTATTTTATTTTTATTTCAGTAACTTAAGTTTGAAATTTCCATTTATTTCTGTTATTTAATTATTTGTTATTTAGTAATTTCCTAAGTTTTATGCTTGAAATTATTTTCTTATTTATATAATTAGTTGTTTAATAACTAATTATTTCAGCTCTAATATATTTAGCAAGAAGCAATTAATTTTATTAAGTTTGAAGTTTCCGTTTCTTTTGCGCAGTGCAAAGCATTAAAACGTCACGCGCGAAGACAACTTCGTTTTTCTCTTACGCACACAAATGCAAGACACATGTCATTGTATTTGTGTGGGCACCACCCCAGTCGGACTTTACGGAACGTGTTCCAAAAGGAATGCCATCTGGCACTGTTCTTTTTACAAGGAAGAATGCACTACCAATTTTTGCAGTATGAAAAACGGCATGCAATCTGTATGAAATCGGATGCACGTTCCTTTTTGCAGTGGGTTAGAAGGGAAAAAATCTGCATAACATGCAAACGTCCCTTCTAAGGGCACGCATGCAGCACCTGTGCTATTAGAACCTAAAATCGGAAGTGAGACCGGAACGATTAACGATCGTTCGTTTATTGCAAGCATGTTCCTTTGGCAGCATATTGGAAGGCATAAAATCTGCATAACATGCAAACGTCCCTTCTAATAGCACGCATGTAGCACCTGTGCTTTTAGAACCCAAAATGCGAAATGAGGTGACATGACATAACCCCCAAGGACTTATCGCCCAAATTTTTTTTGGGCGATAAGTCCGTTTTCATTTCGGACATATCCCCCAAATTGGGGGATAAGTCCGTTTTTCTTTCGGACTTATCGCCCAAATTAGTTTTGGGCGATAAGTCCGTTTAAAAATCGGACACAACCCCCAAAAAAATTTTTGGGCGTTGTGACCGGCCGACAAAATAATATAGTTAAGGGGGTGATCTCCATGTCGAGGCTGTTTTTTGGACCTTTTGTAAAAAAAATCCTATTTTAAAACTCAAAGAGTTTTTCCAATTCTGTTTTTTTTATTATGTTACAAACAGATTAAAGTAAACAACAAAAATTGACTGCTTCGATGCGAGGGCTGTTCAAAAGGTTATTGGCCGTTAAAGTGGGGGGGTCCAAGAAAAAAGAGGTAAAGTCCTGGCGAGTACGATTTCTCATCTACAGGTTGTGTCAAATGAAAACTAAAAACGGGGTAATAATCATTATAGATGCCATGTTTTTTTCAAAATTGCGGGCATTGAAAAATTAAAATTCAATTTCGGGCACTTTTTTTGTAGTTTAGTGTAAAAAAAATAGTTCTACATTTTCTAAAATTATAATTGAAAGTCAGACCAGAATGGTGACAATTCTGCGTCGAAATTTCGTCCAAAATTTTGCACATGGAGAATACCCTCTTAAATAACAATAGTCAACAAAATTTAATAAAGCTTCATCTCATTGAATTTGATACTTGTTTCTGAAGTATTTGGGAACGCCGTGTTCAAAAATAGACCTTAAAAATTTGTCTATTTTGTCGCTCTCCAGATACTCCCATTTTTATACCCTTTAATTTTGCCCAAAAGTTTTCAACGCATAGAAATATTCATTTTTGATCCTATGAACAAAATATATTTTTGATCAGGACGACGAACTGAGTCGATTATGCCTGGTCCGTCCGTCTGCCTGTCTGTTTATACGCAAACTAGTCTCTCAGTTTAAAAGCTATCAAGCTGAAACTTTGCACATATTTTTTTTTTTTCGGAACCGACCGGATCGGATGACTATATCCTATAGTAACTATCGGTCGAAAAGTGGCTTTTATTTAGAAAATTTGTTTGTTTTAATGCTGGCGTTCTTAAACACTGATTTATTAAATCATTTGCAAGGGTATAAAAACTTCGGCAATGACGAAGTTAGCTTGGCCTTCTTGTTTGTTATTTTTTAAGAGAAGTATCCACATAATTTGCGGTATCATCTGAACCAATAACCAGATTTAACTTATCTATTTTTTAAATGAAAGATGTAATAGCGTAGTTCCACTTACACATTTATTAACATATTCAAATTTGGTGATTTCGAAGGATATGTGCATTCCCAAAAAAAGCATTGAGCGTTAAGGGAAAATACTGTTATTGTGCAGGACGAATAATGAAATTTATTAAAATTGAAGAAAATTGGGGAAAAAATGTATATAGGAGTCCTTGTCAAAATAAAAATAAAATAATATGTATATACGTTTGGCCACAAATATGCCTACAACTAGATTAGATGACAAAAGTTGAGCGGTTTTAAACGGACTGCTCAATGACTGCATTCAAGGACTGCATTCTATGAGAAGACCTAATTTTTGTCACTTCACATATGAAGCCCCAATTTAGTTCCAAATCAAATCGATTTAACGAAAATCTCGACTTTAATTAAGAAAAATCTTTTTTAAAGCAGTTAGTACTTGGTTTGAGAGGTTATAAATTTGAAGTGTTCTATTCGTAGCTCAAATCGATGGACCCGAAAACCCCAACCGGCCCTTTTTAAAGAGGTTCAGGACCCGTTTACAACCTTCATATATATTGGAAATTAGTCAGTGAATCAGGAACCATTGTACTATATATTGAATGTACTTTTGTATGTATCTATCGCTCACTTACTTCAATACTGGCCTAACTCAAAAAAACAAAGATTTTTGACTTAATGATGCAGAAATATTTGCTGTACTGTGTACTATTTTGTGTAAAAACTTTCGTATTGATATCTCTTCTACTTTCCATGTGATATGAGAATATGTCGCAATATCGTTTTCAGGGCTGCAAACCCCTCTGAAATCGGTCGAGGTTCACTCCGCGGTTCGAACCCGCAAAATTTTTTGGGTTCGGGTTCACGGAGCGGGTTCATAAGGCCGGTGAACCTAGGTTCAGGTTCGAACTGGGGTTCAGAAATAGTTTTGATTTTGCTAGCTTAGAAAACAGAAATGTAAATTGTAACAACATTAGCCAACTATTGATATTTGCCAAATAATATTCGAACTTTGTTACTGTTAATTATGGATAAAACAAATTTCACTGACTGAAGAAATATTTGCCTGATATTTGTTTAAAAGAAACAGCTAATCCAACATATGTACCTATTATTGTGGTTTACAATGATAGATTGTCGATACCTTTAACACATTAGAATCTTTAGGCGATCGTTGAATTCCTTCAAATAAAGCAATAAAGTCGTTCATTATTATGTATTTGTCACTAATTCTTTAAATTTTAGCTCCTTAGATAAAGATTCCAATTTATGATGAAATGAATATTAACTTGAAGAATAATCAGTGTTGATTTTATTAAAAGAGTTCCTTTTGAGGTTCACAGAATTCAGCAATTTGTCTTTGCAAGCTGTTTTTTTTTTCAAGGTCAAAAAATTAAGTTTCGTGGATCCAAAAAAAAAGTTATAATTGGGATTGAATGTAAAAAGTATGATCGTTTTAAGAATTTTCTAAATATTTACGAACATTGAAACTTTAAAGCACCAATACAAAGGCAAGCCCGAAAAAAGAAATAAGATTTTTTCTGAACCGAACCAATTTCAACTTTTCTTTGCTCCAGTTCGGGTTCAGGTTCGGTTCGGGATTCTCAAAAACCCCGGAGTCTCCGACTTTGGAGCGGTTCAGCTCCGGACCGGTTTGCAGCCCTGATCATTTTACAGGTTCACTTTCAAGTTAATGCAAGAACGTCATAACTCAGTTGTCCTGCAGTCGATATTGAGCAAACTTACTTCGGCTTTTAGTTAAAACATCATATTTTAAAGTTTTATTAATAAGCATAAATAAAACTAATATTCTATATTATCTATATATATATATATATCTATATATTAGCCCATATCTTTTACATAATTAGATACAAATTATGAGTTAAGTTTTTGTCCTAACATAGACTGCGAAATTTCAAATTGTTGTTTGTATGAGTGAAAAATTAAATGTATATTATTATGGTTGATTTGACGATTCCTCTGCAAAACGGGCATATGACTTCTGTCTCCGCTTGGTCATGAGATTCTTTTAAATTCGCCAAGCAGCTATCACACATTTTTGCATGGTTACAAGGCTGCAGCAAAATATTTTTTTGGTTTTTAAAGCATAGTTCACAGATTGCACTCGTAGGCTTCGTCGTTTTTTCCTTGCACTCTTCATCATCCTCTGAATCAGAGCTCAAATCAGGATTACCATCCAATGGTTCACGCCTTATAATTTGGTTTTTATCGCATGAAGCAGACTTTAAAAATTCTCCAATAGTAATTTTGTTTTTTTTTAAGTCTTCTGTTAGTGATTTTATGAACTCGGACTTAATCCTTGAAGATTTTCTTTGTGCAAGCACATTCATCTGGCCATCCAAAACTTTTTGAATGTCGTGAAACCGTTGAAATTCATCATTTCTGATGACTTTCAAAAAATCCCAAAATGATCCATTTCTCGGAATCAGGTGAGCCAAGTAACTATTGTAGCCCTCAAGCGCGCTTGTTGTTCTGATGTCGTCTTCAAAAACAGTAAATCCCATAGGAGTTTCCTGTACGTATATAAGAAAATAATAGTAGATTTAAAATTATATATTTTTATTATATGTAATTAAAACATTTACCTTTTCAAGCCACTGTTTTTCAAAATAGTTTATGAACAAATCAAAGAATGTTCCTCCATCAGGAATGGCAAATGCAATATTAGCGTAAATTTCCATCTTACAAATAGAGAACGCTTCTTTAATATCGTTAGGACATAAAAGAGGTAATACCATGAACTTTCTTAGTACGCGGTGAGCCTTGTCATTTTTCCGAATCAAGTCGGCCAGGTCTTTGCACTTTTGAACTCTTCGTCTTAACGCCTGGCAGAAACCAACAACCTTTTACATTTGTTTGAGGAAATGTTCTTTTTTATGGCAATTCGCATAGCTCTCTCATAATCCGTATGGAAAGAATTTGGATCCATTGAAAATATGTTTGTGTTAATATAATTTAAAATATGATAATATGCCTCTGCGTTTTTATTCGACATAAGAATAAAAGCAAACGAAAATACCTAAAATGAAAAGCGCATCAATAAATTCATTAAATTTAACATAGTCAGTAATTTAAAAAGTTTCGCTTCAGACCCGATTTGGTCTCTTAAGGACTGTTCTAAGGTGACATAAATATTATTTTTTGGGCACAGTACTTCGTATAAATAAAACAATACATTAAGGGCCGATTCCACATCTTCTACATAGAGCTATTTGTCACATAAACTAACGAATAACAGTGTAAAATCGATGGCTATCTAACACATAGCAGCTATCTGGGAGAACAGAAATCGGCCCTAAGTATTATAAGCAGCTCCAAAGTGATTCTATTAGAATAAAGTACTCTTAGGAAAATAATTTTTACTTGATCTGAGAACAGGCTTTTTATGACAAAACTTTTGAGAACGTGGACTTCATAATAAGACTGATTGTTCAGTACTTACGTGATTTTGGTATCCAATGTATATGATAAGCAACTGCTTATAATCGCCAGCCGGAACAATTGAAAATGTGGCGTCCATTAAGTAATGACGTCTTGCTGGTGGTATAAGTGATGTGATGACTTTCGTAATGGGAAGTGAAATGAACATGGTATACGAAAATTTCGCCTCTGTTATCGTTGTTTGATAAAAAGGATCATCCATCTTACTTTCACACATTCCGAACTCCGACATATGCAACTTATTTCCAAAGATTTCCAAAAAATCGGATGGAGTTTTGGGTGCTTTTGGCATTGCCTCACATTTAATACGTCTTAGATTGCGCTGCATTTTATTAAAGTTAACTGATGGAGCAGCTTCTTTGCTTTTCATGCATTCTTCATTGAATACCAAGCGAACTCGATTACTTTGCAGAGTAGGCACAGCTATTGAGTTTTTGATACTGTTCTTTAGCTTGAACTCCTGGATCCGTTTTTCTTGGTTTGGGTGCTTGTGTTCCCCTGATGATAAGTTTTTTGTGCACACTTCGTCAGTCTCATTATAATTAATGGAAACAGTACATCCGTCTTCGTAACATACAAATGTTTTTATTGGCACGGAGTTTCGCTTTTTGTATATACTTTTGTATTTATAAATGTGGTTCTCCGAGCAAATAACTGTGCTTCCTCGTCGGGCTCCTTCCATAACTTCGAAGGCAATTGTGTTATCCATTGCTTTTAAATAGAAAATCAAACTGATTGTTAGTATATAAACATATGGGCACTTACACACATAGTATACTACATAATTACGCTTAAACTGTTTTGTTTTTGTGAATTTTACTTACCTGCCAAATTTTACACATACGATTCCAGAAAGCCAAATCAGCTGATGTGCAAAGCCAAACTGGCTCAAGAGGGGAATTTCCCGCGCGACACTGTACACGAACACTTTGCACTAGTTCATTTAGTTAGACAGCAATTTAGTGACAACTCTGGCTGCTGTCGATATACACAAACACGCGTGCAGGCCAGCCAGCCAGCTGTTTACGAAAGCGACTTCGAAACCGAGTTCGAAAAATCAAAACGTAACCAAACCGTTCGGAATAGGGAACAGCAACTAGTAAAACGTTCATTTTCTTTTCGTTTTGACTTTTTGAAAACATTCGGAATTCAGGCCGGATTCGTCAACTAGCAAAAAAATATCGATAATCGAATGGCTAACGAGTAATGCCAAATCATTTTCTCAAAATTCCCTTTTTGGCATCTCAAGTGGCTATACAAAATGGAGGAATATGTACATTTTGGCCGAAATGCAAAATGCAGTTGTAGTGAGGACAGCACATAATGTTGAGCCCATAAAAGCATTCCTGAAAAACACCATATTAAAGGATTTATTGACCTTATTATCGGTTTCATTTCGCATAGTCATTGGAATTCCGTACTTACTTCAATCTCGATTCAGGATCATTTTCAAATCCGTACTTGAAATTAACCGTTTCGGATTAATACAAGCCTTAAAGAATTGTTTCGATTGTTCCTTTCGAACTTGATTCAAGTACAGTCTAGTAAAACTTGGACTTGAAATTCAATCCATAGGTCAGAAGCAAAAGAATTTATTTTTGTTTTGATCTTAATTTTAGCTTGCTTTTTTCATTTAGGATTGACTTAAAAAAGTACGTTAGCATGGAATAATAAAATTTATACTTTCAGTTAAGGGACTAAAAAACGTCTGCCTACTAAATTTAGGTATCTGAAAGCTTTAATTATTTCAACACTGTCATATGGAATACGAGATATTTACGTATTTACAATCCACACAAACAACCCACTTAATACTAAAGTTTATAAAGAAAAGTTGAAATGGATTCACGGTTAAAATTTTAACTTTGCAAAAATAATATTTATAAAGAAACTTCATATTTATTTGATATGCTAAATTTTGCGTTGTCAAAAAACTTAGTATCCCAAAGATTTGGAACAACCTATATCATTCTTTTAAAACAATTTCAAGCACACAAATTTATTAACAGTTTAATGTAGCTCTTTAAAAATAGTACCTAATATTAATATATAATTAGACTTTTCCAACTAAAATCTCAAAAAATAAAATTTAATCAAAATATAAATATAAAATAAATATCATTTGGAAAACCTCTGTACCGCTAGATATGGCATTACTACAACTACTAATTGTATCGACTTTAAGGGTACTGTATACCTTCAGAAAATTTTTTTTTATTTGCTTAAACTATTAGGATCTTATAAACATCCTGACAAACTTTTAAGCAGATCCGAAGCTCAGTTTTGTAGAAATAAACAAATACAATTATTTTTTCCGACCCTTTTATATAAAAATTGTTTACATCGCCCCTCGTATTTTTATAAATTCTTTGATTTTTCACTTTTTTGGTCAAAAACTTTATAAATATTTATAAAATGTTCGATATTTTTGAAAAACGAGAAAGGCAAGGCTAACTTCGTCCGTGCCGAAGTTTTTATACACTTGAAATCGCTTGTCTCAACGGTTAGCGACTTCGACCAAACTTCGCAGATCAGCTTAAAAACATTTAATATCACCCATGACCGTGATTGAGAGCGGTAATATTGAGGAAAAAACAGTTTTTCTCATTAAAATCCATTTTTCGACCGATCATTTGTATGGCAGCTACAAGAAGTAGTTATCCGATCCGGTCGGTTCCGACATATTAGCAGCGTGCAGAGAAAAGAAGACTCTGTGCAAAATTTCAGCTCGATAGCTTCAAAACTGAGGGACTAGTTCGCGTAGAAACAGACAGACGGACAGACGGACGGACAAAGCTTAATCGACTCAGCTCGTCACGCTGATCAAGAATATATATACTTTATGTGGTCGGAGATGATTCCTTCTATGCGTTGCAAACTTCTGGGCAAAATTATAATACACTTTTCAAGTGTATAAAAAGAACTTACTTGGAAATTTTTGGAAATTTTATTTTTTACCATGTCTTTACGCACTTTGACCCAAATTTCAGGAGAACTGCTTAACCGATTTTGATAATTTTTTTTTTGGTGAAAGCTAACAGCCAAATGCACGAAATTCAATTTTAACATTTATTAAAAATAATTTTTATTTCATCGAAAACAGATGTCTAACTTTAAATGCGATTATCTCGGAACCACTTTTTCCAAAATAGTTGCAAAGATTTAAAGAGTACCTGTTGACCGATTTTCAAATCCTTTTTTTTTAATTGCTCCTAATGCCCACAATTCTGGTGTGAACTAGGATATTTTTGATCGGTCGACGACAAATAACGGAGTTAGGACTAATATAGTGGGAAAAAGAGTCGATTTTTGAAATATTGACTTTGAATCCTCATAACTCCGCCATTTTGGCCGATCCAAAATTGCCTAGTTCACCCAGAATTACATGAACTCTTAACAAAACCTCGTCTTCAGTTTCAAATTCAGATCATCCGTTCTCAAAAAATTTTTGCAACCATGGGCCTATATTTTGAATTTTTTGGTTAACTTTGAACAGAAATACAACAACAACCGCAGATACAACAACAGCAACAAAAATTACTTAATTTAATTTAACCGATTACCTTTCGAATGAAAAAAACCGCTTCTTAATACCACTTATAGTTTTTGAGTAATTTAGTTTTTTGTAATCGTTTAAAAAATGACACCTGAAGGTATACAGTACCCTTAACTAAGTTTTTAAAAATTTGGGCGGAATGGCCGAAACATTTTTGGGCATTATGTCCGTTTTTATTTCGGACTTAACGCCCAAACGAATTTGGGTGATAAGTCCGTTTTCATTTCGGTCATATCGCCCAAATTTAATTTGGGGGATATGTCCGAAATGAAAACAGACTTATCGCCCAAAAAAAATTTGGGCGATAAGTCCTTGGGGGTTATGTCATGTCACCGCGAAATGAGACTCGAACAGAGAATCAGCGAAAAGCAATAGCTAAAAATTAAGAGAACAAAGGGGAACATGAAAAAACACATGGTTTTCAGTGTCGCCGTTTATATTTTCCTTCAGTTAGAAGTTGACGATTGCAGCGCAATGAATTGAAAAATAAATGTGACTCTCCATTTATATTTGGTAATGGTAAGTAATTAATTAAATATCTGCTGACATATAAATATGTATTAATATTTACATATATTCTCTTCTTTTTTTTTTATTTTATTAGTCTAGGCGAGAGATCGAGGCAACCATTTTGTAGTGCGTAAATAAAGTAAGTAAATACACGAATAATAATATTTCTAAGGCTGCTGGACTGGCCCGACGCATTGACTCCTACCTGAAGGCGACTCCCAAGGGAACCTGATATTTTAAAAAGATGTTTTTTATACACTAAACAATCTATGTACGACACTAAACAATGTATGTATGTATGTAGTCCCAATACTGAATTTAATAAAAAATAAATTTATTATGAATTATTCATTAAGAAAGATGAATTTTGTGTTTTACTTTAGTTTTTAAATAATTTTTTCCAATTTGGGTTACGGGTACGTTCCTTTGGAACTGCTTTGGCATGCGATGCTGCACACATTCTAATAGCACTGGTGCAGGATGCCATGCTAAATACGTTCTAGTAGCACACGTTCCAAATGCGTTCTTTTTGGAAACCATGCCAGCACGCGTGCAAATACCACTGCCAAGAGAACGCCATCTGACAGCGTGCAAATGGAAACTAAAGTTGGAAGGGAGAGCCGAGCGATTTTACGAAGTTGAACCTACAACAACAACCCATGCAAAAACGCGTTCTATTAGAACAGTTCCTGCTGCGTTCCGCCGCTGTACAAAAGCGAATGGAAGATTGCAGGTTTTTGCAACTGCTTCTCAGAGGCAAAAGTTGTATGCCAGATGTGCTTCTAGCATGCAGTCAAGTCCCACTGGGACTGCTATATACTAATTCTTAATACTAATTTTTATTTAAAGACAACTAATTAATTGTTAATTGCACCTATCGCAGTTAACAATTAATTAATTGTAATTGCAATACCTTGCAACTAACAATTAATTAATTGTTAATCGTCAATTTCTACAATTAACAATTAATTAATTTTTAATCTTTTTAAAAAATATGATTACAAACTAACAATTGATTCGATTGAGTCAACAGTTCGGGATCTCTTTGCACGCAGCTGGGCTCTGAGCTGAAAGGCACAGCTCGTGAGCCGTAAGCCATTAACCGCTCTCGGTTCTAAGCTGGGACCCACTGACTTTGTGGTTCGCAAATTTTGTACACCTAATTCCCGTGACTGAAAACTTCTTGAATCGCGAAAAAATACCATCGAGGATTAAATTTTGTAATAGTGGAAAAGTTAATGCCAATTAAGTGTAAAATCATGCCAGGATCAATGCATAAGCGCAACTCCCAGCTAGGAGATTCTCATGGTAATAAGACCGCTAAATACTTAAAAAACTGCTTTTAACATCACTAATGACCACACATAACTACATAACCATGATTATGACAATACTAAACCCCGAACCATGGATGACCAATGCTGAAGAACAAAGAGCACAAAGAATGTATCAGTACCATAATTTTCACTGTTAATTCAGAACAATTGAAACGAGAAAGGCAAGGCTAACTTCGTCCGTGCCGAAGTTTTTATACACTTGAAATCGCTTGTCTCAACGGTTAGCGACTTCGACCAAACTTCGCAGATTAGCTTAAAAACATTTAATATTACCCATGACCGTGATTGAAAGCGGTAATATTGAGAAAAAAACAGTTTTTCTCATTAAAATCCATTTTTTGACCGATAATTTGTATGGCAGCTACAAGAAGTAGCCATCCGATCCGGTCGGTTCCGACATATTAGCAGCGTGCAGTAAAATGAAGACTCTGTGCAAAATTTCAGCTCGCTAGCTTCTAAACTGAGGGACTAGTTCGCGTAGAAACAGACAGACGGACAGACGGACGGACGGACAGACGGACGGACAAAGCTTAATCGACTCAGCTCGTCACGCTGATCAAGATTATATATACTTTATGTGGTCGGAGATGATTCCTTCTATGCGTTGCAAACTTCTGGGCAAAATTATAATACACTTTTCAAGTGTATAAAAATAGTAAGATTTGTATGTTTTTTTTTTGTAATTTATTTTGTATTTTTATTTCTTATAATAGTTAATGTTACATTTCAGCACTACCCTCTTTTCAAACATACTATCCGATAGACTGTGACTCTTCGGCAAATCCGTCATTGTGGCAAAAGAAAAAAGGCGTTCAACTGCTGCCGACGATGGTAATGGCGTGTTATATTTTACAAAAACGTTTCGTATTTCTGGATATCGATTAAGAAGCTCCAGTTCTTGACTTTCCTCTGAAAAAAACTGAAGCATCAAAAGTTCTGCTTTCGTCAAAGGAGCATCAGAGGGCAGTCGATTCACTTCGTTTATCACATCAGAGTCTGAATCCGAATCGAAATTGAAAAAATTATTATCTTGGTTCGTTATTTTTCTTGGTTTCATTGTCGATTCATTTTCAGATATATTTTTGGATATGCATGTTTTAAAAACATTTAAAAGTTTAGAGCGATCCGGTGGCTCTAAGCATGTCAACCACTTATTTTTAAAACGCGGATATGATAAAGCTGCAATAGCAGCATTTTCCGCAAATGGACTGCTAATGTCAAACAATTTTTCAAATCGTTTTTCAACGCTTTGTCTATACGAAGTGATTAAAGGTTTGCAATAAATAAAATTGTTGTTCCTTTCTATTTTCTGCAGTTTTCTTCTTAAAGCCAGAAGGCACGGCAGCACTATCCCGTAAAAAGTGTTGGTTTCACTCTGCATAATATCGAGAGCTTCCGCCACTGGCGCAACGCATGTCAAATGTTCTTGTAAATATTCAAACTCGTTTTCTTTGATGAAGTTTTTTAAATTGAGCGATTTGTGTAAAAGGAGGTTCTTGTCTCTAATATTTGATATTTGTTTAAGCGCATCAAATAGACTATTCCATCTGGTTTCTCCGGGACTGCTTAATGTGTGATGCAAAACATTTTTTATAATTTCTGCTGATTTAGGTCGCCGTGCAGCTTTCCATAAGGTATTGCATTTTTTAATTAATCCAGCATGCATAATTGACAATGATGAATTTTGATTATTTAAAACCTTATTTGCATCGGTTGTCGCACATAGGTTTAATGTATGTGCGGAGCAGCGTAGATGTGCAGGCAGCAAAATAATATTAATAATATTTCGATCTTCTGGACATTTCATGCATAATGCCGTAATATTATTGCCCTTAGATTCATTTCCTAAGTATTTAAAATAAGTTCCGTCCAGTAGATGCAGTCGTGGTTGCGAAGATGATAGGTAGCTACCTGCAGCATCGCTCTCCGACGATGATAACATATTTTCTGCAGTAACATAATCAAAGGTATTTCCGTCTTCATCCATTTTAACGGTAGGGTCCATTTTATTTTAGTACTTTTTATTTATTTTTACTTATGCTTTATTCTGAACAAAATTATTTATTTCCAAATTTACTTCAAAGCTCACAGCTTACTTAATTGTTAGTTTTAACTGTAGCCTAGAACAATTGAAAAATTCAATTGCAATTGATTTAGTTGTAAGTTACAATTAAATAAAATTAATTCAACTAAATTAATTGCAAGCTGCAACTACTATTTTAATTGCAATTAATTTTAATTGCAATTGAATTAATTGATTAAAATTATTAGTTGATTAATCAATTGATTGAAAATTTAATTGATTAATGCCCAAAACCAAACAACACAACGCAAGGCTGCGTCGTCTCCTTTACAATCCAATCTTATTTACCTTTTTCGTTTGTTTTGGGTTTTGTTTGTTTTTTTTTTATTTTTTAACAATTATAATTAATATGGTTCCGTCCCCCCCCCCCCCCCCCCCCTCTTAAAAAAAAAAAAAAAAAAAAAAAAAAAAAAAAATATTTTTGTTATGTTTTTTTTTATTTACCACCAAAAAAAAAAAAAAAAACCAAACAAAAAAAAAATTATAGTTTTTTTCCTGTCTTTGCTTTGTTTTTGCGGGGGGTGTTTGCTGCGTCCGAAAGGAAAAAAAAAAAGGGGGGGTGAAAAAAAAAAAAAGGAAAAAGGGGGGGGAACCATGTTCCCCCCACCCTCCCACAAAGGGGGGGTTATTTCCCGGAAGATTGGTATGCAGTTGTTATTGAATTTTTTTATAAATTTTTTAAAATTTGTTTGAACTTGATCGTATGAAAAACAAAAAAGTTTCATACATCAGTTTTCCGCGAATTTTTTCACATTTCCCGACAGAATTTTCCAAAATCCGATTTTAGTACTCACTTTCAGCATAAGATAAAACTACTGTGAAAATCTCGTCGTCCTATCTTTTCCTATCTTTTATGGATTAGGCTGTGTGACGGTCACCACTCAGTCAGTCAGTCACTTCCCGCCCACTTCCCACCCACTTTCCGCCCACATCCCACACTCTCCCACCCACATACCAGCCTCATACCCTCCCATTTATCGCTTACTTCCCGCCCACTTCCCACTCACATCCCAACCAAATCCCGCCCATTTCCCACCCTCATCCCTCCCACTTCACGCTTAATTCGGGTGATGGAAATTAGACCGCGTGAATTTAGACCGCCGTCGGCGGTCTAGTTTCATTTTGCAAAATGAATTTAGACCGCCAGCTCAAAATGAAATTAGACCGCGCGGCCTTATTTCATTTTTCAAAATGAATTTAGACCGCCATTACAAAATGAAATTAGGCCGCGCGGTCTAATTTCATTCTGCAAAATGAATTTAGACCGCCATCACAAAATGAAATTAGGCCGCGGGGTCTAATTTCATTCTGGAGAATGAAATTTGACCGCCATTACAAATATAATGTATTTTTTGAATTTCTAGTAAAAGAAATTATCTAAATATAAATATAAAAAATAATAAAAATTTGATACAAAAAAATCGCGCGATTTTTTTGTATCAAATTTTACCTGCGGCGCTAACATTAAGTTAAAAACCATATAAGTATTAAAAATAAATAATGAAAATTTGATACAACAAAATCGCGCGATTTTTTTGTATCAAATTTTCGCCTGCACGGCGCTAACATCGATTCAATTTTTTAAATAAAATAATGAAAATTTTGCACAATGCAAATCACTTAATTTATCAACATACTTTTTGCACATCTGTACAAAAAGTCAAATACTTAGTCTAAGATCAAGCCCGCGGTCTAATTTCATTTTGTGATCGCGGCCTAAATTCATTTTGAAAAATGAAATAAGGCCGCGCGGGCTAGCTTCATTTTGTGATGGCGGTCTAAATTCATTTTGCAAAATGAAATAAGGCCGCGCGGTCTAATTTCATTTTGTCATGGCGGTCTAAATTCATTTTGCAAAATGAAATAAGGCCGCGCGGCCTAATTTCATTTTGTCATGGCGGTCTAAATTCATTTTGAAAAATGAAATTAGGCCGCGCGGGCTAATTTCATTTTGAGCTGGCGGTCTAAATTCATTTTGCAGAATGAAATTAGGCCGCCATACAAAATGCACCGCGGTCTAAATTCACGCGGTCTAATTTCACAGAGCCGCTTAATTCCCGTCCACTTCCCACCCACCTATCACCCAAATCCAGCCCACTTCCCACCAACTTTGCGCCCACATCCCAACCACCTCCCACCCACATCCCTCCCACTTAACTCTTACTTCCCGCCCACTTCCCACCCACCCACATCCCTCCCACTTCCCGCCCAATTCCCACCCACTTAGCGCCCACTTACCAACCACATCCCGCCCACTATTCCCCCACTTCCCAGTGGGCATCCCGACGGTATTTCCAACATTGGAAAATGCAATCACTAATTATTTAGTATTTCATTCCTACAAACCGACTTTCAAGTCAATCAAAGTCAAGAATAATAGTTTTTTGCATGCACTTTCCACTTAGGGGGGAGGGTTAATTTTCCGGAAGATTGGTATGCAGTTGTTGTTGAATTTTCATATAGAGCTTTGAAAATGAGTTTGAACTTGATCGGTTGAAAAACAAAAAAGTTTCATACAACAGTTTTCCGCGAATTTTCCGACTTTGGGGATTATTATTATTTGTTGTTGGGGAAGTGGTGCACCGCGACCAATTTTGGTCTATTGTGCCCCCTACTGAATTTACAACTCCCCTAGCAACCCTAATTCCTGTACAAAAGCCAGGATTTTTGTGGGTTCTAAGTTACTGATATTGCTTGGGTGTAGAATGTGTTTCCCAAATCTGTTGAGTCTGCGCCTCGCTAGGGCATCGCAGTGTACTAGTATATGCTCAGAGGACTCCTCCTTCTCTTCACAGTATCTGCAAAGCTGGGTGTTTGTTATTCCCAACTTGTACATGTGGCTCCTCAGTCTGCAGTGACCCGTGTAGAGCCCTGTCAGAATTCTGAGGGCATTCTTTCCTTGTTGGATTAACTTTTGGAACCTTTTGAGGTCGTGGTTCACTATTAATGCTTTAGCTTGTCTCATTCCCCTGGTGTTTACCCAGGAGGCTGTTCTAAGCGTATTCTCTTACTTTCCTAAAAGTCCTTTTATTGTGTGTTGGCCTATGCCGCAGTAGGGTTCTGGCCCTACCATTGCGGTGGCTGCACCCTTGCGTGCCAGTTCGTCGGCCAATTCGTTTCCGGGGATGTTGTTGTGTCCCGGTATCCATCGTAGGGTCAGGTTGTTCCTGCTGCCTAGTTGGTCCAATTTGTTCTTTGTCTCTAAGACTAGCTTAGAGGTGAACTTATTGCTACTGAGTGCTTTAAGCGCTGCTTGGCTATCGGAGAGGATAGCTATTTCTCTATTATGGTAGTTCTTCCCCATATTACGGTCTGCACAACGGGAGATGGCACATACTTCAGCTTGAAATATACTTGTGAATTCTTGACTTTGGGGATAGATTTACCAAAATTTGAAAGTCACTTTGCTTATGTTTAATTATGTGTAACTTTGAAAATGAGTTTCGAGCTAATCGCTGGCAACAAAAGTTTCGCCCATACAACCTTGACCACCCACTTTCCACACAGGGTGGGTGAATTTTCCGGAAGATTGGTATGCAGTTGTTGTTGAATTTTCATATAGAGCTTTGAAAATGAGTTTGAACTTGATCGGTTGAAAAACAAAAAAGTTTCATACAAAATTTTCCGCGAATTTTCCACACTTCCCGGCAGAATTTTCCAAAATCCTTTCTTAGTACTCACTTTCAGCATAAGATTAAATTACTGTGAAAATCTCATCTTCCTATCTTTTATGGTTTAGGCTGTGCGACGGCCACCAGTCAGCCAGTCAGTCAATTAGTCAGGTTGAACTTTTTTATATATATACTTTATTATTTTGAAATACAGTCAAAATATTGATATTGAAAATATTGCTTTATGACACATTTATATTTAAAATGTTGTTATGATATTTCCCTAAAAGAATGTAAAAAGAATTAACACATACATTTTATTTCGGAATTTTTAGAGATTAAATACGAAACTCATCCCCTTTATTTCCCATATATTTCAAATTTTCGATTTTGAGGGCGAGCGCGCGTCCACTATATGAAGTCCGATCGCTTCCAAACTTTTAACTATATCTATTGGGACTAAAACGAAACTTTTTCCGCCCGGTATTTTGAAATCTATTTTAAAGGGCCAGTCTATTATGCATGCTTGTGGGCTTTAGACTATATGAACGAGTAGTTGTTTATTTTAGACTAAACTTCAACTTTGTACTGTATTTCTTGTCCATGTATTACGGGTTTCAAGCTAAAGTTGAAAGACTGTAAATGTACAATGGTGAAAACTTGTCTTTTTTTGGGCAACTTTTGTATTTTGAGTATGAAGGTGTAATCTGTTGATTTGTTACTAAGATATGTTTTGTAGGCCAAGCCAAGAGCAATAACCGTGCAAAGAATGGAAAAGTAAAGTTTGAAATAGCTTACGAGATATGGAATTGGGCCGTTGGGCTAATCCAAAACAAGAAAACAATCTTATTAAATTTTTTAGAAACTTGGACGCGGACAAAGTCGCGGCGGGTTCAGCTAGTAATCTATATAAATTAAGGTTTCAAATAAATTACGTCGAACATTCTTGGCAGAGTTATTTCTCAAACTAAGCAATAGATGGCGCCACTACTTTAACCGTTTGCTTGGCAGACCAAGTTTTGAGAAAAAACTAATTTTTGTTTACTTATTTTCGCGATTTGGAAACCAAAGAAAAATTTAACAATTTTTAAGTGTGAGTGATTTGAAAGTATGGGTTCAGATGTTAATTTTCAGATTTTTTAAATATTTTTGGATAGCAAGCAATTGAAAATAATTAAATTTTTTAAATTTGTTTTTCAAATCGACTTTACCCGATAATTGAGTATATTTCGGCAAAATGCTGAAAATACGTATATACTATTTTACTACAAGGAATACGAAAAACATTATTTCGATCCAAAAAAAATCCCAGTGGGCGATTTTTCATGGAATCACCCATATATGGCAGCTATACGATATATTCATCAGATTTTGACCAAACTCCCCACAATTGTGTTGAAACTGATAATATTAGTATTAGTAATATAAGTAGTATATTCCGACAAATGTGCACCGTACTTGTACCAAGAGGCTTCTTGCAAAGTTTGGTAAAGGTACATAGCTTTAACACTGATGTAGGGATAGCATTGAAACAGACGGACGGGCAGACGGACATGGCTAAATTAACTCAGCTCGTAATGCTGATACTCTATATGGGCGTAGATTCTTCTTTCTATGCTTTACAAATATCCAGAAAGAAAGTGAGTTTCGGCTAGTTGACAAGCATTTTGGTTTATGCACGTTTTATTTCATTTTCTTTGTTTAATTCCTCCTACGACGCACAATGAAGATGACCTTGCGGCACCTTCTCGGATTGCGGCACCTCCGAACTGGTCGCCGGGTGTTGCACCAGTTATTGCCTCGCCAGCAAAGCCTTGTGCCTGCTGTTCTTATTGTTGTTGCTGCTGCTGCTGTTGAGGTTGCAGATGCAGCTGTTGTTGTTGCCGTTGCAGCCGTTGTTGCCGTTGCAGCCGTTGTTGCGGCTTGTGATGCAGCCAATTGAATGGACAACGTGATCAAAGCGATGGCGATAAGGAACTTCATTTTGTAGTGGAGGACTTTAAGTCGAAATGGTTGCGGTTGGTTGAAAGATCTTGTTGTGTCTGTTCAATGGCGACTGTGCGTTTTTATAGTGATTTCGATAATGATTCAATGGGTTTCGATGAGTTCTTCCCTGTTTGGCAATCAAATAGGCTTCTTGAGTGGAGTTTGCCTTAGGTCAACAAAACGTACATAAGTTCATAAATGTGCTCTAGTAAGAATGTTTGATCAGCTTAAGTAATTATGTAATTATTTGTTTCATTATGGAACTCAAAAAACACAATCTGTAACAATGTCTGCGTATTATATTGAATTGCTGTTTGAGCTCACTTTACGGAGAAGTACCTTGACTACTTCTGACTACTATATTACAGCACTGCTTTCGTCGCGACGGGGCTATCTTGATCAGTTCAGCGCGGAACAAATAAAAATTAAACCACAAAATTTATTCCTAACAGACAAGAGCAAAAATTATAATGCCACAAAGTCGCTGCGGTCATCCATGGTTACTTGAATTTTGAAATATGCAGGTTGTGAACAAAAATATGTGATTTATCTTCTTCAAAAGTAAATAACTAAGAAAAAATTAAAGGTTTTGAGGTCCCTTAAATACGATAGCATTTTCAAGTGCATAAAGCATATGTAAAATGTAATGTAAAATTGAGTGTACTGCCGCAAAGTGGCCCAGCCCAGCTTCTCTCAATCTCTTGGCGTGTATTGAATTTTTCTCACAAGTGAAAGGGACCTACAGTTTAACCCCGAATCCGAAGATTGAGAAGCTCTTTCATGGATAGTTACTTCACAGCTGGCTCCAATAGCTGGTAAGGGTGACCGAATGTGTAAATACTATTTTCTAAAGAAAAAAAAAACTTTTTCTTAGATAATTCGAGACGGGATCGAATTTAAGCGCCACTAACCACTATCCGCTGGGTCACACCCGACACTTCACGACACTCACACCTTTCTTTTATACCCTGTACCCATAAAAATTGGGTAGAAGACGATTATGAAATCGTGCAAATGTATGTAACACGTATAGCCATGTCCGACTGTCTGTCTGAATGAACGCTTCGATCTCAAAGACTGTAGTAGATCGAGCCACAGTTTTTAGCATATATGTATACTATACCCACATCGAGTTTGTTTCAGATTTGGAAAATTCCTCCTCCTCCATCTATTAACAGCGAAAAACTGTCACTCTCTCAGTATAATCGCGCAACGCTCTTACTTGTTCTTATTTGTTTAAGTTGTTTATTTGCATTTCTCAAAATCTCTAGTAAAAAACCTTAGTTATTTCATGTCAGCCAAAACCAACCAAATAATAATGTTGCCAACTTGCTCAAAATATCATCTTGCCATTTTAGGAGTTTTTTATACCCTTGGAGAGGGTATATTAAAATTGTCCGGATGTTTGTAACGCACAGAAGGAACCATCTCCGACCACATAAAGTATATATATTCTTGATCAGCATGATGAGCTGAGTTGATATAGCCATGTCCGTCTGTCCGTCTGTTTCTATGCTATCTCCTCCGTCAGTCTTAAAGCTATCTTAACCAAACTTTGCACGAAGTCTTTTGGTACAAATACGCTGCACATTTGTCGGAACCGGCCGGATCGGATGACTATAGCATATAGCTGCCATAGGAACGATCGGTTGAAAAATTAGTTTTAGTGAGAAAACTTTTTTGTTTTCAATGCTATCGCTCCCAACGCTCGTATTTATAAGTTTTCAATGATTTTTTCATAATTTCAACAAGATTTGTCGAGATCGGAACACCATATAGTGTAGCTGCCATACAAACTGTCAGGCATATATCAAGCTCCAAGGGTATATAAACTTCGGTTGAGCCGAAGTTAGCTTGCCTGCATTTAATTTTTTTGTATACAAAATTAAATAAGTTGGATCTTATATTAAAGAAGACAAAAATTATAATTTATAGCCTAACGATCGGTTGCTTAATGAGGATCAAACAAATACATCAGTTCACAAATTAACTAACGGAAGTTGGCATGTCATAGAGGTCCTGAGCAGGAAATCGTATTCGAGGGGCTAAGTGGCTGTGGTAGCAGCATGGGATACCCTAACAAAGAGACTTAATGTCTTGGGCCCACCATGTAAAACAGGCAAAAAATGGCAACGAGCAAGTACAGAAATCAAAAATCGTGAGGTAAATATGAAATAACATTATCATTTGTAGGTATGAAAAGACTAGAAACAAGCAATTAGAAAACAAGGGGGGGGGGGGTTGTACGATCACTTATTTGCTCATAACTTGAGAACCGCTCATCCGATCTTATAATTTCTTCAGCAAATCGATACATTTTTCCAATTACTAGCTATCTCTAGAAAGTACAAATCGTCTATCTTCAAAACTGTAGGAGATATAACGTTTTTTCCAAATTGCGCGGGCGGGAGGGGGCGTGGCAAAATTTAAAATAAACTTGATCTGCCTGCAACTATAAGTAGTATTTGTCCCATACATGTCAAACCTCTATCTCTTACCATCTCTAAGATCTGTTTGTTCATACGGACGGACGGACAGACAGACGGACATGACTATATCGACTCGGCTGTCGATCAAGAATATATATACTTTATATGGTCGGAAATGATTCCTTCTCCCTGTTACATACTTTTGCACAAACTTAATATACTCTATGTACCTGCGGTACAGAGTATGAAAATTGCAGAAAACAAAAAGAAAAGCAGAGCTACTACGGCGGTCCCTATAAGGCACGAGGCCTTCACTACAACTACGGACTCATTAGCAGTCAGCTGGTCGATGTCGTTTGGCCTAGAGATAGAACACATTCCGCCTAAGGCTGTGGATGAATTTGCACATTAACTCCCATAAGAAAAACCTTGTTTTTGAGAATCCTATGAAACTCCCAAAATTCATTACCCAGCATACGGTGCAGTGTGACACTTCAACGCCAAAATACCACCCTTCATAAAAATACCACCAAATGTGAAACGGTCACACTGCGCTGATTTGCTTGCATTTTAATTAAGTTAGTTGTTTTTGCTAATTTTTAGGCATTTTTGGAGGATATTTGAAATGTTGAAGTCACGCGCAAAGCAAAATCTTACTATTGGTTTTAAAATAGTTCAATCGATGATTTTTGTCGAGCTTTTGCTGCTAACGTTCCGACGGGTAGGTGTCGGAAAAATATGTGCGTCAAAATAGCGACGGATATTTAGCGACGATTTGGAACGATGGAATCTGGAACACTATAGCAATTTTTATTTTTTAAATTTCACGTCAATTAAAGACATAGTTGAGCAACTGAAAATGCAGAAATGTTAAGAAAGACGTAAACTATTGTTTTTATTGGGCGGGAGGTGGATTAAAGCTTTTTGGGTATTAAAAATCAAGTGTTGAAAAATTGACTTTCCACTAAAATGCAAATAGCTCAATTCTCACCTCGCGTAGGGCAATGCACGATATATCAGCGCATTTGCAATAGTTTTAGCTGTTTTTCAGTGAAAGGCTCATCAAAATCATGTGGAGCGTTTTCGAGATATCTTCATTTTTGTGAGACCACCTACCTTGTCCGCCCATACAAAAAACACCTGTTTGGCATAGGGTTACAAATGTTCATTAATATCTCGACTTACAGCTCGCGTAGCGCAATTCGCGGTATACCTGTGAATTCGTCATGCTTTTGACAGCATTTTAGTAAAAGCTAGATCAAAATCATGTGGAGCATTTGGGAGAAAAGTGATGTTTTGTAGACACACTAAATCCACCAATTAAAAGCCCGCGCCTGAAATGGAACCAGTGCAGTATCGGAACCAGTTCATATTCCTATCGATATGCGATCATTTGAATTGGGAAAAAATGGTCTGCCTAAATCGTCGCTAGCTAAATAGCGCGATTTTAAGCTCGCGTAGCCCTATTGGCGGTATGCGGGATTAATCTAGAATTAATTCCGCATCTTTTGCATCCTCACTGATCAAAATTATGTGGAGGGTTTTTGCAAAAAATGCATTTTTCTTTCAGGCCAAATATTCAGCCGCACTGGCAAGGCCGCCGCCCACTAGTCTACGAATACTAGAGGTGCGCGCGTGAGCAAATTTTCTTTCACGTCATGAATGCTTTATGATATAAAAATACATATACGCACAATTCTCGAGGGTACTGTATTCATTCAGAAAATTGTTTTCCAAATCCAATAAAATGTTTTACAAAAATAAACAAAAATATTTTTTTATCGAACCTTGTGTTTTAAAAACTCCAAGCTATTTTAGTCAAAGAACTTGATAATAGTTTAAGAAATGTTCGCTGTTTTCCAAAAAGTGGCTTTGGAAAAAAAAAATTCAGCTTGGACATTTTTGAGATATTTTATTTTTACCATGTCTTGACGCATTTTGGCTCAAATTTCTTGATAACTATTTAACCAATTTTCAAGTTTTATTCGACGGATCCAAAAATATCATAGTTCACACCAGAATCACATAATTTCTTTACAAAACTCGTTTTAGTTTTCCCTATCAGACAATCTCTTCTCAAAAGATTTTTGAAGATTTATATTAAAAAACAGTATCTCTTAATTTTGATCGATTTCAAACATGGATTTGATGCAGTTGTGTCTTAGCTTTCACCGAAAATATTAGTTGGTCAAAATATGTTAAATAGTTATCAAGAAATTTAAGCAAAATGCATCGAGACTTGGAAAAAAATCTCAAAATATGTCCAGGCACAATTTTCAAAAGCCACTTTTGGAAAATAGCGAACATTTTGTAACTCGTTTTAAAGTTTTTGACTAAAAAACACTTTAAATTAAAAAAAAAAAAAAAACAAGAGGCAAGCTAACTTCGGCTCGACCGAAGTTTATATACCCTTGGAGCTTGATATATGCCTGACAGTTTGTATGGCAGCTATACTATATAGTGGTCCGATTTCGACAAATCTTGTTGAAATTATGTAAAAGCATTGAAAACTTATCAATACGAGCGTTGGGAGCGATAACATTGAAAACAAAAAAGTTTTTCTCACTAAAACTAGTTTTTCAACCGGTCGTTCCTATGGCAGCTATATGCTATAGTCATCCGATCCGGCCGGTTCCGACAAATATGCAGCGTATTTATACCAAAAGACCTCGTGCAAAGTTTGGTTAAGATAGCTTTAAAACAGACGGAGAAGATAGCATAGAAACAGACGGACAGACGGAAGGACAGGCGGACGGACGGACGGACAGACGGACATGGCTGTATCAACTCAGCTCGTCATGCTGATCAAGAATATATATACTTTATGTGGTCGGAGATGCTTCCTTCTATGCGTTACAAACATCTGGACAATTTTAATATACCCTCTCCAAGGGTATAATAGGGATCGATTAAAAAGTTTTTCATATGAAAGGGTCGGAAACAGATATTGTTTTTGTTTATTTTTGTAAATCTTACCATCGGATCTGCTTAAAAACAATTTTTTCAGAATTGTGCAAAAAATTTTTATTTCGTGAAGCATTCGTGACGTGAAAGAAAATGTGCTCACGCGCGCACCTCTAGTATTCATAGACTAGTGGGCGGCGGCCTTGCCAGAGCGGCTGAATATTTGGCCTGAAAGAAAAATGAATTTTTTGCAAAAACCCTCCACATGATTTTGATCAGTGAGGATGCAAAAGATGCGGAATTAATTCTAGATTAATCCTGCATACCGCCTATAGGGCTACGCGAGCTTAAAATCGCGCTATTTAGCTAGCGACGATTTAGGCAGACCATATGTGGCCATCGACTAGTAGGCGGCAGCCTTGCCAGTGCGGCTGAACATTTGGCCTGAAAGAAAAATGCATTTTTTGCAAAAACCCTCCACATGATTTTGATGAGTGAGGATGCAAAAGATGCGGAGTTAATTCTAGATTAATCCTGCATACCGCCTATAGGGCTACGCGAGCTTAAAATCGCGCTATTTAGCTAGCGACGATTTAGGCAGACCATATGTGGCCATCGACTAGTAGGCGGTAGCCTTGCCAGAGCGGCTGAACATTTGGCCTGAAAGAAAAATGCATTTTTTGCAAAAACCCTCCACATGATTTTGATCAGTGAGGATGCAAGAGATGCGGAATTAATTGCAGATTAATCCTGCATACCGCCTATAGGGCTACGCGAGCTTAAAATCGCGCTATTTAGCCAGCGACGATTTAGGAAGACCATTTTTTCCCAATTCAAATGATCGCATATCGATAGGAATATGAACTGGTTCCGATACTGCACTGGTTCCATTTCAGGCGCGGGCTTTTAATTGGTGGATTTAGTGTGTCTACAAAACATCACTTTTCTCCCAAATGCTCCACATGATTTTGATCTAGCTTTTACTAAAATGCTGTCAAAAGCAAGGCTGCAAACCGATCCTGAACCGATCCCCTAAGAACCGGTTCGGTTCGGGTTTTTTGGGCCCGACGAACCGGACCGTGAACCGAACCCCTAATATTTTTGAAAGCTCGAACCTGAACCCGAACCGGACCACTTTTTCGAAAAATTAGGTTCGGTTCGCAAAATTAAGTAGTTATTCCAGGGAAATAAAGAAATTACAGGTAATCCGACTTGTATCATTCAAAAAGTTCTTCAATCCTACGACATTTCTCTAGTTCAGATTTATACTATCGACGTCAATAATGGAGCGAATATGGTTCGAGCTCGAGCACATTTAAATGATAACTGCAGAGCAGAAAAGGAATGCAACTATGTATGAAGAATGAAATGTTGATGAAGGTTGCTCATGTGAATCAAAAGGATTTCTTGATTTGAACGATGACCTGAATAGATTACCTGGAGGACTCAATAATTACAGTTCGATTGTTTTAATCGTTTAAACACTTTGTAAAGACCAGTGCTAGACTGTTGGCCGCGATGGAACTCAGTCTACAAAATGTACAAACGCTTACTAACTCTTAAAACCGCTTTAGCTAAAAACATTTAAATGGAACGTATTTCAAAATATCTGTTTAATGCTACGGCCAATAATAAAACTTTTGTAAAGCTGCAGGATTCACAATTACTACCAAGTGATTTTTAGAAAAAGAAGAATTGTTTTAAATTCCTTAGCAACACATTGTTTATAAAGATCTCAATGCCTCGATAATCGTTCTTATATTATGAGATCAGTACCAATTTTTGCTTCAATGCTCTTAGACCCAAGCTTTCCAACTTAGGTATCTTCTGATCAAACATATAAGTTGTAAAGCAACACATTACAGAATGCTGACTGACAGCAAGACATTCTTAATGAGAGTTATCCAAATTTAACTTTAAACGACTCAACGTCTGATTACGAAGAAGAGAAGTTTAGTTCTCAACTCCCCTTCAGTTTACGTATTAACGTTGAGCTCTGGGTCAACAAGGTTTACGGAAGTTGATACTCATATCAATAGTAAGTAGACCCGGTTTAAGTAAATTCGGAATTTCTTAAGCAGTTGAAACAGACAGTTCAATGCCAAGTGGATTCAATTCGTAGAAAAAGAAAGCCTTGATCTAGTAACCACAGATTTCTTTACCACCTTCCGCATAAATTTGTAAAAGTAAAACGGCCAATTCAGCCTAAAACGGAGCCTACTAGATGTCATGGGTGATGTGTCAAACAGTGTGAAGGCAGACTTACCTTCAACAAAGCAGTTCTCAAAAGTTGAAAGTGTCACCTTATGAATTTTATTACAAAAATTAGATTATTGAAATATAGAATATTATTTTAAAATGTAAGTATTTATAAATCGAAACTATTCATAAATGTTTTAGCGAACCGAGGTTCGAACCAAAACCTTGGGTTCAGCGGTTCCGAGAACCGGTCCGCGAACCGAACCTTAGACTTTACAACAGGTTCGAACCCCTGAACCGAACCTTCTGCAAAATTTTAGAGGTTTGCAGCCTTGGTCAAAAGCATGACGAATTCACAGGTATACCGCGAATTGCGCTACGCGAGCTGTAAGTCGAGATATTAATGAACATTTGTAACCCTATGCCAAACAGGTGTTTTTTGTATGGGCGGACAAGGTAGGTGGTCTCACAAAAATGAAGATATCTCGAAAACGCTCCACATGATTTTGATGAGCCTTTCACTGAAAAACAGCTAAAACTATTGCAAATGCGCTGATATATCGTGCATTGCCCTACGCGAGGTGAGAATTGAGCTATTTGCATTTTAGTGGAAAGTCAATTTTTCAACACTTGATTTTTAATACCCAAAAAGCTTTAATCCACCCCCCGCCCAATAAAAACAATAGTTTACGTCTTTCTTAACATTTCTGCATTTTCAGTTGCTCAACTATGTCTTTAATTGACGTGAAATTTTAAAAATAAAAATTGCTATAGTGTTCCAGATTCCATCGTTCCAAATCGTCGCTAAATATCCGTCGCTATTTTGACGCACATCGGAAAAATTACAATCTATTTTTTCTGCTACCACCCTATCGGAATTGAATCAGCTGTTTGTGCCTGTCAAGTAAGCGGCGCCTCGAGCTTTCCAACGCTGAGGCACGGAAATTTTAGTTTGTCTGAGTTCCACCGAGCGTAAGAGGCCTGTCGGAATTTTACGAATGCTTTTCGACACATTTTTTATACCCTGTTCCCATTAAAAATGGGAAAAAGGGGATCATCAAGTTGTGCAAATGTATGTAACAGGAAGAAGGAAGCATCTCCGACCACATAAAATAAATAAATATATTCTTGATCGGCATCAACAGCCGAGTCGATTTAGCCATGTCCGTCTGTCTGTCAGTCCGTCTGCCCGTAAGTCCGTCTGTCTGTCCGTCTGTCTGTCTGTATGAACGCGTCGATCTCAGAGACTGTAATAGATAGAGCCACAAGTTTTGGAATGTATATAGGTGTATACTGTAGCCACATCGAGTTTGTTTCAGATTTCGAAAACTCCACATCCTCCATTATTTAGCAGCGAAAAACTATCACTCTCTCTGCATAAGCGCGTTGATCTCACACAATATAAGAAGTAGAGCCACAATTTTTAGCATGTATGTAGGTGTACACCGTACCCAGATAAAGTTTGCTCCAGGTTTAGCAAATTCCTCCTCCATCTTCTTCTAACCGCGAAAAACTGTTAGAGCTTCAATTTTTAAGTTTGAACCTAGTGTCTTAATATATATTCAGCAGGGTTGGGTCATTAGCATTATTAATTGGCATTATAAATTTCAATTCCAATTGAAATATTTTGAATTGGCATTGAAATGAAATAATTCTAATTCAAATTTTTCAATTGGCATTTATATTTTTTTTGCCAATTGAAAAATTTGAATTAGAATTATTTCATTTCAATGCCAATTCAAAATATTTTAATTAGAATTGAAATTTATAATGCCAACTAGCAAAAAGCCCGTCGCGCTTCGCTGCGCCTTGAACAGTATAGAACCCATATCAGAATCAGTTTGAAGTCAATCGTGAGAGTCAAATATTTATCAAATTTAAAAACATTCTATAAATTTGTTTACTACTTTGCTTTTTCACCGTTACGACTTTGCTGCTGCGTTCTTACCACCCTCATCCCACCTACACCCCACCCACTCCCAATCTACTTCTTACACAACTTCCACCCGTTTCCCACCTACTTTCCACCCACTTCCAGCCCACATCCCACCCACATCCCACACACCTCCCACCCACCTCCCACCCACACCCCGCCCAAATCCCACCCACCTCCCACCCACATCCCTCCCACTTCCCATCCAGTTTCCACCCATCTCCCACCCAAATCCCACACACCTCCCACCCACACCCCGCTCAAATCCCACCCACCTCCCACCCACATCCCCTCCAGTTCCCACCCATCTCCACCCACATCCCACCCACTTCCCGCCCAAATCCCACCCACCTCCCACCCACATCCCACACACCTCCCACCCACCTCCCACCCACATCCCCTCCAGTTCCCAACCATCTCCACCCACATCCCTCCCGCTTCCCATCCAGTTTACACCCATCTCCCACCCAAATCCCACCCACATCCCCTCTAGTTCCCAAATCGTTTCTCTTCGATTTATGCTCTCTGGGCTTTGGTTTTGCGTGCGCTCTCTGCTCTCGCAACTGTAAAGCAAAGTGTGTCTTTCGAAATGAACTGGGAGCAAATGGCCTGCAACCTTGACCACCATCTTTCCACCCAGTGGTGGTTGATTTTCCGGAAGATTAGTATGCAGTTAATGTTGAATTATTTTTATTGATTTTTGAAAAAAAGTTTGAACTTGATCGGATGAAAAACAAAGAAGTTTCATACAAAAGTTTTCCGACAATTTTCCGCATTTCCCGGCAAAATTTTCCAAAATCCTTTCTTATTACTCACTTTCAGCATAAGATAAAACTACTGTAAAAAGCTCAGTTTCCAATCTTTTATGGTTTAGGCTGTGCGACGGTCACCAGTCAATGAGTCAGTCAGTTTGAACTCTTTTTTATATATATACTAGCAAATAACCCGTCGCGCTTCGCTGCGCCTTCAACAGTATAGAACCAACGCACACTCACTTCATGTCCACATCCCACACACTTCCCGTCCACTTCCCGCCCTCTTCCCGTCCACTTCCCGCTCACATCCCACCCACTTCCCGCCCACATACCACCCCCATCCCACCCACTTCTCGCCCACATACCACCCACTTCCCACCCTCTCCCGTCCACTTCCCGCCCACATCCCACCCGCTTCCCGCCACATCCCACCCGCATATCACCCACTTCCCGCCCCTTTCCCACCCACTTCCCAACCACTTCCCAGGCATCTCGGCGGTATTCCAACATCGGAAAATAAAAACAAAAATTAATTCCGATTTGGACCTTACAAACCGAATTTCAAGCCAATCGGATGAAAAATAGTTTTTTGCATGCAGAATTTTCCGGCCATTTTCCTCACGGGCGGATTTTCCGACATTGAATCGTATTAATTATATCGTATTCTATCCTCACAAACCGCGTTTCAAGCCAATAATATGAAAAATAGTTGTTTTCATGCTGAATTTTCCAGGAATTTTCCGACCGTCAGGGCATATTTTCCAACTTCGGAAAATCACATTTCAATTTAGTTCACCTACTTTCCTTTCAAACCGAATTTCAAGCCAATCGGATGAAAAATAATTTTTTTCATGCAGAATTTTCCGGGAATTTTCCGACCGTTGGGTCAAATTTTTCAACTTCGGAAATAGAGGTAGGCGCGGGTCGGGCTTTTTTTCGTGGCCCGCGGGCTTACACAGGCCCGGAGCGGGCCCGGGCCTTAAAATTAAGATTCGTGCGGGCTTCGTGCGGGCCCGGGCCTTAGCAAAAAGGCCCGGCCCTTAAAAGCCCGAAATAGGCCCGTAAAAGCCCGAAATAGGCCCGAAAACAATTTTGATTTGTTCGCGCTATTTTTGTTTATGCTCGAATTAGAACCGCCATTTATCGCATTTTAATTGTTTATCGATACTACTATCGATTTGCTTATACATAACAAGTTATTGTTTGCTCACCACTAATTCAAAATTGGCGTCCTATTGTGAAATTGATAAAACTTTGCAATATTTGCAAATATTTGCATTGTGGTCAAAAAAATTATGTAAACTTTGCAGAGCACACTTGATTTCCAAAAAATAACTGAGTTTAAAACAATGACCCTAAGCGCATTAGAAAAAAGGTTTCTTCCGGCAATCGCTCATTTGGTTGGGCTTTTCTTGAACCCTCCTTATAGAGAGATGAATTTCCTCTCAGAGGAAAACAGATATAATGTGTTAGCTACGGTAAAAGCAATGCTCTCCGAATTTATAGGGGATCGTGAATATAGTAGCGTTGATGATATAACTAATAACATAAACCCAAATAATTCCGAAAATGGAATGTTTGCTGAATTTTTAGACTTAAGTTATATAAAAAAACGAAAAGTTGAGAAAAACGCTATCGACATAGAGCTTGACAAATATTTGGCCTATCCAGCAGCTCCTGGCACACATATTTTAGAATTCTGGAAAAATGCAAGGGACTTAAAATACCTTCCCAAATTAGCTCGGACCATTCTGGCTATTCCCGCCAGTTCGTCTACGAGCGAAAGGCTTTTTTCAACATCGGGCCATGTTTTAAATGAAAAACGCACTAGGCTAAAAAGCTCAAATTTAGAAAAAATCAAGTTTCGTGCCGGGCCGGGCCGGGCCCGGGCCTTGGTGAAAAAGTTTCGTGTTGGGCCGGGCCGGGCCTCTCAAAAAAGAGTTCGTGTTCGTGCCGGCCCGGGCCTCAAAATACAGGCCCGCGCCCACCTCTATTTCAATTCATTTCACCTACTTTCCTTTCAAACCGAATTTCAAGCCAATCGGATGAAAAATAATTTTTTTTCATGCAGAATTTTCCGGGAATTTTCCGACCGTTGGGTCAAATTTTCCAACTTCGGAAAATCACATTTCAATTCATTTCACCTACTTTCCTTTCAAACCGAGTTTCAAGCCAATCGGATGAAAAATAGACTTTTTCATGCAGAATTTTCCGGGAATTTCCCGGCCGTTGGGTCAAATTTTCCAACTTCGGAAAATCACATTTCAATTCATTTCACCTACTTTCCTTTTAAACCGAATTTCAAACCAATCGGATGAAAAATAATTTTTTTCATGCAGAATTTTCCGGGAATTTTCCGACCGTTGGGTCAAATTTTCCAACTTCGGAAAATCACATTTCAATTCATTTCACCTACTTTCCTTTCAAACCGAGTTTCAAGCCAATCGGATGAAAAATAGATTTTTTCATGCAGAATTTTCCGGGAATTTTCCGGCCGTTGGGTCAAATTTTCCAACTTCGGAAAATCACATTTCAATTCATTTCACCTACTTTCCTTTCAAACCGAGTTTCAAGCCAATCGAATGAAAAATAGATTTTTTTATGCAGAATTTTCCGGGAATTTTCCGGCCGTTGGGTCAAATTTTCCAACTTCGGAAAATCACATTTCAATTCATTTCACCTACTTTCCTTTCAAACCGAGTTTCAAGCCAATCGGATGAAAAATAGTTTTTACCACCAACGGAAACTCCTGTGAAAATTACAGCCTTCTAACTCTTACCGTTTGGGCTCTGCGATGATTGCCAATCAGTCAGTCAGTCAGTCAGTCAGTGAATCAGTGAATCAGTCAGGGCACTCTCTTTTATATTTATAGAGATTAAAAAATTTTGAATTTGCATTGCCAGACTTAATGCCAATTAAAATAAAGCATTATCAATTGGCATTACCAATTATTAATGCTAATTGACGAAAATAATGCCAGCGGCACAACCCTGATATTCAGTAAGGCCCAACATCTATCTATTCTGTGTACCACAATGAGATCCGAGCAAGAACACCGAAGATATGTACATAAGTGCGCCTGCCCATTTATAAGTTTTAAAATAAATGGAATTCAAAGCTTTAGGAACCACATTACTTGGAACAGGGTATTTTGCTGTCGGGGCACTCGACCGCAACACTCTTACTTGTTTTATATAGAGTTGACACCCAGCTAAAGCGATTTAGTTTGTCTGAGTACTAAGCTTAAGGAGAAAAATTTGTCTATAGCATAAATTTGTGGCAAAAAAGTGTGTGAGGGGCTATCTCCGCAACACGTGCACAAATTGCATGCAGTTTTTTTTTTGCGTCACAAGTTGAGGCTTCGAGGAGCATTGAAAGAAGTCAAGACATTGCACATCGCAATGAAAATAGCCGTCTACGCTCAGCAAGGTCCCGTTCCGATCAACGGAACAATCGTGCAACAGCAACTGCAAATAAGCGTCGTTCATTACAAAATCTACAAGGTGTTGCGATCACGTACAATCGCTTCCGCTTCTCAAAGGCATATTATAATTGGTCCAATGAACGAACGTGCGAGTTGTAAAGTGCGCTTGCCTGAATTGGGGAGCCCGCCACAACACACACACAACGCCACAACACATCGAGCACATTACTTAATGGATTGACACCTGTGTCTAATCATTTTTTGGAATATACGAAAGTATTAAATTCATTTGTGGCCGTCTGTGGCCCAGCGGTTAGTGCGCTGGACTGCTGTGCGGAAGGTCGTGGGTTCGATCCCGCCTCTGAACATCTAATAATAAAAGTTTTTTTCATTCTTTTAGAAAATAGCTTTTACACATACGGTCACCTTTACCAGCTATTGGCGCCAGCTGTGAAGTAACTAGCCATGAAAAGCAAATTCTCAAACTTTGCCGTTCGGATCCGGCGTTAAACTGTAGGTCCCTTTCTCTTCTGCGGAAAAATTTAAAGCACACACGCCAAGAGATTGAGAGAAGCTTGGCTTGGCCCCGTTGGAGGAGCTGTATAATCAATTTTACATTTTTGACATTAAATTCATTTAGCGAAGCACGCGGGTTTGAAAGTAATTAAAATATCTCATATATACATATGTATTTAAATAATAATAATACACAAGTAAGAAAGTCGGTCAAGCCCGACTATAACATACTCTGTACCTGGAATAAAAGCTGAATGCAATGCTGCTGCTGCGCTCATCTCTAAGTCTCTTTCTCTTTCTCTCACTCTTTCTCTCTCTCTCTCTTTAAGATTGTGCGGTGTTAGTTGTAATTGGTTGGGAGGGGGTTGGGGGAGGGTGATGTACTTTTTTGCTCATAACTTGAGAACCGCTCATCCGATTTTTATCATTTCTTCGGCAAATCGATACATTTTGCTAATTACTAACTATCTCTAGAAGGTACGAATCGTCTATCTTCAAAACTGTAGGAGATATAACGTTTTTTCCAAATTGCGGGGGCGGGAGGGGGCGTGGCAAAATTAAAAATAAACTTGATCTGCCTGCAAATATAAGAAGCATTTGTCACATACATGTCAAACCTCTATCTCTTACGATCTCGGAGATCTATTTTTTCATACAAACGGACGGACAGACGGACGGACAGACGGACATGGCTATAGCGACTCGGCTGTTGATGCTGATCAAATATATATTTACTTTATAGGGTCGGAAATGATTCCTTCTCCCTGTTACATACTTTTGCACAAACTTGATATACTCTATGTACCTTCGGTACAGAGTATAAAAATAGAGGCAAGCTAACTTCGACTCGACCGAAGTTTATATACCCTTGGAGCTTGATATGTGCCTGACAGTTTATAATAATAATAATAATAATAATAATAATAATAATAATAATAATAATAATAATAATAATAATAATAATAATAATAATAATAATAATAATAATAATAATAATAATAATAATAATAATAATAATAATAATAATAATAATAATAATAATAATAACAACCCACTAAAAACCCCCCCTCATGTCGAGCCTTAATCCACTTCGGAAAAGCTTTCGCATTACTTCGAAGTGGGCCCATTTACGCGCTATGCGCTCCAATCTTTCGTCTGCGTCCAGACCCCCCTATTGCATCCTTTCATCCAAGTCTTTTTTCTTCAGGCGCAGGATTTTGCCAACAAAGTTGGCTACTTCTGTCCAATTCTCTTCTCTACTGGTCATTTTGGCAACAATATTCTCTGGTGTGGTGCATCCAGTTACGTGCCATAGTCTTTGACGTTCAGAGGCAAATCGTTCACAGTGGAAGATTGTATGTTCTACGTTATCCATCTCGGCGTCGCCATATACGCAGCTAGACTCCGTTGTTTTCCCCATTTTATGCAGATAGGTGCTAAAATATCCGTGTCCCGTTAGCAATTGTGTTACGTAGTAATCCACATCTCCGTGCTTTCTTTGGACCCATTTTTTCACGTCGGGCAAGAGCCTGGCGGTCCACCTTCCCGTTCTCTCGACTGCCCATCTGTTTTGCCACTGTGCAAGAGTTTCTTCTCTGCAGGAGTCTCTAATTTGTGCTGTTATATCTCCAGCTTGTCGCATCGTGTAGATTTTTCTGCGCTCGCTGGCTAGTAGGTCGATCGGAATTACTCCCGCGATGAGCTGAGCTGCAGCTCCTGATACCGTTCGGTGTGCACTAATTATCCTCAGCGCCGTTGTCCTTTGGATTGCAAGCAATGGATCTCGTCTGTATTTTAAACTCAATGTATCTGCCCATACCTCGCTGCCATACAACAGGATGGCATTATTGACCTCCATCAGCAGTTTCCGCCTTGACTGAAACGGTCCACCAGTATTTGCCATTAGTCTGCTAAGGGACTTTGTGGTCTCAGCGGCCCTGGACTTGGCATATTGTATCTGCGCTCCAAAAGTCAATTTTGAATCAAGCCGGACTCCCAGGTACTTTATTACTTTCTGAGTCCTTACAATAGTTTCGTCGACTCTCATGTCCACCTCAAGCGGGATCTGTTTTCCGGTGACTAACAGTAATTCTGTTTTTTCTGTCGCCAGCTGTAAGCCGTGCGAGTCCAGCCAGTCCTTAACTCGTACCATCACCTGCGTCAATTTACGTTGTGCGTACTCGGTGTTGCGCGCCGTTATGACTGCTACTATGTCATCTGCATATCCTACTAAAAAAGTGTCCTCAGGCATTTCCAGGTGGAGAATTGCGTCATAGCTAATGTTCCATAGTTCAGGTCCTAGGATGGATCCCTGTGCTGCTCCAGAGGTTATTTGCATACTTTTTCCGCCTACTTTTGTGTGGTAAAACAATTTTCGGTTTTCGAGGTAGCTGCTTATTATCCGCATGAGGTATCCGGGGATTCTGAATCGCTCCTTAAGTGCATAAATCATATGCTCCCATTTAACGCTGTAGAACGCGTTTTTCACATCTAGCGTTGCAAGCAATATAATGGGTCGTGAGAAATGATTTCCCTGCTGACTTGCCTGCGCCGCCTGCACGACCTCCTGTATGGCTCCGCATGTAGATCTGCCTGGTCTAAAGCCGTACTGCTTCGGGGATAGGCCACCAGCGCTTTCAACTGCAGCTGCTAATCGGGGCTTGATCAGCTTTTCCAATAACTTTCCCGTTGTATTTAGCATACATAGTGGTCGATATGCAGATGGGGTGGTGGGGTCACCTTTACCCTTGCTTATTAGTACCAGTCGTTGCTCTTTCCAGGGGTCTGGAAATATTCCATCCCGGATGCACGCGTTAAACATATTTAGCAAAGTATATGGTCGACTTTCAGTGATTGCCTTGAGAACCTCAGCTGGGATGTTGTCTGGTCCCGGTGCTTTCCTGTTTTTCAGGCTATTTGCCGCTCTAATAAGTTCGATCTCGGTAAAGGGTTGCACTTGCTCATCGGTTGAATGTTGCATTGCTGGTCTTATCTGATGAGGAGGAAACAGCGCTTTGACAATATTATCCATCTGTTGTTCATCTATATCTGGTAATGAGCTTTTAGCCCTGAGCTTTTTCATCACAATTTTATAGCCAAGACCCCATGGATCGGTATTTACGTCATTGCAGAGAGCTTTCCATTTCTCTCGCTTACTGTTGCGGATAGCAATATTTAAGTCCTTCTTTGCGCTCCTATATTGTTCCTCCTGTACTGTGAAATCTTCCCTACGCCTTGCTCTAGTGAGAAGACGTCTCTTCCTAATACACGTTTCTCTCAGTGTTTTTATTTCCTCCGTCCACCAGTATACTTCTTGTCCATTTCTGCGTCTGTTCCCAGTTTTGGGCATTGCGGCATCACAAGCTTTTCTAATAGTGAGCATAGTGTTGGTGACTATACCCTCGGCGCCAACAGTGTCCTGTGTTTCCGTTGTTCTCCTGTCAATTTCGCTTATCAAAAGGCCTTTGTTCAAACGATTTATGTTCCACCTGTGTCTTCGAGGCGCTCCATTTGAACCCGCGTTGCTTGTCCTGTTTTCTTTTAGGATGTAGGAGATATACTCATGGTCGCTTCCATTGTAAGTATCTAATACTTTCCAGTCTGCGATCTTATGAGCCAGGTTTTCTGACACCAGAGTTATATCCGGAATCGTGCCAACGGTTCCCGTTCGCCTGAATGTCGCAGTGGCACCAACGTTCGCCACTGCCATCCCCAGTCTTGCGGCCATATCTAGGACTCTGCGACCTCTTGAGTCAGTTGATGGCATACCCCACTCTTCCGCCCTCGAATTGAAGTCACCCGCTACAATGAGGTTTCCCTTTATTTGCCTTGCGGTGTCTTCAATATCATCGAGTTTGTCCTGAAATGTTTGTATATCGTCACTTGGTGTTAGGTAGCAGCTAAATATATTGCAGTCTCCAACTCGCGCGAATACGTAGCCCCTTCCTCGGTCGTCACTCAGATGCCGTACGCTGCTTACACCTGGGATCCATATTGCTGCAGTTTTTGTTTCGTCTTCCAGCCAGACGCCATTTTCCTTTCGCTTATACTGCTCGCTCACTATTACCAAATCTGCTTGCTCCTCCAGGACTATTTGTGAGAGAAGAGCATCCGCTGTTCTGCTTCTGTGTAAATTGGCTTGGAGAAACTTCATATTTTGTCCTTCCTTTTACTGGCAGCGCAGTTACTCGTACCTGGGAAGTGATTTACTTCTTTGTACTTCTCATGAGCGCATATACAGCACCTTGGTGGTTTCGTGCAGCTTTTCATTTTGTGGCCGCTATCTCCGCACCTAATGCATAGGTTCTTTCGGTCCGGTCCATTACAGTCCATCTGTAAGTGACCAACGCCAAAGCACTTGAAGCATCGCTTGATGTCGATGCTCCGTTTTACTCGGCAGCGCGTCCATCCTATCTTGATTCTCTGATCCTTCAGAATCTTTGCTGCGTCTTCAGTAGGCAGTATAACAAAGGCTCGCTTTTGCTCTGAGCTGTTTACATCAGTCAGTCGGACTTGGATGTCTTGACTAGGATCACCTAACGCTGCTCTTATTGCAGTCACAACTTCCTCCCCCTCTGTAAGGCTGTCTAAGTCCCGTATTTCCAGCTTAGTTGTTGGCTTAAGCACCTTGACTGACGCTCTCTCCTTGAGGGTGTCTTTGATGGTATCATAGAGCTTTTGGATTTCGCTCCCCTTCGCCAACTCCAGTAACATATCCCCTGATTTGGTTTTCCTGACCGAACGGATGGCGCTATCAGCTTCGTCTGGCTTCACGTTTTTCCGGAGGTCTCTTAGAACATCTGCGTAGCTCTTGCCTTCTGCTGGCTTAACTAAAACGGCGTCTGGGCGGCTTCGTGTCCTTGATCTAGCGGGTTTCTTCATACCCTTCTCGGCTTCTTGTTTCCTCTTGGTGCTGGCTTCAAACGCATTTTCGCTTGATTGTTTAGATTTGCCTCTTTTGCGGGACACAGTCTGGAATCCCTCATTAGGTTCCTTACTCTTCACCTTCTTTTTTGAGTCTTGCATAGCCGGACTGCTAGCGGTTCTCTTTGGATTTGACGTGACTGGTGTATCACTAATTTCTCTTTCTGGTTTTTTGCTTGGCAGCTTATTCAATTCCAGAGTTTTCTCCTTCTCGGCGGTTTTCCAACTCTTTCTATAGTTCCCGATTACTTCAAAGAGCTCACTTAGCTCCGACGCACCATCTTTAACGTCCATGCTAATATTTCTCTGCTTTAGCATGGCATGCTTCATTTTCCGAAGCACCGTTCTGCACTTTGCCAGCGATTCTTCCTCTAGAGCTCTCATCTTATATATAAGCTCCTGTCGTGGTGAGCTATGCATAATCGTTGCACCTTGTAGTGAAGCTGGGGTTTGCATATCTACGGGTGTGACCGCCACGGGTAAAGAGGCTGCGCTGGGTGGTGGCCAAGTTTCAGCTGCTTGCGCTTCCTTCGGGGTTTCCTGAACCGTGGGGTTCGGAGCCATCTCTTTATTTTTGTCCGTTTTTTGTAACGGCGATCTCATCATACGACTGCTTGTTTTAAAAGCGTCCCTCTCTTGATTTTTTTTTTTTTTTAATAATAATAATAATAATAATAATTTTTTTTTTTTTTTTTTTTGGGTGAGGAGGGGAAAATGCATTATGCATTTTCTAGTCTGCCGTCGCAGTAGGGGATGTGGGACTCCCACCCACTAAAAACCCCCCCTCATGTCGAGCCTTAATCCACTTCGGAAAAGCTTTCGCATTACTTCGAAGTGGGCCCATTTACGCGCTATGCGCTCCAATCTTTCGTCTGCGTCCAGACCCCCCTATTGCATTGCATTTTTTCTTCAGGCGCAGGATTTTGCCAACAAAGTTGGCTACTTCTGTCCAATTCTCTTCTCTACTGGTCATTTTGGCAACAATATTCTCTGGTGTGGAGCATCCAGTTACGTGCCATAGTCTTTGACGTTCAGAGGCAAATCGTTCACAGTGGAAGATTGTATGTTCTACGTTATCCATCTCGGCGTCGCCATATACGCAGCTAGACTCCGTTGTTTTCCCCATTTTATGCAGATAGGTGCTAAAATATCCGTGTCCCGTTAGCAATTGTGTTACGTAGTAATCCACATCTCCGTGCTTTCTTTGGACCCATTTTTTCACGTCGGGCAAGAGCCTGGCGGTCCACCTTCCCGTTCTCTCGACTGCCCATCTGTTTTGCCACTGTGCAAGAGTTTCTTCTCTGCAGGAGTCTCTAATTTGTGCTGTTATATCTCCAGCTTGTCGCATCGTGTAGATTTTTCTGCGCTCGCTGGCTAGTAGGTCGATCGGAATTACTCCCGCGATGAGCTGAGCTGCAGCTCCTGATACCGTTCGGTGTGCACTAATTATCCTCAGCGCCGTTGTCCTTTGGATTGCAAGCAATGGATCTCGTCTGTATTTTAAACTCAATGTATCTGCCCATACCTCGCTGCCATACAACAGGATGGCATTATTGACCTCCATCAGCAGTTTCCGCCTTGACTGAAACGGTCCACCAGTATTTGCCATTAGTCTGCTAAGGGACTTTGTGGTCTCAGCGGCCCTGGACTTGGCATATTGTATCTGCGCTCCAAAAGTCAATTTTGAATCAAGCCGGACTCCCAGGTACTTTATTACTTTCTGAGTCCTTACAATAGTTTCGTCGACTCTCATGTCCACCTCAAGCGGGATCTGTTTTCCGGTGACTAACAGTAATTCTGTTTTTTCTGTCGCCAGCTGTAAGCCGTGCGAGTCCAGCCAGTCCTTAACTCGTACCATCACCTGCGTCAATTTACGTTGTGCGTACTCGGTGTTGCGCGCCGTTATGACTGCTACTATGTCATCTGCATATCCTACTAAAAAAGTGTCCTCAGGCATTTCCAGGTGGAGAATTGCGTCATAGCTAATGTTCCATAGTTCAGGTCCTAGGATGGATCCCTGTGCTGCTCCAGAGGTTATTTGCATACTTTTTCCGCCTACTTTTGTGTGGTAAAACAATTTTCGGTTTTCGAGGTAGCTGCTTATTATCCGCATGAGGTATCCGGGGATTCTGAATCGCTCCTTAAGTGCATAAATCATATGCTCCCATTTAACGCTGTAGAACGCGTTTTTCACATCTAGCGTTGCAAGCAATATAATGGGTCGTGAGAAATGATTTCCCTGCTGACTTGCCTGCGCCGCCTGCACGACCTCCTGTATGGCTCCGCATGTAGATCTGCCTGGTCTAAAGCCGTACTGCTTCGGGGATAGGCCACCAGCGCTTTCAACTGCAGCTGCTAATCGGGGCTTGATCAGCTTTTCCAATAACTTTCCCGTTGTATTTAGCATACATAGTGGTCGATATGCAGATGGGGTGGTGGGGTCACCTTTACCCTTGCTTATTAGTACCAGTCGTTGCTCTTTCCAGGGGTCTGGAAATATTCCATCCCGGATGCACGCGTTAAACATATTTAGCAAAGTATATGGTCGACTTTCAGTGATTGCCTTGAGAACCTCAGCTGGGATGTTGTCTGGTCCCGGTGCTTTCCTGTTTTTCAGGCTATTTGCCGCTCTAATAAGTTCGATCTCGGTAAAGGGTTGCACTTGCTCATAGGTTGAATGTTGCATTGCTGGTCTTATCTGATGAGGAGGAAACAGCGCTTTGACAATATTATCCATCTGTTGTTCATCTATATCTGGTAATGAGCTTTTAGCCCTGAGCTTTTTCATCACAATTTTATAGCCAAGACCCCATGGATCGGTATTTTCGTCATTGCAGAGAGCTTTTCATTTCTCTCGCTTACTGTTGCGGATAGCAATATTTAAGTCCTTCTTTGCGCTCCTATATTGTTCCTCCTGTACTGTGAAATCTTCCCTACGCCTTGCTCTAGTGAGAAGACGTCTCTTCCTAATACACGTTTCTCTCAGTGTTTTTATTTCCTCCGTCCACCAGTATACTTCTTGTCCATTTCTGCGTCTGTTCCCAGTTTTGGGCATTGCGGCATCACAAGCTTTTCTAATAGTGAGCATAGTGTTGGTGACTATACCCTCGGCGCCAACATTGTCCTGTGTTTCCGTTGTTCTCCTGTCAATTTCGCTTATCAAAAGGCCTTTGTTCAAACGATTTATGTTCCACCTGTGTCTTCGAGGCGCTCCATTTGAACCCGCGTTGCTTGTCCTGTTTTCTTTTAGGATGTAGGAGATATACTCATGGTCGCTTCCATTGTAGGTATCTAATACTTTCCAGTCTGCGATCTTATGAGCCAGGTTTTCTGACACCAGAGTTATATCCGGAATCGTGCCAACGGTTCCCGTTCGCCTGAATGTCGCGGTGGCACCAACGTTCGCCACTGCCATCCCCAGTCTTGCGGCCATATCTAGGACTCTGCGACCTCTTGAGTCAGTTGATGGCATACCCCACTCTTCCGCCCTCGAATTGAAGTCACCCGCTACAATGAGGTTTCCCTTTATTTGCCTTGCGGTGTCTTCAATATCATCGAGTTTGTCCTGAAATGTTTGTATATCGTCACTTGGTGTTAGGTAGCAGCTAAATATATTGCAGTCTCCAACTCGCGCGAATACGTAGCCCCTTCCTCGGTCGTCACTCAGATGCCGTACGCTGCTTACACCTGGGATCCATATTGCTGCAGTTTTTGTTTCGTCTTCCAGCCAGACGCCATTTTCCTTTCGCTTATACTGCTCGCTCACTATTACCAAATCTGCTTGCTCCTCCAGGACTATTTGTGAGAGAAGAGCATCCGCTGTTCTGCTTCTGTGTAAATTGGCTTGGAGAAACTTCATATTTTGTCCTTCCTTTTACTGGCAGCGCAGTTACTCGTACCTGGGAAGTGATTTACTTCTTTGTACTTCTCATGAGCGCATATACAGCACCTTGGTGGTTTCGTGCAGCTTTTCATTTTGTGGTCGCTATCTCCGCACCTAATGCATAGGTTCTTTCGGTCCGGTCCATTACAGTCCATCTGTAAGTGACCAACGCCAAAGCACTTGAAGCATCGCTTGATGTCGATGCTCCGTTTTACTCGGCAGCGCGTCCATCCTATCTTGATTCTCTGATCCTTCAGAATCTTTGCTGCGTCTTCAGTAGGCAGTATAACAAAGGCTCGCTTTTGCTCTGAGCTGTTTACATCAGTCAGTCGGACTTGGATGTCTTGACTAGGATCACCTAACGCTGCTCTTATTGCAGTCACAACTTCCTCCCCCTCTGTAAGGCTGTCTAAGTCCCGTATTTCCAGCTTAGTTGTTGGCTTAAGCACCTTGACTGACGCTCTCTCCTTGAGGGTGTCTTTGATGGTATCATAGAGCTTTTGGATTTCGCTCCCCTTCGCCAACTCCAGTAACATATCCCCTGATTTGGTTTTCCTGACCGAACGGATGGCGCTATCAGCTTCGTCTGGCTTCACGTTTTTCCGGAGGTCTCTTAGAACATCTGCGTAGCTCTTGCCTTCTGCTGGCTTAACTAAAACGGCGTCTGGGCGGCTTCGTGTCCTTGATCTAGCGGGTTTCTTCATACCCTTCTCGGCTTCTTGTTTCCTCTTGGTGCTGGCTTCAAACGCATTTTCGCTTGATTGTTTAGATTTGCCTCTTTTGCGGGACACAGTCTGGAATCCCTCATTAGGTTCCTTACTCTTCACCTTCTTTTTTGAGTCTTGCATAGCCGGACTGCTAGCGGTTCTCTTTGGATTTGACGTGACTGGTGTATCACTAATTTCTCTTTCTGGTTTTTTGCTTGGCAGCTTATTCAATTCCAGAGTTTTCTCCTTCTCGGCGGTTTTCCAACTCTTTCTATAGTTCCCGATTACTTCAAAGAGCTCACTTAGCTCCGACGCACCATCTTTAACGTCCATGCTAATATTTCTCTGCTTTAGCATGGCATGCTTCATTTTCCGAAGCACCGTTCTGCACTTTGCCAGCGATTCTTCCTCTAGAGCTCTCATCTTATATATTAGCTCCTGTCGTGGTGAGCTATGCATAATCGTTGCACCTTGTAGTGAAGCTGGGGTTTGCATATCTACGGGTGTGACCGCCACGGGTAAAGAGGCTGCGCTGGGTGGTGGCCAAGTTTCAGCTGCTTGCGCTTCCTTCGGGGTTTCCTGAACCGTGGGGTTCGGAGCCATCTCTTTATTTTTGTCCGTTTTTTGTAACGGCGATCTCATCATACGACTGCTTGTTTTAAAAGCGTCTCTCTCTTGATTTTTTTGATATGATTTAATAATAAACTAGGAAATGCATTATGCATTTCCTAGTCTGCCGTCGCAGTAGGGGATGTGGGACTCCCACCCACTAAAAACCCCCCCTCATGTCGAGCCTTAATCCACTTCGGAAAAGCTTTCGCATTACTTCGAAGTGGGCCCATTTACGCGCTATGCGCTCCAATCTTTCGTCTGCGTCCAGACCCCCCTATTGCATCCTTTCATCCAAGTCTTTTTTCTTCAGGCGCAGGATTTTGCCAACAAAGTTGGCTACTTCTGTCCAATTCTCTTCTCTACTGGTCATTTTGGCAACAATATTCTCTGGTGTGGTGCATCCAGTTACGTGCCATAGTCTTTGACGTTCAGAGGCAAATCGTTCACAGTGGAAGATTGTATGTTCTACGTTATCCATCTCGGCGTCGCCATATACGCAGCTAGACTCCGTTGTTTTCCCCATTTTATGCAGATAGGTGCTAAAATATCCGTGTCCCGTTAGCAATTGTGTTACGTAGTAATCCACATCTCCGTGCTTTCTTTGGACCCATTTTTTCACGTCGGGCAAGAGCCTGGCGGTCCACCTTCCCGTTCTCTCGACTGCCCATCTGTTTTGCCACTGTGCAAGAGTTTCTTCTCTGCAGGAGTCTCTAATTTGTGCTGTTATATCTCCAGCTTGTCGCATCGTGTAGATTTTTCTACGCTCGCTGGCTAGTAGGTCGATCGGAATTACTCCCGCGATGAGCTGAGCTGCAGCTCCTGATACCGTTCGGTGTGCACTAATTATCCTCAGCGCCGTTGTCCTTTGGATTGCAAGCAATGGATCTCGTCTGTATTTTAAACTCAGTGTATCTGCCCATACCTCGCTGCCATACAACAGGATGGCATTATTGACCTCCATCAGCAGTTTCCGCCTTGACTGAAACGGTCCACCAGTATTTGCCATTAGTCTGCTAAGGGACTTTGTGGTCTCAGCGGCCCTGGACTTGGCATATTGTATCTGCGCTCCAAAAGTCAATTTTGAATCAAGCCGGACTCCCAGGTACTTTATTACTTTCTGAGTCCTTACAATAGTTTCGTCGACTCTCATGTCCACCTCAAGCGGGATCTGTTTTCCGGTGACTAACAGTAATTCTGTTTTTTCTGTCGCCAGCTGTAAGCCGTGCGAGTCCAGCCAGTCCTTAACTCGTACCATCACCTGCGTCAATTTACGTTGTGCGTACTCGGTGTTGCGCGCCGTTATGACTGCTACTATGTCATCTGCATATCCTACTAAAAAAGTGTCCTCAGGCATTTCCAGGTGGAGAATTGCGTCATAGCTAATGTTCCATAGTTCAGGTCCTAGGATGGATCCCTGTGCTGCTCCAGAGGTTATTTGCATACTTTTTCCGCCTACTTTTGTGTGGTAAAACAATTTTCGGTTTTCGAGGTAGCTGCTTATTATCCGCATGAGGTATCCGGGGATTCTGAATCGCTCCTTAAGTGCATAAATCATATGCTCCCATTTAACGCTGTAGAACGCGTTTTTCACATCTAGCGTTGCAAGCAATATAATGGGTCGTGAGAAATGATTTCCCTGCTGACTTGCCTGCGCCGCCTGCACGACCTCCTGTATGGCTCCGCATGTAGATCTGCCTGGTCTAAAGCCGTACTGCTTCGGGGATAGGCCACCAGCGCTTTCAACTGCAGCTGCTAATCGGGGCTTGATCAGCTTTTCCAATAACTTTCCCGTTGTATTTAGCATACATAGTGGTCGATATGCAGATGGGGTGGTGGGGTCACCTTTACCCTTGCTTATTAGTACCAGTCGTTGCTCTTTCCAGGGGTCTGGAAATATTCCATCCCGGATGCACGCGTTAAACATATTTAGCAAAGTATATGGTCGACTTTCAGTGATTGCCTTGAGAACCTCAGCTGGGATGTTGTCTGGTCCCGGTGCTTTCCTGTTTTTCAGGCTATTTGCCGCTCTAATAAGTTCGATCTCGGTAAAGGGTTGCACTTGCTCATAGGTTGAATGTTGCATTGCTGGTCTTATCTGATGAGGAGGAAACAGCGCTTTGACAATATTATCCATCTGTTGTTCATCTATATCTGGTAATGAGCTTTTAGCCCTGAGCTTTTTCATCACAATTTTATAGCCAAGACCCCATGGATCGGTATTTTCGTCATTGCAGAGAGCTTTCCATTTCTCTCGCTTACTGTTGCGGATAGCAATATTTAAGTCCTTCTTTGCGCTCCTATATTGTTCCTCCTGTACTGTGAAATCTTCCCTACGCCTTGCTCTAGTGAGAAGACGTCTCTTCCTAATACACGTTTCTCTCAGTGTTTTTATTTCCTCCGTCCACCAGTATACTTCTTGTCCATTTCTGCGTCTGTTCCCAGTTTTGGGCATTGCGGCATCACAAGCTTTTCTAATAGTGAGCATAGTGTTGGTGACTATACCCTCGGCGCCAACATTGTCCTGTGTTTCCGTTGTTCTCCTGTCAATTTCGCTTATCAAAAGGCCTTTGTTCAAACGATTTATGTTCCACCTGTGTCTTCGAGGCGCTCCATTTGAACCCGCGTTGCTTGTCCTGTTTTCTTTTAGGATGTAGGAGATATACTCATGGTCGCTTCCATTGTAGGTATCTAATACTTTCCAGTCTGCGATCTTATGAGCCAGGTTTTCTGACACCAGAGTTATATCCGGAATCGTGCCAACGGTTCCCGTTCGCCTGAATGTCGCGGTGGCACCAACGTTCGCCACTGCCATCCCCAGTCTTGCGGCCATATCTAGGACTCTGCGACCTCTTGAGTCAGTTGATGGCATACCCCACTCTTCCGCCCTCGAATTGAAGTCACCCGCTACAATGAGGTTTCCCTTTATTTGCCTTGCGGTGTCTTCAATATCATCGAGTTTGTCCTGAAATGTTTGTATATCGTCACTTGGTGTTAGGTAGCAGCTAAATATATTGCAGTCTCCAACTCGCGCGAATACGTAGCCCCTTCCTCGGTCGTCACTCAGATGCCGTACGCTGCTTACACCTGGGATCCATATTGCTGCAGTTTTTGTTTCGTCTTCCAGCCAGACGCCATTTTCCTTTCGCTTATACTGCTCGCTCACTATTACCAAATCTGCTTGCTCCTCCAGGACTATTTGTGAGAGAAGAGCATCCGCTGTTCTGCTTCTGTGTAAATTGGCTTGGAGAAACTTCATATTTTGTCTTTCCTTTTACTGGCAGCGCAGTTACTCGTACCTGGGAAGTGATTTACTTCTTTGTACTTCTCATGAGCGCATATACAGCACCTTGGTGGTTTCGTGCAGCTTTTCATTTTGTGGCCGCTATCTCCGCACCTAATGCATAGGTTCTTTCGGTCCGGTCCATTACAGTCCATCTGTAAGTGACCAACGCCAAAGCACTTGAAGCATCGCTTGATGTCGATGCTCCGTTTTACTCGGCAGCGCGTCCATCCTATCTTGATTCTCTGATCCTTCAGAATCTTTGCTGCGTCTTCAGTAGGCAGTATAACAAAGGCTCGCTTTTGCTCTGAGCTGTTTACATCAGTCAGTCGGACTTGGATGTCTTGACTAGGATCACCTAACGCTGCTCTTATTGCAGTCACAACTTCCTCCCCCTCTGTAAGGCTGTCTAAGTCCCGTATTTCCAGCTTAGTTGTTGGCTTAAGCACCTTGACTGACGCTCTCTCCTTGAGGGTGTCTTTGATGGTATCATAGAGCTTTTGGATTTCGCTCCCCTTCGCCAACTCCAGTAACATATCCCCTGATTTGGTTTTCCTGACCGAACGGATGGCGCTATCAGCTTCGTCTGGCTTCACGTTTTTCCGGAGGTCTCTTAGAACATCTGCGTAGCTCTTGCCCTCTGCTGGCTTAACTAAAACAGCGTCTGGGCGGCTTCGTGTCCTTGATCTAGCGGGTTTCTTCATACCCTTCTCGGCTTCTTGTTTCCTCTTGGTGCTGGCTTCAATCGCATTTTCGCTTGGTTGTTTAGATTTGCCTCTTTTGCGGGACACAGTCTGGAATCCCTCATTAGGTTCCTTACTCTTCACCTTCTTTTTTGAGTCTTGCATAGCCGGACTGCTAGCGGTTCTCTTTGGATTTGACGTGACTGGTGTATCACTAATTTCTCTTTCTGGTTTTTTGCTTGGCAGCTTATTCAATTCCAGAGTTTTCTCCTTCTCGGCGGTTTTCCAACTCTTTCTATAGTTCCCGATTACTTCAAAGAGCTCACTTAGCTCCGACGCACCATCTTTAACGTCCATGCTAATATTTCTCTGCTTTAGCATGGCATGCTTCATTTTCCGAAGCACCGTTCTGCACTTTGCCAGCGATTCTTCCTCTAGAGCTCTCATCTTATATATTAGCTCCTGTCGTGGTGAGCTATGCATAATCGTTGCACCTTGTAGTGAAGCTGGGGTTTGCATATCTACGGGTGTGACCGCCACGGGTAAAGAGGCTGCGCTGGGTGGTGGCCAAGTTTCAGCTGCTTGCGCTTCCTTCGGGGTTTCCTGAACCGTGGGGTTCGGAGCCATCTCTTTATTTTTGTCCGTTTTTTGTAACGGCGATCTCATCATACGACTGCTTGTTTTAAAAGCGTCTCTCTCTTGATTTTTTTGTGGTTCATTAGTGTTCATGCTATATGGGTCCAAACTTCAAGCCGCTATCTCCTCACATATATACAGTTGTCCTAAAAGTCCCCATGGGTCCCTATGCAAGCAGTGAGGTTCATGCGAGGGTTGACACAAGACTTTATGAGACCTCGTGTTCAGAGCCAGGACGGACACTAAGCAGGAGTCATCTCAACTGCACCTGTATCACTGACTTAACAATGGTGTGAATTGAACGTACTTGAAGACTCGCCACGTTTTAATAGGACGGAGGTGTCTGCAACATTAGCCCAACAGCCATTTCGCCAGGGGTTCAATCTGGGTACTGAAGTGTTAGAATGCCTTAGTCATCAGCAGATTCGCCTTCTCACCTTAGCAAGTACTATGTCGGGTGACATTGGTACCAGTGCCCAGGGTCGCCACGTGGAGGCGGTGAGCTGCTTGGAACCCGCCTGCATGGATCACGCTGGGCATCGCCATGTTGAAGCCTGTCAGCGCTTTGCCATACAGACTGGTTCCCGACCCCATAATAATAATAATAATAATAATAATAATAATAATAATAATAATAATAATAATAATAATAATAATAATAATAATAATAATAATAATAATAATAATAATAATAAGCCCGCAGGGGCATCTCTCTTAGAGAGATGACGGGTTTGACAACCCCGCGGTCCCCAGTCAACCGCCAGTTAGAGGCTAACCACCCGCTGACGAGTAAAATGGTTCCTGTCTTAAGAAGCCAAGCCTCGGACGAGCGTCGGTACGATCGGGTACGACGCGGGAACACACAGCCCGATCATGATGCCAACCAAAGTAATAGTTTACAAATAGCTCAAAATGTTTTAACGGACATACCGTTAACCACAAGGGCTGGGCTACCCCGACAACGCATGAAATGGACAACCGAAATGAACACTAATCTCATGCGCTGTTACTACAAAGCCACCAAACTAGACACTATAAAAATAGGATACAGAGAAGAATTCCATAAGCTGTTTATCGAAAAATACCCACAATACAACAATCTCACCCAACAACGAATAGCAGACCAGAAACGAGCCATCCTAACAAACAATAGATTAACAGCCATACAGCTACAAAACATTAAATCAGAAATAGCTCTAGAGCTGAACATAACAAATAATGAATCCCGTATAACAGAATACAATTCATCTGAAACTAGCAGAACTCAGTCAACAACAAACGTTACAAACACAGAACGCAACCAGTCAAACAATAGCAGGAACATAGAAATTCAACCGAGCAGCACTATATTTGAATACCGTACGGCAGAAAATACAACATTAGAACAAATTCGTGCAGAAATAGTAACAACCATTATCAGATGGAATGGAATAGATCCAAACAAACGCCCATTCATACCCAAACTTAAAATAAACAAAAACATCCTAGCAACAATAAACACCATAAACAAGGAAATACTTCCCACCCTTCTCAATGAAGAAACAAACCTTCAAGACTTACACCTAACTGTCTTTTCCATAGCCTACACAACGTTAACACTTAACAAACAGGACCCAGAAAGGCAGCTAAATGTGACGTACACCAAAAATTCGAAACCTAAATGGATGATCCGAATAGAAAATAGGATAAATGCCCTCCGAAAGCAACTAGGAAGACTCACGCAATACATACAAGGTAACAAAACAAGAAACATAATTAAACACATATCCAAACTCCAAGATCAATACAAGAAACCTATCGAAGAAATAGCAGACATTAAAAAACAAAAACTTAAGGTATACGCAGCAAGACTAAAAAGATATAAAGAATCGCATCAAAGAAGAATAGATAACAAAACATTCTTAAACAGCGAGAGAACATTCTACAGGAAACTTACGTCAGAAAATACAATAGAACAATCAGTACCACCCACGGAATCAGATATCACTAATTACTGGAAAGATATCTGGAGTAACCCCCTCCAACACAACCCAAGAGCAAAATGGATAGAACAGGAAGAACACAACCAGACCCATCTACAACCGCAAGCAGAATGCATTATAACACTAGAAGAAACCACAGAAATAATAAAGAAAACGCATAATTGGAAATGCCCAGGACTAGACAATATACATAACTTTTGGTACAAAAAACTTACAACCACACACCTATACATCACAAAACTAATCAACGAAATAATCGAAGACCCAACAAAAATACCAGACTTCATTACTATCGGCAAGACGTATATCAAACCAAAAAACAATCAAACATCAAATCCAGCCAACTATAGGCCAATCACATGTCTATCAACCCTCTATAAAATAATTACAGCCACCATTAAAGAAAAAATAGACAATCACCTATCACAGCAAAATATCATTACCAACGAACAAAAAGGATGTAAAAAGCACAGCCAAGGCTGCAAGGAACAATTAATAATAGATGCAGTTATAACAAAACAAACCATCATAGACTACAAGAAAGCATTTGATTCCGTACCACATAGTTGGCTTCTGAAAGTTCTGGAAATATATAAAATCCATGAAAAAATCAGAAACTTTCTTGAACACCTAATGCAGAAATGGAAAACTACAATTAATCTAACTACACCAACAGCAAATATACAGACAGACGAAATCAAAATAAACAGGGGAATCTTCCAAGGGGACTCCCTTAGTGCTCTTTGGTTTTGTCTTAGTCTTAACCCACTATCCAACACACTAAACAGTATACCTTACGGTTTCAACATAAAACAAGACTCAACTACCATTCACAAAATAAATCACCTACTCTATATGGATGACATAAAACTGTATGCAGGAACAGAGACTCAGCTAAAAAGTTTACTTCAATTTACAGAGCAATTCACATCAGATATTCAAATGGAATTTGGCATAAGTAAGTGCAAAGCCCAACATATTGAGAGAGGGAAATGGAAGGAAACACCGAACGACATAGTCCTTAACGGTGAAACCCTGGGCAACATGAGTGCGAATTAAACTTACAAATATCTCGGATTCCAACAGAGTACTAAAATCGATCACACCCAAGTCAAGAAAGAACTAACCCAACTCTATCGACACAGAATAAAGCTACTAACCAAAACATACCTCAATTCCAAAAATCTTTTTAAAGCCATCAACACATTTGCCTTACCAATCTTAACCTACTCATTTGGAATTATTAAGTGGTCAAACACAGATCTCAACAACATTGAAATAATAACAAGAAAATTACTGACGATACACAGAAAACTACATCCAAACTCATGCATCCAAAGAATAACCATTCCTCGCCAGGAGGGCGGAAGAGGAATGATTGACATCCATGATTTATATAGTAACCAGATAGCCAATCTAAGAAATTATTTCCACAGCCATCCATCAAACCTGCACCAATCCATAGCCATATCTGATAGAAATTACACCCCGTTAAACTTACAAGAACTTCGCTACACTAGTCCACCAAACAATACTCAAGTAAATAAGGATTTATGGAGAGAAAAATCGTTACATGGAAAACACCCATACATTATGCGCGACGACAACATCGACAAACCAAACTCATATACATGGCTTAAAACAGGAGACCTTCATGCCGAAACCGAAGGATTTGCCCTTGCAATACAGGACCACGTAATAGCCACCAGAAACTATCTGAAGTATATAGTGAAAGACCCGAATGTATCGAACGACAAATGTAGAAAGTGCCTTTAACAAGCGGAAGCAATAGAACATATAACATCTGGATGCCAAGTTATTGCAGGAACAGAATACACCGAGAGACACAATAACATAGCCAAAATAGTCCACCAAGAGCTAGCAATTAATCTCAAACTGTTAACAGAAAAAACACCTTACTACAAATATGAACCGATAAACATACTCGAAAACGAGACCCACAAACTATACTGGGATATAACCATAAACACTGACAAAACTATAATTAACAACCGACCAGATATAACCCTATTAAATAAAACAGAAAAAACAACATATCTTATAGAAATTAGCGTGCCCAATGACAACAATATTCACAAAAAATACATAGAAAAAATCAGCAAATATAGTCTACTTACAGAAGAACTGAGACGAATATGGAAACAAAAGTGCGTAAAAACAATACCAATAATAATATCCGCGACTGGAATACTACATAAATCTGTGATACCAAACCTCAAAGAACTTAGTATAAGTTATCATATACACCACACTATGCAAAAAGCTGCCATCCTAAAAACGTGCAATATAGTGAGAAAATTCTTAAATAATATTTAAATGTGCTACAAAGCAATATTAAGAACCCTGTGACTTGCAGTTGGACTGCCGTCGTAATGGGTAAATGACCTCACCTCGCGCGGTACGTGAGGGGGTGGAAGGCGGGATAATAATAATAATAATAATAATAATATGTTCCTTTATTAACATTATTTTTACAATTAACATTATTTTTACAAAGAATTTCAGCATGATTTTGGAACAATACGACATTGATTTTAAATCGTCTGTCGGTAAAGAGATTTACAAATTAAATTAAATTTAAGCGAATTCTGTAATAATTAGTTTTCTATATGATAAAGCGCTTGTGACGTAGTTAACTAATTTTTCCCAGCCTTCATCGTCTTCCCCATTTAATCTAGCAATAATTTCATTTTGCGTGAGTGACGATTTCCCAATCTAGAACGTACGTTTTTGAGGATTGGGCATCTGCCTATAAAATGTTCTAAGTCCTCGCATTCTTTCATGTTGCATAAGGTACATTCATCTGGCACGTTTCGCAAATGTTTGTTTAATATTATGAGATCACATCTTGCTTTAAAAATCCACATTCTTTTGTCCCATTTGTGCGATTGAATAAAGTAGCTCGGTCCTATGCCATGGTCTAAATATCTATAAAACCTATGCGCGCTACTCATGGCTCTGCTCCACATAGTTTGGTGTTCGTGGGTTTCTATCCGCTTCCTGAGCGCTTGTGTTTGGTCCTGCCACTCCATTCGAGTCAACGATAAGTTCCAGTCCAAGTTGAAATTGATGCTTAAATCGTTTAAACATTTAACCCATCCTATCCTTTTCCTTAACAGTATTTTGGAGAATTGGTTTGGTAGCCTGTTAGATTTGTATTCAAAAATAGTTCTTTGCATATATCGGAGGTGCAGATCAAGCGTGAAAATGTGATCAGAAGTAATTCCGGTTTCTAGTTGAATGCAATAATTCGGGGTGCAGTCGGCGAGCCTGAACATTTTCTTGATGAAGAAATTTTGCCTGACAGTTTGTATGGCAGCTATACTATATAGTGGTCCGATTTCGACAAATCTTGTTGAAATTATGTAAAATCATTTAAAACTTATAAATACGAGCGTTGGGAGCGATAACATTAAACAATAAACTAGTTTTTCAACCGATCGTTCCTATGGCAGCTATATGCTAAAGTCATCCGATCCGGCCGGTTCCGACAAATGTGCAGCGTATTTATACCAAAAGACTTCGTGCAAAGTTTGGTTACGATAGCTTTAAAACTGACGGAGGAGATAGCATAGAAACAGACGGACAGACGGACATGGCTATATCAACTCAGCTCGTCATGCTAATCAAGAATATATATACTTTATGTGGTCGGAAATGCTTCCTTCCCTGCGTTACAAACATGCGGACAATTTTAATATACCCTCTCCAAGGGTATAAAAACAAGTAAGAGTGTTCAGGTCGAGTGCCACGACAGCAAAATACCCCGTCCCAAGTAATGTGGTTTCTAAAGCTTTATATTCCCTTTATTTTAAAATTTATTTCAATAAATGGGCAGGTGCACTTGCATATCTTCGGTGTTTTTGTTGGGATTTCATTGTGGTACTCAGAATAGATAAATGTTGGGCCTAACTGAATATATATAAAGTCACTTGGTTCAAACTTAAAAACTGTAAGTCTGGCAGTTTTTCGTGGTTAGAAGAAGATGGTGGAGGAATTTGCCAAACCTGAAGCAAACTTGATCTGGGTACAGTGTACACCTACATACATGCAAAAATTTATGGCTCTACTTCTTATAGTCTATGAGATCAACGCGTTTATACATATAGAGTGACAGTTTTTCAAACCGTCAATATTAAGCTGGCTCAAGGTCTCGTTATGCTTGCACATAACTCCAAAAAGGAGGAACACAACACACCACAAGTGAAGCTAGTGACAGTTTTTCGCTGCTTAATGATGGAGGATGTGGAGTTTTCCAAATCTGAAACAAACTCAATGTGGGTACAGTATACCTCTACATTAGGGTGTCCCAAAAAAAAATTTTTTATACCCTTGGAGAGGGTATATTAAAATTGTCCGGATGTTTGTAACGCATAGAAGGAAGCATCTCCGACCACATAAAGTATATATATTCTTGATCAGAATGACGAGCTGAGTTGATATAGCCATGTCCGTCTGTCCGTCCGTCCGTCCGTCCGTCCGTCTGTTTCTATGCTATCTCCTCCGTCAGTTTTAAAGCTATCTTAACCAAACTTTGCACAAAGTCTTTTGGTATAAGTACGCTGCACATTTGTCGGAACCGGCCGGATCGGATGACTATAGCATATAGCTGTCATAGGAACGATCGGTCAAAAAACTAGTTTTAGTGAGAAAAACTTTTTTGTTTTTAGTGCTATCGCTCCCAACGCTCGTATTTGGGTATTTCCACAGTCGCGAACGCGACATTCGTACTACTTTAAAGTGCAAAAAAATATTTGTTGTTTGTTTTTATTTTTTGGTAGAGTTTTGGTAGCAGTATATTTAGTGCAAAAGATAGGTTCAGTCGATTTGACGATTAAAATATAAATTGAAAAGAGCTGTTTGCGCAATGCTAGTTATGCCTTGTATGTGTTAGAAATTTTGTAAATGTTTGACTATTAGTCATTCTTACAAGATTATATATAACTGCAGACTTTGAGACTTTGAAGAGAAAGTGAAGGAAAGTGGACGCGTTTTTGCATAGCTCCTGAAAATTGGCTAAAAACATCGGGAAAATCCTTTTAAATAATTTTAAAAATTGTAACGCATCGACCAGGAGGTTGTTCGACGGCTACTTGTGTGTTTTTAGTGTCTATAAGCATTTAAAAAACGCTTAAATTAAGTGCAGTGAAGACCTAGAAGAAAGTCACTCAGAAAAGGGAAAGAGGTAATGCACACACATATATACATCAAAATAGAATCACTCAAGAAGTCACCAAAGGAACAAAACCGACACACACACACACATGTGTTGCAGGGTAGCACGAGTGATTGGTGGGTGGTAAATGTTTTTTACTGCTTTGGAGGACCCTACGAAAATAGGGCCAACGATTTCGAGTGTCTCTGTAACCCGAAGGAGACTCATAAGAGAGAGCTGCCGCTGACTTTTAATAATAATTTGCACCAGCTTGTACGAATCGGAAAGAACGAGGAAGAATACAATTAGAGGTGGCCCATATCAGCTGATTAAGGTACTCGCAGTGAGCTAAAGGTAAAAGCTCGGATTAGTTCAAAGCTTTGTGAGCAAGCTGAGCTTTTGGTTTTGGAGCGACGATAAGGTAGCCTACTTTTGGGCATACAACTGTGCAACTCCAGCCATTCAAAATGCAACGAACACCAACTGCAACAGGGAGCGCGGCAAAACGACAACATTTGGAAACATCGCCGGAAGAGCTTGTCAGCAAAATGACAATACAAGATTTGATGGAGGTCATGAAGAGCACCATGGAGAGGACGCTGGATGAGAAGATGTTGAATTTGCCTACGAAAGCAGACCTAAATATGGTAATGGGTCACGTTAAGGAAGTCTCGAACCTACTGTGTAAAGAGACACTCAAAATACCCACAACTGTCAGTGTTGAGTCGGTTAGAAAAATTTATGAGGCTGAAGGTAAAATGAGTATTGTAGTAGAGCTGAGCACTGTTGCAAAGGTACACGAAATTTTAAAGCACACCAAAAATCTCGCAGGCACCCAAATATCAGTAGACCAGGATATGAGCAGAGAGCGTCTCTTGGATAAAAAGGCATTGTTGTGGGTCCGGAAAAATCTTTTGAATTTGAATAAAAGCAAGCGGATACAAGTCAGAAATGATAGAATGCTCATAGACGGCAAGATTTTCCACTGGAGCAAAGAGAAACAGCTAATGTGCCAAAAATCCCAGGCGGAGGGAATACTTAAAAGCATTTATGGGGATATCTTCAATATCAACTTGAACTTTAACAATATTATAAAGGAATTAGATACAAAAAACTAAACTCGGTCAGTCGGAGAAAACTTCAAAGGCATAAATCACCACCCCCGGCATTAAATAAAGAAAAAACTATAGCTAATAAGATAAATGTCAGTAAAATTAACGTCTTATCATACAATGTTCATGGTTTAGAAAATAAGTTATTATTCCCGGCCTTCTTTGAATACGTCAAGTCATTTCACATTTTTATATTGTTGGAAACACATGTTCGTCAAGAAAAGATTGAAACGTTTAAAAAGTATCTTAGTGGCTTTGATACCTACTGGACCCCAGCTGAAAGAGTCGCAAACTACGGGAGAGCAATTGGTGGAATGCTTCTGGGCATAAGCAAATCTTTGGCGCGCTTTAATTTGAAGTACGAAGTTGTCCACGAAGCTGGAAGGCAACACATAAAGATAGAGGGAGAAACATCGCTTTTTACATTAGTCCCAGCATATATTAGAAGTTGTAATTGGAACCAAGACTTTGAAAAAATCGAAGAGCTTTTCCTAGAATGCAAAGATGACAACATTATTTTATTAGGAGACTTAAATGTACGTTTCGGCGAGCTCACACAAGAACTCCCCATGTGTGGATATATGCCTGCTATAACAAATGTGGACGGAAGGAACGCAAAAGACAAAGTCGTAAATGCTAAAGGAAAATACTTTGTAGAATTCTGTGAAGAAAATGGTCTTATTATTTTAAATGGTCTAACAAAAGGAGATGAAGACGGAGAGTTCACGTATATCAGCACAATGGGGAGCTCAACAAACGACATTGTGGCGGTCTCACAGGTATTGTTGGAAATTATCAGCGACATGAAAGTAGAGTCTAAAGATTGGTCAGATCACTTGCCCTTGAAGCTGGAAATAAACGTTTCGGAGTCCAGCGAAAAATCCTCACTAAAACTACTGCCGAAATACATTTGGAAGACGGAAAAAGCAGAGCGGTACCGAGAAAGCGTTGAGCATTTTTTGATTGGAAAGCCAGAACCTATGTCATTAGCCAATATACAAGAAATTATCAAAATGTCTGCGCCTAAGCCAAACAAACAGCTTTTTGAGAGCAAGGAAAGGTGGTTTGATGCGGAGTGTTTCTGGGCACGCAAGACCTCATTAAAATACTTAAATAAGTTTAGGAGATCCAATGACAATGATGCTCGATTAGTCTATGTCGAAAAACGAAAAGAATATCGCTCCATATGCGAGAAAAAAAAAGGCAACATATTGGAAAGAGCTTGGCCTGAAAATGGACCAAGTTAAATCTAGTAAGGATTGGTGGAAGCTAGCAAGGGAGATAAATAATGCTCATTTTCAAACCGGCACTAATATTGCAGCCTCAGACTTTGAAAACTACTTCCAAAAGCTTTTAAACCCAGCACAGACATCACCCGATGTTTTATTTGTGAGAAATTATATTGAAGTTGGCACATTGGATGAAGTAGTAACCAGCGCAGAGATTCTCCACGTACTAAGTCGTACTAAAAAAAATAAGGCACCAGGCGATGACAGAATACCATATGAGTTTTATAAAAACGCTCCGACTTGCTTTATAAACGCATTAGCCACTGTCTACAATAGCATCCTGGAGAGAGGACATATCGAGGAGTGTTGCACAACAAGCGTCATTTTCCCAATCCACAAAAAAGGAGATCTAAATCAACCTCAAAATTATCGCGGCATTTCTTTCATGAACTGTATTGCTAAAATTTTTATGGGAATTTTAAATGACCGCCTTACAAAATGGGTAAAGTTAAATAATAAAATAAATGAATATCAATCGGGGTTTAGAGCACAATATTCAACAGTAGATAACATATACAATCTCACAGCAATTGTGCATCTGAAAATGGAGGAGAACAAAAAAGTGTATGCCTACTTTGTTGACTTTCGCGCTGCCTTTGACAAAATTCCCAGAAGGTTACTTATTTACAAGCTCTATACGCTAGGTGTTTCTACTAAGTTTTTAAACATTTTGAAAAATATTTACGCTGATACTCAAGTAACTGTATGGACCGGTGACGAAATGTCGAATTATTTTAAAACTAATATTGGAGTCCGTCAAGGATGCTTGCTATCTCCTCTTTTATTCGCATTATATTTGGATGATCTTCATGATTACCTTGGTGGTGGTCTTAGTGTCTGCAACAAAAACATAAGGCTGCTGCTATAAGCAGACGATATAGTCATGATGGCTGACGATGCTACAGTACTGCAACAAATGATACATAGATTGGAGCAATACTGCGTGACCTGGAACATGGAAGTAAATACGTCAAAGTCAGAAATCATGGTTTTCAGAAGAGGAGGGCGTTTGTCGGCGATGGAAAAATGGGTGTACAATGGCGAACCCATCCGTGTTGTTTCGGAATTCACGTATCTTGGTGTTGTATTAACCCCGAGGCTGTCCTTTAAAAAACACATTGATAAACGAATTTCTGCGGCGAAAATTAGTATAAACTGTACTTGGAGGAGCATGCTGTCAAAAAACAATATTTCATTTGACATGAAGATCAAGATTTTTGGAGCAGTGTGCAGAGCTATACAGTCATATGGTGCGCAAGTTTGGGGCTACACACTTCCAGAAGAAGTAGATAATTTATATATGTTTTTTATTAAACGAATTTTTTGCTTACCAAGAACGACACCAAGCTATGCCATAGCGCTGGACACGAATATGGAAAGTAGTTGTCTGTATATGTTAAACTTGCACATGAAATACATTGAAAAATCACTATTCACGTACAGCAACGACCGTCTCCCTCATATTATGTCAAAGGAAATATTAGACAGAAATATTTTCTGGGCAAAAGGTCTAAATTTAATCAATGGACCTTTCAATATTGTTTGGAGTGAAGAACTTTTGGAACCGATTATCTGGGCACAAACTCGAGAAATTATGTTAGAAGCGTTATCTCAGAATCGAAATCAACAACTCTTTGAAAGGAAAATGAATAGTGTGACACGAATCTACAAAGACCTCGATGAATCAGTCGGTAGTAGACTGCTCCAATTGGAAACCAGAACGGTATCATGGGTGCTGAAAGCAAGATGCGACATGATCTGGCTGAACGGAAATAAATACACTTCACAACAAGGTGGAACGAACATTTGTGAACTTTGCAACACCAACGACATACGCCACTTCATTGGAAGATGCCCAATTCTATCAGAGTATAGATTGCTTTTTTTTGGAAATTGCTTTTTAGGCGAAAGAGAAATTATTGATTTGCTAAACGATGCCTCTGGAACTAAGTGGAAGAATTTAACACTATATCTGCAGCATGCCATAAAATACCGAAAACAAATTTTAATGGAATATTTTTAGTTTTTATGTTTAAAATTTTTGTTTCTTTTTGTTTTTTAATTTAATAGGTGCAACTTGGGAGCTGCTCCCATACCCCAACGATTCTGTATCTCGCGACGAGCGCGGAAGCAGTTTATATTAAGGTAGGGAGTGGCAAACATGTTTCACACTATAATAAAATAATTTATATATTAATCATTTTTATCACCAATAATTCTCCGACTGACGACTTGATAGTCATAGCCGTATTACCTTATTAAAACTCAACATCTCTGTGAAATATTGTATGCCTTTTCAAACCATCTGTTATTTGATTTTTAATAAAGTATTATTATTATTATTATAAATTGAAAAAGTTATGTGATTTATCACGCGACAAAAATGGAAGTCGTTTTCGGCTGCATGTAATAAAATTCATAAATCTGGGAATAGTAAACAACAATTTTAAAGCAGTTAACTCCTAAATAAAGGTGAATAATGCAGCTTTTTATTCCGTGCAATTATATTCAGTTATTTACATTAGCTTTGTTTTTATAAGCTTTAATATTATGAAGAACGCGACATTTAGCACGCGACATATTAAAAAAAGCTGACAATGAAATTGACTAATCTTCAGTATTCCTGCCGTTTTTATACCCGTTACTCGTAGAGTAAAAAGGGTATACTAAAGTCGTGCAAATGTATGTAACAGGCAGAAGGAATCATCTCCGACCATATAAAGTATATATATTCTTGATCAGCATCAACAGCCGAGTCGATATAGCCATGTCCGTCTGTCCGTCTGTCCGTCTGTCCGTCCGTCCGTCCGTCTGTATGAACACCTAGATCTCAGAGATGGTAAGAGATAGAGGTTTGACATGTATGGGACAAATGCTTCTTTTATCTGCACGCAGATCAAGTTTATTTCAAATTTTGGCCACGCCCCCTCCCGCCCCCGCAATTTGGAAAAAACGTTATATCTCCTACAGTTTTGAAGATAGACGGTTCGTACCTTCTAGAGATAGTTAGTAATTAGCAAAATGAATCAATTTGCCGAAGAATTGACAAAGATCGGATGAACGGTTCTCAAGTTATGAGCCAAAAAGTGAACCAAGCACCCAACCCCCTCCCACCCTAAAAAATGTTGCATACTTTTTGGATGGTCACCCTAGGGAACGCAGGAACACTGTTAAGCATGTTTTCTCATGAGTAACGGGTATATCGAAGTCGGTTAGAGCCGACTTTAACTTACGCTCTCGTTTTTTTTTAATTGGAATCAGAAAGGCTTTAAATGAATTATGTTATTTATTTTAATTTTAGTTTTTCATGTCATGTTAAGAAAAATAATTTTTTAAAAAACTGCTTTGTCGATCTTGGTGGACCTTTCTGTGGAAATGCCCATTTATAAGTTTTTAATGATTTCACATAATTTCACTAAGGCTTGTCGAAATCGGACAACTATATAGTATAGCTGCCATACAAAAGTTAGGTCTGAAAAAAAGTCTTAGTGAGAAAAACTTTTTTGTTTTCAATGTTATCGCTCCCAAGGCTCGTATTTATAAGTTTTCAATGATTTTACATAGTTTCAACAAGATTTGTCGAAATCGGACCACTATATAGTATAGCTGCCATACAAACTGCCAGGCATATATCAAGCTCCAAGGGTATATAAACTTCGGTCGAGCCGAAGTTAGCTGGCCTCTATTTTTTTATTTCACGGGTGCACCGGCATTTTCTGAAAGCTTATAAAGTTAAGCATTTTTGATATTTCTTACAGATTTTTCGTAAAATGTTTAGAGGTCGCACTAATCGAATTTTCCCCTAAAAGTCGAGATTTCCGTATTGTTCTTGAGTTTTACCTATAATTTGGTCAACATCCGCGATTTTCTTAGTTTTCAAATCAACATTTTAGGGAGAACTGTCCAAATTTTACTTTCATGAGCATAAACCATAAGTTTTGGCACCACTTATTACATTTTTTCGTAAATTTTTTATAAATTTTGCAAGGAACGCAGTATATCTTTTAAAATTTCTATGAGAATTGAAAAACTAGTGATGCAGTTCAAAAGATGGTTCATTTTTTAAGAAACTGAAACTTAAAAGTTGTAATTTGCTCTTACCGTTCCAGAGTTATACTCTTTTAACCAATTGCATAAAACTAATAATAAATAAAAGCTGTTTGCCAGCTTTGCATCGGATTTGCTTCAAACTTTGAATCATGATATTTATACCCGTTACTCGTAGAGTAAAAAGGGTATACTAAAGTCGTGCAAATTTATGTAACAGGCAGAAGGAATCATTTCCGACTATATAAAGTATATATATTCTTGATCAGCATCAACAGCCGAGTCGAAATAGACATGTCCGTCTGTCCGTCTGTCCGTCCGTCCGTCTGTCCGTCTGTCCGTCCGTCTGTATGAACACCTAGATCTCAGAGATGGTAAGAGATAGAGGTTTGACATGTATGGGAAAAGTGCTTCTTTCATCTGCACGCAGATCAAGTTTATTTCAAATTTTGGCCACGCCCCCTCCCACCCTCGCAATTTGGAAAAAACGTTATATCTCCTACAGTTTTGAAGATAGACGGTTCGGACCTTTTACATATAGTTAGTAATTAGAAAAATGAACCAATTTGCCGAAGAAATGATGAAGATCGGATGAACGGTTCTCAAATTATGAGCAAAAAAGTGAACCAAGCACCCATCCCCCTCCCACCCTAAAAAATTTTGCATACTTTTTGGATGGTCACCCTAGGGAACGCAGGAGCACTGTTAAGCATGTTTTCTCATGAGTAACGGGTATGTCGAAGTCGGTTAGAGCCGACTTTAACTTACGCTCTCGTTTTTGTTTCCAACTGTGTTTTCAGATTCACCACAGGAGCCCTGCTCCGCGTTTTAAGGGTACTGTATCCCTTCAGACAAATTTTTTTTTTATTTTTTTTTTATTTGCTTAAACGTTCTATTAGGATCTTATAAACATCCTGCAAAACCTTAAAGCTGATTAGAAACTCAGTTTTAAAGAAATAAACAAAAACAATTATTTTTTCCGACCCTTTTATATGAAAATTGTTTTTATCGACCCTCGTATTTTTAGAAATTCTTATTTTTTTCCCTTTTTTGGTCAAAAACTTTATAAATATTTATAAAATGTTCCATATTATGGAAAAAAAAATTTTTGAAAAAAAAATTGTACTTGAAATTTTTGGAGATTTTATTTTTTGATAATCTTTTTTTTCGGTGAAAGTTAACACCCAAATGCACCAAATCCGATTTAAACATTTATTCAAGATAATTTTTATTTCATGGAAAACAGAGGTCGAATCTTTAAATGCGATTATCTCGGAACCACTTTTTCCAAAATAGTTGCAAAGATTTAAAGAGTACCTGTTAACCGATTTTCAAAATGTTTCCCTTAAATTGCTCCTAATACCCACCATTCTGGCGTGAACTAGGATATTTTTGATCGGTTAACAAATAACGGAGCTAGTACCAATACAGTGGGAAAAATAACTCTATTTTCGAAATTTTGACTTTCAAACCTCATAACTCCGCCATTTATTGACCGATCCAAAATATCCTAGTTCACACCAGAATTACATCAACTCTTAACAAAATCCCATCTTCAGTTTTAAATTTAGATCATCCGTTCTCAAAAAATTTTTGCAACAATGGGCCTATGTTTTTAATTTTTTGTTAACTTTGAACAGAAATACAACAACAACCGTAGGTACAACAACAACAACAACAAAAATTACTAAATTTAGTTGAACCGATTATCTATCCAATGAAAAAAACCGCTTATGGTTTTTGAGTAATCTAATTTTTTGTAAACCTTTAAAAAATGACACCTGAAGGTATACAGTACCCTTAAAGGAAATATTGTATCAGCAATTCATTTACCGTTTGGGTATTACAAGCTTCCAAAAATGTATACAATTAATCTTATGAGTAAAATTTGTCACTGCTACCAAAAAAAGATTAAATTTGAATAAAAATTGTCTTTGGTGGACCAACCGTGGTACCCTCTATTAATTAACCCTCTAACGGGCAAGGCCGTCTGTAGACGGCCTCCAATTTTCTGCCTTCAGAAATTAATCCGTTGTTTCCTTTTTGTCAAATTCACTATTACCGTTATAATGTTGTTTTGCTTTACATTTTGATATGCATTTGGGAGAATTTTAACCACGCGTTTAAGTGCAGTCATCAGTCAAGTGCAAGGAATGATCAAAACAGCACAACAAATTATTGCGGAAAATAAAAATTTTTCAGTTGTCGAATAAACTTCTTTTGAGATAACTGATTGACTTCATAATTTTACCGTGAGTAGTTAATATATTTAAGATGAGTTGTGTATTAAAGTTAAAGTGTAAAAAATATTCCAAGTGTGCATTTTTATCAAATAATATAAAATAATATCAAGATAATAAAATAATATAAAAACGAGAGCGTAAGTTAAAGTCGGCTCTAACCGACTTCGATACACCCGTTACTCATGAGAAAACATGCTTAACAGTGTTCCTGCGTTCCCTAGGGTGACCATCCAAAAAGTATGCAACATTTTTTAGGGTGGGAGGGGGTTGGGTGCTTGGTTTACTTTTTTGCTCATAACTTGAGAACCGTTCATCCGATCTTTGTCATCTCTTCGGCAAATTGATTCATTTTGCTAATTACTATCTGTAGAAGGTACGAACCGTCTATCTTAAAAACTGTAGGAGATATAACGTTTTTTCCAAATTGCGGGGGCGGGAGGGGGCGTGGCCAAAATTTGAAATAAACTTGATCTGCGTGCAGATAAAAGAAGCATTTTTCCCATACATGTCAAACCTCTATCTCTTACCATCTCTGAGATCTAGGTGTTCATACAGACGGACAGACGGACATGTCTATATCGGAAATTGGATGCATTGTCAGATGAATAGTTACTCGCATTCATCAATTCAGGGCTTTCCTGTGGTGATAGCTACTTGCACTACTTACATGGACTACTTACTGGTGGCGATCGCCACCTTATCGCTTTACAAGTAAGTACCGAGGTAAGTACCTACGATGGGGTACCGACCAGAGTACCGATTTGGTATAGCGACGTCACACACTGACTGTTTTGACGAAATGCGATGCAATCACAAAACCCACCCGACCAAAAGTTCGCCCGCGTTTCATTTTCACTCGTTCCTAAAATTTTTTTGTACCATAAAACTCGAATTAATTGTAATTTTTTACAATAATATTTATTTAAATTTATCGCTTTATCTCCCATTGCAGCTGCTTCCAGGCATTTCTTTGTGAAAATGCGGTTGCTTCCTTTTGATTGGCCTGGTTTAAACACTAAGCAATTAACAAATAGGCAGCAGTACTTTGGGCAATACAATCATGTACATTAAACCACTTAAAACAATAATTATTTACCGAATAATTAATTGACGCTCGGCAGTTTGCGAAGCCAAATTATAAACGCCGGCCCATGGTGGAATTAATATATTAATATGTATAATATAAAATAATATAATTAGACCAAGCGCCATACTGAAAATGCAAGTTCAAAGTCAAAGGCGTCATTTTCGGTAATTATCTGCCAACTGCAAAGAGAAGCAAGATAAAAGGGAACACACGAAGACTTTCGCTTAAACTAAATAAAATACGAATAATGTTGTTCGCGAAACTTTCGCTTGGAGCGAACCTTCGCTTGTGTGTCGGGTGGGTATTTATAAGTTTTTAATGATTTCACATAATTTCACCAAGTCTTGTCGAAATCGGACAACTATATGGTATAGCTCCCATACAAAAGATAGGTCTGAAAAAAATCTTTCATTTCTCAAGCTGCAAGGGTATATAAACTTCGGTCGAGCCAAAGTTAGCGTGCCTCTATTTTAATTATTCATTCAATAAAAATGCATTTTAAGTTGTTAAATACAAACTATAAGTCAAATTACGATGGTATCGCTTATCGATATTCTGTTACAAAGTCGGCTATTCGCCATTGAAACTAGGAGAAAATACAAGACTTCAGCGTTCATATAATATTATATAAGTCCCAATTGAAAATTTAATTCAAGTAAAAAACCCCCAATTAAATTTTGGCTGGTTGTGAAAAGTCCCAATTGAAATTTTAGTGGAAGGAAAATTTCTCAATTAAAAATTGGCTGGAGTGAAAAATCCCAATTGAAAATTTAATGTAAAGGAAATTTCTGAATTAAAAATTGGCTGGTGTGAAAAATCCCAATTGAAAATTTAAGGGAAGGGAAATATCTCAAGCAAAATTTTAATGGAAGGGAAATAAATAAATAAATTTCAGCTGGCACTTGACTGGGTTCAAGTGCCATTAATAACACTAGTTTATAGCCAAAAAGACCCATTTCTACTGAACATTTTTTTTAGTGTAGTTTGCAATGGTGATCTCGAAAATCAATTTCAAAATTTTTTTCATGGCTCCGTTTTTGATATATAATTTTTTTTATTTTTTTGGTAGGGGCACTTACATTTTAACTTTATAATTGTCAGATAGAGTCAAACACGATAAGAATCGGAAGGTTATTGTGCTGCCAGTAATCGAATAGCACATTGTTTTTAAATCGGTTCATTAGTTTTAATACAATAACCAAAAATATTTCGAAAAAATCGATTTTTTGCTCGAAAATTCATTTTTGGTCGCCTGGAAAAAATATAAAAAAATCCAAAAAAATTATTTTTTTTTTCTACATAAGATCCGCACTTTTACGAAAAAAAAAAACAGATATCGACGATCAAAATCTGTGACCAAACACAGGAGCTGTAAGCAATTTAGTGCAAAAAAATGTGATATTTTCCTGATTATTTTAAAATAAATTTTTGTTTGATTCGACTTTTGTTCCGTTTTTAATTTTTATTTTTGTCTGGCTTTTCGTTTACTTTATAAATTGACCAAAAAACGAAGAAAAATACAAGTTAATTTTTGAAAACACTCAAAATACTCAAATTTGACTGTTTGTTTTTCTACTCAATTTGATCCATCTACGGTACGTGTTACACGATTTTCCTCACCAATATCTTATTTTCTTCCTAAAAGTGCGATTCCTAAGAAGAAAGAATAAAAATAATTTTTTTTTATTTTTTTATATTTTTTCTAGTCGTTTAAAAATACAATTTCTTGTATTTTCGAGCAAAAAAAAATCGTTTTTTTTTAAATATTCTTGGTTGTTGAATTCGAACTACTGAACCGATTTAAAAACAATGCTTCACGCAATTATTGGCAGCTCTATTACCTTTCGATTTATTTCTAACTTGACTCTATCTGACAATTATGAATTGAGATATGGCTTAAAATGTAAGAGTACCTACCAAAAAAATTTAAAAAATTAATATTTCAAAAACGGATTTTTGTGATCACCATTCCAAACTACACTAAAAAAAATGTTCACCTGAAATGGGTAAATTTTTTTTTTTATTTTTGTAAACTAGTGTAATTGACTTAAAGCTTGAACTTTCAACTAATTCTTAATTTTATTGATCATATTCAATTAAAATTCAATTAAATTGAACAAACAGTTAAGCTAAAATGTAAGCATATTTCAACCGGATTTAATGTTAATTGAAGCATATAACTAATTTAAATAAAATAGTTGATTAGTGCTTGAGTATCTAGCTATGTGAAATTATTTAATGAAAAAAAATTTTAATCAGCACCCACATCCCATTCAATTCTCAGTGGGCTTCCCGGCGGTATTTCCAACATCGGAACATGAAAACACAAATGAATTCTCATTTTGACTTTATAAACCGAGTTTCAAGTCAATTGGATGATAAATAGTTATTTTAAATGCAGAATTTTCCGGGCATTTTAACGCCTGAGGGCGGATTTTCCGACATTGAAAAATCACATTTCAAATTATTTCGTATTCCGTCCTTACAAACCGAATTTCAAGCCAATCGGATGAAAAATAGTTTTTTTTTGCATGCAGAATTTTCCGGGAATTTTCCGACCGTCAGGTCAAATTTTCCAACAATATCACATTTCAAACTATTTCGTATTCTATCCTTTCAAACCGAGTTTCAAGCCACTAGGATGAAAAATAGTTTTTTGCATGCAGAATTTTCCGAAATCGGGAAAACGCGTGTTAAACTATTTCGCGTACTATGCTACAACTAAGTTTCAAGTCAATCGGATGAAAAATGACATATTTCCCGTACAAACTTTTCCGACTTTTCCGGAACCCCGCCTTAGTACGCACTTTCACCACTAACAGAAACTCCTGTCCAAATTACAGCTCTCTATCTGTTACCGATTAGGCTGTGCGATAATTGCCAACCAGTCGGTCAGTCAGTGAATCAATCAGTCAGGACACTCTCTTTTATAGATATAGAGAAGATGGTCGGAAATGATTTCTTCTGTCTGTTACATACATTTGCACGACTTTAGTTTAACTTTTGTACTCTCAGAGTAACAGGTATAAAAAGTTCACGAAAACAAGCACATTGCGTAAAAAGGCTTACTAAAATCGTGCAAATGTACGTAACAGGCATGTGAAATTTTTTCCGACCATATAATTGATCAGAATCAACAGCCGACTCGATTTAGCAATGTCCGACTGTCCGTTCGTCTGTCTGCATGAAAGCATCGATTTCCGAGACTATAAAAAATGGAGCAACAAATTTTTCATTTATGTAGGTTAGGTCGGACATTTTATATATGGAACGAGAGCGTAAGTTAAAGTCGGCTCTAACCGAATTCGATATACCCGTTACTCATGAAAAAGCATGTTTAACAGTGTTCCTGCGTTCCTTAGGGTGACCATCCGAAAAGTATGCATCATTTTTTTTAGGGTGGTAGCGAGCGGGGCTTGGTTCACTTTTTTGCTCATAACTTGAGAACGGTTCATCCGATCTTTATCATCTATTCATTCACAAATCTATTCATTTTGCTAATTCCTAACTATCTCTAGAAGGTACGAGTCGTCTATCTTCAAAACTGTAGGAGATATAACGTTTTTTCCTAATTGCGGGGGCGGGAGGGGGCGTGGCCAAAATTTGAAACAAACTTGATCTGCGTGCAGATACAAGAAGCATTTGTCCCATACATGTCAAACCTCTATCTCTTACCATCTCTGAGATCTAGGTGTTCATACAGACGGACGGACGGACGGACGGACTGACGGACGGACAGACGGACATGTCTATATCGACTCGGCTGTTGATGCTGATCAAGAATATATACTTTATATGGTCGGAAATGATTCCTTCTGCCTGTTACATACATTTGCACGACTTTAGTATACCCTTTTTACTCTACGAGTAACGGGTATAAAAATGGAACATCATACTGATACCCGCTTAAACGATGCATATTTGAGGATAAAAGGCATAGCAAAAAAATTTTTGAGAAAAAATAAGTTTTAGTGTCTGCGACTTGTATTCAAAGTTTATCACTCATACGTACTGTTGCCCATCCCTACATATTTATACCCTTGGAGAGGGTATATTTTTTTAATTTAAAAAATAGAGTCAGGCTAACTTCGGCTCGACCGAAGTTTATATACCCTTGGAGCTTGATATATGCCTGACAGTTTGTATGGCAGCTATACTATATAGCAGAGCTCGCAAAATATGGTCAACCAAATTTTTCTATACTGTCTGCTCACCGAAATGACAGGAAAACATTTAACAGAGTAGCTCACTCTCTGAACAGAACACTAGATTTTGATTTTCTAGTGTTTTCTGTCTCATAGTAATCGATGAGAGAAACACACGAAGCTGACTGACTATAACAGTTTGATGGGGAGAGTTTCGTTCGGGTGTCAGCAGCTGAGCATAAGCAACTGAGCAAATCCAGCAAAGTGTCTTTTCACACTCACTTTGGCCTACTAAGATTAAAATATTATTAAAAATATACAATATTCGATGTATAATAATTTAAATTCTTATTTTTAAGCAATAAGTAGCTGGATCATCCCTAACTTTTTCACGACAATCTCAGTCTTCAACAACGTATATTTAATTATTTGCAAATTAATTCCTTGGACTGATTTATTTAGTCTGGTCGCCAAAACAATTTTAAGCGATATGAGCTTGCGTGCAACCATAACCTTTATATCCTCTTTTATGGACAGCCCTTTCAATCGTACATGATCCATAATTCTCGAGACTATTGGAGCCATTTGCAGGGCATTTATGTATTTATTTTGATTATAATTTCACAAAACCCATTTCAGGCTTATAGTAAAAAGGGCCTGTCGTCGTGGATACAATTTTCACGTTCGGCGCAAATATTGTTTGTTCATTTGCCTTTCATTTCTTTGCATTTTTTGCACACCGGTGTACTCTTTGACCTCATTAAATGATTCGAACACTTCTTGGCGTTTAGCCGTCAATAACTCCTCAAAATTTTTGAACTTTGAGGCCAGTAAATACTATACCACATTCGGTGGAAAGCGATGAATTTAAGATATTGTAAAATTTTAAAATTATGCACTTTATTAAAAAAACGAGAGCGTAAGTTAAAGCCGACTCTAAACGACGTCGATATACCCGTTACTCATGAAAAAACATGTTTTACAGTGTTTCTGCGTTCCTTAGGGTGATCATCCGAAAAGTATGCAACATTTTTTTAGGGTGGTAGCGGGGGGGTGGGGGGCTTGGTTCACTTGTTTGCTCATAACTTGAGAACCGTTCATCCGATCTTTATCATTTCTTCGACAAATCGATTCATTTTGCTAATTACTTACTATCTCTAAAAGGTACAAATCGTCTATCTTCAAAACTGTAGGAGATATAACGTTTTTTCCAAATTGCGGTGGCGGGTGGGGGCGGGTCCAAAATTGTAAACAAACTTGATTTGCGTGCAGATAAAAGAAGCATTTGTCCCATACAAGTCAAACCTTTATCTCTTACCATCTCTGAGATCTACATGTTCATACAGACGGACGGACAGACGGTCAGACGGACATGAAGGCTCAGGAAAATTTATAATTCTTAATGCCATTATAGGCTAATTAACAACAAACAGCTGCGTCGATGTATTGTTTTGCCTTTTACAAAAGCACACATACATGCATACATACTTATAGTTTACTTAGTCACACACACATGCTTGTAAGACACTTTCGACAAATTCTGAGCAGCAAAGTGTCTCGAGGAAACACATGAGCAAAGCAAACTAAAAAAATCTCTCATTGATTGAGCAAAGAGCACTTTGTGAATAGTCAGAGGTGAAATGTCATATCGTTACACTAGTTCAAAGTGTCTCAGAGTGACTGTATTTTATATGACAGCCTGTGAAAAGGGAGCATTTTTAGGGAGCTCTGCTATATAGTTAGTGGTCCGATTTCGACAAGCCTTGGTGAAATTATGTAAAATCATTGAAAACTTATAAATACGAGCGTTGGGAGCGATAACATCGAAAACAAAAAAGTTTTTCTCACTAAGACTTTTTTTCAGACCTAACTTTTGTATGGCAGCTATACTATATAGTTGTCCGATTTCGACAAGCCTTAGTGAAATTATGTGAAATCATTGAAAACTTATGAAGCGTTGAAAGCGATAGCACTAAAATCAAAAAAGTTTTTCTCACTAAAATTAGTTTTTCAACCGATCGTTCCTATGGCAGCTATATGCTATAGTCATCCGATCCGGCCGGTTCCGACAAATGTGCAGCGTACTTATACCAAAAGACTTTGTGCAAAGTTTGGTTAAGATAGCTTTAAAACTGACGGAGGAGATAGCATAGAAACAGACGGACAGACGGACATGGCTATATCAACTCAGCTCGTCATTCTGATCAAGAATATATATACTTTATGTGGTTGGAGATGCTTTCTTCTATGCGTTACAAACATCCGGACAATTTTAATATACCCTCTCCAAGGGTATAAAAATAGAGGCATGCTCACTTCGGCTCGACCGAAGTTTACATACCCTTAGAGCTTGATATATGCCTGACTGTTTGTATGGCAGCTATCCTATATAGTGGTCCGATTTCGACAAATCTTGTTGAAATTATGTAAAATCATTAAAAACTTATAAATACGAGCGTTGGGAGGGTTGGGAGCGATAACATTAAAAACAAACAAATTTTTCTCACTGAAACTAGTTTTTCGACCGATCGTTCCTATGGCAGCTATATGCTATAGTCATCCGATCCAGCCGGTTCCGACAAATGTGCAGCGTATTTGTCCTAAAAGACTTCGTGCAAAGTTTGGTTACGATAGCTTTAAAACTGACGGAGGAGATAGCATAGAAACAGACGGACGGACAGACGGACGGACGGCCGGACAGGCATGGCTATATCAACTCAGCTCGTCATGCTGATCAAGTATATATATTCTTTATGTGGTTGGAGATGCTTTCTTCTATGCGTTACAAACATCCGGACAATTTTAATATTCCCTCTTCAAGGGTATAAAAAGGTACCATGACCATTGAAAAAATAGTTTTTAAGTGACCAAGACAATATGTAAATAATATTTTATATATATACGGCGTATATTACGGCAAAATTTGAACTATTCTGCCCACACGAACTGAACTAAAGTGCTGCGCATCACGGTGGCAGCCGTCCCTGTGGATAGTCAATTTTTACTGTGCTGCTTATAAATAAACTTCTTCAGGATCGAAAAATAATACGGATTACTATACTACTATGCGCAAAAAATACAGGGAAATTGTTAATAACTCAAACAAATTTGTTATTGTAAGTTCATTTCATTCCCTTGAAAGTAACCTCCCCCTACTGCATTACACTTGTGCAAACGTTTTTTACAATTTTGATTGTGTTTGTAGGACAATTTTAAAAACATTCTGCAAAGTCTTCTTCTGGTATAGTCTTCAATTCCTTCTTAGTTTCGGGCTCTATCTCTTTTATCGATTCAAAACGGTGTCCACTGAGCGGTCTGTTGAGTTTCGCGAATTGTCCATGGTAGCACAAATGGACACTCAAAATGGTTTCAACTGTTATGTCGATAGTATCTGGCAAGAAGGACAGTGCGTTCATGCGGACATGGCCCTTGTTGAAACCACGCTCGTCGACCATGCTGACTCCAACATGCGAGCCACACAAGTCGCACTTTATGACAGTCTTAAGCATTTAGTCCCATATAAGAGCATGGGTAAATGGCATCTCTTCGTTGGAAATGGGCTCGTTTTGACAAAATAAGGTCTTAATTTGCCGTCTAAAAATTCATTCGATTCCTGCTACATTTTTATTTGTTGCTCGATTAAATTCAAATTTGACAACTTTTAAAATGATACGGAGAATTCGTCGACAAATTTTCGATTCGATGAACGGGTCGTATACGTAATATGTGCGGAAACTTTGAAGGCTTTTCGCAGAGGTTAAAGCATGATCTAAAATTTTTTGATTCATTAATTTATTATGTACACCCTAAAACTAATCGTTTAAGATGGTATCAGTTAACTTTTTATCGGCGTCCACCCTAATGTAGGTGTATCCCCAGACTAAGTTTGCTTCAGATTTAAAAATTTCCAACTTCTTTTTCGTTTAACCGCAAAAAAACTGTCGAGCCACAATTTTTAAGTTTGAAGCTAGTGACTCAATATATATTTTTGTTTAGTTTTTTCCTAAGAACCACCGAAGAAATGCAAGTGCGCCGCCTAATTTATTCTAATAAATTTTAAAATAAAAAGCATGCCCTTCAAAAAAGGTAAACTCAAAACTATAAGTAGCAATTTCCGGAAATCAAAGCCATTGTAACCACATTTCTTGGTACAGGGTATTTTTCTTGTATTTAGTGCAGTGGTGCCCACACAAATAGAATGACATGTGTCTTGCATTTGTGTGCGTAAGAGAAAAACGAAGTTGACTTCGCGCGTGACGTTTTAATGCTTTGCACTGCGCAAAAGAAACGGAAACTTCAAACTTAATAAAATTAATTGCTTCTTTCTAAATATATTAGAGCTGAAATAATTAGTTATTAAACAACTAATTATATAAATAAGAAAATAATTTCAAGCATAAAACTTAGGAAATTACTAAATAACAAATAATTAAATAACAGAAATAAATGGAAATTTCAAACTTAAGTTACTGAAATAAAAATAAAATAAAAACACAGTAATAAAATAAAAAAAAACTATTCACATTTCAAAAGATTATCTAAATTAATTTCTCCTCTAAATTCCTTAATTCTCAAAAGGCACGCTAAATGTGTATTGGTTAATGAGCTTCTTAGTTTATGTAAAATATGTTTCATGCTAGAAAACGCTACCTCACAATTATATGTAGTTCCGAACATGGAATACAGCTTATAAATTTCATTTTTAAGGCTCGGGTATTTCGTATTATCTATGTGAACCCAAAAGTTTTTTCCCGATTCCAGTGGTATTCCCAAGTCCCCCCTCAAAGTAATGAGTTCTTCGCGAATAGTAATGTTCTCAAAACAATTTGTTTCACAAGTTAATGGAAAATTATTTAAATCTAAAATACATTTTAATGAACTTAAATCTATAAATCTATTTTCAATGTTATTAAGAAGGGCCTTCAATATAACTAAAAATTGTTCTATTTTTTCGAAACTATTTATCTTAAACTCTAAAAATATAACCTGTGTTTTTTCTAAACTACTTATATTATTATTTTCTAATTGACTAATTAATATTAAGAGTTTTTTTTAAATAAATATACTGAATTGACTAAATCAAAAATTTGTTTATTTTTACCCTGAAGGCACAAATTTAATTCATTTAGGAACCGAAATCTAACAAAAAATCAGGACTTTTTAGATCTAAACAAAATTGATCAGCTTCCTTAACGTGGGCTTGAAGAAAACGGAGAACTTCTTTTCTTAAGCCAAAATAAACGGTCTAAGCATTTTCCCCGGCTTAGCCATCTTACTTCCGTATACATAAGTAAGTCTTTATAATCCGCATTAAACTCCTCAAGAAATCCCTTAATTTTCTATGAGTTAAAGAATTATGCCCGCCCCTTATCTTATTTATTATTTTAATGCATGTATTCAATACGTTTACCATTTTCAACTCCCTTGCAAAAAGAGCTTCCTGGTGTATAACGCAATGCATAAATAAACAAAAAATTCCATTTTTCTTAAACATCCCAGACAGACCCTTGTTTGTCCCTGTCATTACTTTTGCACCATCTGTGCAAACACAACTTAATTTACTAATATAATTGTCCTTACATAAAATTGTTTGAAAAAGAGTATTATATAATATCTCGCCCGTCACATGCCCGTGTAGCGAAACCACATCGAACACCTCCTCAAAACAAGTTAAATTTTCATCTACAGTTTTTATGCAAATTATTAGTTGACAAATATTATTAATGTCTGTACTTTTATCAAGACATATAGAAAAATATTTACATTTGTTAAGCCTCTCCTTTGTTGCAGAAAAAATATACTCGCTTAATTGTTCTGTTCTTCGAGTAATCGTATTCCGCGATAACGGAATTTGTTGGCAAAGCTCGGAAATTTCCCTCCCAATGATTCCAAAACACTTTATAACATCAACAATTAAGTTCTTAAGAAATATACCATCTGTAAAGGGCCTACATTGCTTAGCTAAAGCCAAAGCCGAAACATAAGACGCCTTTTTTAAAGACACGTGGTCAACGACAGGTGCAAGTTGATTGGGATATTTAATTAGAAAGTATTTTGCCTTAAGTTCTAATAATTTTTCTAATCTATCCTTATTATTTGTTGTTGGGGAAGTGGTGCACCGCGACCAATTTTGGTCTATTGTGCCCCCCTACTGAATTTACAACTCCCCTAGCAGCCCTAACTCCTGTACAAAAGTCAGGATTTTTGTGGGTTCTAAGTTACTGATATTGCTTGGGTGTAGAATGTGTTTCCCAAATCTGTTGAGTCTGCGCCTCGCTAGGGCATCGCAGTGTACTAGTATATGCTCAGAGGACTCCTCCTTCTCTTCACAGTATCTGCAAAGCTGGGTGTTTGTTATTCCCAACTTGTACATGTGGCTCCTCAGTCTGCAGTGACCCGTGTAGAGCCCTGTCAGAATTCTGAGGGCATTCTTTCCTTGTTGGATTAACTTTTGGAACCTTTTGAGGTCGTGGTTCACTATTAATGCTTTAGCTTGTCTCATTCCCCTGGTGTTTACCCAGGAGGCTGATCTAAGCGTATTCTCTTCCTTTCTTAGAAGTTCTTTTATTGTGTGTTGGCCTATGCCGCAGTAGGGTTCTGGCCCTACCATTGCGGTGGCTGCACCCTTGCGTGCCAGTTCGTCGGCCAATTCGTTTCCGGGGATGTTGTTGTGTCCCGGTATCCATCGTAGGGTCAGGTTGTTCCTGCTGCCTAGTTGGTCTAATTTGTTCTTTGTCTCTAAGACTAGCTTAGAGGTGAACTTATTGCTACTGAGTGCTTTAAGCGCTGCTTGGCTATCGGAGAGAATAGCTATTTCTCTATTATGGTAGTTCTTCCCCATATTACGGTCTGCACAACGGGAGATGGCACATACTTCAGCTTGAAATATGCTTGTGAATTCTCCCATTGGTTCAGATATTTTCGTTCCTGGCCCTGCTACCCCAAGTCCGGTTCCTTGGGGTGTTAGGGACCCGTCTGTGTACCACATAATTGTGTGTGGTTTCATTTTATGTGTCTCTTCAAGTGAGATCCATTCTCTCTTATTACTTTGGTGTACAGTGAAATTCCTGTCAAAGTGATACTCGGCCACCATCTCGTCTCTAGGTTGGAGGATTAAAGGGATTTCCTTTTCCAGCTTTTCAGAGTCTCTGAGGCTTACTATGTGGTTTCTACCCACTCCTTCTGTTGTTAATCTGAGCAATGTTGCTTTTTTCTTCAGGCCGATGGTATGGTGGAGTGGTGTTAGCTCCATCAAAACCTCGATTGCCGCTGTCGGACAGGTACGCATGGCTCCAGTCATGCATATACATGCTAGCCTTTGCAGTTTTTGCAACTGCGTCCTTACTGTGAGGAGGTTTGCTCTATCTCCCCACACGACAGCTCCATAAGTGAGCATTGGTCTCACAACCATGAGGTATAGCCATCGGAGTATATGTGGTGCCATGCCCCACGACTTTCCGGCTATGCTCCTGCATGTGAATAGTGCTCTAGTGCATTTACTGAGTGTATACTCTAAGTGCTTGTCAAACCTCAGCCTGTTGTCGAAGACAACGCCGAGGTATTTGACTTCTTTTTCTGGTGTAATGAGGCAGCCGGATAAGCGTATTGGCCTCATTCTACTTAGCTTGTATTTTCTAGTGAATGGTACTATAATGGTTTTCGCAGGGTTTAGGTTGAGCCCAACCTCCTTGCACCAATTAGACGTGACATTCAGACCCCTCTGGACTATGTCACATAGGGTTTCCTCGTATTTTCCTCTCGCAACGATGACAATGTCATCAGCGTATCCTTGGCATGTTATGCCTAGGGAGGCGAGTTTTTCTAGGAGCTCATCCACTAGTAGGCTCCACAACAGTGGGGAGAGAACTCCCCCCTGAGGGCATCCTCTAGTTGTGGTGACTGTGATGGTTTCTTCACCCGCCACTGCAGAGGCTTCTCTGCATCGTAGTAGTGAGTCTACCCATCTGCCTACAGTAGGGTTTATTCCTCTTCTGATCAGGGCATTCTTGACAGCACTATGGGATGTGTTGTCGAATGCTCCCTCAATGTCTAGGAAGGCGCATAGAGCCACTTCCTTGTCTTCTATTGTTTTCTCGAGCATCTTCCCGAGTTGATACAATGCCGTGTCGGTCGAACGGCCTGCTCTGTACGCGTGCTGTGTTGGTTGGAGGGGTGCCTCCTTTAACAGCGTACTTCGTATGCTATTGTCCACTAGCTTTTCAATCGTTTTCAGTAAAAACGATGTCAAACTAATGGGTCTGAAGGACTTGGGGTTAGTTATATCCTTCTTCCCTGCCTTGGGGATGAAGACTACCCTTGCTCTGCGCCAGGCACGTGGGATATACCCAGTAGCCAGACTGCTGGTGATGATCTTCCTGAGGATGGGTAGGAGTATGTCCTTTCCTTCCTGCAGGAATGCTGGATAAATGTTATGGGATTTGAAGGGCTGGAATGTTCCAATTGCCCACTCAAGTCTGCCTGCGGACACAACTTTCTTGGCTTCTGCCCAGTCGGAGCTGCGAGGCTGATAGCAGTGCTCTTGGTCAACACATTCTTCCGCGGGGATGTTTCCCGGGAAGTGGGTGTCCAACAAGAGACGTACTCTCTCCTCGCTGCTCACGGCATCATTAGCCTTTTTGAGCGAGATGTTGCCATCCGGGCTTTTCTTGGCCAGGACTCTATGTAATCTCGCTCCTTCTTTCGTGTCTTCTATAGACTCGCAGAATTTCCTGTAATTCTTTCTTTTGGCTTTCCTAATCTCACTATTGTATAGTGTCAGGGCTTGCTTGTACTTATGCCAGTCCCCATTCTTTTTGGCTTCATTAAAAAGAATTCGGGTCTTCTTTCTGAGTTTCTCCAAGGTAGGATTCCACCAAGGGGCATCATTTTCTTTTCTCGATTTGCTAAGAGGGCAATTCTCTTCGTAAGCATCGATTATACTTTTGTTTAGTTCGTCGACTAAGATTTATAGTTCTAGGGGATGCTTCGGTGACCGAATCCTAGGTATATTATTTCCTAGCGTGGAATGGAAGCCTCCCCAATTTGTTTTACGGGGATTCCTGCTAGGGATATTCTGCTGTATGCTAGTTTCCAATCTAAATTGGATAGTTCTATGGTCCGACATAGATTCCTCTAATGAGACCTGCCAATCCTTTATAAAAGGTTTAATTGACTTGCTGGAGAAGGTGAGGTCAAGGACTTCCTCCCTTACTCGAGTTACAAATGTCGGGACAGATCCTACATTACATATTTCCAGGTCGAGCCTGGATAGAAATTCTAGTAAACACTCACCTCGATCGTTTACATCGGAGCTTCCCCATGCGACGTGGTGGGCGTTTGCGTCACATCCGACAACGAGCGGCAGGCTTTTGCTCCTGCAGTATTCTGCCAGGGCCGACACCTCTTGGGGGGGACACATTCTATCTCCAGCGAAGTAGGCAGAGGCTATGACCGTGGTCTTTCCCTGCTTTACTTCGGTGGTCGCTATCGCGACGCAGTCCCTGGAGAGAAATTCTGAAAGGATAGTATATTTAATATTCTTCCTTATCATTATACAGGCTCTGGGGAAGGCATGCCTTTGGTCCCAAATTACCGTGGATTCTCTCGTATACAGGCCCTTTATTCCCTCATTGCACCAGGGTTCCTGTATTAGAGCTAGTCCTAGGTGTTGTCGGGTGAACGTTCTAGCTAGGACGGCCGAGGCCGCCTTCGCATGGTGAACGTTCACCTGGACTAGCTTGGTGCTTTTGATGACTGAGGGGGGAGTCATCATTGCGCCGAGTTATCTGCGCTATCTGGCGGAGAGCCAGGGCTGCTCTCGACGCCTCCGAACACCAATGTGGTGTCGGCTTCTTCGTCCTCATGGACTGCGAGCTCTGAGGCGAGCTCTTGTGAGGACATGGGTGCGTCTGCATCCTCCACCACCTCCATGTCCTCTACGGGGGATTCCCCGTCAAGCTCCTCGTCCTCAGCGACGTCCTCCTTATCTGTGAGGGGTTCCTCACACGGAGACTCGCTACTTTCCGCTTCGGCGGGGTGTTCTGCCTCCGTCTCTTGCTGATGGGTCTGTCCAGCCAGCTTCGCGGTCTTCTTGAGACCATGTACGGGGATCTTCCCGTACCTAAAGTTTAGCTGGCGACCCATCGAGACGATGGCCTGCATCGAAACTTCGTCGATGCCAATGACCATGAGGGCTCCGCCCCCTTGGTCCTTTCGTGACATGACCCGCCACATGTCAGTCACGATGTTGTTTTGGTTCCTCAGCATTGTGAGGACCCATTCATCCGCTTTCGCGGCACTCCTTGGGAGGAAGACGGTAATGTAATGGGGCGAGGGGATATTCTCTCCCATTTTACCGAGAAGGGGTACTCCCTTCCATTCTGACAACCTTGACACGTTGCTCATCAGCCACTCCGCGGTCGTCTCATCGTTGCAGTCGATGATTAGATGACCCGGCCGGAAATGAATTCCTGCGAAGCTGATGGGCGTATCCCAACATGCCAGGAAGACTTCCTCCAGTATCGCCTCCTCAAGTGCAGATAGCTCCTCATGGTTGAGGTTGACCTGAGGGTATTCCTCAGGCACTACTGCTACCCTCACCTTTTTCGCAACGTCTGCATACGTTGCTTGGGGTGGAATGGGCACTGAGGGGGAGTTACTGCCCTTTCTTCACTGTCAGTTGCAGCAGCCTCTGCTGCAGCCCTGGACGTGCCGGGCACGCCGTTCGCGTCTTCCTCATAGGCTACTGCCTGTGAGGGGGTGCTAGCCATGGCGTCTTTCGACGTCACTGCTGTGCACTGACGCTTCGGCGTAGCTGTAGGCGGTGTTATGTCCGCGCTGCTTCTCTTTGGGGCAGGGGTGTGTGGTTGCCCCTCTGATGCCCCAGTTCGAGGCTCCTTTGCCATCCGGAGGGCTTCCTCCGGTGTGTGGCCATGCTTGAGGTATCTCAGGTACCACTTGATTCTGGAGCCACAGAGGCCTCGACGATTTGGGTCATCTAGGCCTCCTGGCTGTCCTCTTGCAGGGAAGGAGTCTTGCTTGGAACGTTTGTCCCCATTGGGAGGTGGCCTTTGTCCTCCAGAGGAGGCGGGGCGTGTTCCCTTTGGGGGGAGGGGGATGGTCCCTCTTTGTTCCTATACTCTTTCCTACCGCAGGAGCTCGGTAGGGGCCCCGTGGTGGGGTTCTACGCACTGGTGCGCGTTTCTCATCTCTTACGAGGCTTGGACGCTCCTGGTCCATCTGCCTCTCTTCAAACTGCCTTGCGACAGCGGTTGCAGGGAGATCCTGCTGAAATTTAACTTTATAAGTTAAATCTATCCTTATTTAATATATTAATAAAACTAGAATGAGTAATATAATGCCTTTTAATATTAAAGTATTTACAAGTATAAATAATATGCGAACAAATTAAACATTCCGCATCCCCATCCATATTTTCAATAAAGAAAAAATCATTTTCCCACTCTTCCAGAAACATTTTTATTCTCAGTAAATTTAATATTTATTGTCAGTGTATTTTTAATAAGTTGCGCAGCGAGACCTTGCTCCGTTGACGGCTTAACAGCAACTGATTTGATTTTCGTTTGCCCTTCGTTGTCGAATTCCACGAAGCGAACGAAACCACGCGCACGAAGACGCTTGCCGACGTCACACGACCGTTTACACTGTCTGTGTAGCAGCAGAGAGCCGGCAGAGTTTTTACCAACCACATGTGGCGGGGGCTTGGGCACCACTGATTTAGTGTATAGGGTGCGACTAACTTAGCTTCTGCAAACTGAATATCACCGCCTGATGCTGGAAAAACTTCTTCATACTAAGAGCAGGCGGACATGGTTTATCGACGCGGTTCACGCAGTAATCATATGATAGTTTTATATGACCGAGCTTTTATTAGACCAGAATGGGTAAAATTTCCTTTGTAAAATGTAAAATAGGCTAAACAGCCCCAAAAGGCCAAGCCAAGCTTCTATCAATCTCTTGGCGTGAGTGCTTATAATTGTTCGCACAAGAGAAAGGGACGAACGACAGTTTCGAGAAGCTTTTTTATGACTAGTTACTTCGCAGCTGGCGCCAATAGCTGATGAAGATGACCGGATGTGTTAAAGCTATTTTCTAACGAAAGAAAAAAAACATTTTTTATTAGATGTTCCGGGCGGGATCGAACCCAAGACCTCCCGCACAGCAGGCCAGCACACATCCGCTGAGCTACACACCATCCACTTTCCCTTTGCTCTTCCTATGTAAAAAAAGGATTCCCCCCACAAGTAAAATTCAGTAATTACATGGTTTCATTGCTTAATCGGTATTATTTTATTATGTTCCATTCATCTAAAGGAAAGCCGTCCTGCGCACGGTGACTCGCACACGTTGACGACCACCTCCGTTTCCGTTGCCCGTGCCTACGCCAACTCCGCGGCGACGACGGCGGAATCCTCCAATGCGTCTGATTATGACCACTTTACGCCTACGACGACGGATTCTTCTTGTGGTTGTGGTTACCGCAGTCGTAGTCGCCGCCGTTGTTGTTGTTGTTGCATCCGTGGGCGTAGCTGCGGTAGTTGGCGCTGGAGCTGGGTCAGTTGGCACAGGAGCACCCTGCGGGGCTGACAACGCCACCAGCGTGGACAGCACCACCAGCACAAGCGGAACTATAAAACGCATCGTAACTAAATGTATCTTTGTAAATCGCTGGCTTTGTGTTGATGTTGTGAGTACCGACTTGTTATTTATAGGAAAATCGAAGACAGCTAATCTTTCTGTTTATTCTACTTTCCATTTGTTTAACTTGGTTAAACACACGTGCGTCTTTCTACTCGTAAGTGAACAAAGTACTTCACGCATTTGATATAAGCCAATCTTTCTAATCACATTAAAAATATTACAGCAGTTGTTTTTTCTATCTTTAAATCAACATTGTTGACTTGTTTACAGCTCAAATGAAGAGCATTTGAGTCAATATACAAGAATGAATATGGTAAAACCCAAGTGCTTCCACCATTAGGATCAACAAATTTTAAAATTTTTGGTCTTTCTCAATTACATTGTACTTGATTCATTGTTCAGACTTGGCAGGACTCCATGAAAAGATATACACCTAATACATGTGAAGTTTTTGGCTATTGCAAAGACCTCAAAGTATGTTTGTTTTGTTTTGTTTTTGGTTGCTGCTTCTATACTTATGAACACCACCTAACAACAAACTTAACGAAGACCGAAGGTACATACAACCAAGGAATCAAACCGGAGCCTGAACCCTATACTAAAAAGAACCGATTAAAACTCAGAGCTGAAACGATATTTTTAGTTTTTTGTATACCGGTTTCCGAGAACCGAAAAGGCCGAAAAGAACTAACATTGTACCAGCACAGTTTCGGTTCTAAGGTATTATTATTTTTTTATTGAATTTCTCATTCTGTCATCGCTATATTCAGAGTCTTTGCCTTCTGCCGCCTATACATGGCTAGCGGATAATCGTTGTAAGATTTCCAATCGTGTTTCTACTGCAAAACTGTTAAGAGAAATTAATTAGTTCCAGAACTGCAAGTTAATCCGAACGGTCGATTATAATGCCAAGGCCAAAGGGAAAACTGTATTGACAGTATTTTATCTTTTGGACATTTTAAGAAAATTGTAGGCAACTGCTTAGGCCCATTTTCTCAATGTGCGGTTAGTGAAACTTACCGGCAGGTTAGCCGATGCTGTGTTTCTCATGCTGTGTTTAGCGAAAACCAGCCAGAAACTTTAACCGCAGCCTCATGATGGGGTCAAATTTTAACTGGCAGGCAAGTTTCGATAAAACTATCGATACTTTCACTCGATAGACAACAGCTGTGTCAAACACTTTAATTATTTACTTTGCTAATTGCCAAAACAAAATGTTTATAAATAAACAAATTTGTTGCATCCACGAAATGATATTGGGAGGCAGGCATTGAGACAGGAAGAGACATGCGGCTATCCGGAACAGAAAGTCCAGCAGAATGGCAGCTGCCGCAATGGCAAATGTCTTGACCGCCGCGCCGGCAAATTCGAAATGGTACCAATCGCAAAGCAGGCAAACTCACTGCCCGCCTATGTTTCATACTGATTGAGAAAATACTAACCAACCCAGGCACTGCCAGCACCAGGAGCGCTATCACCACTATGGCCAACGTGGCGACGAAATCTCAGACGGAGCAACGGAAAAAAATCATAGAGAGTGTAGGGTGGGGTCTAATTAAACTGTGATAGCTTTTTTCAAAAAAAAAAAAAGACCAAACTCGACGGTTCCCCCTATTTCGGGTCCTACGAATCGAACTGCATCATTACTTTTTTGAGTTACAATCATGGTTTCATACAAAATTTTTTGTTGAAGTTTTTCATCAAAGTGGCCCATTGTAAGAGAAATGCACATTTTTCTTCGGTCTTTAACTTTTTTAATGTTGACATTTTTGGTAAACTTTCTTTGGCAGAGCTTCTTAAAATAAGTCCGTCTTTAAGTTCTTAGATGACTGTAAACCCCAAAATCAATTTTTTTGGTGTCCTTATAGCCAATATGTCGAAAAAACTGAAATTTAACCCATTTTTTAAAATGTTTTTCCCTCACGTTTCGTCAATTTTTTAATTTACCCTAGTAAGAAACTTAAGCAAAAACAACGTTCTGAGCAAACTAACCATTAGAAAAAAAAAACTTAACAAAATTTGTATTTTTTAAAAAAGCTACACTAACTATGTGCATTGTGTGCTGTTTTATTTTTTTTTCTGTATCTTATAAGTGTTATTAATAAGTATCATAAAGTACACAATATTTAAATTAAATTTAATAAGACTCATCTACAAATATCCAACACAAATCAACAAGCAACAAGTCACGCTTTTAACCACTGCACTGATAAGAAATAACAACAAGTACCGTTTGAAAGAACCGTTTAATGCTGTTGATAACATCTTATCTGATGTTAGCTTGCCTTAAAGTCAAAATATAAGCATTAATTGCAGTAGTTAATTTGACTTTGAGTTCGCGGAAAGAACATTGATTTAGTGCCTTGTATATTAAGAAAATAAATTAAAATGGATAAGTGTCCAATTGGCCTATTGTTGTTCTGCTACGTATGTGGAAAATTTACAAGCCCCTCGGAGTAGACGCAAAATATCTTCTTGAACTGCTAGCATCGACGAGGAATATTTCGATTTGCCCGTTATAAGAGACGAAGATTGGGTGCCAAATACCATTTGCACGCAATGCAACAACAACTAGCATAATTGGTCAAAAAGACTGTGCCTAAAAATGGGTTACGGCATCCCAATGATTTGGATAGATCCACAAGGGCATCATACTGGTAACTGCTACGCGTGCAAGAACAAATTTGCAAGACTCAACAAAAAAAACACAGTTTACAAAAGTGTTCAATCTGCACAGCTACCAGTATCTCACTCAGAAAATGTTCCGATACCAAGATGTCCAAGTCCATCTGAGAGATATATTTCGCCAACATTTGCCACCGAACCTACAGATCTACTCTCAATGTATAACCCAACCGAAGTTGAAAGCCCATGTCGTCACTTGGAGATTTCCCAATACGATGGTACGACAGCTGAAATTATCGCAAAGACAAGCAATTTTCTTTGAGGGTAAGGGCGACAATACTTTTTCGTATTGTAAAAATATTCCTGGTCTTATGCAATACATGAACTGTGAGTACAAACCAGAGCAATGGCGGTTGTTTATTGACTCGTCGAAAAAGCAGTATTACTGTATGTGGACAACACAAAAAATCCGGTTCCAATCGCCATAAGCTCCAACACAAAGGAAACATACGAAGCAATGAAATTAATTTTGAACCGAGTTCAGTATCAGCAGCATCAATGGTGCTTTATTTGTCATTGGGACACAAGGTACCGCGGAAACCAATATAGAATGCGTGATTGGAAGCTTCGCACAGAATTTCATTTAAATGTGGCAAATGTTATCCATACCAGCTAATAACATTTTGCTACCACCACTGCACATAAAATTGGGAATTGTCAAAAATTTCATAAAAACAATAAATCGAGATGGCGAAGCTTTTAAATGTTTGACAGAAATATTTCCAAGACTAAGTGTGGCGAAAATAAAAGAAGGTATTTTAAGTATTTTTTCAGCGCACAAATAGAACTTTATCAATATAACATAATTTTCAGGTGTTCTCAACGGCCCCGATATAAGAAAACTTATGAAGAACGCAAAATTCGGAGAACTTTTAAGGCCAAATGAAAAAATTGCCTGGAACTCCGTCTCAAGTCTGAAGATTGGAAAAAATATGTGGATGACATGTTAGACGCTTTTGAAGAAATAGGTGTGAATGTGTCCTTAAAAATTCATTTCCTTCACCATCACAAGGACCATTTTGAGCAGGAAGTTCCGACTGAATCCGATGAGCATGGGGAAAGATTTCACCAAGTCGCCGCTCTCCTTGAGCATTGGTACAGCGGCAAAAAGCTTGACTCGTTGCTTGCTGATTTGTGTTGGACATTGGTAGATGAGTCTTTTTAAATTTAATTTAAATATTGTGTACAAATAATAATAAAATAAAAATAATATAATAAAAAATAAGATACAAAAAAAAATAAAACCTGTTATACGACCAGGTTTCAGCTCCTGCATTTTCAAAACATGACCTTATCTTTATGGCGTACGAATCAGTCTTAGAGCATAATGACATCTCTTTTACATATAGGGACTTTAGGGCAATCGACTATAATATTTTGACGACTGAATTCTTTAAATATAACTGGAACAATATATATACTCTGACGAACGCTGAGAGCCAACTTAATTGGTTTCATTCCTACTACAACCGATTGTTCGATACCTGTGTGCCTTTAAAGGTCAAGAAAGTCAAACCCAAGGAAACCCCCTGGTTTAACAACGACATTAAGCGCTGCATAACATTGCGAGATGCTGCTTACAAAAAATGGAAACGGTATCGCACACCCGACACGAAACGATCCTTCACGAGACTAAGATTAAAAGTAGTGAAAATTACACGAAACGCTAAAAATATTTTTTATAATTCAAAGTTTTCCAGCGAAATAACGTCAGCACAAATTTGGAGTGAACTAAAAGCAATGGGGATGAATGAAAAATTCGTCCAAATAAATGTACCTGCTCCGTCTACTAATATGTATGTCAATTCTGTACCCTTATGTGATAATAGTTTTAGTTTTATGTGTGTAAGTTCTAGTGATGTCCTAGAAGGTATTTGGAATGTCAAGTCGAATGCAGAAGGTATTGACAAACTAAACCCTAAATTCATTAAAATTCTCTTAGCAATGATTCTTGACCATATCACACATATTATTAACACTGCCCTCACTACCTCGAACTTTCCCGACATTTGGAAAACTGGGAAAATTCTGCCCATTCCTAAACCTAATGGTGAATATAGGCCTATATCCATTTTGCCCTTTCTCTCAAAAGTTTTTGAGCAAATAATGGCTGAGCAACTGCAGGACTTTTTTAATGCCAATAATTTAATGACCCAAAAGCAATCTGGTTTTCGCAAAAATAGAAGCTGTATAACAGCGCTCTTAAAAGTTGCAGAGGACATTCGCACTCAACTTGACAATAGCAACGTAACTTTTCTTACACTACTAGACTAGGCAAGGCATTTGACACTGTGGATCATGAAATACTACTAACAAAGCTAAGAACCCTTTACAATCTTGCTCCTACCGCCTTAAAACTTCTAAAAACATACCTATCAGACAGACGGCAAGCAGTAGTGTCTGGAAAATCCATTTAAAAAATTCTACCCACTAATCGAGGTGTTCCTCAGGGTTCTGTGTTAGGTCCTTTTCTCTTTTCTATTTATATAAATGACCTCCCTAATAATCTGTCAAATTGTGATGTCCATTTGTATGCTGATGACGTTCAATTATATGTTAGTGGACCGTTAAGAGATGTAAATGTTTGTGTCAGCGTATGTAACAATAAATTAGATGTAATAAACAACTGCACTCATAAAAATCTAGAACGAATAATTTGAGTACGAACGCTCTTGAAAAAAAAATCTAGTCGCACTTGAATTTTAAGAATTTCGCTCTTGGAATCAAGACAAATTCATTCTCAATGTGGTTCTATAGGCAAGGGGAGTGAGGAAACGCAAACTTTAAGAGAATAACCGCGCTCTTTCAAAGAGAGACAGCGCATGCGCAGTTTGTCATTGTCATTTGACCGTGCCGCGCCGATAATTAAGTTAAAGTTGAACATTAAGATTGGGCAAAAGTAAGTGATTAAACGTCTGTATAATATAATAAAAATGTTTAAAAAATCACCAAAAAAATGAAATGAAATAAAAATAAAAAAAATAGAAAAAAAAATAACTGCTGCTACGGGGACTTGATCCACGGTCGAGCTGTTGCGGCTGGCCAAATACCAACCGCGCTGCCTTATAAATATGCTTTCGCCGCTGCTTGTAGCTTATCGACAATAGTCGAGTCGGTTAAGCTGCTCGTCCAACTGTGTATGTTTCAGTCTTCGAGGTACCGAGTTCAAGTCCCAGCAAAGTAAGTAAAATAAAAAATTTTTATCTGTTATGTGACTAACTCAAAATCAATCACATCTTAGAAAAAAGTGGGTGGGGGGGTGGCTGGCTGATGGTGAGTGGCGAGCAGCGCGGAGCAAACAACATTACGTCGGTCTAACGGGTTGTCCCGAGGTTTCTGTCGTGTCTGTCAAACCCAAACCCCCACCCCCTTCAATTATTATTTTTAGTCTTTTATTTTGAGAATTATTCGTACTTGGATCAAGTACTGAAACTCTTGAGTCAAGAATGTCGGGATCAAAAATTCACTCTTGGATCAAGAATATTGCTCCTGGATCAAGAATTTTCACTCTTACCCTACTTTTGAGAACGAATGCTCTTGATTCAAGAGTAAAATTCTCTATTTTTTCTCTGAGTGTGGGCAATTGTAAATGGGCTAGGACTAAACCCCTTAAAGTCGAAATGTTTAATAATTTACAAAAAAGGAATAGATACTGGTCAGCTGGCTAAACTTACCATAGGCGGCACCGCTATTGAATATGTTGACCATGCTTCCAACCTCGGAATAAACTTTAGCAATACTCTGTCTTGGAGTTATCACATAGCAAAGGCAACAGGAAAGACCTATAGTATGCTTAGGCAGCTGTACCACACACGAAACTGTCTGCCACGAAACATCAAACTGACTGTTGCAAAAACATGCCTAATACCGACACTGTTCTATGGAGTTGAAATCTTTGGGAGCTGTGATGCAAGTAGCATGCACAAATTGGTAGTGAGATTTAATTCGATTGCCAGATATATTTATGACCGCAAACCCACTGACCATATAACACAGTATTCCAATAGCATATATGGACTTAATTTAAAATCGTGGATTAGCCTTAGAATTCAAAATAATGACTACTCGACAACCGACCTATCTGTTTGAACTTTTAATTTTCGCAGCCTCAAAAAGAACTCAAAACCTTATATGTCCTAGAATACACCTCTCAATGTCCGAAACACAATTTTTTGTCGCTGCAGCTCGCAAGTGGAACGAACTCCCACATGAGCTCAAACTTATTAGGAACGCAACGCAATTCAAAACCGAACTATTTACACATTTAAAAAGACAAAATTTATAAAACAATGTAACCTCAAATATGTAATGAACAAATAAACAAAACCATACTTAATGTTATAATTAAGATAGGAAACATGAAATTGTAAAAGAAATACCTAATAGTCGTGACTAGCGCAAAAATAAGTACACTGTATTTGTAGCGTTAGGATAATTATTCAATAATAAATAACAAACTAACAAAACAGCACACAATACACATAGTTAGTGCAGCTTTTTAAAAAATACAAATTTTGTTAAGTTTTTTTTCTAATGGTTAGTTTGCTCAGAACTATGTATTTGCTTAAGTTTCTTACTATTACAAGATGTCACTTAATGTATAAGTATCAAAGGGTAAATTAAAATATTGACGAAACGTGAGGGAAAAAACATTTTAAAAAATGGGTTAAATTTCAGTTTTTTCGACATATGATCTATAAGGACACCCAAAACATTGATTTTGGGGTTTACTGTCATCTAAGAACTTAAAGACGGACTTATTCTGAGAAGCTCTGCCAAAGAAAGTGTAATGCGCTTGTCGCAGACTTTTGGTATTAACTGTTAAAGTAAATTTTCCATATGCATCCGAAAAGTAGGCATGCGATTTATAAGGGAACAGCCTAACATAGGTTCTATCTTCAAGTTCCTAAAAGTATGCAGCAGAAGTCAACCTCGCTTAAGTCGATGTTATTAATATAGCTAAATAAAGTAATTAAAACCAGCACTACGTTAGGAAGCAACATTTCGCAACTCTGAAAACAGGTCAGCAGCTGGATTGATTTGACTGGCCCTTCCTTTTCCGTTTTGGCCGTCGTCCAGTAAAGTTCACACCTGCGATCAAAAAAATCCAAAAATTTTATTAATTGTGTGAGCTCCAGCGAAAGAAAAATTTTCACCCCAAAGGAAAAGATTTCGGCATTAAAGCCAATACCTGTAAAATAATATTAAAGGGCCAAGCTGCAACGTAAATGTCGCTCAACCAACTTTGGTTTAAAGTTTGATTTGTAGGTGTCAGCCGACTGACCATGTGTCTTCTTAACCTCTTAGGTTTGGCCCTTACTAGGCGTTGTCACTCTCTTGGCTAACCCAATGTGCCCAAGCAGCTAGTGTACGCCTAGTGTACCCATCCACACGCACACACCTTTGCGTTTCTGAGAAGAGCCAAGATCTGGCTGGGATCAGTCCACATGCAAAGCGCTCAGCGGCTCTCTTCCCACCGTCTCATCATCCAGTGGTTGCTGGGTGCGTGTCTAGTGCAGTGCATGCGTGAATTTTAAATCGTCCAGTAGACGTCTGCCGACTGGCCGAAAATTTTGGCTGTTAAAGCGCAAGTGAAGTGGCTGAAAAATTCGTGAAAATTGGCCAGAGAATAATCATGAAATTCTGACTCCAGTCATATCCACCAAAGTCCAATTTTTTTTTGTTCTTGTGATGCCATAACCTAATCAGAACGAGATCGCAAGTTAAAGTCTGCTAACTCGGCTATTTTTCACATTTTTGCTCATAGCTTGAGAGCCGCTCATCCGATCCTTATCATTTTTTTTTGTTTTAAATTTATTCATTTTGCTAATTACTAACTATCTCTAGAAGGTATGAATCGTCTATCTTTAAAACTGTAGGAGATATAACGTTTTTTCCAAATTGCGGGGGCGGGACTGGGCGTGGCCAAAATTTGAAATAAACTTAATCTGCGTGCAGATCAAAGAAGCATTTGTCCCATACATGTCAAACCTCCATCTTTTACCATCTCTGAGATCTAGGTGTTCATACAGACAGACGGACAGACGGACGGACGGACAGACGGACATGTCTATATCGACTCGGCTGTTGATGCTGATCAAGAATATACACAGAAAAATTTTGTCGGTAAATTCAACCAATTCTGTGGTTAAAATGCTCCAACCTATAGATATGGGTTGAACCAACCGTCAGCTACAGTAAAAGTGCCATAACACATAACGTAATGATTACGGTAGCACAGTAAATTTCAACCAGAAATGACAGTTGAAATAGCTCCGACCAACAAAAATAGTTAGTTTACCATTTTTTACAGTAAACTCATATGTGTACCACAGAAGCAGTATAAAATACCACAAATATATACCACAGTATAAGTACCACACACCACAGTGCAAATACCACATATGTACTAATTCTGAAAAACATCGAATTATTAATTAATAATTTCATAAAAACTTTTCTTACTCCGGGGTGACTCGAACTCAGGGCCCATTGACTGCAACACGAATTGGACGACATCTTAACTGGCTCGGCTTCGTTCGCGCATGTGGCAACGCGTCATAAATCTTACTACTATTGAATCGCCAAACAAAAAAAAATCTTGCACTTCGCAAAGATGAGACCACTTCTAATTCCCAAGTTCGAATTCGGCCATATACAATTATAAATAGGACAACAAAAGTTAGCGCAGTAACTGTACTATTTTTATGGTAACTTTTAACAGTAAACCAAAAAATTACAACAAAATATATTTACTACTGTTACGTGCGTGGTACTAGTTCTATGGTAAAATGTTACTGCAAGCCGCAGTTTTAAAAACAACAACAAAAAACAAACACTGAAATTACGCTAGATTTACTATTTGAAGGAGTAAATTTACCGAAGAAATTGTACAATACAAGAACAAATTACATGTAACAATTATTTCACAGTAAAATTTACTGTAAGAATTGGTAGATTCAACCAACGAAAATTTTTTCTGTGTATATTCTTTATATGGTCGGAAATGATTCCTTCTGCCTGTTACATACATTTGCTCGACTTTAGTATACCCTTTTTACTCTACGAGTAACGGGTATAAAATTTTGTGGGCCATGTGCTAGTCCAAATCAAAAATAAATAATTCTCATGTAGACCCGCAAAATACCCTAGAAAAGATGAACAAGTGAACAACCTAAAAATACTCCATATTAATATTATACAAAATTCATATTTTATATTTTTTTTTGGAAAAGAAGAAGATAAATTATTGGCACAAGTGTAATCTATATACATATAGTGATAAGACATTTCATCTGATCATCGATCTGCAGCCGAAACCATAATAGTTAGAAACTTTAAAATTTCACAATAGCTTCCCACAGTGATCGGACAAGCATTTCCTCAACGCAGCTCCCATTGCTCTCCAAAACGAAAAAAACGTTTAAGTGCTGAAAATATTTACTAGAAGTGTGTTTTCTTGATATCGAAAAATAACAAAAAATTATATTTGTTTAAAAATACAATAAAAATACAATTTGAAAACAAAAAAAAGAAAATCTTCGCTCGCGTCAGGCCATGATTCGAACCCACGGCTGCTGACATGGGCGGCTGACTCTCTCCCCTCACGCCACGGAGGCCATTTCCAATTTGGTGGTAGACCACTTATAATTATGAAGCTCTCAGTCCGCAGTTCTTTTTTTTCTTATAACGTGTCATCTCTATAAATATAAAAGAGAGTGTCCTGACTGACTGACTGACTGACTGACTGACTGACTGACTGACTGACTGACTGACTGATTGGCAATCATCGCAGAGCCCAAACGGTAAGAGATAGAGGGCTGTAATTTTCACAGGACTTTCTGTTGGTGGTGAAAGTGCGTACTAAGACGGGGTTTTGGAAAATTTCGCCCGGAAAAGTCGGAAAAGCGTAGGAAAAGTTTGTATGGGAAAAATGTTATTTTTCATCCGATTGACTTGAAACTTGGTTTGTAAGCTTAGTACGCGAAATAATTCGACACGTGTTTTCCCGATTTTGGAAAATCCGCCCACGAGGAAAATGGCGGGAAAATTCTGCATAAAATAAATTATTTTTCATCCAATTGACTTGAAACTCGGTTTGAAAGGAAAGTAGGTGAAATGAATTGAAATGTGATATTCCGAAAATGGAAAATTTGACCCTACGGTCGGAAAATTCCAGGAAAATTCTGCATGAAAACAAGTATTTTTCATCCGATTGGCTTGAAACTCGGTTTGTAAGGACAAAATACGAAATAAAGTAAAATGTGATTTTTCAATGTCGGAAAATCCGCCCACGAGGAAAATGGTCGGAAAATTCTGCATGCAAAAAACTATTTTTCATCCGATTGGCTTGAAATTCGGTTGGAAAGGACAGAATACGAAATAGTTTTAAATGTGATATTCTGAAGTTGGAAAATTTGACCCAACGGTCGGAAAATTCCCGGAAAATTTTGCATGAAAAAAAATATTTTCATCCGATTGGCTTGAAACTCGGTTTGTAAGGACAAAATACGAAATAATTTGAAATGTGATTTTTCAATGTCGGAAAATCCGCCCACGAGGAAAATGGTCGGAAAATTCTGCATGCAAAAAACTATTTTCCATCCGATTGGCTTGAAATTTGGTTTGAAATTAAAGTAGGTGAATTAAATTGAAATGTGATTTTCCGAAGTTGGAAAATTTGCCATGACGGTCGGAAAATTCCCGGAAAATTCTGCATGAAAAAAACTATTTTTCATCCGATTGGCTTGAAACTCGGTTTGTAAGGACAAAATACGAAATAATTTGAAATGTGATTTTTCAATGTCGAAAAGTTCGCCCACGAGGAAAATGGCCGGAAAATTCTTCATGCAAAACACTATTTTTCATCCGATTGGCTTGAAATTCGGTTTGAAAGGAAAGTAGGTGAAATTAATTGAAATGCGATTTTCCGTGGTTGGAAAATTTGACACAACGGTCGGAAAATTCCCGGAAAATTCTGCAAAAAAAAAACTATCTTTCGTCAGATTGGCTTGAAACTCGGTTTGTTAGGACTAAATACGAAATAAATTGAAATGTGATTTATCAATGTCGGAAAATCCAACCACGAGGAAAATGCCCGGAAAATTCAGCATGCAATATAGCTATTTTTCATCCGCTTGACTTGAAACTCGGTTTGAAAGGTCGAAATCGGAATTAATTTTTGTTTTTATTTTCCGATGTTGGAAATACCGCCGGGATGCCCACTGGGAAGTGGTTGGGAAGTGAATGGGATGTGGGTGGTAAGTTGTTTTGGAAGTGGGTGGAAAGTGGGTGGTAAGTGGATCTAAAGTGTGTGGAAGTCGGCGGGAAGTTGGAGGGATGTGGGTGGGAAATGGGTGGAAAGTGGATGGGAAGTTCGCGGAAAATGGGTGGGAAGTCGGCGGGAAGTGGGTGGAATGTGGCGGGAAGTGGGTGGGATGTGGGCGGGAAGTGGGTGGAATGTAGGTGGGAAGTGGGTGGAATATGGTTGGTATGTAGGTGAATTGTGGGTGGGAAATGGGTGGAAAATGGATGGGATGTGGGCGCGAAGTGTGTCTGAATTGGGTGGGATGTGGGTGCCATGAACGTGGATTGTGGGCGGAATATAGCCGGGAAGTGGGTGGTATGTGGGCGGGAAGTGGGTGGGATTTGGATGGGATGTGGGCGGGAAGTGGGTGGGATTAGGGTGGGATGTGGGCGGGAAATGGGCGGGAAGTGGAAGGGAAGAGGGCGGGAGGTGGGTGGTATGTGGGCGGAAAGTGGGTGGGATGTGGGTGGGAAGTGGGCGGGAAGTGGGTGAGATGTGGGTGGGATGTGGGCGGCAAAAGGGTGGGAAGTGGGTGGTATGTGGGCGGGAAGTGGGTGGGATGTGGGCGGGAAATTGGCGGCAGTGGATGGGAAGTGGGTGGAATGTGGGCGGGAAATGGGTGGTAAGTGAGTGTGCGTTGTTGTACTATTGAAGGCGCAGCGAAGCGCGACGGGTTATTTGCTAGTCTCTATAAATATAAAAGAGAGTGTCCTGACTGATTGACTGATTCACTGACTGATTGGCAATCATCGCAGAGCCTAAACGGTAAGAGATAGGAGGCTGTAGTTTGGAGAGGAGTTTCTGTTTGTGGTGAACGTGCGTACTAAGACGGGGTTTTGGAAAATTCCACCCGGAAAAGTCGGAAAAGCGTGGGAAAAGTTTGTATGGGAAAAATGTTATTTTTCATCTGATTGACTTAAAACTCGGTTTGTAAGCATAGTACGCGAAATAATTTGACACGTGTTTTCCCGATTTTGGAAAATCCGCCCACGAGGAAAATGGATGGAAAATTCTGCATGCAAAAAACTATTTTTCATCCGATTGGCTTGAAACTCGGTTTGAAAGGAAAGAATACGAAATAGTTTGAAATGTGATTTTCCGATGTTGGAAAATTTGACCCAACGGTCGGAAAATTCCCGGAAAAAACTGCATGAAAAAAACTATTTTTTATCCGATTGCTTTGAAACTCGGTTTGAAGGGACAAAATACGAAATAGTTTGAAATGTGATTTTTCAATGTCAGAAAATCCACCCGGGAGGAAAATGGCCGGAAAATTCTGCATGCTAAAAACTATTTTTCATCCGATTGGCTTGAAATTCGGTTTGAAAGGAAAGTAGGTGAAATAGTTTGAAATGCGATTGTCTGAAGATGGAAAATTTGACCTGACGGTCGGAAAATTCCCGGAAAATTCTGCATGAAAAAAAAAACAGTTTTCATCCGATTGGCTTGAAACTCGGTTTGTTGGGATAGAATACGAAATAGTTTGAAATGTGATTTTTTAATGTCGGAAAATCCGCCCCTAGGCGTGAAAATGGTCGGAAAATTCTACATGCAAAATAACCATTTTTCATCCGATTGACTTGAAACTCGGTTCGTAAGGTCAAAATGAGAATTCATTTTTGTTTTTATTTTTCGATGTAGGAAATACCACCGGGATGTCCACTGGGAAGTGGTGAATGGGATGTGGGCGAGAAATGGGCGGGAACTTGGTGGGAAGTGTTTGGGATGTGGCGGGAAGTGGGAGGGAAGTGGGTGGGAAGTGGGTGGGATGTGGGTGGGATGTGGGTGGGATGTGGGCGGGAAATGGGAGGGAAGTGGGCGGGAAGTGGACGGGAAGAGGGCGGAAAGTGGAGGTATGTGGGTGGTTTGCGTTGGTTCTATACTGTTGAAGGCGCAGCGAAGCGCGACGGGATATTTGCTAGTCTCTCTATATATAAAAGAAAGTGTCCTGATTCATTGATTCACTGATTCATTGATTCACTGACTGACTGACTGATTGGCAATCATCGCACAGCCCAAACGGTAAGAGATAGAGGGCTGTAATTTTCACAGAAGTTTCTGTTGCTGGTGAAAGTGCGTACTAAGACGGGGTTTTGGAAAATACCACCCTGAAAAGTCGGAAAAGCGTCGGAAAAGTTTGTATGGGAAAAAAGATATTTTTCACCCGATTGACTTGAAACTTGGTTTGTAAGCTTAGTACGCAAAATAATTCAACACATGTTTTCCCGATTTTGGAAAATCCGCCCACGAGGAAAATGCCGGGAAAATTCTGCATAAAAAAAATTATTTTTCATCCGATTGGCTTGAAACTCGGTTTGAAAGGAAAGTAGGTGAAATGAATTGAAATGTGATTTTCCGAAGTTGGAAAATTTGACCAAACGGTCGGAAAATTCCCGGAAAATTCTGCATGCAAAAATCTATTTTTCATCCGATTGGCTAGAAATTCGGTTTGAAAGTACAGAACACGAAATAGTTTGAAATGTGATATTTCGAAGTTGGAAAATTTGATCCAACGGTCGGAAAATTCCTGGAAAATTTTGCATAAAAAAACTATTTTTCTTCCGATTGGCTTGAAACTCGGTTTTTAAGGATAGAATACGAAATAGTGTGAAATAGACATTTACGCCGCCGCGCCACGCCGCCGCCGATTTTTGTCTTTTTTAACGCGCCGCCGCCGAATCACGAAAATATCGGCGCGGCGGCGGCGGAGTTCGGCGCCATAGCATTTTTATACCCGTTACTCGTAGAGTACTAGGGCAGAAGGAATCATTTCCGACCATATAAAGTATATATATTCTTGATCAGCATCAACAGCCGAGTCGATATAGACATGTCCGTCTGTCTGTATGAACACATAGATCGGACAACTGTATAGTATAGCTGTCATACAATAGTTAGGTCTGAAAAAAGTCTTAGTGAGTTAAATGTTTTTGTTTTCAATATTATCGCTCCCAACTCTCGTATTTATAAGTTTTCAATGATTTTACATAATTTTAACAAGATTTGTCGTCACATCACAACAAACTGTCAGCCATATATCAAGCTCCAAGGGTATATAAACTTCGGACGAGCCAAAGGTAGGCTAGCTCTATTTTTCAGATGCTTTTAAGTAATCGAATAAAAGAATCGATATTGTCTCAGCTCCATTTCCCAATGTGTCATCTCTAGAACAAAATCAATGATCTCAGAAAAAAAGCGTTAATTTGATTTTAATTTCTTGAAATTTAATTTTTGTTTAATTATTGGATAAAGAGCTTAAGTTTAAGTTTAATAAAGAAAATATATGAAAATTGAAGAAATAAAGAAATCTTTCAGAAAATTATATAAACGATACAAATTGCTATATATTTTATTAAACAAATTTTTTTTTGTTACTGTGTACGCCGCCGGCCGCCGACAAATTCGACGGCTTATCTGCCGCCGCCGCCGCCGGTTCTTTCTTAACTCCACGCCGCCGCCGCCGGTTTTTCTTGACCCCCTACGCCGCCGCCGACGCCCTAGCTATCGGCGTAAACCTCTAGTGTGAAAGGTGATATTGCGAAGTTGGAAAATTTGACCCAACGGTCGGAAAATTTACGGAAAATTCAGCATGAAAAAAAATAATTTTTCATCCGATTGGCTTGAAACTCGGTTTGTAAGGACAGAATACGAAATAATTTGAAATGTGATTTTTTAATGTCGGAAAATCCGCCCACGAGGAAAAGGGCTGGAAAACTCTGCATGAAAACAACTTTCTTTCATTCGATTGGCTTAAAACTCGGTTTGAAAGGATAGAATACGAAATAGTTTGAAATGTGATATTCCGGAATTGGAAAATTTGACCCAACGGTCGGAAAATTCCCGGAAAATTTTGCATGAAAAAAACTATTTTTCATCCGATTGGCTTGAAACTCGGTTTGTAAGGACAAAATACGAAATAATTTGATATGTGATTTTTCAATGTCGGAAAGTCCGCCCGAGAGGAAAATGGCCGGAAAATTCTGCATGCAAATAAATTATTTCCTTCCGATTAGCTTGAAACTCTGTTTGTATTGTCAAAATGAGAATACATTTGTGTTTTTACTTTTCGATGTTGGTAATACCTCGGGATGCCCACTGGGAAGTGGTTGGGAAGTGAATGGGATGTGGGTGGTGTGAGTGGTATGTGGGTAAGTTGTTTTGGAAGTGGGTGGAATGTGGGTGGGATGTAGGTGGAAAGTGGGTGGGAAGTGGGTGCGATTTGGGTGGGATGTAGGTGGGATGTGGGCGGGAAGTGGACGGGAAGAGGGCGGGAAGTGAACGGGAAGTGTGTGAGATGTGGACTTGAAATGGGTGGGATGTGGGCGGGAAGTGGGTGTGCGTTGGTTCTATACTGTTGAAGGCGCAGCGAAGCGCGACGGGTTATCTCTATAAATATAAAAGAGAGTGTCCTGACTGATTCACTGATTCACTGACTGACTGACTGACTGATTGGCAATCATCGCAGAGCCCAAACGGTAAGAGATAGAGGGCTGTAATTTTCACAGGAGTTTCCGTTCGTGGTGAAAGTGCGTACTAAGACGGGGTTTTGGAAAATTCCACCCGGAAAAGTCGGAAAAGCGTCGGAAAAGTTTGTATGGGAAAAATGTTATTTTTCACCCGATTGACTTGAAACTTGGTTTGTAAGCTTAGTACGCGAAATAATTTGACACGTGTTTTCCCGATTTTGGAAAATCCGCCCACGAGGAAAATGGTCGGAAAATTCTGCATGCAAATAACTATTTTTCATCTGATTGGCTTGAAATTCGGTTTGAAAGGAAAGTAGGTGAAATAAATTGAAATGTGATTTTCTGAAGTTGGAAAATTTGACGCAACGGTCGGAAAATTCCCGGAAAATTCTGCATGAAAAAAACTATTTTTCATCCGATTGGCTTGAAACTCGGTTTGTAAGGACAAAATACGAAATAATTTGAAATGTGATTTTTCAATGTCGGAAAATTCGCCCACGAGGAAAATGGCCGGAAAATTCTGCATGCAAAACACTATTTTTCATCCGATTGGTTTGAAATTAGGTTTGAAAGAAACATAGGTGAAATAATTTGAAATGTGATTTTTCGAAGTTGGAAAATTTGCTCTGACGGTTGGAAAATTCCCGGAAAATTCTGCATGAAAATAAACTATTTTTCATCCGATTGGCTTGAAACTCGGTTTGTAAGGACAAAATACGAAATATTTTGAAATGTGATTTTTCAATGTCGGAAAATCCGCCCACTAGGAAAATGGTCGGAAAATTCTGCATTCAAAAAACTATTTTTTTAGTCAGATTGGCTTGAAATTCGGTTTGGAGGGACAGAATACGAAATAGTTTGAAATGTGATATTCCGAAGTAGGAAAATTTGACCCAACGGTCGGAAAATTTCCGGAAAATTTAACATGAAAAAACTATTTTTCATCCGATTGGCTTGAAACTCGGTTTGTAAGGACAAAATACGAAATAATTTGAAATGTGATTTTTTAATGTCGGAAAATCCGCCCACGAGGAAAACGGTCGGAAAATTCTGCATGCAAAAAACTATTTTTCATCCGATTGTCTTGAAACTCGGTTTGAAAGGTCAACATCGGAATTAAGTTTTGTTTTTATTTTCCGATGTTGGAAATTTTGCCGGGAAGCCCACTGGGATGTGGGTGGTAAGTGGATGTAAAGTGTGTGGAATGTAGCGGGAATTGGGAGCGATGTGGGTGGGATGTGGGAGGGATGTGGGTGGGATGTGGGCGGGAAATGGGCGGGAAGCGGGTGGTATGTGGGCGGGAAGTGGGTGGTATGTGGATGGTATGTGGGCGGTAAGTGGGCGGGAAATTGTCGGGAAGTGGGTGGGATGTGGGCGGGAAGTGTACGGCGGAAAGAGGGTGGGAAGTGGGTGGTATGTGGGTGGGATGTGGGTGGTATGTGGGCGGGAAGTATGGGGATGAGGGTGGGATGTGACTGGAATGTGAGCGGGATGTGGGCGGTAAGTGGGCGGGAAATTGGCGGGAAGTGGGTGAGATGTGGGTGGGATGTGGGCGGGTTGATGGCGGTAAGTGGGCAGGAAATTGGCGGGAAGTGGGTGGGATGTGGGCGGGAAGTGGACGGCGGAAAGAGGGTAGGAGTGGGTGGTATGTGGGTGGGATGTGGGCGGGAAAGGGCGGGAAGTGGGTGGGATGTGGGTGGTGTGTGGGCGGGAAGTGGGTGGGATGTGGGTGGGAAATGGGTGGTAAGTGAGTGTGCGTTGTTGTACCATTGAAGGCGCAGCGAAGCGCGACGGGTTATTTGCTAGTATCTCTATAAATATAAAAGAGAGTGTCCTGACTGATTCACTGATTCACTGACTGACTGATTGGCAATCATCGCAGAGCCCAAACGGTAAGAGATAGAAGGCTGTAATTTTCACAGGAGTTTCCGTTGGTGGTGAAAGTGCGTACTAAGACGGGGTTTTGGAAAATTCCACCCGGAAAAGTCGGAAAAGCGTCGGAAAAGTTTGTATGGGAAAAATGTTATTTTTCACCCGATTGACTTGAAACTTGGTTTGTAAGCTTAGTACGCAAAATAATTCGACACATGTTTTTCCGATCTTGGAAAATCCGCCCACGAGGAAAAAGGCGGGAAAATTCTGCATAAAAAAATTATTTTTCATCCGATTGGCTTGAAACTCGGTTTGAAAGGAAAGAATACGAAATAGTTTGAAATGTGATTTTTCAATGTCAGAAAATCCACCCGGGAGGAAAATGGCCGGAAAATTCTGCATGCAAAAAACTATTTTTCATCCGAATGGCTTGAAACTTGGTTTAAAAGGTCAAAATCGAAATTAATTTTGGTTTTTATTTGGAAGTGGTTGGGAAGTGAAGTAAGTTGTTTTGGGTGGAAAAAGGGTGGTAAGTGGATATAAAACGTGTGGAGTGTGGCGGGAAGTTGGAGGGATGTGGGTGGGATGTGGGCGGGAAAAGGGTGGGATGTGGGCGGGAAATGTGCGGGAAGTGGGTGGGATGTGGGCGGGAAATGGGTGGTAAGTGAGTGTGCGTTGTTGTACTATTGAAGGCGCAGCGAAGCGCGACGGGTTATTTGCTAGTCTCTATATATATAAAAGAGAGTGTCCTGACTGATTCACTGATTCACTGACTGATTCACTGATTGGCAATCATCGCACAGCCCAAAATATGCCCTGACGGTCGGAAAATTCCTGGAAAATTCTGCATGAAAACAACTATTTTTCATCCTATTGGCTTGAAACGCGGTTTGTGAGGATAGAATACGATATAATTTATACGATTCAATGTCGGAAAATCCGCCTGTGAGGAAAATGGCCGGAAAATTCTGCATGCAAAAAACTATTTTTCATCCGATTGGCTTGAATTTCGGTCTGTAAGGTCCAAATCGGAATTAATTTTTGTTTTTATTTTCCGATGTTGGAATACCGCCGAGATGCCTGGGAAGTGGTTGGGAAGTGGGTGGGAAAGGGGCGGGAAGTGGGTGATATGCGGGTGGGATGTGGGCGGGAAGTGGGCGGTAAATTGGCGGGAAGCGGGTGGGATGTGGGCGGGAAGTGGACGGGAGAGGGTGGGAAGTGGGCGGGAAGTGGGTGGTATGTGGGCGAGAAGTGGGTGGGATGGGGGTGGTATGTGGGCGGGAAGTGGGTGGGATGTGAGCGGGAAGTGGACGGGAAGAGGGCGGGAAGTGGACGGGAAGTGTGTGGGATGTGGACATGAAGTGAGTGTGCGTTGGTTCTATACTGTTGAAGGCGCAGCGAAGCGCGACGGGTTATTTGCTAGTATATATATATAAAAGAGTTCAAACTGACTGACTCATTGACTGGTGACCGTCGCACAGCCTAAACCATAAAAGATTGGAAACTGAGCTTTTTACAGTAGTTTTATCTTATTCTGAAAGTGAGTAATAAGAAAGGATTTTGGAAAATTTTGCCGGGAAATGCGGAAAATTGTCGGAAAACTTTTGTATGAAACTTCTTTGTTTTCCATCCGATCAAGTTCAAACTTTTTTTCAAAAATCAATAAAAATAATTCAACATTAACTGCATACTAATCTTCCGGAAAATCAACCACCACTGGGTGGAAAGATGGTGGTCAAGGTTGCAGGCCATTTGCTCCCAGTTCATTTCGAAAGACACACTTTGCTTTACAGTTGCGAGAGCAGAGAGCGCACGCAAAACCAAAGCCCAGAGAGCATAAATCGAAGAGAAACGATTTGGGAACTAGAGGGGATGTGGGTGGGATTTGGGTGGGAGATGGGTGTAAACTGGATGGGAAGCGGGAGGGATGTGGGTGGGAGGTGGGTGGGATATGGGCGGGGTGTGGGTGGGAGGTGGGTGGGAGGTGTGTGGGATGTGGGTGGGAGGTGGGTGGGATTTGGGCGGGAAGTGGGTGGGATGTGGGTGGGAGATGGGTGGGAACTGGAGGGGATGTGGGTGGGAGGTGGGTGGGATTTGAGCGGGGTGTGGGTGGGAGGTGGGTGGGAGGTGTGTGGGATGTGGGTGGGAGATGGGTGGAAACTGGATGGGAAGTGGGAGGGATGTGGGAGGTGGGTGGGATTTGGGCGGGGTGTGGGTGGGAGGTGGGTGGGAGGTGTGTGGGATGTGGGTGGGATGTAGGCTGGAAGTGGGTGGAAAGTAGGTGGGAAACGGGTGGAAGTTGTGTAAGAAGTAGATTGGGAGTGGGTGGGGTGTAGGTGGGATGAGGGTGGTAAGAACGCAGCAGCAAAGTCGTAACGGTGAAAAAGCAAAGTAGTAAACAAATTTATAGAATGTTTTTAAATTTGATAAATATTTGACTCTCACGATTGACTTCAAACTGATTCTGATATGGGTTCTATACTGTTCAAGGCGCAGCGAAGCGCGACGGGCTTTTTGCTAGTCTATATATATAAAACTGTTCAACCTGACTAATTGACTGACTGGTGACCGTCGCACAGCCTAAACCATAAAAGATAGGAAGATGAGATTTTCACAGTAGTTATATCTTATGCGGAAAGTGAGTATTAAGAACGGATTTTGGAAAATTCTGTCGGGAAATGTGGAAAATTCGCGGAAAACTGTTGTATGCAATTTTTTTGTTTTTCATCCGATCAAGTTCAAACTCATTTTCAAAGGTCCATATGAAAAGTCAACAACAACTGCATACCAATCTTCCGGAAAATTCACACCCGTGGGTGGAAAGATGGTGGTCAAGGTTGTATGAGCGAAACTTTAGTTGCCAGCGATTAGCTCGAAACTCATTTTCAAAGTTACACATAATAAAACATAAACAAAGTGACTTTCAAATTTTGGTAAATCTATCGCCAAAGTCGGATAATTGGCGGAAAACTTCGTTGTATGAAACTTTTTTCCTTATTATCCGATCAGATTCAAACTCATTTTCAAAGATCTATAGGAAAATTCAACCATAACTGTGTTCCAATTTTCCGGAAAATCCCAGCCGGAAAAGTCGGAAAAGCGTCGGAAAAGTTTTTATGGTAAACATTTTTTTTCCATCCGATTGACTTGACACTTGGAAATAATTCGACACGAGTTTTCACGATTTTGGAAAATCCACCCACGAGGAAAATGGCCGGAAAATTCTGCATGCAAAAACTATTTTTAAGGTCAAAATGAGAATTTATTTTGCTTTTAATTTTCCGATGTTGGAAATACCGCCGGGATGCTCACTGGGAAGTGAATGGGATGTGGGTGGAAAGTTGTTTTGGAAGTGGGTGGAAAGTGGGTGGTATGTGGCGGGAAGTGGGTGGGATGTTAATGGGAAGTGAGCGGGAAGTGGACGGGAAGAGGGCGGGAAGTGTGTGGAATGTGGTTGGCAAGTCGGTGGAATGTGGGTGGGATGTAGGTGGGAAGTGGGCGGAAGTGGGATGTGGGCAAGTGGTGGGATGTAAATGGGAAGTGGGAGTGATGTGGGTCGCAAGTGGGTGGGAAGTGGGCGGGATGTGGGTGGGATGTGGGCGGGAAGTGGGTGGGATGTAGGAGGGAAGTGGGTGGGATGGAAATGGGAAGTGGGTGGGGTGCGGGAGGAATGTGGCGGTAAGTGGGAGGGATGTAAATGGGAAGTGGTTGGGATTTGAGCGGGTAGTGGACGGGAAGAGTATGTGGGTTGTATGTGGGCGGCAAGTGGGTGGAATGTGGGTGGGATGAAGGTGGGAAGTGAGCGGAAAGTGGGTGGGATGTGGGCGGTTAATGTGCGGGAAGTGGGTGTGATGTATGCCTGAAGTGGGTAAGTGGGTGTGCTTTGGTTCTATTCTGTTGAAGGCGCAGCGAAGCGTGACGGGTTATTTGCTAGTCTATTATAAAGATAAAGATGCTGAAATAAATGCTAAATTTTTTGATAGAATTTTAATATCCCTATACTAGCGATACTTAGTCCTTGGTTCCTCCCAGGGGGGCGAAACATTTCGTTATTTACACGTACACGACCCGAACGCTTGCCGAAGCTGAGACCAAAAGAGCAGGTTTTTAAACACCAATACTCTCTCACTTTTTGGCCTCGCTCTATATCTATAAAAAAAAAGTGTACTGACGGGCTGACTGACTGATTCACTGCACAGCCTAAACGGTAAGAGATATATGGCTATAATTTGGAGAGGATTTCTGTTAGTGGGGAAGGTGCGTACTAAGACGGAGCCCACGAGGAAAATGGCCGGAAAATTCTGCACTCAAAAAACTATTTTTCTTCCGGTTAGCTTCAACCTCGGTTTGTAAGGATGGAATACGAAATAGTTTGAAATGTGATTTTCTGATGTTGGAAAATTTTACCCAAAGGTCGAAAAATTCTGCATAAAAAAGTATTTTCCATCCGTTTTTTTTGAAACTCGGATTGTAAGGACAGAATACGAATTGATTTTAAATGTGATTTTTCAATGGCCAAAAAACCGCCCCCTGGTTGGCTTAAAACTCGGTTTGTAAAGATGTAATACGAATTAATTTAAAAAGCGTCTTTCCAAAGTCGGAAAAATTTACCCGACTGCCGTAAAATTTCCGGCAAATTCTGCGAGAAGAAAACTATTTATCATCCGATTGGCTTGAAACTTGGTTTCAATTGATGAAATAGAAAAATGTGATTTTCCAATGTCGAAAAATCTGCATGCAAGAAAACTTTTATTCATCCGATTGGCTTAAACGATAGAAAACGAATTAATTTGAAGCATGATTTTCCAATGACGGAAATTCCGCCCCAGGCACGAAACTCCAGGAAAATTCTACATAGAAAATAACTACTTTTCATCCGATTGACTTGAGACTCTGTTTGTAAGGATAAAATTCGCAATAATTTTAAGTGTGATTTTCCAATGATGGAAAATCCGACCACGGTCTGATATTGGTTCTATACTGTTAAATGAAACATATCAGCACATAGAAAAGTACACTGACCCAGTCCCACCTTTATCAGCTGTGCTTGCACATATTTTTATACCCGTTACTCGTAGAGTAACAAGTAAGACCGTTGCAGTTGAAAAGCTCGACTTCGAAATACCCTGTACAATTTACAAACAAACACACACGCACACATACACATAAACGCATAAAACGAGAGCGTAAGTTAAAGTCGGCTCTAACCGACTTCGATATACCCGTTACTCATGAAAAAACATGTTTAACAGTTTTCTTGCGTTCCTTAGGGGTGACCATCCGAAAAGTATGCAACACTTTTTTAACTCGGCTATTTTTCACATTTGTGCTCATAACTTGAAAACCTTTCATCCAATCTTTATCATTTCTTCGGCAAATCGATTCAATTTGCTAATTACTAACTATCTCTAGAAGGTGTGAATCGTCCATCTTCAAAACTGATCGACGCGTTCATACGGACGGACGGACAGACGGACATGGCTAAATCGACTCGGCTGTTGATGCTGATCAAGAATATATATACTTTATAGGGTCGGAAATGTTTCCTTCGTCCTGTTACATACATTTGCACAACTTCATGATCCCCTTTAAAGCCTAGTACGGAGGGCGTTCGAATTTTCCTTCCAGAAATTTGCCTGATATTCCTTTTTGTGGAATGTAAGAGGCAGCGTGACCAGATAACATTAAAAAATATACCGAAAACGGAAAATTAATAAATTGGCCAGCTGATTTCTGTTTTGACATAACTATAAGATTTAAATAAAATGAGGCACAACATGGATGAAGTTGCGACTGCAGTGGCAGCTGTTAAGCTAAAGAATGTTAGCAAGACTTCAGAATTGGATTCGCCTGTTGCCAAGAATCTAATGGTCTGCACGAGGCCGGATAAGCCCAATTATAATTATTTTATTTCCATTTGGAACATCATTCCGGGCGAGGACCCCACTCAGGTGCACATATCGCTGCAACGAAAGATGTCTCAATTTATGCATTGCGACGTGCCCTCCAACATGATACGATTCCAACATGGCGCAACTGCTTCCCAAACACTTCTTGAAAGTGCAGTGTCCAGTTGCTTGTCATTCGTGATGTCCCACAATCATGCATTGTTTTTTACTGCACCAATTAATGCATTTTTGTCGTCATAACTAAAATTTTTGTACTTTTGCCTTGCCTTTTGACAATTGACACAAGGAATAAATGACTGCACAATATCTCTGGAAGGAATATCAGCTGTTCGATACAGTCCACACGCTTCATCGATATGGCAACTCTCAAAATTCCTTGTGTGTATTCCTTGGCTTTCTGCGTACCAAACAACAGAATGACGCAAGGAAAAATTCCTTAAGCCTAGTACGGAGGGCGTTCGAATTTTCCTTCCAGAAATTTGCCTGATATTCCTTTTTGTGGAATGTAAGAGGCAGTGTGACCAGATAACATTAAAAAATTTACCGAAAACGGAAAATTAATAAATTGGCCAGCTGACTTGTGTTTCGACATAACTATAAGATTTAAATAAAATGAGGCACAGCATGGATGAAGTTGCAATTGCAGTGGCAGCTGTTAAGCTGAAGAATGTTAGCAAGACTTCAGAATTGGATTCGACTGTTGCCAAGAATCTAATGGTCTGCACGAGGCCGGATAAGTCCAATTATAATTGTTTTATTTCCATTTGGAACATCATTCCGGGCGAGGACCCCACTCAGGTGCACATATCGCTGCAACGAAAGATGTCTCAATTTATGCACTGGGACGTGCCCTCCAACATGACACGATTCCAACATGGCGCAACTGCTTCCCAAACACTTCTTGTAAATGCGGTGTCCAGTTGCTTGTCATTCGTGATGTCCCACAATCATGCATTGTTTTTTACTGCACCAATTAATGCATTTTTGTCGTCATAACTAAAATTTTTGTACTTTTGCCTTGCCTTTTGACAATTGACACAAGGAATAAATGACTGCACAATATCTCTGGAAGGAATATCAGCTGTTCGATACAGTCCACACGCTTCATCGATATGGCAACTCTCAAAATTCCTTGTGTGTATTCCTTGGCTTTCTGCGTACCAAAAAACAGAATGACGAAAGTAAAAATTCCTTAAGCAATTTTTTTTATATGGAGTTTGACAGCTGAAGGAAAATTCGAACGCCCTCCGTACTAGGCTTAAGGCAATTTTTTTTATATGGAGTTTGACAGCTAAAGGAAATTTCGAACGCCCTCCGTACTAGGCTTTACCCATTTTCAATGGGTACAGTAGACTGGCCCTTATATTAACTTTTTTTTTTTTTTCAAAATACCGGGCGGAAAAGGGTTCGTTTTGGTCCCAATAGATATGAAAAAAAGTTTGGCAGCGATCGGACTTCATTTAGTGGACGCGCGTTCGCCCTCAAAATCGAAAATATGAAATGTATGGGAAATGAGGGGGATGAGATTCGAATTTAATTTCTAAAAATTCCAAAAAAATTTTTATGTGTTAATTCTTTTTACATCCTTTTAGGGGAATATCATGGCAACATTTTAAATATAAATGTGTCTTATTTTGTGAGTCAGCCTGGCCAAAATCATATCAAAAGGGTCAATTTTTCAAAACTTTTTTTGGTATTTTTTTCAAAGAATTTTTAATACATATGAGATTTTGATTTTTCTTTTGCCCGGGCGGCAAAACTATCGTTTTGGTCCCAAAAGATATAATAAAAAGTTTGGCTGCGATCGGACAATATTTAGTGGACGCGCTCTCGCCCTAAAAACCAAAAATTTTAAATATGCTACCAATATATGGGATGAGATACGGATTAAATCTGCAAAATTTGAAAAAATTTTTTTTGTGATTTTGCTCTTTAAATCCTTTAAGGGGAATACCATAGCAACGTTTTACATATTTTTGTTGAATATTTCGAGCGTAAACTTGGTCAGAGTCATATCAAATCGGTCAATTTTTCAAAAAAAAATTTTTTTTTCTGAGATTAATTTTGGATTTAATCTCTAAAATTGTAAAAAAATTTTTTAAGTGTTATTTCTTTTTATAAACTTTAAGCAAAATATCATAGCAACATTTTGAATATTAATGTTAGATATTTTGAGAATAAATTTGGTAAGAATCATATTTAAAAGCACATTTTTCACATTTTTTTATTATTTTTTTTTATGCTCTAAATATCGGACATTTACATTTAAAATGTTGCTATGATATTCTTCTAAAAGAATATAGAGGGAAATAACACTTAAACATTTTTTATTAAAAATGTTAGATATTAAGCCCAAAACTCACCCCAAATATTGCGCATTTATTTCAAATATTTGATTTTGAGGGCGAGTGCGATTCCACTAACTGAAGTCCGATCGCTGCTAAACTTTTTATTATATCTATTGGGACTAAAACGAAATTTCTTCCGCCCAGGCAAGAGCAAAAATCATAGTCTCGCATAAATTAATTTTTCATAAAAAAAAACCCCAAAAAAATGAGAAAAATAGGAGTTATGATATGATTTTGACCAAGTTTTCGCTCGAAAAATCCAACAAAAATATTTAAAATGTTGCTATGATATTCCGCAAAAAGTATTTATAGAGAATTAACACTTTAAAAAAAATTTAAAAATTTTAGAGATTAAATCCAAAATAAATCTCAGAAAAAATTTTTTTTTTGAAAAATTGGCCGATTTGATATGATTCTGACCAAGTTTACGCTCGAAATATCCAACAAAAATATGTAAAACGTTGCTATGGTATTCCCCTTAAAGGATTTAAAGACAAAAATCACAAAAAATTTTTTTTCAAATTTTGCAGATTTAATCCGTATCTCATCCCATATATTGGTAGCATATTTAAAATTTTTGGTTTTTAGGGCGAGGCGCGTCCACTAAATATTGTCCGATCGCAGCCAAACTTTTTATTATATCTTTTGGGACCAAAACGATAGTTTTGCCGCCCGGGCAAAAGAAAAAATCAAAATCTCATATGTATTAAAAATTCTTTGAAAAAAATACCAAAAAAAATTTTGAAAAATTGACCCTTTTGATATGATTTTGGCCAGGCTGACTCACAAAATAAGACACATTTATATTTAAAATGTTGCCATGATATTCCCCTAAAAGGATGTAAAAAGAATTAACACATAAAAATTTTTTTGGAATTTTTAGAAATTAAATTCGAATCTCATCCCCCTCATTTCCCATACATTTCGAATTTTCGATTTTGAGGGCGAACGCGCGTCCACTAAATGAAGTCCGATCGCTGCCAAACTTTTTTTCATATCTATTGGGACCAAAACGAATCCTTTTTTGCCCGGTATTTTGAAATCTATTTTTAAGGGCCAGTCTAGGGTACAGGGTATAAAAATAGAGGCCAGCTAACTTCGGCTCGACCGAAGTTTATATACCCTTGGAGCTTTATATATGCCTGACAGTTTGTATGGCAGCTATACTATATAGTGGTCCGATTTCTACAAATTTTGTTGAAATTATGTAAAATCATTGAAAACCTTTAAATACGAGCGTTGGGAGCGATAACATTGAAAACAGAAAAGTTTTTCCCACTAAGACTTTTTTTCAGACCTAACTTTTGTTAGCAGCTATACTATATAGTTGTCCGATTTTGACAAGGCTTAATGAAATTATGTAAAATTATTAAAAACTTATAAATACGAGCGTTGGGAGCGATAACATTAAAAACAAAAAAGTTTTTCCCACTAAGACTAGTTTTTCGACCGATCGTTCCTATGGCAGCTATATGCTATAGTCATCCGATCCGGCCGGTTCCGACAAATGTGCAGCGTATTTATACCAAAAGACTTCGTGCAAAGTTTGGTTAAGATAGCTTTAAAACTGACGGAGGAGATAGCATAGAAACAGACGGACAGACGGACGGACAGACGGACATGGCTATATCAACTCAGCTCGTCATGCTGATCAAGAATATATATACTTTATGTGGTCGGAGATGCTTCCTTCTATGCGTTACAAACATCCGGACAATTTTAATATACCCTCCCCAAGGGTATAAAAAGCATGCCTGACGAAAGCATGCCTGACGATTGGAATCTAAGTGTTCTCTGTCCAATTTTTAAAAAAGGGCACCCTGCAGTTTGCGCCAACTACCGCGGGATCAGTCTCCTCCCCATCGCATATAAGGTTCTGTCCCGCATTATTTGTGAACGCCTAAAGCCGCTAATTGATACACTGATTGGACCTTATCAGTGTGGCTTTAGACCTGGTAAGTCCACCACAGACCAGATATTCACATTGCGCCAAATTCTGGAGAAGACCTATGAGAGAAACATCGAAAATCACCATCTTTTTATCGATTACAAAGCCGCTTTCGACACGCCGATAAGGTCAAGGTTTTTCGAAGCCCTGTCTATTTTAGGTATTCCAGCAAAGTACGTTCGACTTTGCATGATGACGTTGAGAAGCACTCAAAGCTCCGTCAAAATAGGAACGAACCTCCCCGAGCCTTTTGATACCAAAAGAGGTTTTAGGCAGGGTGACACCTTATCGTGTGACTTCTTTAATCTGCTGATGGAGTATATACTGCGCCAGTGCCCAAATGCCAACAGATCGGGCTCCATCTTTAATAAAGATGTAATGCTACTCGCATATGCCGATGATATTGACATTATCGGCAAAACCGAACAGGCAGTAAGCAAGGCGTTTTCAGAGATTGAGAAGCAGTCTGTGCTAATGGGTTTAGCGGTAAACGAGGACAAGACGAAGTACCTAGTGTCCTCGAAACAGAAGTACACACAAATTGGTCAATCTGTTGCAATGGGAGAGTACAACTTTAAAGTTGTAGAGGACTTTGTCTACCTTGGAACGATGATAACCGGCGACAACAACATCAGCCTGGAAATTCGAAGAAGAATCACGCTCGCAAACCGATGCTATTACGGGCTAAGTAGGGAGCTCAAAAGCAGAAACCTCAAGCGAAGAACAAAAATAGCGCTATATAAGTCGCTTATCATCCCAGTCCTGCAATACGGCGCAGAAGCATGGGCAATATCATCAGCGGATGAGGCGGCGATTGGCGTTTTCGAGCGAAAGATCCTTCGCAGGATTTATGGACCTTTGAAAGTTGGCGAGGACTTTCGCATCCGAAGGAATGACGAACTGTATAAGCTCTATGGGGATACTAGTCTGGTCAAGCGCATAAAGCAACAGCGGCTGCGCTGGCTGGGACATGTTACCCGTATGGATGATCAAGCTCCAGCAAAAATGGTCTACAAGAGGAATGCGAAAGAACTGGGACAAGGCAAGGTGGGACGACCACCTCTAAGGTGGGACGACCTTGTGCGGAAAGACATTTCTAAGCTTGGCGTGAAAAACTGGTGCCAGCTCGCACGGAGCAGAAGCGACTGGCGGACATTAGTTGCAGCGGCCGAGACCGTCAAACGGTTGTGATGCAAGCATCGGGCCAATAAAGAAGAAGAAGGGTATAAAAAGGGTATACTAAAGTCGTGCAAATGTATGTAACAGGCAGAAGGAATCATTTCCGACCATATAAAGTATATATATTCTCAGTAGCGGATCCAGGGGGGGGGGCTATAGGGGCTGAAGCCCCCCCTTAGAGCCCAAATATTTTAATTCACCCAATATATGCAAAGAGAAAAATATGTATTTCTAGTAATCAAGATTTTTAGAAAAATATGCAAACATTTGGATTGTTTCAAAAAGGCATCAGCAGTAAAAATTACGTTGAATTATGGGTTGAAACAACAATTTGAAGCATTACGACCGATCGTTGAAAATCCGGTGAAATATTTCAAATAATTTTGATTAACCACTAATCTATACGTGACAACAGTTTGCGCGAAGCTTCATTCTTATTGACTCCTATCTTCTCTTTGCCTTGCTTCACTATGCGAACAGTTGTGTCGCTTGATGAGGACGGTTGAATGCACGAAAAGCATGAATGTGTATACAAATTCGCTGAGTTGCTGGCTTACACTATTGGAGCATTAGAAAAGTTTAAGATTATTGAGACAGCAACAGATCATCAAAGGCGGCACATCTCATGAGTGCGATTGAAAAAACAAAGTTTCTAAACTCTTTGCAAGTTTTTACTGCAGTCAATGCTGCGATTCAGACTCCAGAACTTCAGATATTATCAGCCTGTGCTCACGCCGCCAATGTGATTGAATTGTTACTTGAAACAAGAAAAAATGAATCCTCTTTCGATGTAATTTTTGAAAAAAATCAGGAAAGTTGTATGCGAAATGTCACTTGAGTTGAAAATACCAAAATACTATACTAAGAATGAAGCATTTAAGAAGAAATAAGTAAATATTTAGTATACGCTCGTTCTGAACAACCATTTTGGAGAAAATGTCCTCGATGGACCGAGAATTAAAAATTATTATACCAAAAATTTGCGAGTTCTTTTCGTCAAATGTCAAAAAAATAAGTAAAAAAATACAACTTAACCACAAAGATTAAGTGCAATAACATTTCCAAATTCATAAAGCTAAACAAATTAATGTAAAAATATGGTCTAAGTGAAGTGTACGACTTTTTTTTATTTGAAATTATTTTGTACTTAAAGGTAAAGTTTTAAAATATACCCAACACATCCTGCAAAGTTTTTCAATAGTAATTGGTTGAGCTAATTGTGGATACTCACTTATCCATTCTTTTTCAAGCGCGATTTAAAAAAAAATTGCCTGCGGCGCTTTTTTTTTTTTTTAATTTACCTTCAAACTCGGGATTAAAACAGAAACGAATTTCGGTTTCGCTTAGGGCATATATATTGACCGAAACATTTTTTTACTCTGTATCAAAAGTACACAAAGTAATTAAGTTCTTATGTAACAGAAATATATCATTTCAATCCTAGAAAGTTGATGTATTCTTGATCAGCATCAACAGTCGAGTCGATTAAAATACAAATCAAGTACGAATAAGATACAAATTAGCATTAAGTATCGATTTACCGAAGAAATGATAGAGATCGGATGGTCGATTCTCAAGTAATGAGAAAAAAGACCAGTGAACCAGTTGAAATGTTATGAAAACAGTCTGTGTTTACGGAAACCACTTGTGATATCTGGATTTGATTTATTATTTGAAATATTGCTCGTTTTGGGGGTCGTAATGTGGAAATTCGACCTTCTTATTTCGACAGAGCCTTCCTATGTATTGTGTGTGGGAGTTTGTGAAATAAATTCTCAACTTTTGCTAATTCTTGTGAACTTTTAAACCTCAAAAAACAGTCATCGAAAATAATTTTATATATCAAGCCCTTTTACTTTCACTCAGTCTGCTCTAGCATTTTAAACATTTTTCAAACGGTAAAAGGCAGTTGTGCTCAATCTAACATTTTTAATATTTCGACTTCGCATTATGATAAAAATGTGGACGCAGTTAATTTACATACCTACTATGTGTTGCATTATTGCAAAGAAAAAATTGTTGGAAAATTATGCAGGATTTTAAGGACGAAATTCAATATTTTGGCTGTAAATAAGAAATCATTTCAAATCAAAAAGAAGTTATCCAAGTCACTTTGACCTCATATAGCTATTTGTATTTTGCCACTGGTCTGCTTTATGAACCTTGAAATGATAATGCAGTTCAATTCAAGAGGTAAGACAAAAATTGTTCAAAAAATGAAAAGTTCTTTGTAGCATATTGACTTTTTTGTATCAGACGATCTGGTGACGACTATGTTGTTCGCCGCACAAAATCTTTTTATCAGGGGTGTTCTAGAAATCCCTAGAGATTTTTGTATAAACGATTGCACTTCGAACTAAACTGGGACTACATTATTTGCGAAGTGCGAAGAATCAGACCGCCTACTAGATTATGTGGAAGGAAAACCGTACGCAACAAATCTACTTGGCTTTGAGCAGGCGGTTTCAAATCGCTCAACATTTGTCATCTAATCTAGCAGCCGGGCATATTCGAGCATCTCAACATATAAATTCAAAGGCTTTAATATGAAATGCTAACGTTTATACGAAAACCTCTAGAGATTTCTGGAACACACCCGTATATAATATCCTAGGCCTAATATTCTGAAAAGCACAATAAGATCCGATCAATCTTGAACTATCTTGAGTGCCCTTTAGCCCCCCCCTTAGCCAATTCCTAGATCCGCCACTGTAAATTCTTGATTAGCATCAACAGCCGAGTCGATATAGCCATGTCCGTCTGTCCGTCCGTCCGTCTGTCCGTCTGTCCGTCTGTCTGTATGACCACCTAGATCTCAGAGATGGTAAGAGATAGAGGCTTGACATGTATGGGACAAATGCTTCTTTTATCTGCACGCAGATCAAGTTTATTTCAAATTTTGGCCACGCCCACTCCCGCCCCCGAAATTCGGAAAAAACGTTATATCTCCTACAGTTTTAAAGATGGACGATTCGTACCTTTTAAAGATAGTTAGTAATTAACAAAATAAATAAATGAAGAAATGATAAAAATCATATGAACGGTTCTCAAGTTATAAGCAAAAATGTGAAAAATAGCCGAGTTAAAAAAGTGTTGCATACTTTTCAGATGTTCACCCTAAGGAACGCAGGACCACTGTTAAACATGTTATTTCATGAGTAACGGGTTTATCGAAGTCGGTTAGAGCCGACTTTAACTTGCGCTCTCGTTTGCCTTTGCTTACGTGCAGCTTAATGATAAAGAATTATTTTATTGCCCTTAATGATCATTAACCTCCGCGAACAGCAACAGTTGGGCTTTGCAGAAAATAATTTTGTTTCGTTTTGATCGACACCTTTTGTGCTTTACTAAATGATCATTAATAATTATTAAATTTGCATTGATATGTACGTTATCGCAATTAGTTCATAAATTCAGATAATTATGCCTAGTGTGGCCTCCATAAATCCTAGAGTGCCAGAAAGTCGACTTTTTGGTTTTTCCGCGATATCTTGGAAACAAGAGCTGATTGAACAAAACCAATGATACAGTTTTGTTCAGTGAAGTCTATATTAACATAATCTGTCAAAAATAGACCTGCACCAAAATCACTGTTGGGCTGTGTAATTTAACTAAGAATAAAATCTCCGCCTGTAACGAAGTTAGATAATTTTACAATCCATAATGATCATTAACTCCGTTTGCTTTGCGTGATCTGCCTGAGTTCGAAAGAAGTTTATGATCTTTGATGATCATTAGATAGTCATATTTGCCAACAACTTATTTTGAGATAAATAAATAAATTTGTATCTACTTAATTATAAATGAAAGCATAACTTTATACATATACACTAAAACACATATTAATCATGAATTGAATTTTAATTACCCTTCTTTTCGTAGCTGTAATCATGAATAGTTCCGTAAGGTTTAATTGTAATAAAATGGAATTTATAATGATTAGCTAAAATACCTTCTCTTTGTGGAGCCATGCGTCAACATAAAATGATAGGGATTTAAATCTAGAGTGTGTTCTAGGGATCACCGACCTGCGATGGGTCTTGCGGCTTTGGTGATCACGGTAGGGTGGGCAAGTTGCTGTCTCCACGACACCTGGACAGCACATTAACAAACACACAAACGACCCAGCAGCTGCAGCAACATCTTTGCAGCCAACTTACAGAAGCCATGTACTTATCCGTCCTTATTTCTTCTTTACTTCTATTTCTATCCTCGTCTGTCTAATATTAAACCTCAAAGCCAATTTTTAGCACGCGAATTTATAATAACCTTATCTATATAGTCAGCGAGTAGGTAGCACGGTGATCAAATGTACAGAGACCCACCCCTTAGCCGACGACATTTTGATCCGGAACCAGCGCGTGCTTCATTAGTCGCTACACCCAACATCAGCTCGTCAGACTGGACATCCCCTTGGTTGTATGTTACAAAAGTTTACCAAAAATGTCATATCAAATGTCAAATTCAGCATGTGATATAATTCTTGTTAGGACTACACATCAACTGGCTCTGCGATCTCATATCCAAGTGTCCCACGATAGTGCATTACTGGCTTTCACAAACACTCAGAGACTGATTAATTTGTGCTTAAATTTTGGAAGTCAAATAAATATTTTTAAAGATTACATATCATAAATAAAATCTTACAATCATTATAAACCTCATTATCCAATCCTGGGGCTAAGCTTGGGATCACCAATATTTTGGGCAATGGACGAGACTCCAGCGGTGCTGGGAATGCCGCCACCAGTGCAATAACTTCTCGCTTATCTGTTGCAAATTCTTTAGGCGACCGTTTTTAAGATCTCGACCTTTTCCTTAACGCTTTCCAAGTGCGATTCCGGCTTGACCGGCAAACAGGTTTCCAAGTCTTTGCCAGGCTTCTGTTTCCATGTCGCCGTATCACTTTTCTTGTTTTCCATAATATATTTGCCAGCCACAGAAAAGTTCTTCCCTCTTGGCCTTTTCGATGCTTCCACTTCATTATTGCTAGCAATTTAAAAAATTTTTTTTTTGCTAATTGATAACCAGCAACAGCAATAGAATTAAGAAAACCAAAACAAACACAGCTGATTCGTTGACAGTGTTTGGTCACACTATGGCAGCGATAGCAATCTATCGATATCGGGCGAACCTGCCGGTAAGTTTCGTTGAGAAAACCAAATGACTTACCGCCCGGAAAATTTGACCGGAGTCCACGTACCCCAGTTCTTCTACGCCTAATACTTCTGGAGCCAGCTCAAATTTACGCCAAAAATCTATTCCCAGGTAAAGTTCTAGCTTCAGTAAAGGACATACAATGTTAATTGGGGTGACCTTTTTATACCCGTTACTCGTAGAGTAAAAAGGGTATACTAAAGTCGAGCAAATGTATGTAACAGGCAGAAGGAATCATTTCCGACCATATAAAGTATATATATTCTTGATCAGCATCAACAGCCGAGTCGATATAGACTTGTCCGTCTGTCTGTATGAACACCTAGATCTCGGAGACTATAAGAGCTAGAGCTACCAAAGTTGACATGTAGTCTTCTTTTATCTGCACGCAGACCAAGTTTGTTTAAAATTTTGGCCACGCCCACCACCGCCCCCACAATAGGAAATGTTGAATAACTCCCACATTTTTTAAGATATCGAGTTCCAATTTATAACTTAAATTTAAATTAGCAATAACTATAATCCCTGAAATTTACACCAAGATCAGATATTATATAGCCGAGTTAAAAAAAATGTTGCATACTTTTCGGATGTTCACCCTCAGGAACGCAGGAACACTTTTTAACATGTTTTTTCATGAGTAACTGGTATACCGAAGTCGGTTAGAGCCGACTTTAACTTACGCCCACGTTTGTTTTTGTTTTATCTGATTTGCTTAAATCTAAAATACAATTCGTGAAGGTTTTTACTGGCCTGCTGACGGCACTTGTCATGCTCCGTTTGCGGTTTTCCTGACACCACGGACACTGGGGAAGCACTGCTCCAGCAAGGCCACATTTATAACAAAATATATGCCTCACCTTGGATTCGCAATCCCAAAATGTATGCCCCGGCAGTGAGCAATTCCAACATGTCAGACCTCCAGCACCCTACCGCGGCCGATAGGGTGCTTCTACGGATTCCTGGTCTTCATCAGCGGTGTTTTCCGGTTCTGGAACGCAAACCTCTTGGTCGTGGTGCCGGGCTGATTTCATTTGTTGTGTTCAATTTATCCAGGTTTGTTATTGCCATCGGATAAATCACGAGCGAAATGCTATCTTTTATTTTGACCTTTATAACTTTTATAAGGTCATGATCTAAAAAAAGTGTGTGTTCAAACGTGAGCGAAGCCCCAACATCTCCTGTATGTACTCATCCTTACCCGGACGTTACTTACACTCTCGCAGTTCTTCTTCCTGCTCGAAACTGGACCTGCGACTCTGGAACTTTTGTTGGAGGATCTCAAGTGCGGCCATTCAAGGATCGTCGCAGTTCTCACATGAGTCCAAAACCAGTCACGGGCTCGCCATTCCACCAGAATGTGGAACCCCCTGACAACGTCTACCTATGGAAGTTTATGTGGGCGCCGATGGTCCTAATCCTTGCACGGTTCTTTGGATGAGCAACATGAACTCCATTATCCCTCTTCGAATTTCTGCCTGAAAATCTATCAGCTGGCTTGTCAACGAACTGCGGTACGTTTCCTGTGCCACATTTGTAGCTGTTTTTATTTATCTAGGAAGGGCAGCTGCTCCCAGCGAATTGGCCGAGTCATCGTTTGGTTCTGTTGCCTTTGAGAGTCGCTGTTTTGATATTGTTCTCTTGCCTGTAGCAACGTTTTTACTGCCTCCAACTGCTCTAAGCTGGGAAGTCCCATATCCATCAGCGAGACATTTTGATTGCTCGGCTCAGTATTTGTTGATGGCTTAGCGGATCGTGATCGCGTCGTTGGGCCACAAAAATCTTCTCCCCTATTTTTCAGATATTTTTCTCCACGCTTATTTCTCCTCTCTGCTGACGTCTTGTCCCCCAGACTCACATTCATTCCTTTTCTACGAGTTACTACACTTACTAACGATTTATATTTTTGTGCGATCTTTTCCATCTTTTCTTGCTTAAATCTTCCTTTTGTTTTTAACACTTATGTTAACTTTAAACTATTTTCTCTTGACTTCTCAATTTTGGATTTTCTTGTTTAATATTTTTTTTTTTTTTGCTTTTTTAGTTTCCTTTATCTATTCGATTTCACATACCTTGCCTTTTGGGGTGAGATAAACATTGATAACATAGGACGATTTGACTACCTCTTTCATCATCTCTGCAGAAACGTTTTCTTAGCCTTTCACAGCTTGGTCTATGGCAAAAAAAGCAAAAAAATGATTAAATGCTGTTGCGACTGGGCAACGTGTGCTATCTTGGCTAGATATTATAACAATACCACAGTCTGCACGAAATCAGCATTTCTGCTTTATTAAATACCTATTTAATTATTTGCATATTTTTGTTTATTTTGAATTTTTCCTTATAAATCCCTTTTTTTCACAGAATAAATCACTCACGGCAACGAAGCAACGGATTTCTACTACACTCCGCTCTGGGACCAGCTCGTGTGATTTCATGGCAACCAGGAGTTCTATCAGGGGACAATCTTCCTTACCTTCAGCTCACGGACCTGAAAATCTAGATGATTTGAGTTTTGCATATTATCTTCCCCTTTACCGGTAAATTAATTTTGTAAATTTTTGGACTGTTCTTCAAATTTTCCGAATATTTTCCATTTGGGCGCCATTTGTTATGAACCGCCTTTTTTTTCTAAGTCCATCTATCGGTAGTTAACGGCTGGCTCAAGGATGGGCACGACCCCGATTTATTTTCAATCGGATAACAAAAATAATGTATGTGTTAAGTTTATGGGATGCAATGGCCGTTGTTCCTTATCAGAAATAAAAATTCATATTTTATCTCTTACTATCTCCACAATTCAAACAATTTACAAACCGGAGGGTACACCGGATTTTATCATCATTAACTGCAAACATGAAGGGTTACATGCAATACATACGCAATACATATGGAGACGACACAGTAAGATACGTTAAGAACTATTTTAGATGCCAAAGGAGCTTAGCAAAGCAACGGGGGCGACTAAAGTACCTACTACAGTGCAAGAACTACAACATTGTTCCAAAGCACCTCCAAGGGAAGACGTCGGCATTAAAACACAACTTTACACAGCACGACACACAAAGAGAACTGGCTAAATTGGAGACAAACTTTCTGCTAAAGATTTTACAATTAGAAATTAACGAAACACATAGACATATATTTAGTATTAACAAAATTCCAAACCCATCAGTACCATATTCTAAAGACAATTTTAAGTAGTCAGGACATACTGGACCTCGAAAAGAATAAAAAATTAGCATACCAAAGAATTAGAACTTACACAGACCAAAATACTGAACAAAAACGAGAGCGTAAGTTAAAGTCGGCTCTAACCGACTTCGATATACCCGTTACTCATGAAAAAACATGTTTAACAGTGTTCCTGCGTTCCTTAGGGTGACCATCTGAAAAGTATGCAACATTTTTTTTAGGCTGGGAGGAGGGGTAGCGGGGGGCTTGGTTCACTTTTTTGCTCATAACTTGAGAACCGTTCATCCGATCTTTATCATTTCTTCGGCAAATCGATTCATTTTGCTAATTACTAACTATCTTTAGAAGGAATCAAGGAATAATCTTCTATCTTCAAAACTGTAGGAGATCTCGTTTTTTCTAAGTTGCGGGGGCGTGGCCAAAATTTGAAACAAACTTGATCTGCGTGCAGATAAAAAAAGAATTTGTCCCATACATGTCAAACCTCTATCTCTTACCATCTCTGAGATCTAGGTGTTCATACAGACAGACGGACAGACGGACGGACGGACGGACGGACAGACGGACAGACGGACAGACGGACATGAACAAGACAGTTGTAATGTACAAAAGGGAATACATGGGCAAGAAGGAAAAATTATTTAAGGACAAGACCACATACAAGAAAGTACGTAAGGATCCAACACAGACACTTATAAAGAAAAACAACACTATAGTAAATTATCTATACAAGCATAACCATATTGACGCTAAACTAAAAATGGGACTATACTGTTCTGAAGGACACGCACCAAGAATGTATGGTCTACCCAAAATTCACAAACAGGGCACGCCACTGAGGCCGATCGCGGCATCGACAAAAGTCCCATGTTACAAATTGGCAAAACATGTAGGAACGATCATTAAAAACATCGTCTCTGACACATACAACATTCAAAATGCGACACAATTAAAAAAAAATTGATGGAGGAAAGAATTGACAGTGATGACATACTAGTATCGTTTGAATTGGTCTCATTATTTACTAATATACCCGTAAAACTAGCCATTAGGAACTTCGTGGACAATTGGACGGACATATCGATACACACAAATATATCAAACGCTAAATTTAGGGAAATACTAAAATTCGTACTCATCGGCAACAATAACGGGGCATTTGACAACAACATATTTAAAAAAATTTTTGGTAAACCCGATTAAATGGACGACAAAATATTGGACGATACAAAGGAGGAACTGGACAAACAAAATATACATTTAAGACACCTATATAAATATGTGGATGATATATTTTGCGTGATAAAAAAGGAGGAACAAGAGAAGATATTGGAGACGTGAAACAAACAACATCCAAGAATACAATTCAAAATAAAGGTAGAGAGAAACCAGACAATACCATATTTAGACACCGATTTAAAAACAGAAGAAGGGAAACAATTATTCAAATGGTAAACAAAGGACACAGCATCAGGACGCATAATGAATTTTCACTCGCTTCAACCACTATCCCAAAAAAAAACACAGCCACAAATATGATATCCAAAGCATACACACTAAGCGACTAAAGATATAGACCGGAAATATACATTAAATTAAGGAAAATACTTTTCAAAAATAACTTTCCAGGACAGCTCATCGAAACACTTATCACAGACGCCACAAAAAAGAATACCGCCCCGAACCCCAATTAAGAAAACAAAGATACAATTTACATAAGCATACCGAACGTGGAAAAAATAACAAATAAACACTCAATTACTAAAATTATTCCAAATAAACATTCAAACATAAAGTTCGCTTACAAAGCTCATACAAATATAAGAGAACTCTTTGCAAACACTAAAGAAAGATTAATTAAAGAACAACAACAAAACGTAATATACGAAATTACATGTAAAGGAAAGCAACTACATCTACTCGGCAGCGATACTGAAATAAAATTAAATTAAATCAATAAACAAATCAAACACACAACGAAAACGCACAATATGGCGACTCAACAATAATAATTGCACCCAACTAGGCTAACACAATGACAAAAATTATTATGTGTGTATGTTTTAATAGTATGTTTATGTTATTTTTGTTTGTTAATGTGATGAAAATAGACACAGGCTCCCTGAGCCATCATGGTTCTTTCGCACTTTCAGACATATATATATTTAAAAAAATTTCTAACATTTACAGACATCTCTTTCTCTATCCTGGGTACCACAGGGACGTATACAAGGTAAATAACTGAATAAGGACCGATATCACATCTTTTACATAGAGCTATTTGTCAAATAAACTAACAAATAACAGTGTAAAATCGATGACTATCTGACACATAGCAGCTATATGATAGAACAGAAATCGGCCCTAAATAAATATTAAATAAATAGATGATACATACTTAGAGCTAGAGAATATTTAATAGTTGTGCATATTTGTTTTGGGTAGGTTACTTTACGTAATAATATAGGATAACTTTTCTATTTTTCTTTTTGGTTATTAATAAATAAATAAACTTGTGAAATATGTATATGGGTCATTCTTTTTTTAACCGAACAGTTTCAAAATTGTTCATTTTTAATTTTAATAAACCAAAATCCGAAATTAGATCTCGACATGCCCACCAAAACGAAATTTGCGGTTTTGCACAAATATTTTTTGTTAATTTTATAATCAATTTCAAAAATCGTCAAAAACGAAAAAAATGGAAAAAAAAAGGTTTTTTAAAAACGTGATATCGCAGGTTTGGTTCATCGGACAGGTCTCAAATTGGTGGAAAGCATTTTACTAGATCTACTCAAATTATAATTTTATAGATTTTTAAATTAATTAATAATATTCAGTAATTGTTGCTAAAAATAATTTATAATTTTTTCTTAGTGTTAACCACCATGATATAGCTTCTTAGGGTACACAATTTATTGCTCCAAACATAACTTAAATTTTCTTCTTCTTCTGGGCCTCTGCGATTAACGCTCTCCATTCGCTTCTGTTCTGTGCGAGCTGCCACCAGTTGGTTACACCAAGCTTGGCAATGTCTTCCCGCACCTGGTCTTCCCATCTTAGTGGTGGTCTTCTCTTCTTGCCGCCTCCATAGTCATCCGCCTTCGTTCTTCGCTTGAGGTCTTTGCTCTTGAACTCCCTACTTAGCCCATAGTAGCATCGGTTCGCAAGAGTGACTCTTCGTCGGATTTCCAGACTGATGTTGTTCTTGCTGGTTATCATCGTTCCGAGGTAGACGAAATCCTCTACAACCTTAAAGTTGTACTCCTCCATTGGAACAGATTGTCCAAGTCGCAAAGACTTTTTGTCCGCGGATACTAGGTACTTCGTCTTGTCCTCATTTACCGCTAAACCCATTAATCCAGACTCCTTCTCAATCTCTGAAAACGCCTTGCTTACTGCCCGTGTGGTTTTGCCGATAATGTCAATATCATCGGCATATGCAAGTAGCATTAGATTTTTATGAATAAATCCGCCGGTTCTGTTGGCATGTAGGCACTTGCGCAGTATATCTTCCATCAGTAGATTAAAGAAGTCACACAATAAGGTATCGCCTTGCCTAAAACCTCTTTTGGTATCAAATGGTTCGGAGAGGTTCTTTCCTATTTTGACGGAGCTTTGCGTACTTCTCAACGTCATCATGCAAAGTCGAACGTTCTTTGCTGGAATACCTAAAGTAGACAGGGCTTTGAAGAAGCTTGACCTTATAGGTGTGTCGAAGGCTGATTTATAATCAACAAAAAGATGGTGTGTTTGGATGCCTCTTTCATAGGTCTTCTCCAGGATGTGTGAAAATCTGGTCTGTGGTGGATTTACCAGGTCTAAAGCCACACTGATAAGGTCCAATCAGTGTATCAATAAACGGCTTCAGACGTTCACAAATAATGCGGGACAGAACCTTGTATGCGATGGGGAGGAGACTGATCCCGCGGTAGTTGGCGCAAACTGCAGGGTCTCCTTTTTTTTAAAGATTGGACAGAGAACACTTAGATTCCAATCATCGGGCATGCTTTCGTCAACCCATATACGGCAAAGAAGTTGGTGCATGCACCTTACCAATTCTTCGCCTCCAGCCTTGAACAATTCAGAGGGCAGCTCATCAGCGCATGGCGACTTGGTGTTCTTTAGCCTTCGTATGGCTAAACAGACTTCCTGTTGGGTCGGCGGGTCTATCTCTATGTTGTCGATTGGTGGCATCGTTACTTCTCTAATGGCGGCATCCTGTTCGTCATCGCCTCCCAGTAGGTTGGAGAAGTAACTTCTCCATTTGTTAAGCGCCACTTGCGGATCTGTGACCAAATTCCCCTGTTCGTCTTTGCATTGTGCGACTCTGGGCTTGAAACCTTCTGTTAGTTGCTTAATCTTTTGGTAAAATTTTCGCGTCTCACTCATGCCGAATAACATCTCGACTTCCTGGCGCATGCGCCTTTCCTGCTCATTCCTATTTCTTCTAAATAGGCGCTTCTCCTCTTTCTTTTTCTTCTGGTAAACAATTTTATCAGCATCCGCTTTCGTCTGCAAAAATGTCTTGTAGACCTCGTTTTTCTCGTGATATACGATTTCATTGTTCGCCTATATCGGAAGGGAATGGGGAGTAGTCATTGAGCAGTTGGACGAGTTTAGCCCGCAGCGAAGTCTGTTAGCCTCTCTCCGTTACCAGAGGTGGTTTCATGAAGGCTAAAGCGTCCGACTGTCGAACCAAAAACTCCTTCTCTCTTTATGTCGTGATCTCACGCTCATATAGTTGTTTTAGGCGCTCATAGAATTCGTCTTTTATCGGGTTTTTCTTGTCTTCTGTTGGCGCGTGAGCACAAATAAGACTAATATTTTGCCTTAAGTCTGAGCGCGGCAAGGCGTTCGTCAACTGGTGTAAAGCTGATGACAGAGTGGCGCAGTTTATCACGCACTGCAAAGCCACACCCAAACTCGTGCTTGGTAGCATGACCGCTGTAGTAGATCTCCCAGGGGGGAGTTTTCATTTCTGTCTTCTCCATTGGTAGCGTTATTATCTTGCTTCCATATCCAATACCCAAAGATTCAAAGATATGTAGCTGAAACTTGGCACATATACTTCGAATATATCAAGTTATTCAACAAGTGAGAAAGTCTGTCAAGCCCGACTATAACATACTCTGTACCTGGAGTAGAAGTTGAATGCAATGCTGGTGCTGCGCTCATCTCAAAGTCTCTCTCTCTCTCTTTTTCTCTCACTCTCTCTCTCTCGCTCTCTTTCTCTCTCTAAGATTGTGTGGTGTTAGTTGTGATTGGGTGGGAGGGGGTGGGGCGAGGGTGATGTACATTTTTGCTCATAACTTGAGAACCGCTCATCCGATCTTTATAATTTTTTCGGCAAATCGATACATTTTGCTAATTACTAACTATTTCTAGAAGGTACGAAACGTCTAGCTTCAAAACTGTAGGAGATATAACGTTTTTTCCGAATTGCGGGGGCGGGAGGGGGCGTGGCAAAAATTGAAAATAAACTTGATCTGCCTGCAGCTATAAGAAACATTTGTCCCATACACGTCAAACCTCTATCTCTTACCATCTCCGAGATCTGTTTGTTCATACGGACGGACGGACGGACAGACGGACGGACAGACGGACAGACGGACATGGCTATATCGACTCGGCTGTTGATGCTGATCAAGAATATATATACTTTATATAGTCGGAAATGATTCCTTCTCCCTGTTACATACTTTTGCACAAACTTAATATACTCTATGTACCTTCGGTACAGAGTATAAAAATGTCAACATCACGGGGATCGGATGAGTATATCATATAGCTGCCATACGAATGCAATGATTAATTGAATTTTATTGTGAATTAGGGTTACCAGAGTTTGCAAAGTAATTTATATCACAACTAAATTCAGCATTCGTATGGCAGCTATAAGATATAGTCATCCGATCCGCGCGATGCTGGCATTTTTGAAAAGCTTGTCAAATATAAAGCACACTCGCCAAGTTTCAATTAAAAAGCTTTGAAACTGACTGTATGGCGAAGCTTTTTTCAAGGGCATTTTTTTATTTTTTTATAAGTTCGAAAATTAATATCTTTTAAACTATAAAAGTCTTCATCTTTTTGAAAACACCATAATTTAAGTTATGTTTAGGGCAATAAATTGTGTATCCTTAGAAGCTATATCATGGTAGTTAACACTGAGAAAAAATTATATATAATTTTTAGCAACAATTACTTTATGATATTAATTATTTTAAAAATCTATAAAATTATAATTAAATATAGTAAAATGCTTTCCACCAATATCAACTTGAGACCTGTCCGGTGAAGCAAACCTGAGATATCACGTTTTCAAAAAACGCTTTTTATACTCTGTACCGAAGGTACATAGAGTATATTAAGTTTGTGCAAAAGTATGTAACAGGGAGAAGGAATCATTTCCGACTATATAAAGTATATATATTCTTGGTCAGCATCAACAGCCGAGTCGATATAGCCATGTCCGTCTGTCGGTCTGTCTGTCCGTCTGTCTGTCCGTCTGTCTGTCCGTCCGTCCGTCCGTCCGTCCGTCCGTATGAACAAACAGATCTCGGAGATGGTAAGAGATAGAGGTTTGACATGTATGGAACAAATGCTTCTTATAGCTGCAGGCAGATCAAGTTTATTTTCAATTTTTGCCAACGCCCCCTCCCGCCCCCGCAATTCGGAAAAACGTTATATCTCCTGCAGTTTTGAAGATAGACGTTTCGTACCTTCTAGAGATAGTTAGTAATTAGCAAAATGTATCGATTTGCTGAAGAAATGATAAAGATCGGATCAGCGGTTCTCAAGTTATGAGCAAAAAAGTACATGTCCCTCGCCCCACCCCCTTCCACCCATTCACAACTAACACCACACAATCTTAGAGAGAGAGAGAGAGAGAGCGATAAAGAGAGTGAGAGAGAGAGACTTTGAGATGAGCGCAGCACCAGCATTGCATTCAGCTTCTACTCCAGGTACAGAGTATGTAATAGGCGGGCTTGACCGACTTTCTCACTTGTTTTTATACCCTGTACCCATTGAAAATGGGTAAAAGGGGATCATGAAGTTGTGCAAATGTATGTAACAGGGAGAAACATTTCCGACCCTATAAAGTATATATATTCTTGATCAGCATCAACAGCCGAGTCGATTTAGCCATGTCCGTCTGTCCGTCTGTCCGTCCGTCCGTCTGTCCGTCTGTCCGTCTGTCTGTATGAACGCGTAGATCTCCGAGACTATAAGAGATAGAGATACAAATTTTTGCATGTACATAGGTATAGGCCGTACGCAGATCAAGTTTGTTTCAGATTTGCAAAATTTCCCCCCTCCCCCCTTAAACCGCAAAAAACTGTCAGAGCCACAATTTTAAAGTTACAACATCGTCGCTTAATATATATTATCTTAGGCCTATAATCTATCTATTCTGAAAAGCACATTGAAATCTGAGCAAAAACACAGAAGTTATTAACGAAACAATTTTTGCACCCCCCCTCCCACCACGCTTTGCTAATTACGCATTGTTTGCTGCTTGCGCCCGCGTGTGTGAGGGCGCGTTTGTGTGTATGTGTGCGTGTGAGTTTGTTTGTGTATGTGTGTGTTTGTCAATTGTACAGGGTATTTTGAAGTCGAGCTAACTCGACTGCAATGGTCTTACTTGTTTTTTTTCATTTTTTCGATTTTGATGATTTTTGAAATTGATTAAAAAATTAACAAAAAATATTTGTGCAAAACCGCAAATTACGTTTTGGTGGGCATGTCGAGATCAAATTTCGGATTTTGGTTTATTAAAATCAAAAATGAAAAATTTTAAAACTGTTCGGTTTATAAAAGAATGACCCGTGGGTTTTAATAAGCAAAAATAGAGGCCAGCTAACTTCGGTTCGACCGAAGTTTATATACCCTTAGACAGTGGCGTACGCAGGGGGGGGGTTTTGGGGGTAACCCCCCCCCCTGGCCATCGTTTAATATATTTTTATATGCAAATTACTGTACTTAGAACGAAGCATCTAAGGAAAAATTTGTAAATTGGACCCTACTTAACCACAATTTTAAAAAAATATCATCGATGGACCGCGAATTATATAGAATTATTATACATTTAAGTCGAGGCGGTCATCCAAGGTTTCTTTTTTAATTAATTTTTAAAATTTCCGGTTTTGTTCTACAAATATGTGAACTATTTTTGTCAAATGTCAAATAAATAAGACGACATTAGAATTTTTGAGCGATTTAACCACAGAGCTTAAAAGCAATAGCAAAATACAAATGACGTGTACAACATTTTTTGATTTAAAGTTATGTTTTACTTGAAGGAAAAATTTTAAAATTTGCTCTACACATCTCGCAAAGTTTTTCAATGATTATTAATTGAGGGCTCTGCGAAATAAGACCCTAAAAATTAAATGACATAACGCGACAACAATTTATATAGAAATAAACCACCACCTTTTTTTGATCAAATTTGTAGCGTTATTTCCTTTTTTGGGGCATTATTTCTTAAATAAAATTTCAAATTGAAATGAGACCGCAAACCCAGTATAATTTTATAAGGATATAAGACGGCACTTTTTAATATGGATTCTTGGGTACTTTTAATTTTCTTATTTTTGCTATTTACAAAAATCGCACGATTTTTTGTATCAAATTTTCATTATGTAATTAAAAAAATTGATTCAATTTTAGCGGCGCAAGCGAAAATTTGAAAAAAAAAAAAAATAGCGCGAGTTTTGTACATCAAATTTTTGAAATTGGTGTATTATTTCCCAAACTTCGGCCTTCTTCTTTTTTCGGGCTTTATTTTATCGCAGTGAGGCCTTATTTTCATACTTCAAATTGGGGTATTGTTTTATAATGATATAACACCCCAAATTTGGGGCCTTATTTCATTTTATATTTTCGGGACTTACAGTGCCGCTCAACTGAATAGGCTTGAAACTTTGTATCTCCGTAACGAGTACTCCGACTTGAGCGAAATAAATGTTGTTGACAAATTTTCTTGAAAAATTTTATGTATACTGTATACATATCGCTCACTTACTTCAATACTGGCATAACTCAAAAAATACGATTTTTGACTTAATGATGCAGAAATGTGCGCGCTCTTCTGTACGATTTTATGCAAAAATTTTCGTAATGCTATCTCTTCTACTTTCCATGTGAGAAGAGAATATGTCGCAATATCATTTTCCAGATTCATTTCCATGTTGATGCAAGAACCGCCATATCTCAGTTGTCCTGCTGTCGATATTGACCAAACATACTTCGTCTTTCTTTCAATGTTTATTAATAAGCATTCTACATTTATAATACTTCACTTAAGTTAAAACTAAAAGAACCATTTTTTTTTTGGTTAAATCCATCGAGAACTTCGAACGTGTTTTTCTCAAAATGGATTATTTTGAGTTATGCCAGTATTGAAGTAAGTGAGCGATATGTGTTTACGGAAACCGCTTGTAAAATGTGGAATTTAATAAATTTTCGAAATATTGCTCGTTTTTGGGGCCATAATGTGGCAATTCGCCCTTCTCAGAACCTTTCTATGTTTTGTGTGTAGAATTCAGTTTTTGAAAGAAAGTCGCAGTGGACTTTTGTTAGTTCTTGTAGGTCCACCTCAGGAACACTGAATTAATTTAAAGAATTAACCTCTTTGCTCTTTGCGCAGCGTTTTGAAAAATTTTGACACAGTAAAACGCATTTGTGCTGAACCTAAACTTTCAGAATTAATTTCGTTTAGGTTCATAAAAATGAAGACGCAGTTAGTTTTAATATATTTAAATTTATGTTGAAGAAAAAATTGAAAAATATGGAGGAAATGAAGTGTAGTTGAATTCTAGAGGTAACTGCAAAATCGTAGTACTATCAAAAAAAAAAGTATATGAAAGTAGAGCCTTTGTTTTCGCCTTTGAAATCCACCCCCCCCCCCCCCCCACAAAAAAATGTTTCTTCGGAAAATCCCCCCCCCCCCCCCCTGAAAAAATCCTGCGTACGCCACTGCCCTTAGAGCTTGATATATGCCTGACAGTTTGTATGGCAGCTATACTATATAGTGGTCCGATTTCGACAAGGCTTAATGAAATTATGTAAAATTATTAAAAACTTATAAATACGAGCGTTGGGAGCGACAACATTAAAAACAAAAAAGTTTTTCTCACTAAAACTAGTTTTTCAACCGATCGTTCCTATGGCAGCTATATGATATAGTCATACGATCCGGCCGGTTCCGACCATTGTGCAGCGTATTTGTACCAAAAGACTTCGTGCAAAGTTTGGTTAAGATAGCTTTAAAACTGTCGGAGGAGATAGCATAGAAACAGACGGACAGACGGACGGACGGACAGACGGACATGGCTATATCAACTCAGCTCGTCATGCTGATCAAGAATATATATACTTTATGTGGTCGGAGATGCTTCCTTCTGTACGTTACAAACATCCGGACAATTTTAATATACCCTCTCCAAGGGTATAAAAAACAGAGGCATGCTAAATTCGGCTCGGCCGAAGTTTATATACCCTTAGAGCTTGAGATATGAAAGATTTTTTTCAGACCAGTTTCTATGCTATCTCCTCCGTCAGTTTTAAAGCTATCGTAACCAAACATTGCACGAAGTCTTTTGGTACAAATACTCTGCACATTTGTCGGAACCGGCCGGATCGGATGACTATAGCATATAGCTGCCATAGGAACGATCGGTTGAAAAACTAGTTTTAGTGAGAAAAATTTTTTTGTTTTCAATGCAATCGCTCCCAACGCTCGTATTTATAAGTTTTTAATGATTTCACATAATTTTACTAAGCTTTGTCAAAATCGGACATTTATATAGTATAGCTGCCATACAAAAGTTATGTCTGAAAAAAAGTCTTAGTGAGAAAAACTTTTTTGTTTTCAATGCTATCGCTCCCAACGCTCGTATATATAAGTTTTCAATGATTTTACATAATTTCAATAAGATTTGTCGAAAACGGACCACTATATAGTATAGCTGCGATACAAACTGTCAGGCACATATCAAGCTCCAAGGGTATATAAACTTCGGTCGAGCCGAAGTTAGCTTGCCTCTATTTTTTTTTAGAAAAATAGCCCTGAAATCTAAAACACAATTTTCAAAAAAAATAGAAAACTATTTTTTAGAAAAGAATTTTTTTTTTTTGAAAAAAATTTCCTTAAAAATAATGCGAGTCGCCGTTGGCCCTTTTTTGAGGGCGATTTTCTAAAAATTGGGCGAAATGGCACATTTTAGGGCGAGTTGTTTTTTGAGTGCATGTAAGCTTAAAGGAAAAGCACATCTGTTAGTTCATGCCAGCCCAGAGCGGTTGATATACTATCTCCTAAATATATATAAATTCAACAATGTCCCCACAAACGTAGTGTTTGCTTTTTTCATCAGGGTCATGCAAGCATCAGCATGTTTATATATACATAAAGGCAGGCTACTTAAAAAAATATATGTGCGTGTCCGAAGAGAAAAGTTTCGATGGTTACATTTGTATGTGCATTATACGAAAAATTCGCATTGTCAAATTCACCTTAATTTCTAGTCCACTCTCGTTTATTATTATCGGTTCTCGGGAACCGAAAAGGCCGAAAAGAACTAACATTGTACAGTATTGAATTTCTGTAGCTGCCACCAAGTCATTCAATCATCGCTATATTCAGAGTCTTATTCTTCTGCCGCCTATACATGGCCAGCGGATAATCGTTGTAAGATTTCCAATCGTGTTTCTACTGCAAAACTGCTAAGAGCAATTAATTAGTTCCAGAACTGCAAGTTAATCTGAACGGTCGATTATAATGCCAAGGCCAAAGGGAAAACTGTATTGACAGTATTTTGCTTTTGGACATTTTAAGATAATTGTAGGCAACTGCATTATGTAAAATCATTGAAAACCTATAAATACGAGCGTTGGGAGCATTCAAAACAAAAAAGTTTTTCTCACTAAGACTTTTTTTCAGAACTAACTTTTGTATGGCAGCTATACTATATAGTTGTCCGATTTTGACATGGCTTGGTAAAATTATGTGAAATCATTAAAAACTTATAAATACGAGCGTTGGGAGCGATAGCATTGAAAACAAAAAAGTTTTTCTCACTAAGACTTTTTTTCAGACATAACTTTTGTATGGTAGCTATACTATATAAATGTCCGATTTTGACAAAGCTTAGTAAAATTATGTGAAATCATTAAAAACTTATAAATACGAGCGTTGGGAGCGATTGCATTGAAAACAAAAAAAATTTTTCTCACTAAAACTAGTTTTTCAACCGATCGTTCCTATGGCAGCTATATGCTATAGTCATCCGATCCGGCCGGTTCCGACAAATGTGCAGAGTATTTGTACCAAAAGACTTCGTGCAATGTTTGGTTACGATAGCTTTAAAACTGACGGAGGAGATAGCATAGAAACTGGTCTGAAAAAAATCTTTCATATCTCAAGCTCTAAGGGTATATAAACTTCGGCCGAGCCGAATTTAGCATGCCTCTGTTTTTTATACCCTTGGAGAGGGTATATTAAAATTGTCCGGATGTTTGTAACGTACAGAAGGAAGCATCTCCGACCACATAAAGTATATATATTCTTGATCAGCATGACGAGCTGAGTTGATATAGCCATGTCCGTCTGTCCGTCCGTCCGTCTGTCCGTCTGTTTCTATGCTATCTCCTCCGACAGTTTTAAAGCTATCTTAACCAAACTTTGCACGAAGTCTTTTGGTACAAATACGCTGCACAATGGTCGGAACCGGCCGGATCGTATGACTATATCATATAGCTGCCATAGGAACGATCGGTTGAAAAACTAGTTTTAGTGAGAAAAACTTTTTTGTTTTTAATGTTGTCGCTCCCAACGCTCGTATTTATAAGTTTTTAATAATTTTACATAATTTCATTAAGCCTTGTCGAAATCGGACCACTATATAGTATAGCTGCCATACAAACTGTCAGGCATATATCAAGCTCTAAGGGCAGTGGCGTACGCAGGATTTTTTCAGGGGGGGGATTTTCCGAAGAAACATTTTTTTGTGGGGGGGGTGGGGGGTGGATTTCAAAGGCGAAAACAAAGGCTCTACTTTCATATACTTTTTTTTTGATAGTACTACGATTTTGCAGTTACCTCTAGAATTCAACTACACTTCATTTCCTCCATATTTTTCAATTTTTTCTTCAACATAAATTTAAATATATTAAAACTAACTGCGTCTTCATTTTTATGAACCTAAACGAAATTAATTCTGAAAGTTTAGGTTCAGCACAAATGCGTTTTACTGTGTCAAAATTTTTCAAAACGCTGCGCAAAGAGCAAAGAGGTTAATTCTTTAAATTAATTCAGTGTTCCTGAGGTGGACCTACAAGAACTAACAAAAGTCCACTGCGACTTTCTTTCAAAAACTGAATTCTACACACAAAACATAGAAAGGTTCTGAGAAGGGCGAATTGCCACATTATGGCCCCAAAAACGAGCAATATTTCGAAAATTTATTAAATTCCACATTTTACAAGCGGTTTCCGTAAACACATATCGCTCACTTACTTCAATACTGGCATAACTCAAAATAATCCATTTTGAGAAAAACACGTTCGAAGTTCTCGATGGATTTAACCAAAAAAAAAATGGTTCTTTTAGTTTTAACTTAAGTGAAGTATTATAAATGTAGAATGCTTATTAATAAACATTGAAAGAAAGACGAAGTATGTTTGGTCAATATCGACAGCAGGACAACTGAGATATGGCGGTTCTTGCATCAACATGGAAATGAATCTGGAAAATGATATTGCGACATATTCTCTTCTCACATGGAAAGTAGAAGAGATAGCATTAGATAGCAGTTGCCTACAATTATCTTAAAATGTCCAAAAGCAAAATACTGTCAATACAGTTTTCCCTTTGGCCTTGGCATTATAATCGACCGTTCAGATTAACTTGCAGTTCTGGAACTAATTAATTGCTCTTAGCAGTTTTGCAGTAGAAACACGATTGGAAATCTTACAACGATTATCCGCTGGCCATGTATAGGCGGCAGAAGAATAAGACTCTGAATATAGCGATGACTGAATGACTTGGTGGCAGCTACAGAAATTCAATACTGTACAATGTTAGTTCTTTTCGGCCTTTTCGGTTCTCGGGAACCGGTATACAAAATAGTAGAAATATCGTTTCAGCTCTGAGTTTTAATCGATTCTTTTTAGTATAGGGTTCCGGCTCCGGTTTGATTCCTTGGTTGTATGTACCTTCGGTCTTCGTTAAGTTTGTTGTTAGGTGGTGTTCATAAGTATAGAAGCAGCAACCAAAAACAAAACAAAACAAACATATTTTGAGGTCTTTGCAATAGCCAAAAACTTCACATGTATTAGTTGTATATCCTTTCATTTAGTCCTGCCAAGTCTGAACAATGAATCAAGTACAATGTAATTGAGAAAGACCAAATTTTAAAATTTGTTGATCCTAATGGTAAAAGCACTTGGGTTTTACCATATTCATTCTTGTATATTGACTCAAATGCTCTTCATTTGAGTTGTAAACAAGTCAGCAATGTTGATTTAAAGATAGAAAAAACAACTGCTGTAATATTTTTAATGTGATTAGAAAGATTGGCTTATATCAAATGCGTGAAGTACTTTGTTCACTTACGAGTAGAAAGACGCACGTGTGTTTAACCAAGTTAAACAAATGGAAAGTAGAATAAACAGAAAGATTCGCTGTCTTCGATTTTCCTATAAATAACAAGTCGGTACTCACAACATCAACACAAAGCCAGCGATTTACAAAGATACATTTAGTTACGATGCGTTTTATAGTTCCGCTTGTGCTGGTGGTGCTGTCCACGCTGGTGGCGTTGTCAGCCCCGCAGGGTGCTCCTGTGCCAACTGACCCAGCTCCAGCGCCAACTACCGCAGCTACGCCCACGGATGCAACAACAACAACAACGGCGGCGACTACGACTGCGGAAACCACAACCACAAGAAGAATCCGTCGTCGTAGGCGTAAAGTGGTCATAATCAGACGCATTGGAGGATTCCGCCGTCGTCGCCGCGGAGTTGGCGTAGGCACGGGCAACGGAAACGGAGGTGGTCGTCAACGTATGCGAGTCACCGTGCGCAGGACGGCTTTTCTTTAGATGAATGGAACATAATAAAATAATACCGATTGAGCAATGAAAACATGTAATTACTGAATTTTACAGTTGTGGGGAATCCTTTTTTTACATAGGAAGAGCAAAGGGAAAGTGGATGGTGTGTAGCTCAGCGGATGTGTGCTGGCCTGCTGTGCGGGAGGTCTTGGGTTCGATCCCGCCTCGGAACATCTAATAAAAAAGGGTTTTTTTCTTTCTTTAGAAAAAAGCTTTAACAAATCAACAAAATAAGGCAAAAATAAGAAAAAATAAAAAAAAGAACCCAAAAATCATATTACAAATTGGCGTCTTATTTTCTTATTTAAATAAAACAGGGCCCCAAAAATTAGTTTTGCGGTCTTATTTCATTTTTTCTTTTGAGGACATATTTCATTTTAAAATTTTATTTTGGAAATAATGCCCCAAAGAAGAAAATAACGCCCCAAATTTTATCAAAAGTAGTGGATTTTGTTTTCTATATAAATTGTTTAGGCCTCATTTTATTGGGGCCATATTTCGCAGGGCCCTCAATTAATAATCATTGAAAAACTTTGCGAGATGTGTAGAGAAAATTTTACCTTTAAGTATAACATATTTTCAAATCAAACAAGTGATAAAGTCGGTCAAGCCCGACTATGTCATACTCTGTACCAAGAGTAGGAGCTGAATGTAAAGCTTCTGCTGCGCACATCTCTAATGTTTTCTCTCTCTCCCTCTCTCACTCACACGTTGTTGAATGAAATGCGGTGTTGGTTGCGAGTGCGTGGGAGGGGGTGGGCGGGGGTGGTCATAACTTGAGAGCCGCTCATCCGATCTTTATCATTTCTTCGGCGAATCGATACTTTTTTTGCAAATGACTAACTATCTCTAGAAGAAATCAAATTATCTATCTACAAACCTATGGGAGATATGGCGTTTTTTTCAAAATTGCGGGGGCGGGAGACGGACAGACAGACAGACGGACATGGCTATATCGACTCGGCTGTTGATGCTGATCAAGAATATATATACTTTATAGGGTCGGAAATGATTCCTTCTCCCTGTTACATACTTTTGCACAAACCTATTATACTCTATGTACCTTCGGTACAGCCCCCAATTTTTGGGGGCTGTGAGTTTCAGGGGCGGGAATTTTTTGGGGCGGCAAATTTTAGGTGCAGTAAATTTCAGGGGCGGTAAATAATTACAAAATGTATATTGATTATTCTCTTAAATTAAGAAATAGTGGTATTCCTGAAAGTGATTTAGACTTTGCTGTTATTTCAATATGGAGAACGTTGCAAGATTCTGCACTTCAAGATCTAGTAATAAAAGAAATATTTATTGAATGGACTATTAGGACTATTCAAGGGGGAGGGGGGCGGCAAAGTCGACTTCCGCCCCGGGCGGCAAAACTACACACTACGCCACTGGTTGTATATTTGCAGAACAAAACCGGAAATTTTAAAAATTAATTAAAAAGAAAACCTTGGATGACCGCCTCGACTTAAATTTACAATAATTCTTTACGATTCGCGGTCCATCAATGACATTTTTTTTAAAATTGTTGTTAAGTAGGGTCAAATTTACTAATTTGGCTTTAGATGCTTCTTCCTTAGTACAGTTTTTCGCATACAAAAAATATATTCCCCGCCCTGGCTACGCCACTGCACCTACATATATGAAAAATTTGTGGCTCTAGTCTCGGAAGTCGACACTTTCATACAGAGAGAGAGAGAGACAGTTTTTCGTTGTTAAAAGATGGAGGAGGGTAAATTTTCCAAACCTGAAACAAACTTGATGTGGGTATACAGGTACATTAGGTTGAACCACATGATTATGAAATTTTTAAGGTCATGCTCTCACCCATTTATCTTATACTTTTAGGCAGGGACCGTAACTGTTATAAGTTTTAAAATAAAAATTGAGACTTAACAGTTATTTCATAACTTTAAAAATAAAAATTTTTTTTAACTGTTATTTTATAATTTTTATATAAAAGTTTGTAAATAACAGTTATTTTTAACTTTTATTCAAAAAAGTTGATTTTAAGGGTTATTTGTCAACGTTTATTTTAAAAGTCAAAAATAACTGTTATTTTGCAACGTTTATTTTAAAAGTTAAAAATAAACGTTGATTTGCAATATTGGCCAAGTTATTCAAGCTATCGGGACATAAAGTTGCATAGGCACTTACCTTAAGTCCTTCTACCACCATGCTAACTTTGGTTCAGATCGGACTACTGTAGCATATGTCTGTAGTACAAATCTGCAAGACTGATTCCGGCTTCGTACGATTACCGGTAAAAATAATCATTTTTATGATGCCACGTTACTTGTTCATACTCATGTGTAAAATTGTAATGGTTTTGGTGCCCAGTATTAATCTGCATTGTGAGGATCGTACGATTATTTTCGTAGCACCAGTAAATATATGAAATAATTAAATAATATTGGGAAAGAATACTTTTAGGGACATCGAAGTTAACTAACAAGTATTTTAACATTTTCGGGGGATCCATAGAAAGTGAAGTGTGCAAAAGTGGAGTACGCGACTTTCTTCACAGCCCTGTGTAAGTTTGGTTTTTCTTCTGTAAGACTTAAAATTAAGAAAATATAGGAAAATCCAGTATGAAATCGCTCAAGCCCGTCAATAATATTACTCTGTACGTGCAGTAGCAGCTTAAACCAGCCCTGCTGCCTTGCTGCCGTAGCGCGCATTCCTTGGCTCATAACTTGGTTATCGTTCGGTTGATCTTTATCATTCCTTCGCAAGTCGGACGCAGCCATGTCCCTCTGGCATAATGAAGATTAAAAGAAGTATTACACCAAACTTAAATGCCAATTAAGATGGAAACTCCTTAAGAAACTGCTTTTAAATACCATAAACAACTGCATTACTGTGATTTTCATCTTACCGAACCACTTTAAAATACCATGAATAATCAAGGGCGAAGAGAATAACCCAGAGCATACAGAATGTTTTATTAATTTGCGAGTAGAAAATGCCAAAACGGAACCAAATTAGTAAAGATGCAAAGATTTTTTTGCTTGCAACTAAGTACAGAAAACAGGCAGATGTATTGCAAAATCTAAATTAATTTATTAATTAATTTTTATATAAACTATTTATTAAGTTTAAGAAACAACAATTGTTTTAAGGATGTTGCACTTAAATTACACCTTATGTCCGAGAGTATTAGTTTTAAGGCAGAGAATGCCCTCTCCACGCTGACTTGAGTCGCTGGAACGCAATGAACTACTTTGGCAAGTTGATACAAGCGGGGATAAGTAAACTTTTTGTCCTCCCAATAGCTTAAAATATTTTCGTTCAGGTCAATTGGCTTGGGATTATAAGCATTAATTTCAGTTATAGCCAACTGAACTTCTGTGTCGTGGTCTTCATGCGATTCATCGATACCACCTGGCACTTCTAACGAGTTTAGTACTTCATTTGCCATGAAGTATAAGCTCTGAGGGTCCCCTGCACTTTGGCTTGTTGAGGGTTGGGGTTCATCAAGCAAATCATTCATGCTTGAGACATTGGAGTCCTATTTTTGAGAAAAAAAGTTATTAAAAAACAGATTAACAGATGTTTTGCAAATAATTCTTACAGTTTTTCCACACTCATAGATTTGCTGAAAAAGCTTAATAAGGTGGGTTCTGGCGCGTAACAATTTTTCGGGCTTTACTTGCAAGACTCGTCGAAATCTGGGGTCTAAATAAATGGCCGAAATTAATACGTCATTTTCAAAAAGGCATTCAGTCCTTTTTTCAATGCATTTAGACATTTCTCTGCTGAAAGTACAGGTCATCTTCTTGACAGATAATTGCAAATAAAACCAAAGCTTGTAGAAGTTTCCAAGGTAGAGTTGTTCGCTCTGGAGTTTTAGGGTGGCAATATGTATTGGCTCCAATAAATTAACCAGATTTGCAACTTCAGTCCATTGTGAAGCACTAAATTTTAAAGAATTATCTTCTGTTTGCTCACAAAAATCTTTAAACAGCAATAAACGTTCCAGCATCAAATAGGTTGAGTTCCACCTAGTGGAAACGTCTATTGGTAGCTGGGGCAAACCCTGTGCCTTAATCGAAAGTCTGTAAAAAAGTTCAGTTTAAATTGGCTTAGCGAAATGTGTAGTCTAATGATATACCTGTAGGTGGGTGTCCGTAATGTTTTGACGAGCTTCCGACTATTATCAATAATGCTTGAAATTTCTCGAGGCTTCAAAAAATCCGTGACAGCAAGCTGGAGAGTGTGGGCTGCGCATTTGATGGAATTAATTGAAAATATGTTCAGCTGTCCCATGAGTTCATCAAAATTGTTATCATCTTCCGTATCATTCTCGTGTTCATTCAAAAGATGAATTGATTTAACAACGTTTCTGCCATTGTCAGATGTTACGCTATATATTTGTCGCTTACTTATATCAAATTCTTCTAAAATTCTCTCAATTTCCGTTTTAATATTTAAAGCACTATGTTTTTTATTCAGCTCAATGACTCCTAGTGTAATAATCTTGATTGCATTATCTGCATAGTATTGAGCGTTCACCCCTAGAACTCCTCTGTTGTGCCTTGATGCAGTATCAATCTTTAAAGAGAGAACTTTTTTCATAATTGACTTCATTATCTGTTGCTTCTTTACTTCATATGCTTCCGCCACATGGAGCATAATATTTTTTGAAGTTATATTATTCATTTGTAGTCCAGAAAAAATTTGACCCGTAAGTTTTTTAAAGGGTTCCGAGTCCAGTATCGCAAAAGGCATTTTTTCACTGGTAACGAGTTCAACACATGCCGTTTTTACTTCATCTGCGTTGAAGATAACCGAAAACTTTTTGCTTTTTGCCTTTGGCTCATCCTTTATATTTTCCTCCAACTCCTTTTTGTACGTGGAGGTATGTTCGTCTGTAAGGTGTCTCTTGAGGTTGGTGATATGGTTTCCCGTAAAACACCGATTACAAATTTTGCAAACATTTTTATTTTCCTCCGAGTAAAAATTATAAAAATTCCGGATGAAAAAATCGCATTTACGACCCATTATATTTTCATTTAATTTCCAAAGCACAAGTGAAGTATTTGAAGCTTTAAACGCAGAACGAGAAAGCAAAGCAAACTTCGTTTTCATTTGCTTACAAATAATTAATTTTTAATTATATAAAAATGTACAGTTTAACGCCGGATCCGAACGGATTTTACAATTTTACACATAAGTAAAAACCAGTATCGTGGCATCATAAAAATTTTTAATTCAATCAAATGATGCTGGTTTCTGTACTTAGTTGCAAGTGAAAATAGTGGACCTGATGACATCTTTGCATCTTTACTAATTTGGTTCCGTTTTAATATTTTTTATTCGCAAATTAATAAAACATTCTGTATGCTCAGTGTATGAAAATCATAGTAATGCAGTTGTTTATGGTATTTAAAAGCAGTTTCTTAAGGAGTTTCCATCTTAATTGGCATTTAAGTTTGGTGTAATACTTCTTTTAATCTTCATTATGCCAGAGGGACATGGCTGCGTCCGACTTGCGAAGGAATGATAAAGATCAACCGAACGATAACCAAGTTATGAGCCAAGGAATGCGCGCTACGGCAGCAAGGCAGCAGGGCTGGTTTAAGCTGCTACTGCACGTACAGAGTAATATTATTGACGGGCTTGAGCGATTTCATACTGGATTTTCCTATATTTTCTTAATTTTAAGTCTTACAGAAGAAAAACCAAACTTACACAGGGCTGTGAAGAAAGTCGCGTACTCCACTTTTGCACACTTCACTTTCTATGGATCCCCCGAAAATGTTAAAATACTTGTTAGTTAACTTCGATGTCCCTAAAAGTATTCTTTCCCAATATTATTTAATTATTTCATATATTTACTGGTGCTACGAAAATAATCGTACGATCCTCACAATGCAGATTAATACTGGGCACCAAAACCATTACAATTTTACACATGAGTATGAACAAGTAACGTGGCATCATAAAAATGATTATTTTTACCGGTAATCGTACGAAGCCGGAATCAGTCTTGCAGATTTGTACTACAGACATATGCTACAGTAGTCCGATCTGAACCAAAGTTAGCATGGTGGTAGAAGGACTTAAGGTAAGTGCCTATGCAACTTTATGTCCCGATAGCTTGAATAACTTGGCCAATATTGCAAATCAACGTTTATTTTTAACTTTTAAAATAAACGTTGCAAAATAACAGTTATTTTTGACTTTTAAAATAAACGTTGACAAATAACCCTTAAAATCAACTTTTTTGAATAAAAGTTAAAAATAACTGTTATTTACAAACTTTTATATAAAAATTATAAAATAACAGTTAAAAAAAATTTTTATTTTTAAAGTTATGAATAAAAGTTTATGTCCTAATTTCATAGTGCTTGTAAAGACTTGAAAAATGGTACATTTCTCGTTTTCGTAGCTAACTCCCTTCACCGTGATTTTTTTGGTTAAAGTTTAATATCATAACAGTTATTTTCGGTCCCTGCTTTTAGGTGTATAATTAGCGTAAAATAATTAAAAGTTAACAAGTGAGACCCCGACTCCACCACCCCCGAAAACAGGGGTTGGGGTTGGTGGGGTGGTGGGGGGGGGCGCCCCTCCCCCCTCCCCCCCCCCCCCCCCCCCCCCCCCCCCCCCCCCCCCCCCCCCCCAAAAATGTTTGGGGTGTAATATAAAAAAGGGGTGGGGGGGGGGGGGGGGGGTTTTTTTTTTCCTCATAATTGAAAACCGCTGATCTGAATCTTTATCATTTCTTCGGCAAATCGATTCATATTACGAATGACTAACTATCTCTAGAGGAAACAAATCATCTATCCACAAAACTGTGGGAGATATGGCGTTTTTTTTTCAAAATTGGGGGGGGGGGGGGGGGGGGGGGGGGGGGGGGCAAAAATTGAAAATAAACCTGATCTTCCTGCAAGTATAAGAAACAGTTGTCCAATACATGTCAAACCTGTATCTCTTACCATCTCTGAGATCTGTTTGTTCATACTGACGGACAGACGCACGGACGGACAGACGGACATGGCTATATCGACTCTGCTATTGATGCTGATCAAGAATATATATACTTTCCTTCTCCCTGTTACATACTTTTGCACAAACTTAATTTACTCTACCTTTTTTATTTTCACTAGTATTAATTCGAAACCAAATATTACCTTTGGGAATGCTGAGACCTAGTTTTTTCAATTTTTCCGTCCTAACGTACATACATACATGAATAATTTGTAACTTAATCTATTATAGACTTTAAAATCGACGCGTTTAAACAAACGGACGAACGGACAGACCGAAATTGCTAAATCGACGGCTGTTGATGCTGATCAAGAATATATATACTTTAAAATGTCGGAAAAGATTTCTTCTCCCTGTAACATACTTTTGCACAAACAAAATATACTCTGTGTAAATTTGGTACATAGTATAAAAACTCATTTCAAGAACCGATTTAAAAAATCGCCTAATTACACTGACGAAGAATTGTATAAATAATTAAATTAGGTCACATCTTCTTCATAGCATTATCTGAGACATAAACTAACATATTGCAAAATAAAATTGTAAGTTTATCTGACACACAGCATTTATCTGGAAGATGCAAACTCTGACTTAAGTTTTAAGAGCAGGCTAATAATAAAAGATCAATTTAGTTGATTGTATCCCAAGTATAATAGTGTTATAATGACATTGAATCAAACTGAAAAATACAGGCAAGCTAACTTCGGCTCGACCGAAGTTTACTAACTACCCTTGGAGCTTGATATATGCCTGACAGTTTGTATGGCAGCTATACTATATAGTGGTCCGATCTCGACAAGTTTTGGTGAAATTATGTGATATCATTAAAAACTTAAAAATGTTCAGCGTATTTGTACCAAAAGACTTCGTGCAAAGTTTGGTTAAGATAGCTTTAAAACTGACGGAGGAGATAGCATAGAAACAGACGGACGGATAGACGGACAGACGGACATGGCTATATCAACTCAGCTCGTCATGCTGATCAAGAATATATATACTTCATGTCGTCGGAGGTGCTTCCTTCTATGCTTTACAAACATCCGGACAATTTTAATATTCCCTTTTCAAGGGTTTCATGTTGAAATTCTGCAAAAAACTATTAAAAATCGTGTAAAATGGCGGTTATAGCCAGACAAATATTTTATAATATTTGGAGAATATGAAAGAAATAGTTGCCCAATTCAGAAATAACACAGTGTTACAGCGACAAAATACTTTTGAAATGACCTAACCTATGCTGTAGAGCAGGTCGAGTATAGCATTTCCTCATACTTGGTTTTCTCCAAACACCCTCAAAATCTGAAGTTATGGCCCAAAAACCGCTTTTTGCTATCTTACCGCAATTAAATAGATATAACTCGCGAATGGACCGTCTGATTGTTCATATCCTTATCAATTCCGATAGTTGACTAATTTTACGGGATGGCTGAGTAATGCGGCTAACAGATCTGGCATTTTCCATTTTCTTGAGAAATTTGTACTAACATATTTATTTTTGCTTTCACATAATAGTAAACTCAATTTTGATTGGCGCCAGATTCAAATAATATTTTTCAATACTTAAAATGCAAATATATATAAGCTTCAATGCATCACGTATTCTGGGCCAAGATTAACGCTCTCCAATAATGTTACCTATTGCGGCAAGTTAAGCTATTTTGTAGAAACAGCAAAAACCACCCTTATAAGCGAGTTAAAGTCGCTGCACTTGCTGCGCTGTGTGCTTATGCGGGTCGACGTCGACACTCTTGGATTTATATGTGATCGTTGTATTTAAATTACTAGACATTTACGCCGCCGCGCCACGCCGCCGCCGCCGCCGATTTTTGTCTTTTTTAACGCGCCGCCGCCGAATCACGAAAATATCGGCGCGGCGGCGGCGGCGGCGTTCGGCGCCATAGCATTTTTAGATGCTTTTAAGTAATCGAATAAAAGAATCGATATAGTCTCAGCTCCATTTCCCAACGTCACATCTCCAGAACATTTCACAGCTGTTGTTCTCGTGTGTTAAATTGAAAAACAATATAAAAACTAAATTAAATTCGAGATTCCCATTATCGGATATACTAGTCTGCGCATCATTATTAGATCCGCGAATCAGCTCTCTGGATTGTGTGCTTGACTATTGTGGTAAATAAAATTTAGAAAAACTGATTTTTTTTTTAAATGTATCCACAACAAGATATTGGTCAGCAGGATAGTTCCGGAGAACCTACATCAGCATGCAAAATTTTATAGCAAGCTCAACGACATTCTAAAAATACAAAAAATAGCAATTTGGAAGCTGAATGCCACCTACTTCTAAGACGTTTTAACATTTTGGAAGAAAAAGGCACCTGCAATCACGGTTGCCACACTTGGTGTTTTTGCACCAAAACTGGTGTTTTTTTTCCCTGTTGGTGCAATGACACTTTTTTATTAGATTTGGCGTTTTTTGGCTCTTTTTACTTATAATTGGCTTAAGCGAAAAAAGATCAAACATTATTTAGCACCTTATATAGATCTGGGTATTTTTCCCTGTCAACTCTAAAAGCTATTGAAAGCACGGCACGCAACTCTGTTAATAATTGGATCATATCGCTCACTTATGTACTTCAATACTGGCATAACTCAAAAAATACGATTGATGCAGAAATATACGCTGTGTTGTGTACTATTTTGTGTATTTCGTATTGATGTCTCTTATACTTTTCACGTGAGATCAAAATATGTCGATATATAATTTTAAAGGTTAATTTTTTTGTTATTGCAAGAGCGTCATATCTCAGTTGTCCTGCAGTCGTTATTGCGCAAACAGACTTTGGCTTTCAGTTAAAGCATCATATTTTCAATATTGATTAAGGAGCATTTTAAATTTCAAATATTGTACTAAATTAACTCAACTCTCAAAGAATCCTTTTTTTCTGAGTTAAACCCATGGAGAACTTTGAACGCGTTTTCCTCAAAATAGATTATTTTGAGTTATGTTCATCGCTAATAAAAAAAGGAATACTGTATTTCACTCATGGTTTTGAGCCGGTGGCGGCTGCGAAAATTTTAGTAGTGAGACTAGGCGTTAAGATAAATGGAAAAGTAAGTAAAAAAGAGTTTAAGCACCAGCACAACCTATGCCTTAAAAATACCTAAATTATACAGTTAGGTTTCTTACAAAAAAAGAGCAACTTGCACTGGGTCTTCTTACACAGACGCTGAGACTACAAACACTAATTCTAAGGTAAAAACAAAATGTAAGTTTGAGAATAAAGCATTCTATTTTGGCCGAGAGGGTATGAAATCTCTCATTATAATCACACCAGCCAACGTAAATTCTAGCGAAGAAACTGATATAATGCCACTAATTAAAAACTTTGGGTATTTATGTGAATGTGATCTGGATTAAAATGTTTCTTAATTGGCCGTTATAAAGTTAATTGAATCCAAGTTAAAAAAATAGAGGCAAGCTAACTTCGGCTCGACCGAAGTTTATATACCCTTGGAGCTTGATATGTGCCTGACAGTTTGTATGGCAGCTATACTATATAGTAGTCCGATTTCGAAAAATTTTGGTGAAATTATGTAAAATCATTGAAAACTTATAAATACGAGCGTTGGGAGCGATAACATTGAAAACAAAAAAGTTTTTCTCACTAAGACTTTTTTTCAGACCTAACTTTTGTATGGCAGCTATACTATATAATTGTCCGATTTTGACATGGCTTGGTGAAATTATGTGAAATCATTAAAAACTTATAAATACGAGCGTTGGGAGCGATAAAATTGAAAACAAAAAAGTTTTTCTCACTAAGACTTTTTTTCAGAACTAACTTTTGTATGGCAGCTATACTATATAGTTGTCCGATTTTGACATGGCTTGGTGAAATTATGTGAAATCATTAAAAACTTATAAATACGAGCGTTGGGAGCGATAACATTGAAAACAAAAAAGTTTTTCTCACTAAAACTAGTTTTTCAACCGATCGTTCCTATGGCAGCTATATGTTATAGTCATCCGATCCGGCCGGTTCCGACAAATGTGCAGCGTATTTGTACCAAAAGACTTCGTGCAAAGTTTGGTTAAGATAGCTTTAAAACTGACGGAGGAGATAGCATAGAAACAGACGGACAGACGGACGGACAGACGGACGGACAGACGGACGGACGGACAGACGGACATGGCTATATCAACTCAGCTCGTCATGCTGATCAAGAATATATATACTTTATGTGGTCGGAGATGCTTCCTTCTATGCGTTACAAACATCCGAACAATTTTAATATACCCTCTCCAAGGGTATAAAAATTGAGGCCTGCTATCTTCGGCTCGACCGAAGTTTATATACGCTTGGAGCTTGATATATGCCTGACAGTTTGTGTGGCAGCTACACTATATAGTTGTCCGATTTCGACAAATCTTGTTGAAATTATGTAAAACCATTGAAAACTTATAAATACGAGCGTTGAAAGCGATAACATTGAAAACAAAAAAGTTTTTCTCACTAAGACTTTTTTTCAGACCCAACTTTTGTATGGCAGCTATACTATATAAATGTCCGATTCCGACAAGTTTTGGTGAAATTAAGTGAAATCATTAAAAACTTATTAATACGAGCGTTGGGAGCGATAGCACTAAAAACAAAAAAGTTTTTCTCACTAAAACTAGTTTTTCAACAGATCGTTTCTATGGCAGCACTGACTATAGCAAGTCATCCGATCCGGCCGGTTCCGACAAATGTGCAGCGTATTTGTACCAAAAGTCTTCGTGCAAAGTTTGATTACGATAGCTTTAAAACTGACGGAGGAGATAGCATAGAAACAGACGGACGGACATGGCTATATCAACTCAGCTTGTCATGCTGATTAAGAATATATATACTTTATGTGGTCGGAGATGCCTCCATACCTGCGTTACAAACATCCGCCCAATTTCAATATACCCTCTCCAAGGGTATTAAAAGAGAGGAGATATCTTTATTTTGGGAAGAAGCGGCAAAAGTAGAAAACGGTTTTAATTTTGAAAGTGTATAAGGAATTAGTGGGATTTTAAAGAAATATATTGTCCCTTTCACACAGCTCTGCATCGGCAGAGAGTACATTTTTTTGCCATCAGTGTGATAACAAAATTGAGAAACAAACTCGAAGTTTATGCAAGGATTCGTACCTTCTAAAGATAGTTAGTAATTAGCAAAATGAATCGTTTTCCGAAATGATCAAGATCGGATGAAAGGTTCTCAAGTTATGAGCAAAAAAGTGATACAAGCCCCCCGCAAAATTTTTTTGTTACTGCGTACGCCGCCGGCCGCCGACAAATTCGACGGCTTATCTGCAGCCGCCGCCGCCGGTTCTTTATTAACTCTACGCCGCCGCCGCCGACGACCAAGCTATCGGCGTAAACCTCTATAAATTACTGAACCGAAAACATTGTTTTACACGAATTTTGACAATTCTGTATTCTTTCAATTCATATCTTGCTGGACTTCATCTCACGTTTCCAGATTGCGATATTGCTTAAAGAGTAACAGAAATATTACATAAATTTACATATTTAAGACTTTCCCATACAAAATGTTTGAAGCCGGTTGTTGAGTTCCGCTTTTCAGACTAAAATAAAAAAAGTTTTAGTAGAAATGGATCCTTTTGTCTGTAATTAAAGTGTAATTTATTAATTAATTTTATATATTTAAAATGTATTAGAGATGCAATTTTTTTTTACACTGCTTTATATTAGTATATAGTAGGACTTAAGTGATAGCAATCAGTAGCTTATTCTAAGGAGTTATTGAAATAGGGCGACACTATTAAAAAACTTCAATGATGTGCTTTTTTTAAATTTAAATTTTAATGTGAAATAAAAAAAGCTCAAAACACAAAATGCAGTTTTTGTAAAAAATGTAACAAAAAGTTTGCCGCATGAACAAAGCAAATGAATTTAAATAAATTTATAACTTTCTTATTGCTGTTGTATATTAAAATAGATTTATTTTGCAGATTTTACAACGCTTCCAAAAAAATTTTCAACTAAAAAGCAATAAAACCATTAATCGTTTAAGCAAATAGGGCCGAATTCGCATCTTCTTCGTAGAACTAAGTATCTATTGCATGAACCAACAAATAACAGAGTAATTTTTAAGTGTATCGAACACATAGCAGTTAGCTTGAAGAAGATAAGTCGGAATAGTATTAAAGTAAGTAAATTTGTGCAAATGCTATTACAATTAGTGGATGATCGTATATTATTATGGGATTGTGGTCTCGGTTAATATAGGAATTCCAAACTAGAATAACCAGTTGCAAAAAGATGCCTCTAGGTATGGTATCAGGCATGCCTTATACAAAATATCCCTACATTGTTTAATAATCCTTCCTGATGACTGATATACAAACACTGGACAGCCTGCCACTGTTGTGAGCTTTAGGCAAAAAAAGTCTCCATATTTTTAATCTTTTAGTCTAGACTTCAAAAGCAATGGGAAACAACTGGCAGGTAGCGCCACGCATGCAGGTTTGATCTTTATAATGGACAGATCCGTAATACTAATATGATAAGACTGTATGATATTTGCGAGTAAAACAAATCCAAATCCTCGCACTAAATTTTGCCCTATACATGTCCTTTTTCCGATGCTGAACGGCAGAAAGTGCGGAATATTCTTTTTCAGTTTAAAGGCTTCTCGCTCATTGCGGTTTGTATAATCGACTTTAGAGCTTTCTATTGACACATCTTTCTCGGATTCATCAAATTTGTTGGATATTTCTTCCAAAAATCGCTCCGGCTCAAACTGATTGGGAGAATTCCAAAGCTTTTCGCTCATATTGAGAACGTAGTTGTTAATGAACACAATTGTTCCACTTGTGACGCCAAAGCCGGATATAACTGAATCCTCTGTAGCCACATGTGGAACAATGGGCGACGAGGAGTAGCGCAGCACTTCATAGATTGTAGCCATCGTATAAGGCATCGCATCCATGTCAAACATGTTAATTCTTCGATGCCCATTTTTTGATACAAAGTCCACTTCAGTCTGAATTTTGACACCAATGGTTGGATTTTTTGCTATGTACACCAAGGTTAGCATAACCAAATTCCCTACGGCAGAGTGCCCACCGATAAAGTCTTCTAGCATAAAAATGATTGTGTTGCGTGACACGTTCTTGTCTTCTATTAGGCTTTTTACTAATGCGTCCGTAAAGTCTTTGTCGGGTGCATCTAGATCAATGTTGAGTTCCCTGTCATAAATCACCCGATCTAATATAAATCCACGTATTATCTTAGACCAATGAACAATTTTGTCTGTATGATTCCGGTAAAAAGGGACGAGCCATGGCAGGAAATCTATAGGGTGGCCTTGGTTGATCTCCCAAAAAATTTCGTCAAAGTATTTCACCATTATTTGAAATTCCGCATCTTCATAATCGAACCGCGTTGAGCACATGTATTGACAGAACATGTTGGCGCTTGCTCGTAGAATGAGTGATTTTATATCAATGGGTTTTCCAGGCAAAATTATCCTATCCAGCTCATGAATTAAATTGTTGATTTCATCGCAACCGATTTGTGACATCTTTGTGAAATAAGATGACGAGTCCCGTGGAGAACAGTGGCGTCTTGCCAAGTTTCGACGTTTCCGCTGCAGCTGCGACCAGTCGCACAAGGCAAGTGCTGTGGAATGTAACCAAAAAGTTGACATTTTAATTTAAATCCGAATACATTAAGGAATATAAAAGATTAAGGAAATTAATAAAAGGTTAGACCAGGGAACTCCTATTCATAACACCGGTATACAAATTGAGACCCTTTGTTAGTAACTTAAGCACCTTTAACTAACTACTTTGACTTTGTGTCTTTTTGTTTATGTCAATTGTTTTCCTTCTTATTACCTAACTTTTAACAAGCAACCTATTAGTCTACTCGTTATATAAGTTTGTGCACCAAAACACGATTTAAAAAAAAAAAAAATGTTTTTTTTTAATATTTGACTTGTGAATAGAAACTAAAATTTTTTTCGTAGTGCCAAAAGTAATTATAAAAGGATCATGTTTGGTCAATTGGCCTTATGATAGAAAAATGAATTAAAAAAAAATAAACTCTTGGTTATGTGACGTCAACAAAAAAAAGTGAGATATGGGGGGTTGTGAGCCACTTTGCCAAAAAGTCGGTTTTGACTTCCAAAGAGAATATTGCAATGATGCACAATAAAACAGAGGAAAAACTCTTCAAAGAATTAAAAACGAGCAGGCCAAGCTAACTTCGTCTTTGCCGAATATTTTATACCCTTGCAAATGTTTTAATACATCAGAGTTTACGAACGTCAGCATTAAAACAAACAGCTATAAGCTATAAGCAGATATAAGATATAGTCATCCGATTTTGACCAATACTTCCGAATCTGTGTAAAAGTATTTAATATGAATAATCGCAGAAGTGGCGGACATTAACATTGAAAACAAAAAAGTTTTTCTCACAAAGCCCCACTTTTCGACCGATAGTTCCTATGCCAGCTATAGTATATAGTCATCCAACTTTGACCAAAACTTTTAAATCAGTGTAAAAGCGTATATAACTAATAATTGCTGAAGCGGGAGGCATTTACATTAAAAAATAAAAAGGTTTTCCCACAAAGACCCACTTTTCGACCGATAGTTCCTATGGTAGCTATAAGATATAGTCATCTGATCCGGTGTGTTCCGACATATTAGCAGTGTGCAGTAAAAAGAAGACTCTGTGCAAAGTTTCAGCTCGATAGCTTTAAAACTGAGAGACTAGTTTGCGTAGAAACAGACAGACAGACGGACGGACAAAGCTCAATCGACTCAGCTCGTCGCCCTGATCAAGAATATATATAGTTTATAGGGTCGGAAATGAATATTTTTATGCGTTGCAAGCTTCTGGGCAAAATTATAATACCCTTTGCAAGGGTATAAAAAGGCAAACAAAAGAACAGCCACCAGCAAAAAGTGCTCGTTTATAAAAAGATTACAAGCCTGATGCCGTCACTCAATTTTTCACTTTTCATTGATATTTCCTAATTCAGAATATGAGAAAAATTCTTAATTTTTCCATTTAATAAAGAATTATTGCTTTAAAGCACGAATTTCAAACTTTTAAATAGGTGGCTCACAACCCCCCCCAAATTTTGAAAATGTGAAAAAAAATCAGTGTTTAAAAAACTGCAATAAGTTTAATTTCATCAGCTTTTGCTTCTGCTTCTGCTTCTTAGAAAAACAGAAGCCGGAGTGTAAGCAGCAGCAAAAAACGATTTCTGAGAAAAAGCGGCCAGCTGCAGAAGTCGTCGATTCATGATTTTGAGCGTTTGCTCTGCAGCTGCTTTCGGTCGGCGTCGAAAGTTCAAGCAGCTGCAAGTGTTCGTATTCTGCAATTCGGCGGCAGCGCTGTCGCGACTGATTTGATTTTCTGCTTTTGGTCTGCTTCTGCTTTCGGTCTGCTGCTGCTTTCGGTCAGAAGCTTATGTTGTCTGCAACATCATTGACACATTGTTTAGCTATGGCGCAGAGTGAGGTTTGGAAGTACTTTGACAACGTAGTAGACGTGGGCTTCGCTATGTGCAATATATGGGTCATTCTTTTTCAAATCGAAAAGTCTCAAAACTCAACATTTTTTGTTTCAATAAACAAAAAAACCGAAACTAGATCTCGACACTCCCACCGAAACGTGATTTGCCGTTTTGCAAAAAAAATGTTGTTAAATGTATAAACAATTTCAAAAATCGTCAAAAACGAAAAAATGGAAAAAAGGGTTTTTTAAAAACGGGATATCTCAGGTTTGGTTTGTCGGACAAGTCTCAAATTGATATTGGTGGAAAGAATTTTGCTGTATCTACTCAAATTATAATTTTATAGATTTTTAAATTATTTAATAATATTAAGTAATTGTTGCTAAAAATTGTTTTTCTCAGTGTTAGCTGTGTTAAATTTATTGTACTAAATACAACTTAAAAAATAGAGGCCAGCTAACTTCGGCTCGACCGAAGTTTATATACCCTTGGAGCTTGATATATGCCTGGCAGTTCGTATGGCAGTTATACTATATAGTGGTCCGATTTCGACAAATATTGTTAAAATTATGTGAAATCATTAAAAACTTATAAGTACGGGCGTTGGGAGCGATAGCATTGAAAACAAAAAAGTTTTTCTCACTAAAACTAGTTTTTCAACCGATCGTTCCTATGGGAGCTATTTGCTATAGTCATCCGATCCGGCCGGTTCCGACAAATGTGCAGCGTATTTGTACCAAAAGACTTTGTGCAAAGTTTGGTTAAGATAGCTTTAAAACTGACGGAGGAGCAGCAAAAAACGATTTCTGAGAACCAACGCTCGTATTTATAAGTTTTTAATGATTTCACATAATTTCACTAAGCCTTGTCAAAATCGGACAACTATATAGTATAGCTGCCATACAAAAGTTAGGTCTGAAAAAAAGTCTTTGTGAGAAAAACTTTTTTGTTTTCAATGTTATCGCTCCCAACGCTCGTATTTATAAGTTTTTAATGATTTTACATAATTTTAACAATATTTGTCGAAATCGGACCACTATATAGTATAACTGCCATACGAACTGCCAGGCATATATCAAGCTCCATGGGTATATAAACTTCGGTCGAGCCGAAGTTAGCTGGCCTCTATTTTCATCAGTTGAAAAAATTCGAAGCTGTGAAAAGTAAAAATTTTGTGACTTTTGCTACTTCGACTGAAGCAATTTAAACACTGAATCCCTGATATAAGCAAAAAATATTTGAAATTTCAATTTTCTATCTTTAGTTGTGCACAGTGTGCTCAGCACTTTATCTCAATTACCAATTACACAAGCGATTACCTACTGTGCGATTGGCCAGGTAGCTCTTTTAACCCTGATATAATCTACACACACAAAGAGGAGTGTAATATGAAAATCATAAATGTCGAGTGCAGTTGCTTCGGCGCTGAGCTGACCGGCAGTTATCTACCAGGACTAAGGTTATCAATGCACTGCACTTTACTTAAGTGAAAGTGCTTAATTCTCAGGAATGACAGCTACCCATTTTCAAAAATTGCATCGCTGCGCCGCGGCGGTGACTCACTGGGTAATTTGAAATGGGAATAGTTCTTGTGTAACTAAAAATATTTTTGCGCAACGAAAGAAGAAAATTTACTGAAAAATCAAAATGAAAGTGATATGGTCAGAGCAGATGGCAAAATTCTTCTCAACTTATCCCATAAAATATTTGAATTTTGATATTATTATCCAAATAATATTAAATATTGTTATATAAACCCTTTACTCGATCAATAAATAACACAGTGTTAAAAAAAAAAAAATCTGCACATACTTTTCACGAGACCCAGTACATATTGTTGGGCAGGTCGAGTATTGCATTTCCTCATTCTTGGTTTTTTCCTAACACCCCCAAAATCTGAAGATATGGCCCAAAAACCGCTTTTTGCTTTTTTACCTCACTTAAATAGATAAAACTCGCGAATGGACCGTCTGATTGCTCATAACCTTATCAATTCCGATAGCCACGAGAGGGATCTAAAACATTATAATCAATGGTTTGACTAACTTAACGCGATGGCTGAGAAATGCGGCTTACAGATCAGGCATTTTCAACTTTTTTTGAGAAATTTGTACTTTGACCATCACTGGTTTAACTATTTTATTCTATGCGATTTTTCCTTAAAGTTTGTAATAAAAGCCCATTTAATTCTCCGTCGAACGGTTGTTGTCCCAATGAATTTGGATACCGTTTGACGAAGTTATGCGCGATTTTCTGAGTACACATCGACAATCTAGTATTTTTTTTTAGTGTGCTAACATATTAATGTTTGCTTTCACATAATTGCTCCTAAAAGTAAACTCAGTTTTGATTTGGCGCCAGATTCAAATAATATTTTTAAATACTTAAAATGCAAATATATATAAACTTCCATGTATCAAAATTTTTTCGCAAATATTAACGGTCTTTGAACACTGTTATCTAGCATAAAAATAAATTAAGCTATATTGAGTAGGTGTGGGCTGCAAGTGGTTGTTTTTATTTTTAATGAGCTGAAATAGGCATATTAAACAAAAGAGTCGTGCACAGCAAGAATCGTATACAGGTAGGCACGGTTAAGGCTTGTGAAAAATAGATTGCTTTCAGGGCGCAAGCCTTGGCCACGCCAGGACATATCTGGTCTAATGCAGAGAATTTAGCTGCGGGTTCTATTTAATGAAAAACCCCATTGGTACCTAAGAAATTACTTTTCAAGTCCACAAACAAGGCCCAATGATAACTGTCTAACCACGATTGTAGAGAACCGCGAAAAAATACCATGGATGACCAATGATGAAGAATTTAAAAACCACTATAACAGGATGGACGAACCATTAAATACCAAATAATAACCAAAGTGGACCGCGCCAAGTAAAAATGAGTAGAAAGTGACATCAGCTTGCACCTAAGCACCGATGGGTAATGCATAGCTCGCTTGGGCCGCGACGCCCGGCCCGTTATCCTGTCTAAAAACTCAGCGCATAATAAATTGCCTTCTTTTGAGGCGAGGACCCGCACAAGCTGACGTCGCAACAAGTGTAATTGGCTCGATTTGAAGTGAGTTAAAACAAATAAAACCAAGAGTGTCGACGTCAGCCCGCATAAGCACACAGCGCAGCAAGTGCAGTATGGGCGACTTTAACTCGCTTATAAGTATATAGTATTTATTTCAATGGTTGACAAAATGTATTCAACAGTTTCCTTTTTAAAATTAAATATGTTAATAATACTTCGCCAGTCTTCAGCAATTTAGCAGGAGTTATAGCAGCACCAGCTGCTTCGTGGATTTTTGGGATTTTTTTTTGGCCCGAAATTATATCACATATGCCTGACGATCTCGACCACTGCTATTACTGCCGGACAGTCGCTTCTGTTCCGTGCGAGCTAGCAACAGTTGTTCACAACAAGGTTGGGGTTGGCAATGCCAGCCGCCTACGTCTTGTACGCCCTATTTGCTGGATCTTCTTTATCTATCCGGGCAACATGTCCTATCCAGCGCAGTCTCTGTTCATTTATGCGTTTGACTTGAGCGCTTACTGTTCGAGATTCATTCGGGTGCGGAATCCATCAACTCCATCTCCAACTTTTAAAGGTTATAAATAAAATAATAACAAATAATTCTCTCTCGAAGACGCCGATCGCCGCCTCATACGTTGCTGTTAAAATCCATGCTTCTGCGCCGCGTTTCAGGACTGGGTTTTTATTTGGTATTTAATGGTTCGTCCATCCTGTTACAGTGTTTTCATATTCTTCATCATCGGTCATCCATGGTATTTTTTCGCGGTTCTCTACAGTCGTGGTTAGACAGTTATCATTGGGCCTTGTTTGTGGACTTGAAAAGTAATTTCTTAGGTACCAATGGGGTTTTTCATTAAATAGAACCCGCAGCTTAATTCTCTGCATTAGACCAGATATGTCCTGGCGTGGCCAAGGCTTGCGCCCTGAAAGCAATCTATTTTTCACAAGCCTTAACCGTGCCTACCTGTATACGATTCTTGCTGTGCACGACTCTTTTGTTTAATATGCCTATTTCAGCTCATTAAAAAATAAAAACAACCACTTGCAGCCCACACCTACTCAATATAGCTTAATTTATTTTTATGCTAGATAACAGTGTTCAAAGACCGTTAATATTTGCGAAATAATTTTGATACATGGAAGTTTATATATATTTGCATTTTAAGTATTTAAAAATATTATTTGAATCTGGCGCCAAATCAAAACTGAGTTTACTTTTAGGGGCAATTATGTGAAAGCAAACATAAATATGTTAGCACACTAAAAAAAAATACTAGATTGTCGATGTGTACTCAGAAAATCGCGCATAACTTCGTCAAACGGTATCCAAATTCATTGGGACAACAACCGTTCGACGGAGAATTAAATGGGCTTTTATTACAAAATTTAAGGACAAATCGCATTGAATAAAATAGTTAAACCAGTGATGGTCAAAGTACAAATTTCTCAAAAAAGGTAGAAAATGCCAGACCTGTAAGCCGCATTTCTCAGCCATCGCGTTAAATTAGTCAAACCATTGATTATAATGTTTTAGATCCCTCTCGTCGCTATCGTAATTGATAAGGATATGAGCAATCAGACGGTCCATTCGCGAGTTATATCTATTTAAGTGAGGTTAAAAAGCAAAAAGCGGTTTTTGGGCCATATCTTCAGATTTTGGGGGTGTTAGGAAAAAACCAAGTATGAGGAAATGCTATACTCGACCTGCTCTACAGCGTGTGCTAGGTCATTTCGAAAGTATATTTTGGCTGTAACACTGTGTAATTATTTAAAAAAAAATAAAAATTTAAATTATAATTTGTATTATTAAATATCTCTAGAAGATACCATCTATCTGAAAAACTGAGGGGGATATATTTGTTTTCCAAATTGCAGGGACAAAATAGGGCGCAAAAATACAAACTTATGGAAACAAAGAGATATTCCACAAATTTTAAAGGGAAAACTAATTTAAACTAACAAAACTTTATTAAGCGATCTTTATGAAAATCGGTGAGAATATAGAAGTTTTAAATTTGAGATCGATATCCTGAATAGTGTGGGAGCTATTTAACATTTTTTTTAACGTGGGGGTGAAAAATATTTCAAAATATCTTGACGACAGAAACAGCTGATTCATTTCCCACGTGGTATAAACGGAAAAAATAGTTTAAAAATTTTCCGTCACCGACCCATCGTAATGTCAGACAAAAAATCATCGATTGGCGTAATTTGAAACCAACGGAAAAGCTTTGCAGTGCCCATGACTTCTGCATTCCAAATATCCTCCAAATATCCCAGAGTATTAAAAAAAAAAAAAGAGGGAAGCTAACTTCGGCTCGACCGAAGTTTATATATCCTTGGAGCTTGATATATGCCTGACAGTTTGTATGGTAGCTATACTATAAAGTAGTCCGATTTCGACAAAGCTTATCGAAATTATGTGAAATCATTGAAAACTTATAAATACGAGCGTTGGGAGCGATAACATTGAAAACAAAAAAGTTTTTCTCACTAAGACTTTTTTTCAGACCTAACTTTTGTATGGCAGCTATACTATATAGTTGTCCGATTTTGACAAGGCTCAGTGAAATTATGTGAAATCATTAAAAACTTATAAATACGACCGTTGGGAGCGATAACATTGAAAACAAAAAAGTTTTTCTCACTAAAACTAGCTTTTCAACCGATCGTTCCTATGGCAGCTATATGCTATAGTCATCCGATCCGGCCGGTTCCGACAAATGTGCAGCGTATTTGTACCAAAAGACTTCGTGCAAAGTTTGGTTAAGATAGCTTTAAAACTGACGGAGGAGATAGCATAGAAACAGACGGACGGACGGACAGTCGGACATGGCTATATCAACTCAGCTCGTCATGCTGATCAAGAATATATTTACTTTATGTGGTCGGAGATGCTACAAACATCCGGACAATTTTAATATACCCTCTCCAAGGGTATAAAAATTGTATCTCTGACAGTTTTTCGCGGTTAGAAGAAGATGGAGGAGGAATTTGCCAAACCTGGAGCAAACTTTATCTGGGTACAATGTACACCTACATACATGCAAAAATTTGTGGTTCTACCTCTTATAGTCTGTGAGATCCACGCGTTAATACAGAGAAAAAGACAGTTTTTCGCTGTTAAAAGATGGAGGAGAAGGAATTTTCGAAATCTGAAACAAACTCGGAGTGGGTACAGTATTCACCTACATACATGCCAAAACTTGTGGCTCCATCAATTACAGTCTCTGAGATCGACGTGTTCATACAGACAGACAGACGGACATGGCTATATCGACTCGGCTGTTGATGCTGATCAAGAATATATATACTTTATAGGTTCGGAAATGCTTCCTTCTCCTGTTACATACATTTGCACAACTTTTTCCAATTTTAAATGGGAACAGGGTATAACGAGAGCGTAAGTTAAAGTCGGCTCTAACCGACTTCGATATACCCGTTACTCATGAAAAAACATGTTTAAGTGTTCCTTAGGGTGACCATCCAAAAAGTATGCAACATTTTTTTATGGCGGGAGGGGGGGTAGTGGGGGTGTCTTGTATCACTTTTTTGCTCATAACTTGAGAACCGTTCATCCAATCTTGATCATTTCGATTTCAAATCGACATTTCAAATCGATTCATTTTGCTAATTACTAACTATCTTTAGAAGGTACGAATCGTCTATCTTCAAAACTGTAGTAGATATAACGTTTTTTTTATATTGCGGGGGCGGGAGGGGGCGTGGTCAAAATTTGAAACAAACTTGATCTGCGTGCAGATAAAAGAAGCATTTGTCCCATACATGTCAAACCTCAATCTCTTACCATCTCTGAGATCTAGGTGTTCATACAGACAGACGGACAGACGGACGGACGGACAGACGGACAGACGGACATGGCTATATCGACAGCAGAGTTGATGCTGATCAAGAATATAAATACTTTATATGGTCGGAGATGATTCCTTCTGCCTGTTACATACATTTGCACGACTTTAGTATACCCTTTTTACTCTACGAGTAACGGGTATAAAAATAGAACACAACAATTAAAAAAAAATTTTATTTTCAATCTAATAAGTAGCAAAGTCAGTCGAACCTGACTTTAATATCCTCCGAAAGTGCATGCACATTTGAAAGCACCAGAGATAGCACTCTTTTGTTCACAACTTGAATAACTTTCATCCGAATGCAGGTGTTGTAAATATCGTACAGTTTTTGCCTTCCCCTTGTGTCACCCTTCGTTCCCAGGATGAATTTAATTGTGTTTAATTAGTAATGTGTTGAAATGACGTATGTTTAATTGACTTTTTGTCAATTGGTTTGCGTTGATTACACCGGGAGTTTGTTTTTGGAATCGGCGGGGGAGGGCGGCTTGAAATGTTGTAAAACTGTGCCGCAGACAAAAATTTTTTTTGTAAAAAATCGCGCGATTTTTTCTGAAAAAATATGTTTACCTGCAGCTAGTGTCTCCCTTCTATCCCTGATGTTGATACTACACGATTCCACTTCTATTCAACACATAACAATTTCCACACGTCAATTTAACACATGTCAATTCAACAAAAAACAAATTAATGAATGTTTTATTAAACTTAAATTTGTTTGTATTGAATTGACGAAGTGTTAAATTGTTGTGTTGGGTGAAATGACTTATAGAAGTGTGTTGACTTTTTTGTTTGTTGAATTTGTTCGTGTTTAATTTCGTTTGTGTTGAATTAACGTGTGTTGAATTGTTGTGTTGGGCAAAATGACTTAGTGATGTATTGACGTGTGCTGAAATTGTTTTGTGAAGACTTTGTTTTGTGTTTAGTTTGTTTGTGTTAAATTGACGAATTGTTGTGTTGGGTGAAATGACTGTGTGTTTTATAGACGTGTCACCCATTATAGTCGTTAAGATGTTGTTCGCAGGTTAAAAGTTGATCGCTAAGTTCTTCCAATGGGCTCTGTGAATGTAGACCGAATAAATTAATGCCTCGGTGCATTTTGTACGGCGGTCAAATTTCATTCTACAAAGTGAATTTGGGCTGCGACCACAATATGAAACTTTCAATAAATTTTTAAATAATGAGAGCATTTTTGATTGACCGCCGACCGCGGCCTTAATTCCAGCAGTCTAATTTCCATCACCTTTTCTAATGCTGCCGCAACATTATTTTCGCATCAAACATTTCTCTTTTTATAATCACAACTAAAATTTATTCAACTTTATAATCATTAAAACATTTATTAAACATACTCTAAGAGTATTACTCTCTACTTGTAGTGGCGTACATTTTTGCCGGTGCAGAGTACTCGAACTTGACCGACTTGACCGATACCAATTCTACTAACTTGATTACAAAAGGTTTGTTCACAATTGAAGCTGTTCGAAGCATTTAGCGTATCTGGGGGTCGTGAACTTTCATAATATTTAAATACTTGCAAATGTAAATATTTGCTACCACTTACAGTTATTTCGGTCACCGCCAAACAATTTGTGATAACGGATGAAATCTGGTCTTCCGCCAAAGAATTTCCCATTTTCATTGAGGACCTCCCGAATCAGCTCCAAGTTGTTGACTACTACGCAACGTGTATGTCCTAAGGTCAATGTATAAATGTCACCAAATTGTTTTGCCAATTCTGCAAAACCCTTAAATGGATTTTGTTTATATCGTCCAACAATATGTAAGTTTCCGATTATTGGCCAGGGTCGCGGCCCTGGTGCCTGGGCGAACTTTATTACCGCGATTTCCGATGGTGAAAGTCTTACTCTGACGTTTGCCGATCTCTTGGACTTCACGATGATTAACACGTAGGATGATACAATTATAGTCAAGGCCATGGCGATTAGGGAGTAACACAAAAACATTTTTAACTCGAAAACAAACACACGGAGGCCTCCTTTTAGATTCGCAAAAAAGGATGATAGTGGGTAGTAGATTTAAATCGCGAATCAACTGGCAATCTTCCTGAATCTCTTTCAATATTAAAAATGAGTAAGGAATATAAATTTTGTTAATAACACCAGTACACAGGTACGTGTTGTTCTTTTGTTGGACCGCTTAGTACTAACTATCAGCTTCGTTGCAGCTCGAAATCAATCCACAGCACAATGAGAAAGGCGGTTTTGAGAGAGAGAGAGAAAGAGAGAAAGTGCTGGTCCTTGATGACTGTCGCTAGCGAGCTAGGGTCGCCCTAGGGCCTAGGTACATAAATAAATGTGCATGTATGTGTGTGTAGACACCCAGTCGGACCTTGCAGAACGTGGGTTACAAAGCAATGCAATTTTTATACCCTGTACACTCAGAAAAAAGATGTTACCTAAAAGTGATATTTTAGGCAATAATTTCCTAAAAAATAAGGCATTTTGCTTAAAAAATATGTGTTTGGGTTATATTTTTATACACTTGAAAAGTGTATTATAATTTTGCCCAGAAGTTTGCAACGCAAAGAAGGAATCATCTCCGACCACATAAAGTATATATATTCTTGATCAGCATGACGAGCTGAGTCGATTAATAGGGTAATCACACTGAGCACATCTCAGCGGAACGAATGGGATTTTTTTAAGATGTGAAATAGCGATTCATATTGACAACATCTGACATCTAACATCATCAGTTGTCAGTTCAGTAGCAAATTTACTACAACTGCTAAAAATGATCAAAAAAATGGATTTTGAAGACCAATTGGTGGTTGTTGTATCTGTTGTTCAAAAGCAGCAACTTTTACTTCAGCAGCTTATGGCATATTTTGCCAATAATGCGTACATTGCAGACATCGAAGATAAAGAGGAGCTGATGACCATAATAGTCATGAACCAGCACATACCAAGAAGTGCTTGGATGTTTGTAAGCGGTAGTATAAAGTGGGTTTTATATAAGCAATTCTTTTACAAGTAATTATTTTATAATTCAGAAGCGATTTGGCCTGTTTTGGGAGAAAGACGTTCTGGACAACAATGAGCACTTCTTTAAAGAGAGCTTTCGAATGGAGCGCTCAACATTTTTAATGCTTGTAAGCAGGCTTGAAGTGCTGAGGAAGAAGGACACAAATTTTCGAAACGCCATTCCACTGGAAAAACGAATTGCCATTGCCTTGTTCACTCTAGGTTCATGTTCAGAGTACCGAACAATAGGCCTGCTTTTTGGGGTTTCGCAAAACAGTGTTTGCAATATTCTCCATGAGTTTTGCCGGGGCTGCTAACCGAGCAGAGGAGTACCTGACACCCGACTACCTCACAGATGCAAAAATTGATGAGTATGTTCAAGGGTTCGAGGCCATTGGATTTCCCCAGTGTCTACATGTCGTCAGTCCAGTCAAGGCGACTAAGCAAAAATTAATCAATTCATAAATAAAAAAAAAATTTTTAATATTACATACCGTTCTTTTGGGCAGACATTTTGGATTACATATTTTGCCATTCTTTTTCGTTGACATTGTTTATGTTTCGCGGTGAATAGAAAATTTTTAGTGGTGGACCAAAAACTATCGTAAAAATACTGATTGGAACAAAGTAAAATAGGAACATCCCCAGCAGATGTTGGAATGATGATAAAATTTTGGCACGGCAAAAGCTTATGGAACATCTTTGATAAAGATGTTTGATGTTAGATGTGCCTCAGTGTGAATAGCCTATAAGCTTTGTCCGTCCGTCTGTTGGTTTCTACACAACCTAGTCCCTCAGTTTTGAAGCTATCGAGCTGAAATTTCGCACAGAGTCTTCTTTTGTCTGCACGCTGCTAATATGTCGGAACCTACTGGATCGAAAGACTACTTGTTGTAGCTGCCATACAAATGATCGGTCGGAAAATGGGTTTTAGTCAGAATACCGTTTTATTTTTCCAACATTACCGCTCTCAATCACGGTCATGGGTAATATCAAATGTTCTTAAGCTGATCTCAGAAGTTTTGTCGAAGTCGCTAACCGTTAAGACAAGCGTTTTCAAGTGTATTAAAACTTCGGCACAGACGAATTTTGTTTTGCCTTTCTCGTTCGAAAGATTAATTAATAAAGTTATAAATAAATAAAAATTTAACCTTAAAGAAAGACTTGTCAACCAGTTAGTTTCAAAGTTATTTAATTGCAACTTGGCGAGTGTGCTTTGCAAATAAGTCTACATCGGACGTCTTTTTCATATAGCTGCCATACACTCAGAAAAAAAACCAAGAACTCTGTACTTGAATCAAGTACGAACGGTGTCAATAGTACGGTTATTAAGAAAATACTTGATTCAAGTACAAATTCATTATTTCAACTAATACTTCAAAAAATGAGAACAAAATATTCTTGGTTTAAGCCAAAAAAATCGTAAGCTTTCCGAAATTGAACTTGAAACTAGGTCTCGCTGTTAAAACAAAATCCAAACCAAATGCATCAACCAAAGACCAATATGTTTATACTGTAGGTCATAAATCGACCCTCAGGGTCCAGGAGCGAATTTCAAGAACAAATTCAACTTAAAATAATTCTCATTTTTCGTAGCACAGTTTTTGGAGCTTGCATTGTAAGTCTATACTGTACTTAATCCAAGAACTTTTGTACTTACACTAAGTATGATCTGTTCTTAATTTTTAAGGCTAACAGTAGGTACGAAATGTGCTTGATTCAAGAAAGATTGTTCTCATTTGAATAATTTTAACAGTCGTTTTTCTATTCTAGAATGTTTCGTACTTAATTTAAGTACATCCAAGAACAAAACGGTTTAATTTCTATCCCAATCGATCTAGAACTCTACTGGTCGTTTTTTCTGAGTGTAGCAATGACATGAATGGTGTGACAGTCAAAAAACTTCTGGGATGCGACAGTCGCAGTAAGTCGTCGAAATCCGAATTGAAACTCGCTAAGAATGTTACGTTCAGCTACCCAGTCCGTAAGTCGTCATCGTAAGGGGGCTTGGCAAAAATTGAAAATAAAGGTGATCTGCCCGATCAAGCTGAAGCCAAAATATTTAGGACCTTATCGTGTCACTAGAAGAAAACCGAAGGACACAAATGATGTTATGGAAGATACACTAATTGACGACGGACCAAAACATACCTGCTCATGTGCTGAATTTATGATGCCATGGATCTCTAATATAACTGATGACGAACTGATGACGAAGAAATTGATGCATTCGAGACGAATGTGAAGTAGAATGTATGGTTGTCGAAAATATTATCGATATATCGAAATCGATATTTTTGCCCAAAATGACGAATATCATTATCGCATAATTTTCAGAGGAGATATATCGAAAATCGAATATTTTTTGGTTCGTTCGCACTGTTGAGAATGACTGTTTCTTGTGTTTTGGACATTTAAGACAAAATTTTTAAAAGTTTTTAAATAAAAACTGATGCACAGAAATCGCAGTGCCAACTGTGCAATAAAGTTTAATTGACCAGGGGAAACTCAATAAATATAAAAGCGCACTTAAAAACAAAGCATGGAGATGCTTGTCTGAAATGCAGCTCATCTATGGTAAATCTAAGTATAAATGATTTTGAGTTCTGGGAATTAGTGTCCTTTCTGTGTCAAATTGGCTGATATGTGGATATTTATATCGTTATGCACATTATAAGCTTTAATGTAAATCAATTATAATTATGTTTAAAATCTTCATATTTTTTTAGTCGAAAAATCAACTAAAGCAGATATTAGTAGTGGGGATGCGATAAAGAATTTGGAAGCCTTTTAAAGAAAATATGGAAACTAAGTACTAGAATTTTTTTGTGTGTGTATTTTTAAATAGTAAACTCAATCCATCCTCACCTCCACTTGCCAACGACAAGTGGTTATTTATTTGGATATGTTAACACATTAAAATTTATGATCGCGTCTTTGTCAGAATTGATTGAAGAAAAGTATACTATATGTAAGGATGGAGCGAAATAGGATTTTTAGCAAATCTATAGCATTCACCAGCTATGCCAATACCCATACCAAGTTCAATTTGTGAGAATTAAAAATTAAATAATAAATTAGTAACTTTTGTTAATATAATAAATATTTATTAAGTCCATATTTTTTAAGCGCAGTCAGATTAAAGTGCTTATTACGCGTGAAATGACGCATCAAATTCCTCAAAACACCTGTTCATAGTTAAGATCTGGGTTTTTTATTGAATAATATCGATAATAGCGATGTTTTTGACACCAAAATATTTATATCGAAATGATACTTTTTCAATATCACAAAAAATATCGATATATATTTTTTTGAAATATTCGACAACGCTAGTAGCATGGCTGAGTTGTAGGATAGGAATATGATCACATAGACATGAGTCTTATGTCAACCGAAAACACATCTATTAGAACAAAACATAAACATACAAAGTCAGTCTTCTCCGAACTGTGATAGCAAACAGAACAAAATTACTACAATAAAATTGTATTCAATATAGGTATTCACGACCCTCAGTTAAGTTACGGAATTGTTGAGTTGAGAAATTTTTGACAGTTTTACAAAAACAAAATACACTAGCCAAAAATTCCACAACTAAGAAACCCTGCCCCTTACTATCGGCCATGTTCTCAATTCCACTTCCACAAAAATTTTGTGATTTAAAACCGGTTTTAGTACTAAATTTGCACTCCAAATCACAAAACTTTTGTGGAAGTGGAATTGAGAACATGGCCGTATGTAATTGAGCAATATTTCTCCACACTCTGACAAAAAACAATCATCGACAGTGAGAAGAATTAAATAAAACATAGCGCACAGTACGAAAAAGTTTCTAATTGAACTAGTAAGTTAAATGCATTTTATGCATAAATAAAACACTAAATTAATAAGATTTTTCGACCGATAGTTCCTACACACCCAGTGTGCCAAAAATCCTAATCTTAATGCACATTCAAATCGTATTAGCCGTTTGCGTTCAAAAAGCCCGCTAAACAATGTACACCAGTTGGCAGCGCCGAAATACTAGACACCAATGGGAAATTTATCGATCATACTGATGGTCAACCATGCGTACAAATTTTAAGCTTCCTTAAATCAAGACATCCTGTAAATTTCAAGTGAAATAAAACCAATTTTGATATCAGCCTCCTGTGCGCAGACTTATACCAGTGATATTTCGACGATCGTTTGTCAAACCCTTTAGCTAAAGGTATGTGAACCATAACTTTGGGAATCGCGTCTTATAAATTGTTTTGTTTAGGCCTGGGATCATCTCCATTGTGTGGGGCTGCCACCTTTGACCCCTGGCCGACGTAGTTGCTATTGCAACGCGGTTGGTGGCTGCCAAATTTAAAGTGATACGGTTCCGAGGACGCAGGCCACAAAGCGTTGCTAACACCTGTGTTCTTCTAATGGTTAGCAAGTCAAGACTTTTAAAAAATTTTTAAATAACACTGTGACACATTTTTGAATTCAAAAAAGTTGATACGGTCGAGACCAAAAAATTCTGAAATGGTGTGATGGTAGTATAAAAACCATGCCTGGGTTTGGTCTGATTAGCTGCCGTTTTCTTTTTATTGACATTTGAACTTTTCAGCTTCGGTGTAGGGCCAACGATACTATAACTCGTAAGCTATTTTGAATTTAGCTTTTATGTCTTCAGCAAGTTCAGTTGTTGCTCTTGGATTGGCCTACAAAACATTTCTTTGTAGCAAAACAAAAAAAATTACATCTTCAAACTGAAAAATACAAAATACAAAAAAAAAACTAAGCTTTCACAACTTTTTCCAGTTTTCCAACTTTTTCGTGAAATCCGTTACAAATTTATACAAGAAATAAAGGTAAAAGTTGTTGCTTAGACCAAATTGAAGAAACCGTTAGTATGAACAAACTTCATTTAAGTACTTTTTCATATAGTTAAAACCCAATAGCATGAAAAAAACGAATATTATCGGTAAAATAGTAAATAATTTAAAAATTTGTAGAAACATTTTTTAAGTTATACAATTTTATTGAATAGTAGTAGTAGTGGTTTCGTATTTGCTATCGTGGACATGGCGTAGCGCCGTCAGCCTAATTAATACAAAACAATCGAAATTTTTGATAGTGTCAGACAATGGGCGTATTCAGCAGATAATTCCGATAAGCGATTACCGATTTACGATTTGCGATTGCTGAAGAGTCTCTGATGAATGGAATTGATGGCGGACTGTAAGATAATCTGTGGGTTTGGTACTTTTTATACCCTTGGAGAGGGTATATTAAAATTGTCCGGATGTTTGTAACGCACAGAAGGAAGCATCTCCGACCACATAAAGTATATATATTCTTGATCAGCATGACGAGCTGAGTTGATTTAGCCATGTCCGTCTGTCCGTCCGCCCGTCTGTCCGTCCGTCCGTCCGTCTGTCTGTCCGTCTGTTTCTATGCTATCTCCTCCGTCAGTTTTAAAGCTATCTTAACCAAACTTTGCACGAAGTCTTTTGGTACAAATACGCTGCACATTTGTCGGAACCGGCCGGATCGGATGACTATAGCATATAGCTGCCATAGGAACGATCGGTTGAAAAGCTAGTTTTAGTGAGAAAAACTTTTTTTTCAATGTTATCGCTCCCAACTCGTATTTAAAGTTTTATGAACATAATTCATAAGCCTTCTCGGACAATGTTGCCTAAGTAGGTTGAAAAGTCTTTTTTTGTTTTCAATGTTATCGCTCCCAACGCTCGTATTTATAAGTTTTCAATGATTTCACATAATTTCGATAAGCTTTGTCGAAATCGGACCACTATATACTATACGCTATACTATAGCTGCCATACAAACTGTCAGGCATATATCAAGCTCCAAGGGTATATAAACTTCGGTCGAGCCGAAGTTAGCTTCCCTCTATTTTTAAAATTGGAAAATACTGACACAAAATCCTTAATATTTAGAGATTTGTTAATTAGAAAATTTCATATGAATGTCTGCACTAAGGTAGGCTGACCCAGCAATCGTTAAGCAATCATACGTTTTGTTCGATTTCTATTCAGTAAACATGATTGTCAAATTTTCCAATTCCAATCGGCAATCACTGTATTCAGCAGGTAAAATCGGCAATCATAAATCACAAATCGTAAATCGGAATTATCTGCTGAATACGCCTAATTTCTGCCAAAACTGTAATTTTTCGAGTTTTTGTTGAAACTATACATTCTTTAGGGCCCTTAACTATATGAAGGACCAATCGAATAAACTTAATAAGTTCCAACCGATTGATTATTTGAATCTAAGCTACTTTTTCGACCTTCATTGCTTAGTCAAATTCGTCATAGTTTTCAAGAAAAAGTGCAAAATGAGGCGAAAACATGATGATTATACAATATTTTTGCTATTGAGTTTAAAGATGTAACTATTTTGACTTGTTACTTAGAAATGTTTTGTAAACAAAGTCAAGAGCAACAACTTCCTTTAAGACGTCAAAGCGAAATTCCAAATAGTTTATATGGATATATGGAGATATGGAGTAACAATTCCCAATCATATGCTTAAAACTTCAAAGTGTTTTAAGGGTACTGTCAAAGCTTTATAGATATTATAGATGACGCATGTGAAACAAAAAACGATTGTTTTTGGGAGCTGAAATTGGAACCCAATTTGTGCTTCTCGTTGCCTTTTCGAGGATACATTTATTCAAATTTAGCTATACGTTTTCAAAATTAACTGTACGACTGAGAGCAAACAATTACAGATATAATAGATGACACATGTGACCGGAATAACGATTTTTATTTGGGAGCTGACATTGGATCCCAAAAAAAAAGTTTGTATGAGATGCAGTATCTATATATGTAGTGTCTTTGGTACTGTATACCTTCAGGTGTCATTTTTTAAAGGTTTACAAAAATTTAACTTACTCAAAAACTGTAAGTGGTATTAAGAAGCTGTTTTTTTCATTCGATAGGTAATCGGTTGAATTAAATTTTTTGTTGTTGTTTTTGTACCAGAGTAGTTATTTTGAGGAGTTATTCCTCACAAGAGGGTTAATAGCGGCGAATTGGGGAAAGCTCTCTCTGGGAGAGCAATGAGAGTGAGCGAGAGGGGAGACGTGTGGAGAGTTGGAGAGAGGGCCGTGGCCAGAGAGCCAAAGGCCTCGCTACAGCAGGGCAGCTAACTGGAGGTCCGAGGCGAGCTGCGATTGGTGGCCAGGGCTCGGCGCAACTGGATCGGGGCCCCGCTACAATAAAAGCAGCAGAACGGCCCCGTTAAACTAACGACAACAGCAGAAGATACCGACGCAGCCAAACATCGGGGCAAAAGAAGCAACAGGCCCCTCTTGGAGACACACAGGCCCTGCTTGAAGCAGCGAAACGGGGCCTGCGCGACAGCTATAAGAGGAGTGGCTGCCCAAATGACGGGGTCAGTCAGTGAGATACGCGGACGGAGAAAAGTCTTATTGTGAACACAAGTGCGAGCTAGAGTGAACGCGGATAGGGAAAGCGAACGTATCTTTTGTAGGAGGGTCAGCGACAGCAAGTGGGAAGTGCGAGGCATCCTGCGAAAGGTCGAAGCGAAGGCACGACGAGAGCAGAGAGGAGAGCACTGGGTAACTTGGCAAGTCCTTGGTGTGGTTCGGGAGCAAGCACAAGTGGGCCGGTAGCCTAAAAGACCTAAAGTGTAATCGTGAATTGTGAAACTAAGTTAAAACATACTTTTAAGTGTTGAAAACCCAGCCCAAATATAGACTAAAGTTCATTTAAACCGCTGTCTCTTATTTCTGGCAATTCTCCACAAATATAAATTTGTTGGAGCGATCCCCGAGCCCCCTGAGCTAAGCCCAGCTGCAAAGGTTCGTTACTACTGGCGTCCAACGTGGTATTGCAAGAATATGAAGATTAAATACGCGTTAAATGGTACGAGCGTGGGTATAAGTTAAATTTCCGTTTTAAATAAAACTAAAAAAATTCCAATTTTATTTGCGGTCACAAGACCTTCCTTTATTTAAAAACTTTTTCGAGACTGATTTACTTATATTAAACTAGCCCTACTTAAGCTGTGGGTTGTGGCGGCGACGTCGGCTGCGGCGGTCAGCGGCGGCAGCGATGTTGGGCAAGCTTCCTAGAATTGTTTTGCACTTGGCTTGTGCAGAAATTTGATGACGGCGATGTTGGGCAAGAGTTGCAGCTGCACTTGGCGTGTGCAGGAAATTGGCCAGACGCTAGGTCAGCATTCTTTGCCTTTGTTTTGCATAGCGGAATTTTGGTTTGAATTTTGGGTTGATGTCCGGGGTTGACATCTGTGGCAATAAATCTTCCCCCTTTGATTGGCGCTTGTCCCCAAGCGATCACTAGAAGAACGGAATGTCGTTGAATTTTGGTCCGAAGGAAAAGGGCGTGGTGCGCTCTGGCTTCTTTGGAGCTTCGATTGGGGTGCTGTTAATGTTTTGTTGCAGTTTTGGCATCTCGATGGTTTCGCTCGGAATAGTTGGTGCAAGTTGTAGAATTACTTCCTTCCTTCTACCATTATAACAGTGTAGTCCTGAGGTTAGGATTACTGCAGTGATGAACAGGACTATCAAGGTTACCCTGTTGATTGACGAATGTGTTTGTAGCTTTTGAATTTGTTCCGTATTGTTTATGTGCAGTTCGTCCAGTGCCTCCAAGGATAGGATTTTGAGGCGTTCGATCTCCGTCGGTGCAATCTGTATGGTGGGTGATCCCGGTTTCATTATCGTCAGTTCTATGTTGTTGAATTCTTTGTTGTTGATTACGATTGTCTCGTTCCAAAAGTTGACGAGGTAGGAGCCCTTAAGCATTTGTACGCCGTCTTGCCATTTTACGGTGCCATTGAAGTCGTTCAGGAAGATGATGCCGTTACTAATTTCCTCAATTTCTGGGACGTGATCCGCGTTGCTAAATTCACACAGCGATTTCTCTCCTCTAAGTAGCTTAGGAAGGCAAGTAGTATTACTTAAATCGATAATTCTATTCTTGTTACATATTTTGACATTATTATAGGTCTTATAATCTTTATTTATTCCAAACAATTTTCCATGATTCTGAAATATTTCTTTTTCTGGCAAGTTTATTATGATATTATTTTTTACTATAGGTTTTATCAGAAGATTTTGGTAATCTATTTGTTCTAAGTTTGGAATTTTTATTACGTAAAGCAAAGTGGTATCGTTATGTAAAATGGAGACATCAGAAAATTCCAACATTTCTTCAATTGATAAGGGTGGCATATTACTGTTTTTAAATTGGTCATTAATTGTATTCATTTCGATTTCTCCCAACAAAAAGGTATTTACTACGTTAGTTTTTGCCCATTGTATGGCGTACTTTATATTAATAACCTCTTCCTTTATGAGTCTAATTTGGTTTTGAAAACTTATAGCTATCTCATTACTTAAAGACGAATCTTTTCGGATTGAATTCCCTAGGTCGTTCGAGATTCTGGTTAATTTATTAATGCGGTCTTCTAGTTGTCTGTTAATGATAAATTGCTTATTGTCATTCGAATTAAGCTTGTTCATGTTTTCGGTTAACATTTCCAGATCATCGTGGTCTGGGCTACCGGCCACATATTTCCAAGCTGAGCCTATACGATTAATGGCTCTGGCATGTCGTTTTTTAGGTGAAATTATGGTGCGGAAGGTAACATAGGTTTGGGATATTTCGTGCTGTAAGGTATGATATAGACTGTTGGTCTTTAGGTCTTGTTCCGTGTGGTATTGTAGCTTGTCAAGTGTATTTTGGATTAACTCCAGGTCTGTGACATGGACTATGCGTGTATTGGATACGCATACCTTGCCAATTCCTTTGTTGATGGTAGCGGTCTGAGCGTCGGTATAATTGGTAACGTCAATGGATCCGTGTATTACGTCTGCGGCGACCAATATCCTGTAATTAATTATTTGCTCTTAATATTACCTTTATGAACGACTTTCCCTGAACTGGTTAGTATTGTTGTAGCTCGGTTTTCCTTTACTATTTCCTTCCTGAATCTGGCTGATAATTTCGAGCCTAATCTGGTGTTAACCTTGACGAAGATTTCGTCCCCAGTCGAGTATAGTCTTCCGGTTTTTATTGTGGTGATGAAGGTCGCTACTTTGTTTTTGTTTCAGTCGGTCAATGTTGTCCTGTCTGGCTTTTTCATATTGTTCGGGTTTAGTCGTTACGTTCCTGCCGAAGAATACCTCAAGTGGTCGTTTTTTAGTAACTGAATGGATAGAATAATTGTATTCGTAAATGGCTCTATCTAAGAGCTCATGAGAATCTCTATGAGTTTCTTCTCTTTTGAGACATCTCATTATTTCGGACAGCGTAGAGTGAAATCTCTCTATCTGTCCATTTACGGTGCTTTTATAGGGTGGTGCTTTAAAAATCTCGATCCCGAGTTGATCGCTCAACATGAATCGGATAGAGGCTGAATTAAGTGATTTCTCGTTGTCCATCACTACGTACTTAGGCACGCCAAAGTAGAAAATAATGTCTCTCAAATGTATTCTTATGTCTTCTATTGCTTTAGACTTAATTATTCTTCCCTGAGCCTGCTTTGAGAACTTGTCTATGGCTGTCAACACCAAGTTCTTTTCGGTTGAATAAATGTCTATATGAATTATGTGTCCGGGAAATTCTGGAATTGGGGTTTCTTTTAGCTGCGGATTTGGAGGATGTCTGTCGTATTTTTCTTCCCTGCAGACCCTACATTGTTTTGTCAGTCTGGCTATCTTTTGCTTCATTTTGGGGAAATAGAATTTTTCTGACAGCTGGATTTTATTTTCTTGAAAATTGCGATGTGCCCTGTTATGAACTCTGAGGATTTCCTCGTCTTGGTCCGCTTCATTCGTTAGATCCTCAACCTTCATGTGGGTAAATCTGACTTTATAGCTCCTAAAGTACTTTGGGTACAGACCTTGAATTTGGCCCATTATGTCTTCCGTTGTTCTGATTCCGTTGATAACAGAGGGGTTCAGATGTTTCTTAAGTATGTCGAGTAAGTCTTTGCTGGTATATTGTGGTCGTGATATGGTGTGTCTATGAAAGGTCGGAAACGGTATGTCAAAAGTATAATCTGTAACGTCAGCTTTGTTAATGTGATAGGTACTTCAATGCTGGGTATTAAGTCGTCGGATGAACTCTCAGCACTGTGCTGGGTCGAGGCTACGGAATTTATTTGACTGGGGATTTCAATACGGGATAGCGCATCAGCTACAACGTTCTCTTTACCGGGTTTGTACAAAATTGTGTAGTTGTATTCCTCGAGGAGGGATTTCCATTTTTTAATTCTGGCATTCCCATTCCAACTACTAAGGGAATGGGTCAGGGGTTGGTGTTCCGTAAAGATTTTAACTTTGGCTTTACCGTAAAGGTAGTTTCTCAGAACTTTCTGTGCCCAAACTATGTCTAGCATCTCCTTCTCGTTTGTAGCATAGTTTTCTTCTGCCTGCGAGAGCGTTCTTGAGAGGAAGTGTATTGGTTGATTTTCCTGCGATAGGACAGCCCCAATTGCAAAATTCGAAGCGTCAGTAGTCAAATGGAATTCTTTGTTAAAGTCCGGGTATCGGAGAACTATGTCGTTAGAGACGAGACTACTTTTTAATTTTTGGAAAGCTTCTAGCGCTTCTTCATTGAGATGGATTGGTTTTTGTGAAGACTTTTTCTTGGACACTCGTCCGTCTTCCCCTCTCAAAAGAGAGCTAAGGGGTTTTGCCAGCTTAGCGTAATTTTGAATGAACCTCCTGTAATAACCGGAAAGGCCCAAAAATGATCTAAGGTCTTTTAGTGTCTTGGGACAAGGATAGTTGTTACCTTTTTGGGATTTGTTTCAATTCCTTTGTCAGATACGACAAAGCCGAGGAACTCTACTTTTGTATTTAGGAACTCGCATTTGTCTAACGAGCATTTCATATTGGCTTCCTGCAGTGTTTGAAAAATCTTACTCAAATGTTCGAAGTGCGACTGCTCGTCTTTGCTGAAGACGATAATGTCGTCTATTTAGATGAAACAGATCTTGCCGATGTGCTCACCAAGAATGTCATCGAGTGCATGTTGAAAGATTGCAGGCGCGTTTTTTAAGCCGAATGGGAGTCGTGTAAACTCATATTTTCCGTTGTTAACGGAGAAGGCTGTCTTTTCCATATCGGACTCCTTTAACGGTATTTGGTGGAACCCGCTTTTTAGGTCTAGAACAGAAAAAAATTTGTTGCTACCCAATTGGGCAAGTACCTCGTTTATATCGGGAATGGGGTACCTATCTGCTATGGTATGCAAATTGATTTTTCGGTAATCTATAACCATTCTGTATTGTCTATTTCCGGCAGAGTCTGGTTTTTTACTAACGATCCATGCTGGTGAGTTATATGGAGAACGGGACGGTCTAATGATACCGTTGTCTAGAAGTTCTTGAATTTGTTTATTGATTTCGTCCTTTAAAGACATGGGATATTGGTAGAATTTTGAATACACTGGTGTATCCGTGGTTGTGCGAATTTCTGCCTTTACATTAGTCGTGTAGGTTAGTTTTTCGTTTGGGTCTGCAAACAAGTTCGGGTATTCTGTGATTAACTGGTCCAATTTTCCCTTTTGGTGTCGAGTCATGTGATCTGTTCTCAGGGTGATATTATTTATCGCCGCTACTTTCTCCTCTTTGATTTTTACATTAATTTGGTCGTTGATTGTCATGATGAGTTTCTTTGAATCAGTTATCCCACCTAACCTCTTAAAGTCATCCCATCCGAGAATAGCATCGAATGATTTTAGTGTGTGAAGAAGAAAAAATTTGATTTTTTGATTTGATTGGCCGAATAGAATAGCTTCTTTATGGTGTGTAATTCGGATGCTGCCCCCTACTGTTACAGCGTCAAATGGTTGATTGTTTATTTTGGGATTCGTTACGTGCTGTGGTTGAATGTAGTTATTGTCTGACCCAGAATCAATAAGGATTCTGAGTACTTTTCCACCCTTTACTCTACATTCAAAGTAAGGTAGAGATGAGCGTTTTATTCTAAAAAATGAATGTCTGAGTAGTCATTTTGGCTATTAGCGTCGGGGTTTTCGTTTAAGTCGATTTGGTCAACGAATTCTGCAAGGGATTGCTCATAGTCCGTTTGAGCCTCGGCGGCTGCTACCTGTTGTTCGTATTCAATCATATTGGCGGATGCCTCATCAGGGCCCTCTTGTCCGTTGTCTGTGTTCGACTGAATATTAAAATTTCTTTGCCTTTTTGGCGCTTCTGGTAAAAGTCCGGGTGGTCTCTTCCCTACATCAAAGTTTGGTCTATTTATGTAATCTACCTGCCTGGTTTGCACGCTTCTATCCACCTCCATTGGTTCTGGGCGTGGATGAGGTTTTGGTCCCATTGGGCGAGGTGGTGCGACCGGCTGTTGGAATCCACCTTGGCGTTGGTTGCCTATCTGTTGGTGCTGGTGCCCATAATTATTTAGATAGGGTCTGAAACTTTGTTGTGGACCATGTTGCACAAAATTTCTTTGGGGTATAAATGGAATCGGATTTTGTCGGAATGGGGTGTTTCCTACTCCTAGCATTCTAGGCATAGGTACGGGTTTTTGATTGGGCGAACGGAACCCATTGGGCTGCGCTCTAGTGGTGGCATGGGTTGCTCGATAACCTTGGTTTTCGAGTTTAAGGCACAAGTGCAAGGCTTGTGGAAGATCTGCGGGCTCTTTCATGCCCAAGAGACGTGAGAGGTCTCCGCGTAATCCGCGAACAAAAGTGTCTAAAGCTTTGTCCCTGTATAGTTTAGTCATTAGTTGCTCGGATTCTTTTGACAGTTCCATGCAGCCTATCTTGTTTAAGATCAAGGACAGATGTTTATAAACCGCTTGGTAGAACTCTTCTACGATTGATTGTTGCCCTGAACAATAGTAGTCATTTGATACTCCAGGGTACCCATGTCCCGTTTGTCAGCGTAGTGTAAAGTGAGGCATTTGGAGATGGCACTCCAATTTAGGGGAACATTATATGATTCCAATGACGTGTCTGCACTACCAATAATTTTATTACGGATGGTATGCAATATACCGAAGTACTTAGGTGTGCCTTCCTGACCCTCATAAATTTTAAGAACTCTGTCCACTCCCTTTTTCCAGGAGCTGAACTCAGATGGGTTACCTGAAAATTCTCGGAGGCACTTCACAACATCTGGTACTCTATCTAAGTCGTCAAGGTTTTCACGGTGCTCTGGAGCAATTAGCTGATCCGTAACATTAAAAGGGTTTCGATTTGCATTACTGATTTCGCTGAGTATGCCTGGAAGTATTTGGGATAATATAACCGCCACGGTATTGGTCAACTCTTCCTGATTGTCCATATTTCTATTCTGTAAATATTCGGCCTGTCTTTGTGTTTGTCTTTCCTGTATTCTTTGTTGATGTCTTAGTTGCTGTTGTTGTTGCTGTTGCTGTTGTTCGTCTTGGGATACGTGCAATGTCTCTTCTATGTTAAGCACGGGGGGTCTTATTAAATTGCCTGTATTGGCCATTTAATTTGCCAGTGATTTTACGTAAAACTTCTCTCTGACCTGGTAAAGATTCGTTTCGGATGTAAACCAAAAAAATAATATGATTGCTGGATAGTAAGTAACCTTTTGTTCAGAATAAAATTTTAGCTGAGGGAGTTAAATATTTAATGATGACTTTTGGAAAAATGTTGGATTACTTCACTCAAACTTTCACTTAACTTACTGTTTTTGGGTTTTCTTTTAATTTTTAAATAAAGATTTTCGTTTCGTTTTGTTTGATTACTTAGTTTTTAAAATTCTCCTTTCCACAAATATTTTATTATTTTTATTTCGCAAATATTTTCTCAAATTTTCCTTTTTTTTTTTATTTTCGTAGTTGCTTGATTCTTTTTTTCTTTTTTTTAATATTACTCCACTTAATCACTAACTTACAGTACAAATGATATGGCCACCCTCCCTGGCGGTCCGGATTGCATCCTTTTTAGATATGGGCATCCTACTCGGGATCCTGCGACCAGCACTCCGCAAAGGTATCCTGCGGACGGACCTGACAGGATTGTGGTCCACCGATGGGTATTCGAACAATTAAGTTCTGTTACCAATTTGTTTTCGAAGCACCGGGAGGAAAAATTAATTTCCTCGAGTCTCGCCGGGATTCTATTTCGTTTTTCGAACCGATCAGTGCGCGTCGTAGGGTCGTTTTGCCCTGTTGTCGCGTCGCGTACTTAGTAACCGTTTTGCTCTTTCGTACGACTGTCGGTCCCTGCTCGGGCGCCAGTTAAATTTCCGTTTTAAATAAAACTAAAAAAATTCCAATTTTATTTGCGGTCACAAGACCTTCCTTTATTTAAAAACTTTTTGAGACTGATTTACTAATATTAAACTAGCCCTACTTAAGCTGTGGGTTGTGGCGGTGACGTCGGCTGCGGCGGTCAGCGGCGGCAGCGATGTTGACGGCGGCGATGTTGGGCAAGCTTCCTAGAATTGTTTTGCACTTGGCTTGTGCAGAAATTTGATGACGGCGATGTTGGGCAAGAGTTGCAGCTGCACTTGGCGTGTGCAGGAAATTGGCCAGACGCTAGGTCAGCATTCTTTGCCTTTGTTTTGCATAGCGGAATTTTGGTTTGAATTTTGGGTTGATGTCCGGGGTTGACATCTGTGGCAATAACTTATATAACCTCAAGAAGGAGGAATTGGTGAAATACGCGAAAGAATTTGGGTTGGAAGTGAGTGGAACTGTCGAAAATATGAGAAAACAATTCGGCGAGTGGGCACAAAACATGGAAAAGGACCTGAATGTGGGACTGAGAATCGACGAGTTGGACAGACTGCATGCCAGAGGCAGCCCAGCTAGGGATCACTTACAGTCGGCCGAGCAGAACATCGAACTGGAAGACCTGTCTATTCCAAGTACAGCCGCGGCAGCAAGAGGTACACGGAACCAGGAAGGTCAAACGTCGACACAGCAACCACCAAGGAGCGAATACGCAAAAGTGGCCAAACAGGTGAGAGAATGGGGAATAAGTTTTGACGGACAAGGCAAACCACTAGAGTTCATTAAACAAGTGGAGTGGTCCGCGGACACATACGGAATAAACCTAGATCAGAATTGTTAAAGGGGATAGCTCTAAAGTGGTATGTGGCAAATAACCAACATTGGACCACATGGGTAACGTTTTTGGAGAGCTTCCAAGAATATTTTCTGCCAAGGGACTATTTCACAAGGGTGGAAGACGAAGTGTACAGGAGGAAACTGGGAGTGTCCGAAAAATTTAAAATGTACATGGTCGAAATGCAGACATTAATGCGACCACTAAAGTATAGTCCAGCCAGGCAACTGAGGACGATCTTAAACAACAGTTTGCCGGATTTGAGATCGTTCGCACGACCCTTTGTGTGCGAAAATCTGGCGCAATTAATGAAGCTGGCGGACGAATTTGAAGAATTGGAGCGCGATAGATACAAGTTAAGACAAGAAAGCAGACCGAATAGGTCGCGGTTTATGGCAGTCAGCTCTCCAGACCCAGCCGGGACAGAATCCCATGCACAGAATGACGGGTGTCATAGATGTGCGAGGATAACACCCCAAGGACATGCGCATGCGGTTGCTCAACCGCGCAGGGAGGGATTCGTGGAAAACGCCTCACAAGCATGCCGGCGATGCGGGCAAGTAGGTCATTTTGCCCGCGAATGCCAAGGGGTGTGGAGAGAGTATTGTTGGCAATGTGGTCGGATAGGAGTAAAAACTTGGGAATGCTGCAGGAGGTCGGGAAACGATCGTCGACCCCGGCCTGCGAGGGACGAGCGGGAGTCGTCAGGACCGGGCCCTCAGAATTAATAGGAGACTTAAAGGATGAGGGAGCGCACTTGTCGGCAACAGTGCTGATCGGGAAGACAGCGTACAAGGCTACAGTCGACACTGGTGCTACCAGTAGTTTTGTGAGCGAAGAAATGTTGCGAATGATGTGCGGGGAAGGATCACTAAGTCGGGTGGAGGACAAGTGAGGCTAGCAGATGGCAGAAGCAACAATGTATGCGAGCAATTCGAAACGAGGATAAGTTTTGGAGACAAAGATTTAGGGATGGAGTTATTGGTCCTGCCAGGGGTTATCGACGGATTGGTGCTTGGATGGGATTTCCTAGTAAAGGCCGGCCTAAAACTAGAATGTGCGGAGATAAAAGTGAAGATCCCACCAAGAAACGGTTGGTTGGAAGAAAAGATATCAGTGGCAGTCGTGGAAATTAAAGAGAACAAGCCAGAGGAAAAGGATCACGAAGAGAGTCCGAGACGGAAAGTCCGGAAAGGCGAGTGGAAAAATTTTTAGGAAAAGAACTAGCAGAACTTGCTAGCATGAAGGGTCTATCTAACATTACTCAGCATAGAATAACGATAAAGGACGACAGGCCGGTGAAGCAACGATATTTTCCAAAGAATCCGAAAATGCAGGCTGAAATAAACAGCAAAGTGGATGAATTGTTGGAAAATGGTTGCATTGAGTAGTAATGTTGAAAAAGAAGACGGGAATATGGCGGTTCTGTGTCGATTTCCGGGACATGAACGCACGGTCGACGACAGTTAGACGACATTGTGATAGGGAGAACGCTTGATGAGCATATGCAAAATCTGGTATTTCGCAGGTTAAAAGCGGCGAATCTGAAAATAAATGTCGATAAGTGTGAATTCTTCAAGAAGGAATTAAAATATTTGGGGCATATGGTGACGGAAGAAGGCATTAAAACGGATCCAGATAAAGTTGCAGCTATAGCTGAACTAAAGCCACCCACTAATGTCAGGGAATTGAGACAGTATGAGTAAGGTCATCACGAACCACATGGCTCTAAAATGGCTTAATTCGATTGAAAGTCCATCAGGGCGGGTTGCCCGATGGGCTTTAGAATTACAGCAATACGATTTCGAGGTAGTATACAGGAAAGGCAAGCTCAATGTGGTCGCAGATGCACTCTCACGGCAACCAATGGATGCGGAAAAATACGAAAGAGTGATGTTAGCCGATGAAGGAGAGAGAATTGGGTGGATCCAGCGAATGGAGGAGAAAATTCAAAACAACCCACAAAAATTTCCCGATTATTTAAAATCGGGACAATTGTACAGAAATATACCTCATCGAGCGGGACATGAAGAAGTAGTCGGCTGGAAGCTATGTGTGTCAGAAAAAGAACAGAAAAGGGTGTTACACGAGAATCCTGATGAGGCAACAGCAGGGCATAAAGGCACGAGGCGAACAATAGCGAGAGTTGCCGCGAGGTATTACTGGCCCGGAATGCAAAGGGACATCCGAAAATTTGTAGGGAGGTGCGAAACATGTCAGAAATACAAATCGCACCAACTACAAGCGGCTAGAAAGATGCTTACGCAGATTCCTGAAGAACCGTGGGCAACGGTCTGTGCAGATTTCGTAGGACCATTACCGCGATCTAAGCACGGAAGTTCAGTGCTACTAGTACTGATCGATCGATTTTCGAAATGGACAGAACTAGTAGCCCTGCGAAAAGCAACGTCGGCAGCCTTGCAGAAAGCGTTCAGAGAACGAGTCTTGGCTCGGTTCGGTGTTCCAAAAGTGCTGATAACGGACAATGGAGCACAGTTCACGAGCAAGGCGTTTAATCGATTCTTGGAAGATATGGGGGTTTCCCACCAATTTACAGCTCCATATACTCCTCAAGAGAACCCAACTGAGCGAGCAAACGGAACAGTGAAGACGATGATAGCTCAGTTTGCAGGCTCCGATCAGAGAAGTTGGGATGAGCTGTTACCGGAACTGACGTTAGCAGTCAGTTCCAGTGTGTCAGAATCTACAGGATACACATCGGCGTTTCTCGTACAAGGAAGGGAACCGCAGTTACCGAATACCTTGTACGATGTGATCAATCTTGGAACAGGACACGGAAGAAGAGATGCGGGAGAAAACGCGAAGAAGCTGCAGGAAATCTTCGAAGTGGCCAGAAGAAATATGGAGAAGGCAGCACAGGGTCAAGCACGGCACTATAACCTGAGAAGACGCGCTTGGAAACCGGTGGTCGGTGAAGTGTACGCCAAAACACATCATCTGTCAAAGGCATCGGAAGGATTCGCAGCGAAATTGGCACCCAGGAATGAAGGTCCTTATCAGATCGAAAGTTTCATATCCCCCGTGATATGTAAACTACGAGAAAAGGGGAAAAACAAAGTAAAAGCAGCGATTCAGAAAGAAAAGGATGGAGAAAATGAAGGAAATTAGAAATATATCTCTATAAATATAAAAGAGAGTGTCCTGACTGATTCACTGATTCACTGACTGACTGACTGACTGACTGATTGGCAATCATCGCAGAGCCCAAACGGTAAGAGATAGAGGGCTGTAATTTTCACAGGAGTTTCCGTTCGTGGTGAAAGTGCGTACTAAGACGGGGTTTTGGAAAATTCCACCCGGAAAAGTCGGAAAAGCGTCGGAAAAGTTTGTATGGGAAAAATGTTATTTTTCACCCGATTGACTTGAAACTTGGTTTGTAAGCTTAGTACGCGAAATAATTTGACACGTGTTTTCCCGATTTTGGAAAATCCGCCCACGAGGAAAATGGTCGGAAAATTCTGCATGCAAATAACTATTTTTCATCTGATTGGCTTGAAATTCGGTTTGAAAGGAAAGTAGGTGAAATAAATTGAAATGTGATTTTCTGAAGTTGGAAAATTTGACGCAACGGTCGGAAAATTCCCGGAAAATTCTGCATGAAAAAAACTATTTTTCATCCGATTGGCTTGAAACTCGGTTTGTAAGGACAAAATACGAAATAATTTGAAATGTGATTTTTCAATGTCGGAAAATTCGCCCACGAGGAAAATGGCCGGAAAATTCTGCATGCAAAACACTATTTTTCATCCGATTGGTTTGAAATTAGGTTTGAAAGAAACATAGGTGAAATAATTTGAAATGTGATTTTTCGAAGTTGGAAAATTTGCTCTGACGGTTGGAAAATTCCCGGAAAATTCTGCATGAAAATAAACTATTTTTCATCCGATTGGCTTGAAACTCGGTTTGTAAGGACAAAATACGAAATATTTTGAAATGTGATTTTTCAATGTCGGAAAATCCGCCCACTAGGAAAATGGTCGGAAAATTCTGCATTCAAAAAACTATTTTTAGTCAGATTGGCTTGAAATTCGGTTTGGAGGGACAGAATACGAAATAGTTTGAAATGTGATATTCCGAAGTAGGAAAATTTGACCCAACGGTCGGAAAATTTCCGGAAAATTTAACATGAAAAAACTATTTTTCATCCGATTGGCTTGAAACTCGGTTTGTAAGGACAAAATACGAAATAATTTGAAATGTGATTTTTTAATGTCGGAAAATCCGCCCACGAGGAAAACGGTCGGAAAATTCGGGAAGCCCACTGGGATGTGGGTGGTAAGTGGATGTAAAGTGTGTGGAATGTGAACATCGGAATTAGGAGTTTTGTTTTTATGTGGGATGTGGGAGGGATGTTGGTGGGATGTGGGCCGACTGGGATGTGGGTGGTATGTGGATGTGGCGGGAAGTGGGTGGTATGTGGATGGTATGTGGGCGGTAAGTGGGCGGGAAATTGTCGGGAAGTGGGTGGGATGTGGGCGGGAAGTGTACGGCGGAAAGAGGGTGGGAAGTGGGTGGTATGTGGGTGGGATGTGGGTGGTATGTGGGCGGGAAGTATGGGGATGAGGGTGGGATGTGACTGGAAGTGAGCGGGATGTGGGCGGTAAGTGGGCGGCGGAAAGAGGGTGGGAGTGGGTGGTATGTGGGTGGGATGTGGGCGGGAAAGGGCGGGAAGTGGGTGGGATGTGGGTGGTGTGTGGGCGGGAAGTGGGTGGGATGTGGGTGGGAAATGGGTGGTAAGTGAGTGTGCGTTGTTGTACCATTGAAGGCGCAGCGAAGCGCGACGGGTTATTTGCTAGTATCTCTATAAATATAAAAGAGAGTGTCCTGACTGATTCACTGATTCACTGACTGACTGATTGGCAATCATCGCAGAGCCCAAACGGTAAGAGATAGAAGGCTGTAATTTTCACAGGAGTTTCCGTTGGTGGTGAAAGTGCGTACTAAGACGGGGTTTTGGAAAATTCCACCCGGAAAAGTCGGAAAAGCGTCGGAAAAGTTTGTATGGGAAAAATGTTATTTTTCACCCGATTGACTTGAAACTTGGTTTGTAAGCTTAGTACGCAAAATAATTCGACACATGTTTTTCCGATCTTGGAAAATCCGCCCACGAGGAAAAAGGCGGGAAAATTCTGCATAAAAAAAATTATTTTTCATCCGATTGGCTTGAAACTCGGTTTGAAAGGAAAGAATACGAAATAGTTTGAAATGTGATTTTTCAATGTCAGAAAATCCACCCGGGAGGAAAATGGCCGGAAAATTCTGCATGCAAAAAACTATTTTTCATCCGAATGGCTTGAAACTTGGTTTAAAAGGTCAAAATCGAAATTAATTTTGGTTTTTATTTGGAAGTGGTTGGGAAGTGAAGTAAGTTGTTTTGGGTGGAAAAAGGGTGGTAAGTGGATATAAAACGTGTGGAGTGTGGCGGGAAGTTGGAGGGATGTGGGTGGGATGTGGGTGGGATGTGGGCGGGAAAAGGGTGGGATGTGGGCGGGAAATGTGCGGGAAGTGGGTGGGATGTGGGCGGGAAATGGGTGGTAAGTGAGTGTGCGTTGTTGTACTATTGAAGGCGCAGCGAAGCGCGACGGGTTATTTGCTAGTCTCTATATATATAAAAGAGAGTGTCCTGACTGATTCACTGATTCACTGACTGATTCACTGATTGGCAATCATCGCACAGCCCAAAATATGCCCTGACGGTCGGAAAATTCCTGGAAAATTCTGCATGAAAACAACTATTTTTCATCCTATTGGCTTGAAACGCGGTTTGTGAGGATAGAATACGATATAATTTATACGATTCAATGTCGGAAAATCCGCCTGTGAGGAAAATGGCCGGAAAATTCTGCATGCAAAAAACTATTTTTCATCCGATTGGCTTGAAATTCGGTCTGTAAGGTCCAAATCGGAATTAATTTTTGTTTTTATTTTCCGATGTTGGAATACCGCCGAGATGCCTGGGAAGTGGTTGGGAAGTGGGTGGGAAAGGGGCGGGAAGTGGGTGATATGCGGGTGGGATGTGGGCGGGAAGTGGGCGGTAAATTGGCGGGAAGCGGGTGGGATGTGGGCGGGAAGTGGACGGGAGAGGGTGGGAAGTGGGCGGGAAGTGGGTGGTATGTGGGCGAGAAGTGGGTGGGATGGGGGTGGTATGTGGGCGGGAAGTGGGTGGGATGTGAGCGGGAAGTGGACGGGAAGTGTGTGGGATGTGGACATGAAGTGAGTGTGCGTTGGTTCTATACTGTTGAAGGCGCAGCGAAGCGCGACGGGTTATTTGCTAGTCTCTCTATATATATAAGAGAGTGTCCTGACTGACTGACTGACTGACTGACTGATTGGCAATCATCGCACAGCCCAAACGGTGAGAGATAGAGGGCTGTAATTTTAACAGAAGTTTCTGTTGGTGGTGAAAGTGCGTACTAAGACGGGGTTTTGGAAAATTTCACCCGGAAAAGTCGGAAAAGCGTCGGAAAAGTTTGTATGGGAAAAATGCCATTTTTCATCCGATTGACTTGAAACTTGATTTGTAAGCTTAGTACGCGAAATAATTCGACACGTGTTTTCCCGATTTTGAAAAATCCGCCCACGAGGAAAATTCCCGGAAAATTATGAATGAATACAACTATTTTTCATCCTATTGGCTTGAAATTCGGCTTGAAAGGAAAGTAGGTGAAATGAATTGAAATGTAATTTTCCGAAGTTGGAAAATTTGACCCAACGGTCGGAAAATTTCCGGAAAATTCAGCATGACAACTATTTTTCATCCCATTGGCTTGAAATTCAGTTTGAAAGGAAAGTAGGTGAAATGAATTGAAATGTAGTTTTCCGAAGTTGGAAAATTTGACCCAACGGTCGGAAAATTCCCGGAAAATTCAGCATGAAAAAAACTATTTTTCATCCGATTGGCTTGAAACTCTGTTTTTAAGGAAAAATACGAAATAAATTGAAATGTGATTTTTCAATGTCGGAAAATCCACCCACGAGGAAAATGGTCGGAAAATTCTGCATACCAAAAACTATTTTTCATCCGATTGGCTTGAAATTCGGTTTGAAAGGAAAGTAGGTGAACTAAATTGAAATGTGATTTTCCGAAGTTGGAAAATTTGCCGTGACGGTCGGAAAATTCCTGGAAAATTCTGCATGAAACAACTATTTTTCATCCTTTTGGCTTGAAACGCGGTTTGTGAGGATAGAATACGAAATAATTTAAATGTGATTTTTCAATGTCGGAAAATCCGCCCGAGAGGAAAATTGCCGGAAAATTCTGCATGCAAAAAACTATTTTTCATCCGATTGGCTTGAAATTCGGTTTGTAAGGTCAAAATCGGAATTAATTTTTGTTTTTATTTTCCGATGTTGGAAATACCGCCGGGATGCCTGGAAAGTGTTTGGGAAGCGGGTGGGAAAGGGGCGGGAAGTGGGTGATATGCGGGTGGGATGTGGGCGGGAAGTGGGCGGAAAATTGGCGGGAAGTGGGTGGGATGTGGGCGGGAAGTGGACGGGAGTGGGTGGGAAGAGGGTGGGAAGTGGGTGGTATGTGGGCGGGAAGTGGGTGGGATGTGGGTGGGATGTGGGCGGAAAATTGGCGGGAAGTGGAAGGGAAGAGGGCGGGAAAGGGCGGGAAGTGGGTGGTATGTGGGCGAGAAGTGGGTGGGATGTGGGCGGGAAGTGGGTGGGATGTGAGCGGGAAGTGGACGGGAAGAGGGCGGGAAGTGGACGGGAAGTGTGTGGGATGTGGACATGAAGTGAGTGTGCGTTGGTTCTATACTGTTGAAGGCGCAGCGAAGCGCGACGGGTTATTTGCTAGTATATATATATGTCGAGGTCGAAGACATTTCGCTGGTTGAATTTGTTTTACTCTTAGATTTTACACAATTTACGGAGTGGAGTGAGTCTCTGCGTGTGTTTTCTTTCACAACTTATAGTCCAGTCAACTCATTTGACATACACACCGGAGCCACACACGATGTCAGCCTACTTTGACATCTCACTCGAGTATTGATCTTCAGAGACAACAATTAAATAAGCCGAGCAATATAACTTATCCCATCTCCGACACGGCCATTCTGACAAACTACACGCCCTCGTGTAGCCAAAGGATTAAAAACAGTAATCTTTGATACATAGTAACATTTTAAGCTTATTAACAATTGACCAAATTTATTACACTTCTTTCAACATTCTTCGAATGTTGGATTTACATTTTTGTTTACTTTTAATACAAACAATATTTCATAACCTTATCTAACAAATATTTTCTTTTTTAACTGTCATTTCTCTATTTCTGTCATGTATACTGGCCAGGTCCATCTACAAGCTTCGACACATCAGCTTCAACAACTTCATACTGTCTCTTTCAACAGCTTCATACTGTCTCTTTCAACAGCTTCGTACTGTCTCTTTCAACAGCTTCATACTGTCTCTTTCAACAGCTTCATACTGTCTCTTTCAACAGCTTCATACTGTCTCTTTCAACAGCTTCGTACTGTCTCTTTCAACAGCTTCTTACTGTCTCTTTCAACAGCTTAGGTGTCGTTATCAAGCTCGCTTGGCACCCGTCCATCTGGCAATTTTCTTAAACTTTCATGTGGATATTTGTAAAGTCTGTTACTATTTAAAGATTTTAACATGTACCTATCACCCTCCAAAACCTCAGATACTAAAAAGGGTCCATTGAATTTGGGGTCAAGTTTAGTCTGGTTTCTCTCGCTATTTCTAAGAAGTACATAGTCACCAACTCTATACTTTACCACCTTGGCTTTGTCTCTGTCAAATCTATGTTTTTCATAGACTGCTGCACTTTGTATGTTTTTAACAGCCTGTTCTCTTACTTTCGATATGTCAACTTCATTTTCGAACTCATTCATAGGGGTCAAACCCAATGGTCTAGCAACTTTGCCTATTAAAAGCTCTAAAGTACTCGACTTGGTTACACGATTTATTGTACAATTTAGAGCTAATTGCACTTCACCCAACGCATCCTGCCACGATCTATTACTGGTCTCAACCGCGGTCAACAAATTTTTTAAGGTGCTCATAACTCGTTCGACCTGGCACCAGTTGCGATTAAATGAAGTTTTATTTTTTTGTGAAGAACAAAATTCTGCAAACCTCGTACCGGTGAAACCTTGGTCGGCCACCAGACGAGTTGGCACTCCAAATAATGAGATCGATGATTTTAAAGCGCTAACACGAATATTCGCATCTAGCGTGAAAGTGTGATACAAGTAATCAAATTTCGTAAAACAATGCCTTTTAGAGCGATAACGCTATTGGCCCTTTTACCCATTAGCTTATGACCAATACCCTCCTTAATAAGAAACATTTTGCATCGGAATTGAAAGTGACTGGAAAGCTCTCACCTCGTTGCAGCATATTTGTTTTCGGCTCGTCTACAACACACAGCTCAATTCGCTTGCTTGAGCGTGATCCAATTCCAGCTCCAGCTCCTGAAACATTCTTCGGACATTGCGGGGAAATGTGACCTCTTTCCTTGCATCGATAGCGTATTATGTTGTCCAAAAAATTTTTATTTTGCTGCTCTAGCAAAGATCGAAATTGTTCATCCACCGTCAGGGAACGCGGGGCCAAACCCACTTCTGATGTTGAGGTCGAAGACATTTCGCTGGTTGAATTTGTTTAACTCTTAGATTTTACACAATTTACGGAGTGGAGTGAGTCTCTGCGTGTGTTTTCCTTCACAACTTATCGTCACCAGAGCCTCACACGATGTCAGCCTTCTTTGACATCTAACTCGAGTATTGACCTTTCAGAGACATCAATTAAATAAGCCGCGCAATATAACTTATCCCATCTCCGACATATATATATATATACATAAAACAGAAAAGAGGATAAAAGGAGAATAGATCCTACAAGTCATAACAGTCTGAAAATAAGGAAATAAATAAGATACTGAAAAGAAGAAAATGTAATATAAAAGGAGAATATATCCTACAAATCATAAAATCAATCAAAGTATAGTCGGGAAAAAAAAAAATTATGATGATTTTTTTTCTTATCTGAAAAGAAGAAAATATAGGATAAAAATAGAGGCAAGCTAACTTCGGCTCGACCGAAGTTTATATATCCTTGGAGCTTGATATATGCCTGACAGTTTGTATGGCAGCTATACTATATAGTGGTCCGATTTCGACAAATCTTGTTGAAATTGTATAAATACGATAAAAACAAAAAAGTTTTTCTCACTATGGGCCGTTTTCTCATGTTGCTGTTTTTGCAAATCTAGGTGGATTTGCTGTATTTGCTTTGCTCATGTTCATGGTTAGCCATCTAGATGGTTTTTGTTGCCATCTACTTCACCCTCATTGATTTCAAAACCATGTACATTAGACCGGACATTTCTCCATACGATTTTCAACATGTGACGACCTTTGCACAACATGGCGCAAAAAATTCTGCATATTTATTAGAAAATTGATCAAAAATCCAAAATCAGATATATTGAGGTTTTATTAAGGCTTTACGGTATAATGTACTTTGAACTAAAAGGTATATGGCGTGGTAATGCTATTAAAGAACTGCTAGATGTCCGGTGTGTTAAGGTTTATTATTTATTTAAACAATTTATTAGCAATTCCAATATACAAAAAGTAAAACATATCGACTTAAAGCTATTTAAAATTAATTTAAATTAAATTTTTTTCACTGATGCGGAGTTGTACGCACACGCCACACGTGAGAAATCAACTGCACACACGCGCACTTATTCGTTTGTGTGTAAATGCATAAAGAAACCCAAAAAAACCAACAAGCATACGAACGCAGTTCGAAATTTCGACCAACGAAGCTTCGAAGATCTGACAAACTCCGTATGACAACTCAGTATACAAAGCGTGCGAGAGTGTTTTATACTTTGTGGGCTTTTGTGATGCATGATGTGGGCTCGCCTCATTTAGCTGTGCGCCGCTGGGAAGTATCTATTATTTTTTAAAAAAAATTGATCATGCTCCTCAGTTTAAGTTAATTTATTTAACATCCCAAAGCTTCAAGTCAGGGAAGACTTATAAATTATCGCGTTAGTCACGTAAGTTAAATTAATACATTGAAAGTTTACAAATATCAGGACAAGAATCTTAAAATAACTGAATAAATAAGCTAAAAATCTATGATTTTAGAGAAGAAGAACAAAAGAACACACAGTTGCAGAATAAATAAATCTAAATGAAAATAATTTAAAACAAATAAAAAAGAAAATATTAATTAAATTACTTACTCTTTCCCTTGCTTTCTTACTTAGGAGTCTACTACATTTTGCAGGTGTACTATTAGTTGTAGCTTAAACTGCGTGGCATTTACTATGGTTTTTAAATTATGAGGAAGATTATTGCAACTGCGAACAGCATATATAAAGAAATGTCTTTCAGAACTAGCTAGCTTGTATCTCGGGCAGATTATATTATTCGTTCTTCTTGACGCACAGAATTTCAACATCTCATATAGATAATAAGGTTCATTTCAGAAAATATTTTTTTGTAGCATTATCAAAGCTCAAGATTTTTATTGCAACGTCAGGTATTCTATTTAAGCGGTTACGATCAAATATGTATCTTGCAATATTATTAAACGCTACTTTGATTTGTGCTGGCTTCTTGCGTCACAGTTACCTATGACTTCAATGCCATTAAATAGTATGAGTGTATGAAGTTTTTGGTAATATACAATTGTCTGAGAAGTGCGTACATTTTTCAGACAGCAGCAGAAAATGCGATCGTTCCAACTCAACGTTTGGTTAAAAATTAATCCTAAGTTGCTTGTCCGCGCTACATAATCAATGGGCGAATTGTCAATTACAAGTTTTGGCAAGCCATTAGTATCAATTATTTTGTTGCATTTTGATTTGGCTGGATTCAGGCAATTTGATCATATATGGGAGGAAAGTTCCGCAATTTAGCCTACATGGCCAAATTTTCATCAAAATAAGTCCAAATTATTTGCCTGCATGAACTTAGCTTTATACATATTGCTTAATCTCCCATCATGGTAACAAGTCGTTAAAAAAATCCTTCTCATCCTCTGTGAAATGCATGCTTTACTTTTTAAAATTGGCGCGCAATAAATAAAACAAAAATTCAGCGAGTTGCAAGGGGCTGCCAACTTGGTTTTAGTGCCTTTTCAGCCCTCCCGGTGTGACCGTGGCGCAAATGCCCAAATGTAAAATCCATCTACATGAGACAACCGATTGCACAAAATCCACCTAGTTGCGAAATCTAGGTGGATTTCGATTTGAGCAAAAACAGGAACATGAGAAAACGGCCCTAAGACGTTTTTCCAGACCTAACTTTTGTATGGTAGCTATACTATATAGTAGTCCGATTTCGAAAAGTTTTGGTGAAATTATGTGAAATCATTAAAAACTTATAAATACGAGAGTTGGGAGCGATAACATTGAAAACAAAAAAAATTTTCTCACTTGTGCATTCGGTTGTCTCATGTAGATGGATTTTAAATTTGGGCATTTGCGCCACGGTCACACAGGGAGGGCTGAAAAGGCACTAAATCCAAGTTGGCAGCGCCTTGCAACTCGCTGAGGTTTTTTATACCCTTGGAGATGGTATATTAAAATTGTTCAGATGTTTGTAACGCATGGAAGCAAGCAGCTCCGACCACATAAAGTATATATATTCTTGATCAGCATGACGAGCTGAGTTGATATAGCCATGTCCGTCTGTCCGTGTGTCCGTCTGTTTCTACACTGAAAAAAAATCATTCCATTCCGGGATTTCCGGGACCAATTCATGCCAAAATGGTACTGAAAATGGGTTGATCCTGGAAATTCATAAACCATTCCCGACAGGAATAATTTAGGTACGGAAATATTTTCAAGCTTTGATCCCGGTTTTAGCCCAGCCGAACATAAACTGATCTCTCTTTTCGAACATAACTTAGTCCCTTTCGAGAAAACATTCTAGTTCAATAGAGAATGATTTGTTCCCGATATCCGAACTCAGTTTTGTTCCATTCGAGATAAAATTCTAGTTCGGCTGAGAATGTTTTGTTCCCGATATCTGAACTCAACTTTGTTCCATTCGAGAATGATTTGTTCCTGATATTCGGTTGAATGTCATCAAAATAGGATTGCCCAGCTCTGGATTAAAAAGCCATATAAAAACACAATGATCTTTAAATATATATATTTATTTTATTAAATTGATTATATATGTTTAACTTATTAATATTTTTCTTTAAATCTAACATAAATTTTACCGTTGTTAATCGGGTACAAGTGGAGAACACCACTACTAAATTCGTTAATTTCTTTAACAAACCATTTTTCAATTAAACTTCCGACTTCATATGATCGAAAATGATCATCAAATGATTTAATAGATATTTTCTTACAGGCTGTATATATTGATATTGTTCTTGCCTTTAATAAAATAAAATATTTTAAAAAGCTGGAAATCAGGCGAATCCTTTGCCAAATAATAATTTGATTTAAGTCGAGTACCTTTGTAACAAATTTCTTCCGATATGTGGCATTTTTCAAAATTAATTTCAGCAGCTTGATAACAAAAAGTCTCTTTGCTTAAGTCTGTCTCTGACCATGATTGACACTCAAAAGTTGGTTTAAACCCTTCTTCGTGTTTTAGCAAAAATTTTGAAAACTTAAATCCACTTTTTATAGCTAACGAATATGGAGGGTTTTTTCTAGATGTTATACTTTAAAAATACATTTTAGCATCTTTATGCTTCGCTTCAAATCGCATACTCCAAATATATTTTAATGGTCCGCATTTTTTTATTGCTGTGGCATAGTGTGTAAGGAAATGGTGCTTTGGTTTTAAGGGACCAAACAGCTTTATATAAAGAGTATGATGCTCATTAACCAACAGATTTAAGCTTTCCAATTCACTTATTAAATACTTTGACTTAAAAACAAAACTGATAATATCTAACAAAATTAGAATAAGTTGCCAATGTTCGTTTTCCCGTGGTATTAAGTCGCCAATTATTAAAGGCAAAAAATGAACAAAACATGCTGTCTCACTCGCGGTCATTATACCCTTGCAAAGGGTATTATAATTTTGCCCAGAAGTTTGCAACGCATAGAAATATTCATTTCCGACCCTATAAACTATATATATTCTTGATCAGGGCGACGAGCTGAGTCGATTGAGCTTTGTCCGTCCGTCTGTCTGTCCGTCTGTCTGTCCGTCTGTCCGTCTGTCTGTTTCTACGCAAACTAGTGTCTCAGTTTTAAAGCTATCGAGCTGAAACTTTGCACAGAGTCTTCTTTTTACTGCACACTGCTAATATGTCGGAACCGACCGGATCGGATGACTATATCTTATAGCTGCCATAGGAACTATCGGTCGAAAAGTGGGTTTTTGTGAGAAAACTTTTTTGTTTTTAATGTAAACGCCTTCCGCTTCGACAATTATTAGTTTTATACGCTTTTCCACAGATTTGGAAGTTTTGGTCAAGATCGGATGACTATATCTTATAGCTGCCATAGAAACTATCGGTCGAAAAGTGGCTTTTATCAGAAAAATGGTTTGTTTTAATGCTGACGTTCGTAAACTCTGTTGTATTAAAACATTTGCAAGGGTATTAAAACTTCGGCAAAGACGAAGTTAGCTTGGCCTTCTCGTTTTTAAATTACATGATTTCAAACGATTTATATCTAAAGGAATAGAGGTGTTTCCTATTTCTGTTTCTCCATACGTAAACAGTTGTTTTCGGTTGTTAATTATGTTTAAAGAAATAATTTTTTGTTCAATAAACGCAACCAAAACTTTGCAAACATCATAAGCACACACTCCTTCAAAAATATCGTGCATCAGGTCAAAAGAAAGGTTATCTAACATGTTGAAATGTTTTAAGTCATTAAAAATACAATAAGCTTTTACTCCCGTTTCCTTAAAGTTATTTGCAAGGAGATCAGCAGCGTGGTTTTCTGAATTTCTTAGACTGTCGTTATTTTGACAAACATCGTACTGCATTTCAGCCCTTATTCTTGTACAAGCCCTACAAAATCTTTTTGCGTTAAAAAACTGCACGAAACCTAAGACGCTGTTAACAGCCAAATTGTCACCAACAATAAGTCCCAATACAAAATGCACCTTTCTAACTATATTATCTGTTTCAATGTCGATTCCAAATTCCAATATTTTTAGTTGTTCCACTAGGTGGTAAAACGATCGCTCATTGCCGCATTCTTTCAAATCATCTGTGCTTATATAGGCTGCAGAAAAAATGAATTCGACTTTTGACAAAAGATATTTTGGCATCATCGGAAAATGTATATAACAACCACAAATCGAATAAGTGTGGCTGCCAAGAGCGTTGTTGATCTGAAAGTCATCAAGTACATAATGTACGGAACAACTAAAGCAGATTCCAAATTTTTTACAGAATTCCTGAAAACATCGCCACAAGCAAAACTGCTAAGACTACTGTCCCGCAAGCTGCGTTCGATATTCTGTAAGGTATGGTCAAGAAGTTTTGGAATTTGAAAGATAGATCGAAACATAAACGGCAATAGCATAATAATAATATCATTGGATCTTGGTCCTAGTGTGGGGTTTCCCATAAAAATAATTTCAGATATTTTCTCGTCAATAACATACGTTTTTGGATCTTGGTACAAAGTTAGTTTCTTTAAAAGTTGTATTAACCTGTGTTCCGTCCGTATGTCGTCAAAAGGATGCCTACAAAAACTTAGAATATTTTTTAAATCAGAATCTATAACATCTTCATCAAAAAGAGACTCAATTGAATCAGCAATACTGGTAAGTAGAGACGAAACTGATTTTTGAAGTTCAATCACATAAGATCTTGGCAAACAGTTCTTTTCATAAAAACTCAAAGATAGATCAAGGGCTTTTGTTTTTAAATCAGTTATATTAAACGGAACTTTTTTTTCTTCTTAAAGTAATTATTTTGTCCTGTAACAGGTAATTCTGGATGGTTATCAATATGTGTTTTTATACTTAAAGAAATAGCTTCGTTATTATTTGGTTGTGATTGAGGTAATTGCTTATCAATATTTGATTCTAAACTTAAAGGAATGGCTTCATTATTATTTTGTCCTGACTCAGGTATTTGCTTATAAATATTTGTTTTTAAACTTAAAGAAATGGCTTCATCATCACAACAATTAGTCTTATTTTGGCTTAGCTCAGGTATTTTTTTTTTGATTATCAATATTTGTATTTATACTACAGGTTTCATCAAACAAACAATCATATTTGTGCACTTTTTCTAGGTGCTTGCGAAATACAGAAAAACTTGAAAAAATTTGGTTGCATTGCTCTTGCGCACAATTAATTTTAAAGGATGGCTTACTCAGAATATGAACACTTTTTAAATGAATTATTAATAAGTTTACGCTTGGGAGGGATTCATGGCATCGAAAACAAATGAATATTTTAATTTAACTTTATAGAGTTAAGGGCAGATGTAACAGCAGGAGTGTTACAATCAAAAGGTGTTTCAATGCCATAAAAAAATTTTTGGATAAAAAGCCATGATTGTTCACTTACTTTTGGATATTTTGATCCGAAAACATGATAAATCTTTATACAAGCATCAAGACTTTCCACAAAGGAATTGAACTTCATCAAATTTTTATCGAAGTAAACGAAAAAGGATTTAATTGATAGTTCGTTTCCTTCGCAAATCAAAAATGGCTGCACTGTGAGACCTGCTGAGTAGTTTTTTGAAATTATTTCATCCACTTGCAGCTCCAAGTCGTTTAACGACATCAGCAACAGCACGAAACTTGCTTGCGCATCCTCGATTGTTGCCCTCTTAGTTATTTTCCCTTTAATATTTTTGAAGCGAGCGCAGGGTAGAAAAATAGCATTTAGAAGTATGGTAATGAAGTAATCCTGTACATCTGGAAAAAGAATTTTTAGGATAATTTTGAAATGTGTCTTTGCAAAATTTTAGAAAAAAGAAAAAAACCGAAATTAGATCTCAACACTCCCAACGAAACGTGATTTGCGGTTTTGCTAAATTTATAAACAATTTCAAAAATCGTCAAAAACGAAAAAATGGAAAAAAGGGTTTTTTAAAAACGGGATATCTCACGTCAGCTTTAAAGCTTTTTGATTGAAACTTGACAAGTGTGCTTCATATTCATCAAGCTTTCCAAAAATGTCAACATCGCGAGGATCGGATGACTATATCATATAGCTGCCATACGAATGCTATGATTAATTGAATTTGTGAATTGTGAATTAGGCTTACCAGAGCTTTCAAAGTGTTTTATACCAAGACCGAATTCAGCATATATGATATAGTCATCCGATCCTCGCGATGTTGACATTTTTGGTTTCGGTTTTTTTTTATTGGAAAAAAAAGTAGAATTTTGAGCGTGTTCGATTTGAAAAAGAATGACCCATATACTTAAATGGCTAAAATATTAATCCATTTAGACAAATTTTCATCAAAGGGCATAGCAGAATAAGCATACAAAAACTGCCCCCACTCCGATCAGCACCAAATTTAGATATGTTGTTACCATCAAAGAGAAATTCACGCTCCTAAATTTTTAGTCTTCTAATCGCTATTGGAGTAGAGTTACAAGCGTGGAAAGGTAAAACAAAAAACTCGTTTATCTTAAGAACCGCTTAACCGATTTGAATGGGTTAAAAATATGTTATAAGTGTCCACCATAGAACTCAGGAAATTATTTTTGCACATTTTTATTATCAATTCTTAGGCACCAAAAATATTTTTAAAATTTTCCACGAATTTTTTTGAGGTGTTAATCGATTTCAACTCTTATAGTTTTTTGCTGGGTTTTTCAATGAGAAGTCCCTAACAATGTAAAATTTTTGCAGTGACATCGGGAATCATCTTCATAGTAAATACCAATAAAACATGTGAATAGTTTTACAAATATATTTTATAATATTGAGCACACTGTAACTATTCAAACAGAATTGACAGAACATATTCCCTTTTTCCCCTTTTTAAGTTGATTTACTGTGTGCCTAATATGTATAAAATATTAATGAAAAATACTAATTGAACGTTTAATTATATTTCACCATGAGGTACACTTGGGATGTGTTTGCAAAAATTATATGTTGTTAGGGACCTCTTGATTGAAAAACTAGCAAAAATCTGTCGGTGTAGCAAAAGGCTAACACCGTAAAAGAATTATTTGAAAATTTCAATAATTTTTTTTGGGCCAAAGAATTGGCAATAAAAATGTGCAAAAATTATTTTTTGAATTGTACTGTGGACACTTACAACATATATTAAACCCATCCAAATCGGTTAAGCGGTTCCTAAGATAAACGAGTTTTTTGTTATACCTTTCCGCCCTCATAACTCTACTCCAATAGCGATTAGAAGACTAAAAATTTAGGAGAGTGAGTTTCTCATTGATGGTAACAACATATTTAATTCTGGTGCTGATCGGAGTGGGGGCAGTTTTTGTATGCTTATTCTGCTATGCCCTTTGGTTAAATTATTTCCCTGAGGGACCTTAGCTTTATCCTTATTGTTATAATAAGTAGTTGTTAATACAGCCAAATGACAAATGCTGATATGCAAGCACAGAGGAAAAATTTCGATGGCTTACCATTATTTTCACATGTCTTAGCCTTAAGAAGCTGTTTCTTACAAGCCACGTTCTTAATATTCGCCTCATAGTACTTCTGGATCGCTGTTTTAAAGTTATCCCATTGGGATAGAACATATGTCCTTTGCCTGGGTGCAACATTTCAAAGTCAATTTCAATCTGAAAGACACATAAATAATGTTAGACATCTAATATTTTATAATTAGTATTACAACTTACCAAATCAGCGGCTTTGGCGTGTGACAGTTTCGACCAAGCCTGTTAAAAAATCTGCGCTGTTCAGTTCCACCATATCTCGGCGGCGCATAGCGAAGGTTTTTCGCCATAATTCGCAGACTTGCTCCCAGTCTGAACAGTCTCTATTGAGACGTAGCTTAAGAGACGAAGACACAGAGCAGTCCACCTCCAAGGGATCCAAATTCTGGACATCTTTCGCTGAAAAGCTGCTCTCGCTCTCTGGCACGGTTTCCAACTTTAAAAGTTTCGCGCGAAAGCTCTTATACTTCATGAAAAGCCTTCCTTTGGGGCTACCATTTAAAGGTCGAGGTATATAATAGAAATCCTGATTGGAAGATAAAAATTAGTTTTTTTTTTAACATTAGTATATTTGATTAATAAAAATAATATATTACCAATAAATAAATATAAATAAATAATTATTTACCTTCATAGCTTCTTCCAAGGGAAACAATGCTATTATTTCGCTTAACAAAAACTTGAAGTCCGAAATTTTAATTGAAATGTCATTTAAAGCTGCTTCTTCGACAATTACTTTTATTAAAAAATCTCTATGATGGTCAGTCAAATTTTTTTTTTCCTCTGCATATTTTAAAATTGACTTTCCCATGGACGTAGCGTTTAAAATAGTTTTAAGACTCTTAAAATAAAATTCTATTAATCACTAATTACACAAGTTTACAAAAAAAGGCCATTTTTTGCAACAGAGAACTTTGCAACCATTCCTTATGTATTTTTGGCCGCTGAACTCAGATAAATTGTCCGTTTTCTTCCAGCACGTCAGGTTCTCGAGATATTTGCATTAGAGAGGTATCCTTACATTTGGTGGTCGTGTGGCCACATTAAGTGTCCTATTCGAACCAACTTTGTTTTAATGTAAGCTGCATTGAATGACGTGATTTTGCTGATAAGGTACCAATTTTTGGATTTGAACATTAAAAATGTGGGTTTTTTTTAAAAAATCGATTTTTTTTGCAAGTTTAAGAAATTCTTTAAACTTTTCTGCTAATATTAAAAATCTTAGAAAAAAATAGTTGGTAGTCTTTTGCTTCTTTTTATTTTACATATTTTCAGTTTTCCAATATCATTGCGCTTTTAGAAGTTATAGCCCAAAAACTATACAAATTTTCGACTTTTTTTGGACAACGTTTACCGCCAAAATTTCTTGTAGCTTGAAAATAACATGGTAATTATTTTTAAACCAAAGAATGGATATTAAAAAATTATTTAAGATCGATTTTTGAAAATTTTTAGACATTTTAAGGCTTAATATTGTTAAAAAAAATGTTAATATATCACAAAATTTTTTAAGGTTTTTGGACAATAACTTTTAAAATCGCAATGAAATCGAAAAACTGAAAATAATTGAAATAAGAAGAAACAAAGGACTACCAACTATTTTTTTCTAAGATTTTTAATATTAGCAGAAAAATTTACAGAATTTCTTAAACTTGCAAAAAAAATCGATTTTTTCAAAAAACCCACATTTTTAATGTTCAAATCCAAAAATTGGTACCTTATCAGCAAAATCAAAACTTCGTGTTTGGTTTTTCTTTAACGTCATTCAATGCAGCTTACATTAAAGCAAAGTTGGTTCGAATAGGACACTTAATGTGGCCACACGACCAACAAATGTAAGAATACCTTTCTAATGCAAATATCTCGTGAACCTGACGTGCTGGAAGAAAACGGACAATTTACCTGAGTTCAGCGTCCAAAAATACATAAGGAACGGTTGCAAAGTTCTCTGTTGCAAAAAATGGCCTTTTTTTGTAAACTTGTGTTATTTGTTGTTTAAGGGTACTGTATACCTTCAGGTGTCATTTTTTAAAGGTTTACCAAAAATTAGATTACTCAAAAACTATAAGTGGTATTAAGAAGCGGTTTTTTTTCATTTGATAGGTAATCGGTTAAACTAAATTTAGAAATTTTTGTTTTTGTTGTTGTACCTCCGGTTGTTGTTGTATTTCTGTTCAAAGTTAACCAAAAATTTAAGACATAGGCCCATGGTTGCAAAAATTTTTTGAGCACGGATGATCTGAATTTAAAACTGAAGACAGGGTTTTGTTAAGAAATAATGTAATTCTGGTGTGAACTAGGATATTTTGGATCGGTCAATAAATGACGTAGTTATGGGGTTTCAAAGTCAAAATTTCGAAAATCGACTATTTTTTCCCACTGTATTGGTCCTAGCTCCGTTATTTGATGACCGATCAAAAATATCCTAGTTCACACCAGAATGGTGGGTATTAGGAGCAATTTAAGGGAAAGAATTTTAAAATCGGTCAACAGGTACTCTTTAAATCTTTGCAACCATTTTGGAAAAAGTGGTTCCGAGATAATCGCATTTAAAGATTTGACATCTGTTTTCGATGAAATAAAAATTATATTTAATAAATGTATAAATCGGATTTGGTGCATTTGGGTGTTAACTTTCACCGAAAAAAAAGGTTATCAAAATCGGTTAAGCGGTTCTCCAGAAATTTGAGTCAAAGTGCGTCAAGACATGGTAAAAAATAAAATCTGCAAAAATTTCCAAGTAAAATTTTTTTTTTTTTAAATTTTTTTTTTTCCATAATATCGAACATTTTATAAATATTTATAAAGTTTTTGACCAAAAAAATGAAAAAACTAAGTATTTCTAAAAATACTATGGTCGATAAAAACAATTTTCATATAAAAGGGTCGGAAAAAATATATCTTTAAAACTGAGTTTCGGATCAGCTTGAAAGTTTTGCAGGATGTTTATAAGATCCTAATAGAACGTTTAAGCAAATAAAAAAAAAATCGAAAAAAAATTTTTCTGAAGGTATACAGTACCCTTAAATAAAAATAGTTTTACCTGTTTAAGCACCCTTTTTCCGCTGTAATAATCGTTGTCGCGAAGCCAGTGATCCACTTTGGATTCCACGGAAATGGAATCATTTTCGTCGGCAAACTGCAAATAGAAGAAATTTTAAGATTAAAGTGATTAATAATGCAGATAACTATAAATGTCTAAAAAAATGGCATGCGATTGCAAAACTCAAAAACATTCTTGATTTGGCTACCATTTTGATAAACATAATCACTTCAGATTGTTTCCAGAAAAAAAGCTTCTGCCTTAGGTCCATGCGGGGGCCTAAAGCAGGGACCGCTTCCTTCATATCTTCTGCCGTCATATGTTTCAGGTGCTCGTACTTTATACCCGCATCTGTGAATAATGTTTGGAAACATTTAAACATTTATTCAAATAAACTGTGAGACACTTTATATACACATGTGTACAATGTACACTGTACATGTCAAGAAAGTTTTGACACAGGAAAATATTCAAATTTGTCACCCTTTATTTGCCAAAATGGGATTTTTTTCAAATAATACAATTTTGTTTTTATTTTATTCTGATTCTGCATCGTTCTTAGAACAAGTATGCAAAAGAAACAAGTCAATTTAATCTAGTTTCACTTTTAAAAATATGAAAAAAATTGTTTTCTTTCATATTTTTAAAAATATTACAACTAGATTGATTTCGATTATTTTCTTATGCATACTAGTTTTAATAACGATACAGAATCAGAATAAAATAACACAAATTTTTACCATTTAAGGGCCATTTTCTTAAAAGTTGCGGTTAGGTACCGGCCGGTCAAATTTGCCGGGCGGAATAACCTGCCGGTAAGTCATTTGGTTTTCTCAACGAGACTTACCGGCAGGTTCGCCCGATATCGATGGATTGCTATCGCAGCCATAGTGTGGCCAAACACTGTCAACGAATCAGCTGTGTTTGTTTTGGTTTTCTTAATTCTATTGCTGTTGCTGGTTATCATTTAGCAAAAAAAAAATTATATGACATGCTGAATTTGTCAACCTGAATCGTTGAAAAAATTAGACTTCATCCAGAGCATTAAATAATTAGCCCCCTCCCGTACTCTTTTGCTTTATTAACTCGTTGCTCCGTCTAGGATTATGTGGACATGTTGGCCATTGAGGTGATACCGTTCCTGGTGCTGGCAATGCGTGTGGATAGTATTTTCGTTATGGTGCACACGTATCTGAAGTTGGATCTCAATCAGTATGCCACATCAGAAGGCCGTTGGCCTAGTTGATTCTTCGATTTCGCAGACGGCGGGCAGTGAGCTTGCCTGCCTTGCGTTCCATTTAAAATTTTTCGGCGCGGTGGTCAAGACATTTGCCATTGCGGCGGCTGCCATTCTACTGGACTTTCTGTTCCAGGTTGCCGCATGTCTCTTCCTGTCTCACTGCCTGCCTTCCAATTTCATTTCGTGGATGCAACAAATTCGTTTATGGATAAACATTTTGGTTTGCCAATTAGCAAAGTGAATAATTCAAGTGTTTGACACAGCTGTTGTCTATCGAGTGAAAGTATCGATAGTTTTATCGAAAGTTGCCGGCCGGTTAAAATTTGACCCCATCGTGAGGCTGCGGTTAAAGTTGCCGGCTGGTTTTCGCCAAAGACAGCATGAGACACTCAAATTCGGCTAACCCGCCGGTAAGTTTGACTAACCGGAGATTGAGAAAATGTGCCTAAAGAAAGCCGAAGTTTTTGCAAAAAAAACGAGCGAACAAATTTTTATTATTTCCTGTGTCAAAACACTTTCTCGACATACTGTACGTACATGCAAACATTCACATACATACATATATATGTGAACTTCAGTCAGCCAAAGCATCGCTTGGACACTGATTTTTGCATATGTATGTATGTATGCACACCCAAGCCGAAAATCAAACGAGCATTACAACAAAAACAAATGCTAGCATGCACATATTTTGTTTATTATAATGCGCGTTTTTTTCGGCTTGGGTGTGCATACATACATACATATGCAAAAATCAGTGTCCAAGCGATGCTTTGGCTGACTGAAGTTCACATATGTATGTATGAGTGTATGATTGTGTGATCTACGCAAATTTTTCTTTTTTGTGCGTATGTAGCATGCACACTGGGTTTTGCATATGTATGGATGTACATATATATACACACACACTCAAGCCACAAATCAAACGCGCATTACAAAAAAAAACCGCAACAACACATACATATGTACAAGCATTTGCACAATTAACTTAAACTCACCTGCCAAGTTTTGCACACCATGGTGCAGGTTGTTTTCTTCGCACCACTTTTTTAGTCTCTCGTCCGCCATATTAATTTTTCCACTTTTCCACTTAACACTTCTTTACTTCACAAGGGTCACAGCAAGAATGATGCCAAGCCAAAAATCGCTCGATGCTGCTGGCAAAAGGCAGATCAAACAAGGATGAGAGAGGCAAAGAGAGCGAATTTGCTTTTGCTCTCAGGTTGTTCGCTATCTCACTCTCTCAATTGGTGTTTACGTTCGATTCGTGCCAAATACAATCCTTTTTGGAATGAAATGTGCCCACTCGTGCTTAAAAATTTATTCTTACTGTCGGGATCAATTCACACTTTTTAGGCGTGAAAAATTCCCGGCATTTTTTTTTCTGTGTATGCTATCTCCCCCGTCAGTTTAAAAGCTATAGGAAAAACTTTTTTGTTTTCAATGCTATCACTCCCAATCTTGTTACTGGTCAATATTATATGCTAACACATAATTCTGCCAAGTATGATGTAAATCGGATGACTATAGCATATAGCTGCCATAGAAACGATCGGTCGAAAAAGTAGTTCTAATGAGAAAAACTTTTTTGTTTTTAAAATTTTGTCAAAATTGTGGTGCCATATAACAAACTGGCAGGCAGATATCATGCTCCAAGGGTATATAAACTTCGGTCCAGCCGAAGTTAGCTTGCCTCTATTTTTTTTTATTTATTGCGCGAGTTACCGTATATACCACTGGCTACCATGGTTGGTATGGTTGGATTATATATATTACATCACAGAAAAGAAGAAGAGAGGAAGCAACGACAATATAGCAGAGAGTAATTAATCAAGTAGTCGTCAGTTGGAGACAATTGTCAAGAACAATTGTTTTCGGAGACACACACAAAATATTTTATAACAAATAAATCAAAATCTGTAAATCTAAATTCGTTGAAAACAGTGAGTGTGCTTGTGGGAGGGAGCAGCCTGGTGTCCAACTATAACTGGCGCAGCCGGTAGTCCTCACCCCGTGTTGCGACCTTGGTGCATCTCACATTTGGTGTGAAAATGCAGAAACATGAAGGTATATCATGTCGAGTTTCAACATTATGTAATAAGGCGGAAGGAAGAAAATGCTGGAGATTTTTAGCCCAATTCGTCGCAACACGTTGAATTTTACTTCATTGAGGGTGAGCTACAAGAATTAATCGGGGGACTATATGGCCCAGGTTGAATGACAATCCCTTTACAAGTGTTACTCTCTGTTACATAGACACACACATACATACATGTGAAACTTGTATACACATACCCAGTCGGACTTTGCAGCATGTGCTTCCCAAAATAAGTACATTTTGTGGCATGAAATTTCAGGGAAATAGTCACTGCATAATTTTTATGCATGACATTAGCGCATTTATCATCATGAAAACTCACACGTTCTTTTCTCAGGTATTCGTAAGGCTAAAAGTCGGCCTATCGTAAAACGGTTAAGTCTCTCTTAGTCGTGGGATGAGCACGAAGTAGAAAAACGAAGTCAGCTCAGAACGCTTGGCGAACGTTGACCAAACGAGAGACAGAAGAGCGAAAAAAATTCTTAAGTCAGTGTGATTTCGGCTTATGCAGAAAAAAGACGTGTTCCCAGAGAATATATAAATTTTTTTTTTCAATTATAAATGCGCAATACATTATTGGTGAGTATCGAATTTAGTTACATCTACGGACTCAATAGCACTAAAGTAATATGATTATCATTAATTTGTCATTATTAATCAGTTTTATTACTTAAAACAGGTCATTCCTGCAGAAACGATAAGCAACAACTCTTTTAAAGGCCAATTCACTAACAATCATCCCCACCATTAATAACCAAAAGCATCATGGCGAACATCAATAATAATAATAATAGAAATAAACAAAAATAGTTGTTGGTTTGTATATTAAATTATTTGTTAATAAAAATTGCAAATAAACTCAAATGTAGTTAAGTTGATTATGGGGGTGACATTTTACTAAAAGGCATGCAAAAAACATGAATTCGTAAGCTGACGGTCAGGTCTTCCTCCCTACGATATACAAAGTCAGTGAATCTGAAGTACTGAGTTCGTAAGGAGAAACGCGGAACCCGAAGGCTGGTGCGTGACGTCACCCAAACGGTTAACGGTTACAACAACAACCCCTGAGTTTCACGGCGTTTCTTAAGACAAACGAAGCGGAACCTTCAGATTTTCTCATGCCTTCTGACGTGACAAGTTGGCATGAAATATGGACATCTGTCATGCGTCCAAGTCCGACTGGGTTGCAGCATGTGCTTCCCAAAATAAGTACATTTGGTGGCATGAAATTTCAGGGAAATAGTCACTACATAATTTTTAGGCATGACATTAGCGCATTTATCATCATGAAAAACTCACACGTTCTTTTCTCAGGTATTCGTAAGGCTAAAAGTCGGCCTATCGTGAAACGGTTCAGTCTCTCTTAGTCGTGGGATGAGCACGAAGTAGAAAAACGAAGTCAGCTCCGAACGCTTGGCGAACGTTGACCAAACGAGAGAGAGAGAAAAGCGAAAAAAATTCTTAAGTCAGTGAGATTTCGGCTTTTGCAGAAAAAAGACGTGTTCCCAGAGAATATATAAAAAATTTGTTCAATTATAAATGCGCAATATATTGTTGGTGAGTATCAAATTTAGTTACATCTACGGACTCAATAGCACTAAAGTATTATAGTTATCATCAATTTGTCATTATTAATCAACTTTGTTACTTAAAACAGGTCATTCCTGCAGAAACGATAAGCAACAACACTTTTAAAGTCCAATTCAGTAACAATCATCCCTACCATTAATAACCAAAGGCAGGCAATGGCGAACATCAATAATAATAATAGAAATAAACAAAAATTGTTGTTGGTTTGTATATTAAATTAATTGTTAATAAAAATTGCAAATAAACTCAAATGTAGTAAAGTTCTTTATGGGGGTGACATTTCACTCAAAGGCATGCAAAACACATGAATTCGTAAGCTTACGGTCAGGTCTTCCTCCCTACGATATACAAAGTCAGTGCATCTGAAGTACTGAGTTCGTAAGGAGAAACGCGGAACCCGAAGGCTACCGCGTGACGTCACCCAAACGGTTAACGGTTACAACAACAACCCCTGAGTTTCACGGCGTTTCTTAAGACAAACGAAGCGGAACCTTCAGATTTTCTCATGCCTTCTGACGTGACGAGTTGGCATGAAATATGGACATCTGTCATGCATCCAAGTCCGACTGGGAAGTTACGTGGTTTAAAATCTACATGGTATATGTAGAAAGATACGAATAAGGGGAATAACTACATGAAATATTTGCTCTCATTCTTCTATCGTCATTGAAACGTAATGGTTGTGTTGACTGCAAAATAAAAAACCTTATCTACAATGGAAAAAAAACCAAAAAAAAAAAAAATTAAAATTTTGACTGCCGCTTATAAATTTAATAAAGTTGGAGCATATATAAACATTTGTATATTGTGTGTACAATGTACACTGTACATGTGTACATACACATGTCTACTAGTTTCTGAATAAAATATATTGTAATGTAAGTAGCAGTATGTTGTAAAATTGTTATACCCCAAAAATGACCAGCAAATGCTTTACATATATACCTATATTGGAATATGTGCATTTTGCAAGGGTTAATTAAAAAAAAAAAAAAAAAACCGCTGCAATCCCACCTAAAGAAACCTCACATTTTTATACACAGAGGTGCGTACGCAGGAGCATTGTATGTGAAGACAACGCACAGTGGTCGGACTTGTATGGAAGTATGCGACAAAAATAGTTATACGTGTCCTCCAGGTTTATAATTTAAACTGTAAGCCTTTAACAATAGGATAAAGCTATTTTGAAAAAATTGGGCGTGGTCATACGCCCATACCACCCATTTACATATATATACCTATATTTTGAATAAAATATCATTTCTTAAAATACTTCTGTACACTAAAATTATTACCAGAAATAATAAAGAAAATATTAAAGTGCATTTTAAGAACAAAGTAATTAATTAATCCTCAAATAATTCAAAATCAGACTCTTTCAATAAAGTATTTTTTTTGCAAGGTAATTTCCGTAATCCACTTATGAGAGGAACTGAACTTAGTTGTAATCTATTTAGTAGTTCTGAGTTAGTTGCGGATCGCGAGATTTTTCTAGTATGTTGAAATCAGTATTTTTTTAAATCTTTTTTTAGCCTCTGCATCTTTCTCAGAGAGCTCTCCAATCGATACTAATGCTCTATTAATAATGCCATTTAGAGCCAACCACTTTTGAAAAATTAACTTGTACGAAATGGTGCATTGAAAATAATTGCCTGTTGCCAATTCAAATGAACAAAAATTAACATTAGAAATAGTTAATAAAACGCAAACGAATTTGGCATTTACTGCACATATAACAATAACATACACATACCAGAGCACATAACATGGAAAGCACAAACAATAAAACACAAATACCTGCTGCATTCGGATCAAAACATTATGACGCTGGGCAGCTCCGGGCAGCTGATTCTTTTTCTATTTTAATCTATTACACAGTGCTACAGTGCGAAATAACCTGGGTATTGGCATAGCCTACGCTGTAGAGCAGGTCGCGTATAGCACTTCCTCATACTTGGTTTTCCTCGGGGACCCCCAAAATCTGAAGTTATGGCCCAAAAACCGCTTTTTGCTATTTTACCTCACTTAAATAGATATAACTCGCGAATGGACTGTCTGATTGCTCATAACCTTATCAATTCCGATAGCGACGAGAGGAATCTAATACATTTTAGTCAATGGTTTGACTAATTTAACGCGATGGCTGAGTAATGCGGCTTACAGATCTGGCATTTTCCATTTTTTTTGAGAAATTTGTACTTTGACCATTACTGGTTTAACTATTTTATTCTATGCGATTTTTCCTTAAAGTTTGTAGTAAAAGCCCATTTAATTCTCCGTCGAACGGTTGTTGTCCCAATGAATTTGGATACCGTTTGACGAAGTTATTCGCGCATTTCTAAGTACACCTCGACAATCTAGTATTTTTTTTAGTGTGCTAACATATTTATGTTTGCTTTCACATAATTGCCCCTAAAAGTAAACTCAGTTTTGATTTGGCGCCAGATTCAAATAATATTTTTAAATACTTAAAATGCAAATATATATAAACTTCCATGTATCAAAATTTTTTCGCAAATATTAACGGTCTCTGAATACTGTTATCTAGCTTTAAAATAAATTGAGCTTTACTGAGTAGATGTGGGCTGCAAGTGGTTGTTATTATTTTTTAATGAGCTGAAATTGGCATATTAAACAAAAGAGCCGTGCACAGCAAGAATCGTATACTGGTAGGCACGGTTAAGGCTTGTGAAAAGCAGATTGCTTTCGTGGCGCAAGCCTTGGCCACGCCTGGACATATCCGGTCTAATGCAGAGAATTTAGCTGCGGGTTCTATTTCATGATAAACCCCTTTGGTACCTAAGAAATTACTTTTCAAGTCCACAAACCAAGGCCCAATGATAACTGTCTAACCACGATTGTAGAGAACCGCGATAAAATACCATGGATGACCAATGATGAAGAATATAAAAATCACTATAACAGGATGGACGAACCATTGTCTCCAGCTCGCACGGAACAGAAGCGACTGTCGGGCAGTAATAGCAGTGGCCGAGATCGTCAGGCATATGTGGTTTAAATTTCGGGCCAAAAAAGCTGGTGCTGCTAAAATTCCTGCTAAAGGCCTGTATCCAGCACTGCGGAAAATTCCTGTCAGGAATTTGCTAATTATTTCTTGCGTGTGTGGAACATAACTAAACCAGTGTGACCATTTACCTAAAGGGTGAAAGGTCACTCTGATTAAACAGCTGTTAAGCACCGTTAACTATTTGAATTAAAATAAATTTGAAAAAAAAGTATTTTTTGGAGGAAGCATGCTGCTCGGAGACGGTGCTACATACTTTATACTTGGTAATGATAGGACGATAGCTGAGCATGACACTTTGCAGTGTGCCCCGGATGGCGCAAAACATCCCTGCAGCATGTTCTTAACTGCATTACTTTATAATGCAATCATCTCCAAAGTAATATGACCTCTTAGTTATACGCCAATCAAATGAAGTTTTTCATTGTCGGATAGAAGATTGCCAACTCAGTGGCTGGATCAGAACCTGGGCTTTGGTCGATGGGCGAATCGCTGGAACATAGCCGTTAAACGTTCAAAGAGTCAACACGAAGGCTATATATGAGACCCGGAAAAGTAGCTTGAGTGCGACTCCTAGAATCAAGAGTTCCATATACGGATAACGCCTTTTAATACCTTGGCGTGTCTGAACCGCCGCTTGACCAGGAAAGTCCATGTGACTCGGGCAGTGGCTACGGTTGCAGCTAATGGCATTAGAGCTCCCTTGGCTTCTTAAGCCTCGTTGCGGTGGATCTGGGCTATCCCGTTATGGGGTACGGCATGATCCACTGCCCTTAAGAAACTAGAGTCACCTACATATGTGGGCCTCTGGTATGAGAGGCATACAACTACATACATATATATCGCGGTTTAGACGCCTTGCCATTATGCGCTCAAATTAATATGCACACCTGCAGGTATCATGACCACTTGGTGCACCACTCTAATAGATTTGCCTATGATCTGGCGACACACAGATTAAGAAAGCGTCTTAATTGACCTATGGAAAGCGTCCCTCTGGCGGTCTCATCAATTTGGCATAAGTGTGCCCTTGGCACCATCCCCTACCAATCCTTGCACGCTGATGGTTCCCCAGCCAGATGACAGCTCATAACAAACAAATATAAAAGCATATCCCCAAAATTTTCGCTCGTGACATCCAAAATAATTGTTGACAATATATTCCTGCGCTGTGTGTCAGCTGTTCTCGCCATCCACAAACGCTATCGATAGGCCAACTATCGATAAGAAAATGTGGATTACGTTCATGTTGCTGGATACACAAGCAAGGAAAACGCAAACTAAAAATTCCTGCCACAGTTTTTTTTATATGAAGTTTGACAGGAATTTTTAGTTTCCGCGGTGCTGGATACCCGGCTTAAATTGCTGAAGACTGGTGAAATATTATTAACATCTTTACTTTTAAAAAGAAAACTGTTGAATACATTTTGTCAACCATTGAAAATTAATACTATATACTTATAAGCGAGTTAAAGTCGCCCATACTGCACTTGCTGCACTGTGTGCTTATGCGGGCTGACACTCTTGGATTTATTTGTTTTAACTCACTTCAAATCGAGCCAATTACATAATTTATTATGCGCTGAGTTTTTAGACAGGATAACGGGACGGGCGTCGCGGCCGAAGCGATCTATGCATTACCCATTGCTGCTTAAGTGCAAGCTGATGTCACTTTCTTCTCATTTTTACCTGGCGCGGTCCACTTTGGTTTTTATTTGGTATTTAATGGTTCGTCCATACTGTTATAGTGATTTTTATATTCTTCATCATTGGTCATCCATGGTTTTTATTTTAATAATAACAACCACTTGCAGCCCACATCTACTCAGTATAGCTCAATTTATTTTTAAGCTAGATAACAGTATTCAGAGACCGTTAATATTTGCGAAAAATTTTGATACATGGAAGTTTATATATATTTGCATTTTAAGTATTTAAAAATATTATTTGAATCTGGCGCCAAATCAAAACTGAGTTTACTTTTAGGGGCAATTATGTGAAAGCAAACATAAATATGTTAGCACACTAAAAAAAAATACTAGATTGTCGAGGTGTACTTAGAAATGCGCGAAAAACTTCGTCAAACGGTATCCAAATTCATTGGGACAACAACCGTTCGACGGAGAATTTAATGGGCTTTTACTACAAACTTTAAGGAAAAATCGCATAGAATAAAATAGTTAAACCAGTGATGGTCAAAGTACAAATTTCTCAAAAAAAATGGAAAATGCCAGATCTGTAAGCCGCATTACTCAGCCATCGCGTTAAATTAGTCAAACCATTGACTAAAATGTATTAGATTCCTCTCGTCGCTATCGGAATTGATAAGGTTATGAGCAATCAGACAGTCCATTCGCGAGTTATATCTATTTAAGTGAGGTAAAATAGCAAAAAGCGGTTTTTGGGCCATAACTTCAGATTTTGGGGGTCCCCGAGGAAAACCAAGTATGAGGAAGTGCTATACGCGACCTGCTCTACAGCGTACGCTATGCCAATACCCAGGTTATTACAATTTTTGGAAATTTGTAGCACTGTGTTATTATTAACAATGAATAGTTATAAACATAAGCATCGGAATCGATCGACATCACAACTAAAAGCTTAAGGGAAAGTACAAACAGTAAACGAAAAACACTCACAAAAGGTCATTTATGATTTTCTTTTGTTTTATACGATGTACCACATTAAACAATGTGTTAAATAATTCAAATCCTACTTAATACCTGAATAATATCCATAACCGAATAATATCCATATCATTAAGAAGCTATTGGACTTTGAATTTGTTAATTTGATTTCTTTTAACTTTTTTGTCACTTTAAGCCTAGTACGGAGGGCGTTCGAGTTTTCCTTCCAGAAATTTGCCTGATATTCCTTTTTGTGGAATGTAAAAGGCAGTGTGACCAGATAACATTAAAAAATATACCGAAAACGGAAAATAAATAAATTGGCCAGCTGATATGTGTTTTGACCTAACTATAAGATTTAAATAAAATGAAGCGCTTTGCACAACATGGATGAAGTTGCAATTGCAGTGGCAGCTGTTAAGCTGAAGAATGTGAACAAGACTTCAGAATTGGATTTGCCTGTTGCCAAGAATCTAATGGTCTGCACGAGGCCGGATAAGTCCAATTATAATTGTTTTATTTCCATTTGGAACATCATTCCGGGCGAGGACCCCACTCAGGTGCACATATCGCTGCAACTAAAGATGGCTCAATTTATGCATTGGGACGTGCCCTCCAACATGACAAGATTCCAACATTGCGCAACTGCTTCCCAAACACTTGTTGTAAGTGCGGTGTCCAGTTGCTTGTCATTCGTGATGTCCCACAATCACGCATTGTTTTTTACTGCTTCAATTAATGCTTTTTTGTCGTCATAACTAAAATTTTTGTACTTTTGCCTAGCATTTTGAAAATTGACACAAGGAATAAATGACTGCACAATATCTCTTGAAGGAATATCAGCTGTTCGATACAGTCCACACGGTTCGCCGATATGGCAACTCTTAAAATTCCTTGTGTGTATTCCTTGGCTTTCTGCGTACCAAACATCAGAATGAGGCAAGGAAAAATTCCTTAAGCAATTTTTTTTATATGGAGTTTGACAGCAGAAGGAAAATTCGAACGCCCTCCGTACTAGGCTTTAAGACAAAACACAACGCACTGAAATGCGTAGCACGAGGTCAAACTTTAAGGGATTTTTTCACAGAGAGCGAATGGTCACACTTAAAAAACCCGTATGTTTCAAAACGATATTTTATTTATGATACGATTGACATGCTTCAAAGTGTAAAATTTTGATTTCGGTTTTTTTATTTTTGTCGTATGGTAGCGACCACTGTGCAACGCTCACAACTTTACAACAATTGGAAAGCATTCATACAAGGCGAGAGAAGACCACGTCATCGATGAAAAGACTTCGCTTGGACCTTGGAAAATCGGCATGTGACAGGCTACACGAATGACAGTTCAATACGTCTAATTTTCCCACGTCATTGCTTTGCTTTTCATCAATCGATTACATGCAATCTACGCTTAATATCGGCAACCACATTAAAGGCGAAAAAAAAAACAAAAAATATTTATAAAATATAACACATATTACAATATTTAAATCATAAGTAAGTGAATGGACATACGTGCTTACCAAAATCCATAGAAACATAATATACTTAATCAAATAATTTAATTTGAATCGTTTTAATAATCCAAATCTTACCCACAGATTACAACTGGGTAACTCGTTAACATTGATAATCATTTATTACCAATTAAGTCTTTAGATTGGAGCTTTATAAAAAGTAACCTAATTCTTCACTATGCTGATAAAAGATCTGAAACATCACTGATAATGGATTTGCATAACTTACGTCAGAATAGAAACACATTTGAGGAATTTTATAGTGAGATTATCGAAATTCAATCAACTCTTTGTAATAATGTGTTGATTCACGAAGAAAATGAATATGTGGTGAATGCAAAAAAGGATTTATATGCTGCAATGTGCCTAAACATATTTTTATCTGGATTGAGAGACCCATTAGGAGTTACAGTTAGAGCGATGAAACCCCTCACTTTAGCTGCTGCACTAGATTATTGCGTTAAGGAACAAAACATATATTATCAACGCAAAAATTCATTTAAGGAGTTTAAATATAGACAACACCAAAATACCTTTTATAACAGATCAAATTACAAACAAGAAAACAAAAACAAATACAATAACATCTCAAATAATGAATACAATCAAACAACTTCTTCAAGTAACAGACCATCTCAGAGTTACGCCACACAAGTCAATCAAAATGGTAATCAGTAGACCTCGGATTTTGCATATTTGCATATTTTTAAAGGATTAAGATAGGAAAATACTGATGACACCAAAGTTCGTTTCATTAAAAATAGAGTTGAAAACTACAGGCATATTTTACTTTTTTTGCATATTTGCATATAATGCATATGCACAATATATGCCAAAACATGCAAAATATGCAAAATATATGCAAAATATGCAAAATATATGCAAAATATGCTAAACATATGAAAAATATGCAAAAATTTCCTATGTTAAACAAATCAAAAAATAATCTAAATCTGATTCAAACGGTGGTATATATATTGAAATTTTAATTATTGCCAGATTTTTAAGTAGAGCAAATGATACTTAACAAATTTTATATGTTTAATAATTATTTAAAATAATTGGAATTACAATAATCCACAACCCTAGCAGAAAGCGGAATTGAAAACGAAACCTCTGCAGCAATTTATTTATTACAAGCATACAACAAGCGCGACTGCAACCAAAGGACACCCATTCGACAGAGCATTGCCTGCTTCATCAGAGGCCCGTGGAGGACTTGCTTTTTGCCCACTGGATCACCTAATATTGATTGTCTGTCTGAGTGAGCAAATAACAAAAACAAATTGTAAACAAACGCTGAAGCTCGAAGAAATTGATACACCCACACGTCAGCTGGCCACTTGGACTTTGGACTTCGAAAATCTTCTAAAACTGCCTAAGGCCTTATAAGCTTAGCTTGGCACGTTCTAAAACCAAAACTTTTTAATTCTGTTGTAAAATAAAAATATAGCATAGCTTTAGGCAGCAAATAGGGCGCGAAATTCAAATGGCCACTTTACTCAGGACTCCACCACCCGCCACTCACCCTGCGTCTGCGACAGGTGTTTCGCATTCGTCTAATACACCGGACCAATCACTTTCCACACCATCTAACCCATTTACACATGTAGATAAAAGAAAACGGTCAGATTTGTCGCCGGATTGTGATTTTGCGACTCTTATGGGAGCAATTCAGAGCATTGGAGAGAGAATGGACACCAACTTAAAGAACCTAAGCAAAGCAATGGCAACGAAGGAGGACATGGAAGATATCAAAACGCATCTCGGAGGAATAACCCAAAAAATTGAAAACTTGAAAACCGAAAATAAAGAGCTAAAAGCAGAACTAACCCAGTTGAAAGCAGATAGGGAGATGGATAAGAGAGAACTAAACAGGCTGGTTAACATCAGCAAAGAAAAAAACCTTACAGTCAATGGTATACAAAAAGATTTGGCGACAAAAGAGGGCGTGGAAACACTTTTCCGCTCGAAAATGCAGGTACCCAGAGCCCAAGTAAGGGAAACCCGGATTGCTTTTGAACGAAGCAGCAAAGTGGGCTTAATTGTAGAAATGGAGACTGCTGAAATGGCCAACGACATTTTAAAAAATACTAGAAAACTAGCTGGAAGCTCGGTTTTCATAGAAAAAGATCTCAGCTTGAAGAAACAGGAGCAGAAGTCGGTGTTGCTGCAGCTCAAAAGGGAACTGGTAAACGTCAACAACTCCTACAAAGTGTTCGTCAAAAGCGACGCGATTAATGTCAATGGCAGATGGATGCATTTCAACAACCATAAAACTTTAGTGAGCAAAGGGCAGCCAGCTGAAGCGGAATTAAAAGAGCTGTACGGTAGAGAACTTCTTATGGAGGGCATAAATTACGAAGCACTTTTCACCAAAGCTAAAGAGTCAAAAAACGGCCCAATGTAAAGAAAAGGAATAATAGAAGGTAAAATAATTTAAATAATGTAACCAAACTTAGTCTTAACATATTAGTATATAACATTGCAGGCTTAGTCAACAAACTTAAACAGTCCCACTTTCTTAAATTTATAAATCAGCACATTATTATTTTAGTTGAGACATTTGCCGAATCCCATTTGGAAGATTACGAGGCCTATTTTAAAAACTACGTGCTTCTGTGCGAGCCTGCAATCAGAACGAGTACTAGAGGCAGAGCAAGCGGAGGCGCTTTGTACGGAATCCGAAAAGAGCTCGAGCAGAACGTAAATTGCGTATTTAGCAAGGTCCAAGAACTTAATGTTATTCGGATAAAAATTTTTTTAAATTTTTGCCAGCTTTTATCATATAAGCCGCAGCATCCGTTAAGAGCAACAAGATTTTAGATTCATTCCCGTGTGGCCACAGTACACGAATGCTGTCGTTCACAAATCGAGAAACAGTTGCATTATTTACTTCTTCCAACTGTTTACACGATAATAAAAATGAGCATGAAGATTCTTTATCACTCAATACTCCTATAATCAAATTCGCGACATATCGCCCTTGTTTGTCCGTTGTTTCGTCCAGTGAAATCCAAAAGCTTTCGTCTTTGATACTGTCTCGAATTTTTTGGATTGATTCTTGGTAGCATTTATCCAAGTAGCTCTTTCTGAGAGTACTTTCATCTGGAATTGGTTGTCCTGTGTACACTAATGGGCATAATTATTTTGACCAAAAAAAAAACTTAAATAAACCATTATATCTCTTCAACAAAAAATCCTAAAATTTTGAAATTTATATCGGATACTGGTATAAAAGTAAGCTTTCAATTTAACATAAGTAGTACACAATCGGCTGCTTAGGTTAGAAAATATAAATCAAATGTGAAAATGGGGTTTGGCATAAGTATTTTGACAAGAACCGCACAGAACAGCACAGAACCCCAAATGGTAAAAGAATGATTGTTTCTAGACCATTTTTTCACGCTGAACCCGAATCTGGCCTTAGAAATTAAATATCTCTAATGGATTAACTGTAAAATGGACATAAAGATGCAAAAATATGGCATATTTGCGCATTTTCCCAGGACATTATGTCCTAGAAACGGTATTATTTTTTAAATTTGTAAATGTCAAGTTAAAGTACTCAGTTTTATCTGAAAATTGTAGTTCAACCTTTCCTCAGTTTCATAAGATATAAGTTCGTTATCGATCTGCAAAGTATGGCCGATTTGCATGCAAATTTAATTTTTAGTACTAAGCTACTGATTTACAAGCATATCGGCCATACTTTGCAGATTATGAAAAAAAGAAAGTCCGAACTACAATTTTCAGATAAAACTGAGTACTATAACTTGGCATTTACAAATTTAAAAAAAAAGTCCGTTTCTAGGACACAGGATCCAGGCAAAACTGGCAAATAAGTCATTGTTTTGCATTTTTATGTCCATTTTACAGCTAAACCATTAAAGATATGGAATTTCTAAAGCCAGATTCGGGTTCAGCGTGAAAAACTTGTCTAGAAACAATCATCCTTTTACCATTTACGGTTCTGTGCTGTTCTGTGCGGTTCTTGTCAAAATACTTATGCCAAACCCCATTTTCACATTTGATTTATATTTTCTAACCTAAGCAGCCGATTGTGTACTACTTATGTTAAATTGAAAGCTTACTTTTATACCAGTATCCGATATAAATGTCAAAATTTTAGGATTTTTTGTTGAAGAGATATAATGGTTTATTTAAGTTTTTTTTTTGGTCAAAATAATTATGCCCATTAGTGTATTTTTTTAAAAAATTATTAAATGTAGCATTGCTAAGCACATTCCACGGTATATTTCCCGCAACCAACGCAGTACATAAGTCCATTTTAAATTCATTGTTGGAATTATCTGAAAAGGTGCTGGACGTGTTGCGCATTTTCGTCGTTGTTGTTATTTTGACCTTTTGTGAAGTGAAGTAGCAATATGCTGCTGCAATTGAAATTTTTTTCGCAAGGAATCTAAAATATTCAATCCATTAGAACGTACTATTAATTTAACAATTAGAAAAAATTAGAAATTCGTAAACAAATTTAAAAATTGGTTTGCTTAAGCCTGAATATTAAAAACTTTACCTTTTTGTCGCAAGTTTTACAAATTATATTTTTGCCATCAATTTTAAAGCACTTTTCGGATAAGCTGTTGAACCATTTACCTATCAAATTTTTCTTATATTGGTTGATTTTCGGCATTTTATTTGTTGGAAAAATAACTTGTTTGTTTTAAGATTTAAATTTTGCTTCTCGCTGATCACCTCTTAGATACAGAATGAAAGTAATTATATAATTTTTTATTAGTTGGTTTCACGTTTGTTTGCAAAGCCAGCTAGATTAAATAATTCTAAAAGAAAACATTCCTCTATATTGCTCGCATTTTAATATTTAGCGAGGTGAGTTCATTTTTTCAGGGAAATTCGTTTGCATAAATTATGCATATTTTGCATATATTTTGCATATTTTGCATATATTTTGCATATTTTTGGCATATTTGCTTGCATATATTTTGCATATTTTCGATATGCATTAAAATTTGTTGTATTTGAATGATAAAAGGTCTAAATACAAAGTTTGGTACCAATCTGATGAAAATTATGGAAGTATGCAAAATCCGAGGTCTAGTAATCAGGATCGAAACAATAGGACATATTCTAGTAACCCTATAGTAAAACGCAATCAAACATCCAATGACAAGACGCAGACATTTAATTCATATCACTCTAACCCATTATTTGATAATAATAGCGGATTTTCCAAGCTTAGATCAGGCCAAAGACAACAGCATAACCAACAGTCAAAAGGTACATTTGATTCCGAATTATATAATCAATCTAAGTCAACACATGAACTTACGAATTTTCAAGATGGACGACATTTTTATGTATTAGCCTCAAACCAACTGGATACCTAAACTCACGAAAATTCGGTTGAGAATTAATTTTCATAATGACATCTGCCGCATCGAATAAACCATTTAAATTTTTAATCGACACGGGTGCTACCTCATCATTAATATCATTATCCATGCGAGAAAATAACTATAAAAACAATCCTAAAATATCATACAATTGATAGTTATACATTACTACCAATATTTTCGGAATTTAATATACAAGGTACTTTTAAATATCTTCTCTTTAAGTTTCACGATTACTTTGATGGTCTCTTGGGCATAGATTTTCTTAATCATGTAGGTGCCAACATAGACTTAGTTAATGGAGTTTTAAAAACACCTAGCGCTAGCATAAATCTCTTACGGAAGCGTAACATGTGTTGTGAAGCTCTAAAGATTCCCCCTATGATGAAAGTGCTAGTTAGTCTACCAGTCGACACAGATAATGGAGACATATTCTTAGAAGAAACATGGATTAGAAGTAATGTTGTGTTATCCGAAGGTCTTTATAAAGCTGAGAACGGGTTATCTTTAATAGAAATAACAAATATAAGCGATAACGAACAAACCATTTTGATTGAAAATCCTTTAAAAGTTTCAAAATACTCGACATCTGAATTTTATGAAATTAATGCAATCGAACCAGCATCTAAAGAAACAAATGATAACTTTATAGATTTTATGTCAATACTTCAAATTGATCACGTAAACAATGAATAAAAACATAGACTACTGGAACTTCTCAAAAAAAATAAAGATGTGTTTTTTATAGAAGGTCAACCTCTTACATTCTCTGACGAAGTGAAACACAAAATTTATACTATAAAAGAAGCACCAGTTCACGTAAAATCTTATACATACCCATATGCTCATAAAGAAGAAATTTATAAACAAGTTTCACAAATGTTACAACAGGGTATTATTAGACCAAGCCATTCACCATGGAGTGCACCTGTTTGGATAGTCCCTAAGAAATCTAATGATAAAACCAGAAAGTGGAGACTTGTAATTGATTACAGGAAACTTAATGAAAAAACTATCTCGGACAAATATCCATTACCTAGAATAGACGAGATCCTAGATAAATTAGGAAGATGCTTATATTTCACGACCTTTGATTTAGCCAATGGCTATCACCAAATTGAAATGGATCCGAAAGACATTTTAAAGACGGCTTTTACAGTGGAAGGTGGACATTATGAATTTTTAAGAATGCCTTTTGGTCTTAAAAATGCACCATCCACGTTTCAAAGGGTTATGGACAACGTTCTAAGAGATTTATTAGGCAATACTTGTTTGGTATATCTAGATGATATCATCATATTTTCTACTTCCTTGCAAGAACACATTCTAAAACTCGAACAAGTTTTTACCAAATTACAAAACTCCAATTTTAAAATTCAACTTCATAAATCTGATTTCCTAAAAAAAGAGATTACTTTCCTGGGTCATGTAGTTACAACAAATGGTATAATGCCAAACCCTGATAAAATAAAAGCTGTGCAAGAATTTCTCATACCGAAAAACCCCACTGAAATCAAATCATTCCTTGGTCTCTTAGGATACTATCGTAAGTTTATTAAAGACTTTGCGAGACGTACCAAACCATTAACCAATTGCCTTAAACAAGAAAACAAAATCGTAGTAAATAAAGAGTATGTTGAATGTTTTGAAAGTTGCAAAACGTTTTTATGTAATGACCTGATTTTACAATACCCAAATTTTTCTAAGCCTTTCGTTCTCACGACAGACGCAAGTAGTTTTTCATTAGGTGCTATTCTCTCGCACGGCAGAATTGGTAGCGACAAACCAATATGCTATGCCAGCAGAACCTTGTCTGATTCTGAAATTGCTTATTCCGTAACTGAAAAGAGCTTTTATCTATTGTTTGGAGTACAAAATACTTTCGGCCTTACTTATTTGGTAGAAAGTTCCAAATAGTTACAGATCATAGACCACTGACTTGGCTCATGAGTCTAAAAGAACCGAATGCACTACTTCTTCGTTGGCGTTTGAAACTAGAAGAATTCGACTATGAGATCGTTTATAAAAAGGGTAAACTGAACACCAACGCTGACGCCTTAAGTAGAATCTCAGTCGATATAAATACAACTGATGTATTATTCCAAACACCGAATAATTTGACTAATCATAATGCGTATAAAAACTTGGACAACGAGATTCCAATATCGGATAAGCCTCTTAATGATTTTCGGTATCAAATTATAATTCGAGTTGGCAATACTTATTGTTCAAAAAGTGAATATCCTTTTAAAAATATATATAGACAGGTCGTTGAAGCCCAAGATTTTTGTGAAAACTCAATACTCAACATTTTTAAAGAATTTCTAAAACCGAACAAACTAATTGCGATTTTTACTGATGATGACACCTTCAAATTGATAAAGCATGTTTTCTCCAAATATTTTTCAGGCAATAATATCTACAAAATGATAAGAAGTACAACACTGCTTGAAGACATTGTAGAAGTTGATAAACAAGAAGAGTTAATTAAAAAGTATCATATTAACAGTAATCACAGAGGTATTGATGAGACATTATTGCGCCTCAAAAGAGAATTTTATTTTCCTTATATGAAAAATAAAATCGCGCAAAACATTAATAACTGCGACACATGTCACCTTCACAAATATGATCGGCACCCTCAGAAACCTTTTTTTTTGCTTTACCAGAAACACCAACAAAACCTCTTGATATTATTCATATAGATGTTTATTTCATTAACCACACTCAAAACCTTACCATAATAGATAAATTTTTAAAATTTGTTGCAGGGTATATTTTACCTTCTAGAGATAGCTTATCAATTTTAAAATCTTTACAAAATTTTTTAAAAGATTATGGGAAACCTAGGAAAATTATTTGTGATCAAGGAACTGAATTTTTTTCAAATGTTTTTAAGGACTTTTGCGCACAATATCAAATTGAAGTGCATTTCACATCCTTTCAACAGTCCTCTAGTAACTCACCAGTTGAAAGACTTCACTCAACATTCACAGAGATATATCGAATCATTGTATCAAAAAGGAAAGAATCTAAATTACAATTAGATCATGAAGATATTTTTACAGAGACCCTTATTCATTCACTCTTCCACTAAACTAACTCCCCATGAAGTTTTTTTTGGAAGAACGTCAGAATTCCTAAAATTAAAAAGTTTCTGCAATCAACATGATTATTTGCAAAAGCTAAATCAGTATCAACAAAAACTATATCCGAAAATAAAAACTACATTAGAACAGAATACACAAAAGCGTATTAACAAATTAAACATAAAAAGGCAAAAACCAAATAATCCTATTGAACATGATATAGTGTATAGAAAAGAGAACAGGAGAAATAAAATAGAACCGAGATTTTCTAAGCAACAAGTGAAAGAAAATAAAAATCTTTCAGTAATAACAAAAAAAAAATAAAACAAGTGAGAAAGTCGGTCAAGCCCGACTATAACATACTCTGTACCTGGAGTAGGAGCTGAATGCAATGCTGGTGCTGCGCTCATCTCAAAGTCTCTCTCTCTCTCACTCTCTCCCTCGCGCTCTCTCTCTCTCTAAGATTGTGTGGTGTTAGTTGTGAATGGTTGGGAGGGGCGGGCGAGGGCGATGTACTTTTTTGCTTATAACTTGAGAACCGCTGATCCGATCTTTATCATTTTTTTGGCAAATCGATACATTTTGCTTATTACTAACTATCTTTAAAACGTACGAAACGTCTATCTTCAAAACTGTAGGAGATATAACGTTTTTTCCGAATTGCGGGGGCGGGAGGGGGCGTGGCAAAAAATGAAAATAAACTTGATCTGCCTGCAGCTATAAGAAATATTTGTCCCGTACATGTCAAACCTCTATCTCTTACCATCTCCGAGATCTGTTTAATCATACGGACGGACAGACAGACGGACGGACGGACAGACGGACAGACGGACATGGCTATATCGACTCGGCTGTTGATGCTGATCAAGAATATATATACTTTATATAGTCGGAAATGATTCCTTCTCCCTGTTACATACTTTTGCACAAACTTATTATACACTATGTACCTTCGGTACAGAGTATAAAAAATACACAAATCAAAAATTAAGCGAAGGGTAAAAACTGATTGACCCTTATTAAATTAACTTATTATATATATATATATATATACTTAAACTCAACACTTTATGTTAAATTTATAAAAAATAATCTTTTGCAACACCTACAAAACAAATACAACAAAACATTGAAATGTACAATAACACTATGCAACAATTTTTTGAACCCGGCTTCTAAATAGTTGATCCTTATGGAAAATTTCACGCTGAATTCAAATCTGCTCTCAGATATGTCAAAAGTAGAACGGTTTTTGAGATATCGCGAAATTTTCAATTTTAGTGTTTTGAAAAAAGGTAGGTCTACTAAAATGCCATTTTCTCTGATTTTAGTCCACCGATATGTATAAACTGTAACAAATATAAAAGATAATAAAATTTCTTAAAAAAACGACAGTTGTTGTAAATCCAACCATAAATGACGAAGTTATGGCACTTCAAAGTTGGATTTTTGAAATATTTTTGATAATTTTTAATTTTTTGCTGACTTTTATTGAGTTTATTTCAATCTTACCATTAAAATTGCTCAGGTCTCAGATATTGACAGGATTGGGTAATTTTTAACGAGCATTTTTTGCCCTTGGTCATCAAAATCGGATGAAAAATAAACGCTATATTCACAATTAAGTAAACATACCTCTGTTTGAGAGTATTTTTTTGCTAGTTTTTTCAGTATAAAAATCACATCTTAAGCTCCATTTACACGACCTGATCGCTCAGATGAGTTTTCGCCTGATTTGCCCGTGTAAAAAGGCGTCTGAGTAGGCATGAAGCTACTCAGGTGAGCGATCAGACGAAATAGAACCGGTTCTATTTGGCCTGAGCACTCATCTGAGTAACATTTATCGAAATGCAGTGTTGCCTAACTGCTGTGTGCTGGCGTTGCCATTTTCTGACAATCGATATACTTTCTTATCGAATTTTGGCTATCGGTCATGTTTCTTGTATGTCAAGTGAATTCTTATTTAATTCAAAAAAATAAATTGCAACTTAAGAAGCATCAGAACGCATATCGCCATTTTGCTTTTTATTCTTCTTATCTTCTTCTTCTATTTAAACAAAGCAACGTCACAATGTTCATATGAACCAGATGATTCCGATGAACCAATGGTTCTGCAACTGGCTCATCTGAGCTTTTCAGGCATGTGTAAAAGCAAAACTGATTTGATCAAATGAGTTTTCGTCTGACGAAAACTCAGCTGAGCGATCAGGTCGTGTAAATGGAGCTTTAGCAAGCCAAATAAGAATAAACGTTGATCATTAGGAGTTTGTATTGCAGTTCAAGGTTGGATAAAAGTACTCAAATGATGTAGACCGCTTTTGTTTTTTGAGCAGACTGTGTGTTTCTCGCAACAAGAACCAGCAATAGTCTCCCATCATTTGCTGATGGAAGCGTTCGCCATGCTTGTCGCTTTCGTCGCCTAGGTTGTCCGGGAAAAAATCCAAATGGGAGTGCAAAAAGTGAATTTTTATTTACACCTTTAAAATAAAAGAAAATAAAATTGGTAAATATATTAACTCGATGAAAAACAGACTGAGATTATACCAATTTTTTTGTAGTTTTCCAATAAATCGTCAACAATTTCTTTATAGTCCTCACTTCTTTTGCTTCCCAGAAAACTAGACACTACTGCGCAAAATGATTCCCATGCTTTTGCCTCGTCTGCTGATAGTGCCGAGTAAAATTCTCTGTCGCTCATTAGCTTTTTGATTTGCGGACCCACAAATACGCCTTCTTTGATTTTGGCGTCAGAAAGTTGTGCGAATCGTCGTTTTAAAAATTCAAATGCCGCAAAATTTTCATTGTTATGGCGAGCTTTAACGAAGTTTTTGAAATTTTCAAGAAATGAAGCTTCATTTGTTTGGTGGAAATATTCTATAACACAGCAAGTACAGCACAGAGACAAGTAATGTAAATGCTTCTAAAGGTTCCAACTGAAGGAAAAAAAGTTCCCCATTTCTTATTGTTCACCACGCAGGCGAGCAAAATCCATTGTCCGTTAGGGACACTAAGTGTGAAATAATTAGAGTAGGTTTCTTACACTCTAAAAGGAAGGTTCCACGTCTATTCAACACATCAATTCAACACACGTAAATTCAACACACGTAAATTCAACACACGTAAATTCAACACACGTCAATTCAACACAGCACAATTATAACACATATACAATTTCAACGTAATCAATTTCAACACAAAGCAATTGAACATCGGCAAATTTTAACACATTACGATTTCAACACAGTACAATTTCAACACTGGAAAAAAAAACATTTTAAAAAAAATTATATTTTCAATCTTGCAAGTGGCAATTTCAGTCGAACCTGACTTTAATATCCTCCGAAAGTGTATGCACATTTTAAAGCACCAGAGATAACATTCTTTTGTTCACAACTTGAATAACTTTCATCCGAATGCAGGCGTTGTAAATATTGTTCGTGTTTAATTGGTTTTGTGTTGAATTGACGTGTGCTTAATTGACGTTTGTTGAATTGACGTGTTGAAATTGTTTTGTGTTGAGTAGACGTGGAGCCTTAATATCCTCCGAAAGTGTACGCATAATTGAAAGCATTAGAGATATCATTCTTTTGTTGACAACTTGAATAAATTTCATCCGAATGCAGACGTTGTAAATATCGTAAAATTTTTGCCTGCCGCTTGTGTCACCCTTCTTTCCCAACATGAATTTGTTTGTGTTTAATTTGTAATGTGTTGAAATGACGTATGTTTAATTGCCTTTTTGAAATTTATGTGTTGGTTATACCCGGAATTGGTTTATTAACTCGGGGGGGGGGGGGGATGAAGGTTGCGATTGTGTAAAAATTGCGCCGCAGGCAAAAATTGTTTTGTAAAAAATCGCGCGATTTTTTCCAAAAAAAATTTTTAACTGCTGCTAGTGTCCCCCTTCTATCTCTGATGGTACTACACACTTGCATTATATTTACTATCACTAATAAATGTCATCGTTACTCGTTACACAACTTTAGGTTCCACGTCTCTTCAACACTAAACAATTTCAACACGTTAATTCAACACACGTCAATTCAACTCACGTCAATTCAACACAAAACAGTGTTCACAAGAAAAAAGTCAACACACGTCTATAAGTCATATCAAATTTAAATTTAATAATAAATTAATTATTTTGTTTTGTGTTGAATTGACGTGTTGAAATTGTTATGTGTTCAATTAACGTGTGTTGAATTGTTGTGTTTGGTGAAATGACTTAGTGTTGTATTGACGTGTGTTGAAATTGTTTTGTGAAGACTTTGTTTTGTGTTGAATTTGTTTGTGTTGAATTGACGGATTGTTGAATTGTGTTGTTGGGTGAAATGACTGTGTGTTTTATAGACGTGTCACCGAAAGGAACGATAGAGCTTAGAGAATTGAAAAGGAAGAACGAAAAACCTGAAGCTACGTCTAATACCTATATTGATTGTGTACCTTATGACAACTGTGATAGTAGTTTTAATTTTGCATGTGTTAGTCAATGTGATGTTTTAGCGTCTATTTTAAATGTTAAATCTAACGCAGTAGGCCTGGATAAAGTAAGTCCAACATTTTTGAAAATTATCTTACCTGGAATTCTACCTCATATTACCCACATTATAAATACCGCCCTGACTACCTCGGTTTTTCCAGACAGTTGGAAAGTGGCAAAAATACTGGCTACTCCAAAAACTAATGGAGACTTTCGGCCAATTTCAATTCTACCATTTATTGCAAAGGTTTTCGAGAATTTGATGGCCAGTCAAATTAACGATTTTACGCTTAGCAACCACCTTCTGACTGATAACACTAGTTTACAAAAATAAAAAAAAAACAGAAAAAATGACCCATTTCAGCTGAAAATTTTTCTTAGTATAGTTTGGAATGGTGATCTAAAAAATCGATTTCAAAAATTTTTTCATGGCTCCGTTTTTGAAATATTAATTTTTTAATTTTTTTTAGGTACTCTTACATTTTAAGCCATATCTCAGTTCATAATTGTCAGATAGAGTCAAGTAAGAAATAAATCGAAAGGTAATGGAGCTGCCAATAATTGCGTGGAGCATTGTTTTTAAATCGGTTCAGTAGTTTGAATTCAACAACCAAGAATATTTAAAAAAAATCGATTTTTTGCTCGAAAATCCAAGAAATTTCATTTTAAAACGACTAGAAAAAATATAAAAAAATACAAAAAAACTATTTTTATTTTTTCTACTTAAGAATCGCACTTTTACGAAGAAAATAAGATATTGGTGAGGAAAATCGTGTAACACGTACCATAGATGGATCAAATTGAGTAGAGAAACTAACAGTCAAATTTGAGTATATTGTGTGTTTTCAAAAATTAACATTGTTCTTTTCTTCGTTTTTTGGTCAAATTATGAAGTGAACGAAAAGCCAGAACAAAAATAAAAATTAAAAACGGAACAAAAGTCGAAGCAAACGAAAATTTATTTTAAAATATTCAGGAAAATATCACATTTTCTTGCACTAAATTGCTTACAGCTCCTGTGTTTGTTCACAGATTTTGATCATCGATATCTGTTTTTCTTCGTAGAAGTGCTGTTCTTATGTAGAAAAAATTAAATTAATTTTTTTGGATTTTTTTCAAAAAATCGATTTTTTCCAAATATTTTTGGATATTGTAGTCAAACTAATGAACCGATTTAAAAACAATGTTCTACTCGATTACCGGCAGCGAAATAACCTTTCGATTCTTATTTTGCTTGACTCTATCTGACAATTATAAAGTGAGATATGGCTTAAAATGTAAGTGCCCCTACCAAAAAATAAAAAAAAATTTTATTTCAAAAACGGAGCCATGAATTGATTTTTGAGATCACCATTCAAAACTACACTAAAAAAATTTTTCAGTAGAAATGGGTCTTTTTGGCTGTAAACTAGTGTAATCAATCCGGGTTTAGGAAAAATAGGAGCTGCACGACAGCTATACTAAATATAGTTGAGGACATCAGAAGAAACATGGATGATGGCAATGTTACTTTTCTGACACTGCTTGTTTATAGCAAAGCTTTTGATACCGTCAACCATGACATATTATGCACGAAAATGAAAAGTCTCTATTGCTTCTCAAGTACTGCACAAAAACTATTGCCTAACCAATAGGCGTCAAGCTGTTGTTACATCGTCCGCCTCTTCGTCATTTCTGTCCCTTAAGCGTGGAGTCCCTCAGGGATCAGTTCTTGGTCCATTCTTATATTCTATTTATGTAAATGATCTCCCAGATGTTTTGTCAAAGTGTGTAGTTCATATGTATGCTGATGATGTTCAAATGTATGTCTGTCGTCCATTGTCCAAAATTAAGGAATGTGTTACTGCGTCCAACAGTGAGTTATCTAAAGTTAGCGAGTGGTCAAACTAGAATGGACTAGGCTTAAATTCGATAAAATCGAAATGGGTTGTAATATACAAAAGAGCATTAGAAACAGGAGAATTGCCAAAATTAAAAATTGAGAATAATGCAATAGACTATGTAGAAAAAGTATGCAATCTAGGTATAACGCTTAATCAAACTCTTTCCTGGAGTGATCATATAATTAAGGCTGCAGGCAAAACATACGGATCCCTCAGACTACTGTATCTCAAACAGCACTTTCTCCCTACGCATATTAGACTTTTAATAGCTAAGACCTGTTTGACTCCCTGTCTCTTCTATGGAGTGGAAATTTTTGACAACTGTGATGCAGCTAGCAAACACAAGCTAAATGTAGCCTTCAACAACATAGCTAGATACGTTTTTGACCTAAAGTCAACTGACCATGTTTTAAATTACTCCAAAAAGCTTTTTGACCTAAATTTAGATAGTTGGGTACAATATAGAGCATTGATATTTCTACATAAGCTTAGTAGCACCAAAGAACCAAAGTACCTGTATGAAATTCAGGAATTCTTAGCATCACGACGTACTAATAATATTGTCTGCTTAAGACATCGATTATCCTCATCCGAAAAACATTTTTATACCGTTGCAAAGGGTATTATAATTTTGCCCAGAAGTTTGCAACGCATAGAAATATTCATTTCCGACCCCATAAACTATATATATTCTTGATAAGGGCTTCGACTGAGCTTTGTCCGTCCGTCTGTCTGTCTGTCCGTCTGTCTGTCTTTTTCTACGCAAACTAGTCTCTCAGTTTTAAAGCTATCGAGCTGAAACTTTGCACAGAGTCTTCTTTTTACTGCACACTGCTAATATGTCGGAACCGACCAGATCGGATGACTATATCTTATAGCTGCCATAGGAACTATCCGTCGAAAAGTGGGTTTTTGTGAGATAGCTTTTTTGTTTTTAATGTAAACGCCTTCCGCTTCGACAATTATTAGTTTTTTACGCTTTTACACAGATTTGGAAGTTTTGGTCAAAATCGGATGACTATATTTTATAGCTGCCATAGGAACTATCAGTAAAAAAGTGGGTCGTTGTGAAAAAAACCAAGCCTGCAAACCGGTCCTGAACCGAACCCATAAGAACCGGTTCGGTTCGGGTTTTTTGGGCCCGACGAACCGGACCGTGAACCGAACCCCTAATATTCTTGACAGCTCGAACCTGAACCCGAACCGGACCACTTTTTCGAAAAATTAGGTTCGGTTCGAAAAATTAAGTAGTTATTCCAGGGAAATAAAGAAATTACAGGTAATCCGACTTGTATCATTCAAAAAGTTCTTCAATCCTACGACATTTCTCTAGTTCAGATTTATACTATCGACGTCAATAATGGAGCGAATATGGTTCGAGCTGGAGCACATTTAAATGATAACTGCAGAGCAGAAAAGGAATGCAACTATGTATGAAGAACGAAATGTTGATAAAGGTTGCTCATGTGAATCAAAAGCATTTCTTGATTTGAACGATGACCTGAATAGATTACCTAGAGGACTCAATAATTACAGTTCGATTGTTTTAATCGTTTAAACACTTTGTAAAGACCAGTGCTAGACTGTTGGACGCGAAAGAACTCAGTCTACAAAATGTGCAAATGCTTATTAACTGTTAAAACCGCTTTAGCTAAAAACATTTAAATGGAACATAGTTCAAAATATCTGTTGAATGCTACGGCCAATAATAAAACTTTTGTAAAGCTGCAGGATTCACAATTACTACCAAGTGATTTTTAGAAAAAGAAGAATTGTTTTAAATTCCTAAGGCTGGAATGACACTTGCTTTTTTTACCGACAATTTCTAGCAGCAATTTTGCTCTTATGGGAATCTAAATGTGTGAGAGCGAGATAGACAGTTGTTGAATTCGCCGCACAATAAATTGCTGCTAGAGGCAGAGCAGTCGGCAGAATTGTTTTCGCTAGATACAATATTGTCGCTAGACAACAATTTGCTGTGGCTGCTATGTTTGATTACTTATTTAGCTATATAAATTTACTTTTAGCATCTTGAAATTAAACTATTCATTTTTTTTTTCAATTATAAAAATTAAGTTTTTGTGTATGTATTTATTATTTTTCTAAAAAAAACAAAAATATTTCCTTTGAAAAAAAGGCAGTTGACCAATAGGTTGCGCTTCTTTTGTGAGTAAAACCTCCAAACCTCAATGGACATGGTTACATAAGGATGTGCTTCATTTTATACGCTAAAAACATCAGCGCTACACACCCTCTGCAAGGTATAAAATGCAATTTAAAATAGGTTGTCTTTAAGATGGCCCTACGCACCCAGCACCTGGGATGCCCATTCTAAGATGACCTGGTTATCTGCGCCTAGAATACCTGGTTCACCGTCAACGCCCACTCGACGCCGCCCATCCTCATCCACCAAACTCCTTTCCACATCACAAAAGGTCATAAGGTCTTAACTTGATCACGGCCTCAGCAGAGTAGCCTATTTAATCTAACCAATCTATCCTGTCATCCTAACAAAACATATCACATATTTTACTTTCAAATGTTAAATTAAATCAGATGTCAACAACAGCCAGTGTGACCTTTTTTTGTTGAAAATACCAAAATAATTCGGGTGGAAATACTAAATGCTCAACAATCTTCAGGATTTTTTTGGTATGTTATTTAAGAATTCCCCGAATTCGCCGTGTTCGTAATATTCGCCCGACAATATTGCTGCTAGAAATTGTCTGTAAAAAAAGCAAGTGTCATTCCAGCCTAAGATAGATAACTTCCACCAAAAAAAAAAAAAAAAAAAAAAATTAAAAAATCCCCCAAAGACTCGCCAAAACAAAAAACTCCATATAAAAAAACTACTCAAAATTTTTGTGCCAAAATCCATTTTGGCAGTCTCTTTTCGGTGGCAGTCTACACTCAAAACAAAAAGGCCTCGATTAAATACCGATAAAATACTAGATCCGAACAGTTTTTGTATTTTTATCGATTAGCTCCCTGAATAATTAATTTTAATTATTTCAAGAGGTATCGGACATTGACCGATACACGAAATATGCGTAATTCGGGTCCGAAATTTGGATAATTTTAACCCATAACTACGTCAATGATTGAGCGCAATATTCAAAGTAAGGTACAAAACACCGGAGACTTCAATCATACTTAAAAAACCCTGGGTTATAATTTTGAATTTAGATCATCCGTTCTCAAAAATGTCATATCTGCTCATCAGGCCCATGTAGCCAGGGTTTGGCCAATGAAGAATACGCATGTTAATACCACTTGTATTTTTTGATTATAAATCTTATAGTTTAAAAATTAAACCAAAAGCTAAGGTCTTGGCAAAGTGACCATTTTACATGCATACATTGGTTATATATAGGCTGGCTTCACATTGTCCCAAAACAAAAGAATTGTCACTTCTTGGTATTTTTGTAAATTTGTGCTAGTCAAAAAAATAAATTTGGTGGGAAAGTGTAGCCTACTAAGCTGTCAAGCGTTAATCGAACAGTGTGAAGGCAGACTTACCTTCAACAAAGCAGTTCTCAAAAGTTGAAAGTGTCAGCTAATGAATTTTATTACAAAAAATAACATTATTGAAATATAGAATATTATTTTAAAATGTAAGTATTTATAAATCGAAACTATTCATAAATGTTTTAGCGAACCGAGGTTCGAACCAAAACCTTGGATTCAGCGGTTCCGAGAACCAGTCCGCGAACCGAACCTTAGACTTTACAACAGGTTCGAACCCCTGAACCGAACCTTCTGCAAAATTTGAGAGGTTTGCAGCCTTGTTTTTAGTGTAAACGCCTCCCGCTTCAGCAAAAATCAGTTTTATTCGCTTTTACATAGTTGTGGATGTTTTGGTCAAAATCGGATGACTATATCTTATAGCCGCCATAGGAATTAACAGTCGAAAAGTGGGTTTTATTTAGAAAAATTGTTTGTTTTAATGCTGACCTTCGTAAACTCTGATGTATTAAAACATTTGCAAGGGTATAAAAACTTCGGCAAAGACGAAGTTAGCTTGACCTTCTCGTTATATATATGCTGTTCGCCTATGGAACAATCTGCCGCATGATGTAAAGACAATTAGAAGCGCACCTCAATTTCGAGTTAAACTATTTGCACACTTCCAAAATAATAGACAGTAAAAGCTTAGCACATATATAATATAATCTACCATAATCTACTAAAAATATCAATTTCTTTTTCACAATGTTTTTTTTTTCTTAATATTAATGTGTCATTTATTTAGATTTAAGGATTCAATTAGAATTTTCGTATTTTGTGAATTTTTATTTGTATTTTTGTGACTAGTGCCCTAATCATAAGTTTTAAACAACTTGTAGCACTAGGAAGTAAGTAAGTAATAATAAATAATAAATAATAAAGCTGAATTTATTTCAAACCATTTTACCGTGATTTTGGAATAGTTATATTAAAATCTATGAGGATTAGTCGCAGTATAGCACCAAACTTCAATGCCAATTAAGATTAAAATTATTTAAGATCTATTGCATTAGCGCACATTTTAGTTAAATTAATAATTACTTAAGCAATTGCTTTCAAATAACTGCACTATGATTGTTATCTTACTGAACCGCAATAAAATACCATGGATGACCAATGGTGAAGAAAATAGACCAGAGCACACAAAATGTTTTATATAATTTTACTAATTTTACGAAGATTCAACCAATTGGAAAAAAAATTCCAAAACGGAACCAAATTAGTAAAAACGCAGCGATATCTTCAGGTCCACTATTTTCGCTACCCTTCGGTACGGCTGGTGGCGATAGCAACTTGCACTACTTACATGGACTACTTACTGGTGGCGTTCGCCACCTTATCGCTTTACAAGTAAGTACTGACCAGAGTACCGATTTGGTATAGCGACGTCACTCCCAAAGTAAACGACGCGTCGCGACGTACACACAGACTGTTTTGACGAAATGCGATGCAATGACAAAATGCAAAATATAAATATGTATATGTGCGTGCTCGAAATTACACTAACAATTTGCAGGCAGGTCACTTATGTTCTTCCTACTTTAACACTTCTTTTTGTGTTCTGCTTAATCGCAACCGAAAAAGCGTTCGACGTTGTGACAGTTTTCTGATGATGCTTTAGTTATTGTTGTGGACGCTGTTGAATCGAACGCGTTTTTAGCGAAAAAATTATTTGTGAGCCGTGATAAATAAAATAATTTTGTTACGATATGTTTACTATTATATCTGAAGCCAACAAAGGTAAGAATAAAGCATATAAATATGATTTCTTGATCACTGCGAAAAGAGCAAGGGCTCCCTGCTCAAATACAAGAAATAATGCAAGCTTCTGCCAATCGCCGAATGCGACGCGACGTCTTAACAATTTTTATGGAGCTGTGCTATTCTATTTTATTCAATTCTATTTTCACGTACGGTCCAACAGTACGGAAACTGCTGCGCAGAAAGAACGAGTTTTGAAGAGATAAATGAAGATTATAATGAAGAAATTAATAGTTTTGACAAAGAAAAATTCAAAATAAAATAAAATAATATTAATATAATAGTAATTCAAAAAGAAGAAATATAAATAAAATGTTAAAAATTGAACATAATAAAAAAGTTATTTTTATGAGGGTTTGTTTATTGCATAACCACCTAGTGGGTATCTACACTAGTGCGAATTGGAGGTACTTACAGAGGTACTGACGGGTGTACTGTCTGGAGGTACTTACGGTACAACCAATTTGGGGGTACATACGGTAAGTACTTACAGTAAGTGCGTACGGTAAGTACTTACGGTACCACCACTTTTCGGTACTTACCCCAGTACTTACATGTAAAGCGAAGAGGTGGCGATTGGTTCCCCCCTAGGACATGCCCTGCAAAAAGTAAGTAGTGAATTGCATTGCTGGTGGATTGGAAGGTAAGTACCGGTGGTTACTAGTAAGTACCGAATTCTACACCCATGTACTAGTGCAGCGTACTGAAGGGTAGTAATTAGGTAGAGAAGTCAGGCAGACGATCGAAATTTCATAATATTTTTATACCCGTTACTCGTAGAGTAAAAAGGGTATACTAAAGTCGTGAAAATGTATGTAACAGGCAGAAGGAATCATTTCCGACCCTATAAAGTATATATATATATTCCATAGGCGATCAGCATCAACAGCCGAGTCGATATAGACATGTCCGTCTGTCCGTCCGTCTGTCCGTCCGTCTGTCTGTATGAACTCCTAGATCTCAGAGATGGTAAGAGATAGAGGTTTGTCATGTATGGGACAAATGTTTCTTTTATCTGCACGCAGATCAAGTTTGTTTCAAATTTCGGCCACGCCCCCTCCCGCCCCCGCAATTTGGAAAAAAATCATTATTAGTCGATTCGTACCTTCTGCAGATAGTTTATAATTAGCAAAATAAATGGATTTGCTGAAGAAATGATGAAGATCAGATGAACGGTTTTCAAGTTATAAGCAAAAAAGACACATTTAAAATTAAAATTACTTTTTGCGGTCTGAGCGAAACGAGCAAGAAAACGGAATTACAGTAAGATACAAACCATATACCGTAGCATCGTGTCTTACATCAAAGCCTCTTGTTAAGGACAATTACATCTTTTTGTTAATAAAGATACTGCCATTTTAAAATTATTTTCTGGCTATAAAGCCAGAATAACAAATGTCTTTATTTAATTTTACAAAAAGAAGTTTCTGCAGTGACTCCGGTGTGAGATTGCATCTTAGATCTGTTAACACCAGTTTAAGGGCTGCAAATACGCAGCGAGGAGGAGCAGCCATTCTTGTCAAATCCTCAATCCAGCATATTGCGCTAGCCCCCACAACATTAATGAAGTTGCAGCTTGCTTCTTAGTTGTCACCCTTTACAATGGATATATCATTAACATTGCATCAATTTACTGCCCACCCCAAGAGCAATGGTTGATACAAGACTTCAATTATGTACTTCGTCAGCTTGGTACTAAGTTCATTGTGGCAGGTGATTGGAATGCTAGGAGTAATTGGTGGGGCAACGTCAGATGGAACCAAAGAGGCAAAACCCTTCTGAAGACTATCCAACAGCATAAATTCAATATACTGGCAACTGGCTCGTCGAGAAGTGCTCGGCAATCACCAAGTGCGATTGATTTTGCAATGAACTGTGGTATACGCCGTAATCTGCTACATTTTACTGCCTCCTATGAGCTGAGTCTGGACCACCTTCCTCTTCATATTAATCTTTTGAGCAGACCAGCAATTGTTAATAACAAAGGCCAACTCTTGCCATCAAACGCCAATGTTGCAAAATTCCAGCTGTGGCCTTATATGCATATTAACCTAAATACGGAGATCCGCAGTAGCGATGATATTGAAGATGCTGTAGATATGATAGAGCAGAACATTCATTCTGCAGCGCAGTTTGCTTCTAGACTGACGCACCAGCCAAACCCAAAATGGCCAGGGTTCAGCTACTCAATTACAAAAAATGATTGAGGCTAAGCGGCTAGTTAAGCGATACATGATCGGATACCATAATACAGTTGCAAGACGCATTCATAATATGCTGTCCAATAGAATTAATAAGATGATTCCGAAAGCTAAGGCAGAGAGGGTGAATAGATTATTGAAGACCATTGACCCAAGTGACAGGTATAGTATGCAAAAACTATGGCGAAATAACATTAAGCAGCAACCTGCGCCAAATTTGCCCTCCGACAAGAGAGTAATTGATGACCTAACCTACCTCCCGGTAACAACAGATGAACTTAGTTTTCTTCCAATTACAGACACTGAAGTTCAGCCTGAAATTAAGCTGCTGAAAGTGCACAAGTCCGCAGGATTTGATCGAATTGATAATCGAACTATTAGAGATTTGCCGCTTTCGGCTGTGCTTTATATTGTTTTAATTTTTTATAATATGCTGCGGTTTGGGCATTTTCCTTACAAATGGAAGAGAGCCTTAATTAAAATGATTCCGAAGCCAGGCAAACCATCGGACCAATTAAGCTCTTATAGGCCAATTAGCCTGCAGGCGGGCTTTTCGAATAATTTTGCCGAGACTTTTTATGGAGGATAAATTTGCTAATGCGATTCCATGCCATTAGTTTAGATTCCGTAAGGAGCACGGAGCAGATCAACAATTGGCAAGGGTCACTCAATTCTTACTGCAGGCATATGAGGAGCATAAATACTGTTTTACCTACATGGATATACAGCAAGCCATTTGATCGGGTTTGGCATAATGGACGCAAGTATAAGTTAAAGCAGCTGTTGCCAGAAGTCTTATATCGTATTTTGTACAGCTATTAAAATGATCGTACATTTATAGTTGAATGTTGCTCTGGATCTCGCTTTAGCTCAAAGCGAATTACTGCTGGTGTTCCGCAAGGAAGGGTCCTTGGCCCTGTATTGTATGCAATTTATACTGCTGATATGCCTTCTCCACTGCGGGCAACCTATGCTGATGATACGGCTATATTATCTGCTGCTAACACGCAAGAGGACGCTATTGCGAAATTAGACCGGTTTCTATATTCCATTTCTGTTTGGGCCAAAAAATGGTGCATTCAAAATAATGTATCGAAAACAAAACATATTGTGCACACATGGCGGGATATACAACGGCCTGTTTTATCTCCATGTGTTATAGATCAACATCTGATCAATGAGGATTTGCACCCATATCTCGGTGTGAAGATGGACTCAAAGTTGTTGTTTGGGCAACATGTTGACTCAAACTTTTCTCTCGTCTGTGAACTGAACACATTCACAAAATTTCTTTTTTGCGGTCTGAACGAAACGACGTATACCGTACGAGAAAACGGAATTACAGTAACATGCATACCATTTACCGTAGCATCGTGTTTCACATCAAAGCCTCGTGAGTGTTAAGGACACTCACACCTTTTTGTTAATAAAGAGAACGCCTTCTTAAAATTATTTTCGGCCCATAAAGCCAGAATATAAAATGTATTTATTTAATTTTACAAAAAGACGCTTCTGAAGTGACTCCGGTGTGGGATTGCACCTTAGATCTGTTAACACCAGTTTAAGAGCTGAAAAGGATCTTTCGACGCTCACTTGGGTTGCAGGAGTAGAGTGCACTACTTTGGCCAGTTGGTTTATTTATGGGTAGCAAAACTTTTTATCCTTCCAATATTCCATAATATTTTTATTGGTATCAAGTGGCTAAGGGCTGTAGTTGTCGGTTTTTCGATAAGCCGCCATTAAGTTTTTATTTTGGTCAACGTCCCCCTCTTCTACACCTGATTTATCCTCGATGGAATTTAGAAACTCATTTAGGAGGGTGGAGCTGTTTGCATCCTCAAGTTCTAGTGCCTCTTGGTTCTGTGTTGTTTGAACTTGCAATGGTAGGATCTGGGGTGATGTGGATGCCCGCGCAATATCGCTGCTATTACTAAGTAAGGGGTAAATTTAAATTGAGTAGTAAAAGAATAATAATTATTAGTAGGTATTTATTTCAATATTTTCTTACGTTTTGTTCCTTCATATTCAGAATTTGTAATATAAGCTTTTTTAGTTGAGCCCTAGCGACCATCATACTTATTGTGTTTCGCAGTAAAAGTCGTCTTATTCTTGGGTTCAAATATATTCTGCAGAGCACCACTTTGTTTTCAAACAGAGCCACCTCTCGATTTTCGATGCATTTTTGCAACGTTTGGCTGCTTCTATAGTTCATTGCACCGACTGTAAGTTTTAGCTGTAGCCACAGCTTAAAGAAGTCACCCATATATAGTTGGGTACTCTGCAATCTTTGTGTGGTTATATAAGCTGGCTCCGAAATGCTTACTAAAACTTTAATTTCTAATCATTCGGCAACAAAAAGGTTCATGGGAAGCTCGGAGTGCTGTTCACAAAACTCTTCAACTAATAACAACTTTTCAAGCATAAGATACGTCGAGTTCCATAGTGTAATAACATCTAATTCTGGTTGTGGGTAGGACTCCCCCGTGGTAAAATATCTTTAAATGTGAATAATTATTTAAAGGTTATAACATAAAATATTGAATAAAAGACTTGCCTGTACGAAGGAGTTCTTAGAGTCTTAACAATTTTCCGTGCCTTATCAAGTACTTCAAGTGAATCAAGTCGTTTGAAAAAATCTTTAGTGGCAAGCTGAAGTGTATGTGCAGCACATTTTACCGCTTGGATGGATTGGATCCGTAAGCCATTGAGCAGGTACTCATCGTCCAACTGTTAATCATCGCCGCCGAGATGAACAGCTTTGAGCATATTCTTCCATTGTTAGTGGTAATTGAGTAAATTTGATTTTTTGAAATGCTTAAATGGTTTGAAATAGAAGTAATCTCATCACACAAGTTTTTGCTAGTATGTTTTTTGTTCAGCTTTATTAGTCCCAAAGTTTTTATGCAAATTTTGCTTCCATCTATTAAATTATGTTAGTGTTTTAAATGCTTCCGAATCCAGAGCAGAAAACGGCATTTTTCAGTCGTCGCCATCTCAACACATGCGTCCTTAACTTAAGCTATGCTCATAGTCAACGAAAATTTAAGTTGCTTCTCAGGAATCGGAATTTCTTCATGGTGGGCTAAATCGGAGTCATATACTTCCTTGTGCTCGGCTTTCAATTGGCGATTAAGATTACAGTTATAATTTCCGATGAACGTTTTGTTACAAATCTTTCATTTTGAAATATTGTTTTCCTCAAAGAAATAAAAAAACTTCGAGAATTGGAACTACGCTTGCGACCCATTTCGAACACGATTAAGCCAAAGTGATCTATTTAGTTTCGCGGATATTTTGAAAACTAACTGTGTCACCGGTGTCAGATCGCCACTGCCACACCAATATCGCTTTTAAAGGAAGAGATTATTTTAATCAAATTTTGGTTATAAAGGATCGCCTTGGTTCACTTTCTAAGAATATATAGTTACTAGCAAAAAACCCGTCGCGCTTCCCTGCGCCTTGAATAGTATAGAACCAATATCAGAATCAGTTTGAAGTCAATCGTGAGAGTCAAATATTCACCGAATTTGAAAACATTCTATAAATTTGTTTCCTCTGTACACTCAGAAAAAAATGGAGTTCTAAAAGGTAGCACAAATTTCTTACTTTTATACCCAGTCCGTTCTCAATTTTTCTGTTCTAAATACAAGCCCAGGTTCTCAAAAATTTACCAAACGTTCTCAATCGACGAACTAATTAAGAAAATTCGTTCTTAAATTGTGTCTTGAAAAATGACCGACGCATATTTCATGATGATTATCGCAGATATAAAATGTATTTAAAGTTTAGCATGAATTATGTTATACAACACAGATTTACAAGCTTTTGGACCAGAAAAGGGCGTTGAGTTTAAATCAGATACCCGGCCGTTAAGAACTTACAGATGTAACCTTTTCAAACACTAGAATATATATAAAACACACAAATCTAAAATAAATTTGATTTTAAATTACAAATATATCGTTTAATTTTTTTTTAACAAATTTAAATTAATTTTTACATTATAAGAAATTGTTAAATATCAACTATGTCTAACTATAGAAAAATAATTGTTATTTCGAAATTGTTATCTTAAAAATTACAACAGTTACGGTCCCTGTGAAAAAAGACAACAATTTACAATTTTTTTAATTAAACTAATAAAATAATTTCAATTTGGAAAATATGGTTATATTTTATAAAAGTCCAAGCTTAAATAAAACAGTGCGACAATTTTTTTTCACAGGGGCAGAGAGGGGCAGCTGCCCCTCCTTAATCACAGATTTTGCCCTTTTTTCATATCAAATGCAGATCATGATGCAGATCATAATTAAAGTTGAAAAATATAATTAATGAAATATTTAAGAAACGTTCAGACACAGCTGCCCCCACCTTTTCGGAAAGCTGGCTACGCCCTTGTTCCTTTGTATTAAAAATGTATTCTGCAGACTGTCAGCTACAACTTTGCCGAAGACAGTTTGCAGCTTTCACCAAAACTTAATGAGCTATTTGCCCAATCTAGCCAAATGCTGAAAGGGATTTACTCAGTTCGGGTAGCCCTGCCGATTCTGCATAGTGTAGTTTGGTAGTTGTTTTGAATGACTCAGCTCGTCATGTTGATCAAGAACTTTATGCACTTGGCGTGGTCAAATATGATTCCATCAACTAAAAACTATAATAAACTTTTCAAGTTTTTAAATATTGTTTGTGGCCTTCATTCGGATAATCGCTTGCCCAATTGTTTTGCAAATTCGCCTCACAGAAAGTTTGGCGGGCATTGTCATACACTTCGGGAAAGAATTTTCCCTTATTTCTTTCAGAGTGCGTGCCTACGGACTCTGTCGAATGTCCACTTAAAGTCTTAAAACTCTCGGATAAGCGAATGAGGCTGTGGGCTTTTGCACATGTTAGTGAATGAATCGTTCAAAATTAATCGGCTAAAATTACACTTTCAATTACTACATACATTTTTCGCCGCGTTATAATTTAGGGGTGGCTTTGGTAAAACACCCAAGCACTTTTTGTGTATTTGCCAAAAATTGCGACAATAAAACTCCGTAAAAATTAAAACTGTCATTTAAGTCGCTGAGATATGTTGTACACCTTTGTGTATGTAAACCACGCCGAGGGTGGCCGGAAATTGCATATGTATGTGTGTGTGATCTCGCCATCACACACCTTCAATTGCATTCATATGTGATCTCTGTATGTGTGTGTGATCCGTCGCTCAAGGTCACACACCAAATTAAAAATTATTTAAATAAAAAATTTAAAATAATTTTAAACAAATAGTGTATAAAAACATTTAATGGGAGTCGCCTTCCGGCGGGAGCAAGCGCGGGCCAGCCAGCAGCCTTAGAAATATTATTATTCGTTATTTATTATTTATTTAAAAGCTGACAAAAAAAAAAAAAAAAATATAAAATAAAAATTTAACAAATATTAATATATAACAAAAAAAGGATTTATTTCTAAAATAAAAAAAAAAGGCGAAATTTTTAATTATATCGAGAGTCCTGTCAAAAGAAGGTGCAGCAAAGGGAGTAAGCCTTCAAAGCAAAGGAAACAAAAGACGACGATGAAGGTAAAAAGGGCAGAAGAGTAGAACTAAATAAAAGGAACGACGATTCAAAGACACCGTTCATAGCCTGCAAGATTGAGAGTAGATACGGCCGAGGCATTGCAAAATTCTATTTCATCACAGATCGTGAAAAATGCCAAAAAACGCGGGCAACTTTACCGCTATGTTGCTGACGTGAGCAAACAACGCACAGTGGGGAAAACCTTTATTTTTATGGAATAAAACAATTTTTATTTTATTAACAAAAAAATAATTTTATTTATCTGAATTATCGTTAAATATGAAATAGATCAAGTTTCTAATTACAATGATTCAGACGAATTTAAAGTACCGTATTAAATATACCAATTAATAAACAACAAAAAAAAAGTGTAAAGTGTAAAATGAGTGTTGAAAATAAAAAGGTAATATAACCATTGACCCCGGTATTTTGTTGATCGAAGACGCTGCCACCGATAATAAAGGCAATGACGCTGGAATTGTGTTGTTCGAGGACAACGCCATTGGAGAAGAAGACGACATTAAGCTAAAACGCTTCCTAAAAGAAATGTCTCTCTCCGACGTTTATCAATATTTAAAAGGTAAGATAGTGAGTTTAAATGCATAGTTAAAAAAACAGTTATTTCCGACTGGGGCGCCGAATGTGTATAAATGTATGTATGTATAAGTGAACGCAGCTGCAAAAATTATTGTGTATGTATGTCGACTTACAAAAAGTGCGTAATAAATGCCCAGTCGGACTTTGCAGCATGTGCTTCCCAAAATAAGTACATTTGGTGGCATGAAATTTCAGGGAAATACATAATTTTTTGGCATGACATTTGCGCATTTATGATCATGAAAAACTCACACGTTCTTTTCTCAGGTATTCGTAAGGCTAAAAGTCGGCCTATCGTGAAACTGTTCAGTCTCTCTAAGTCTTGGGATGAGCACGAAGTAGAAAAACGAAGTCAGCTCCGAACGCTTGGCGAACGTTGACCAAACGAGAGAGAGAAAAGCGAAAAAATTCCTAAGTCAGTGAGATTTCGGCTTATGTTGAAAAAAGACGTGTTCCCAGAGAATATTTATAATAATTTTTTAATTATAAATGCGCAATATTACATATTGTTGGTGAGTATCGAATTTAGTTACATCTAGGGACTTGATAGCAATCAAGTATTATAATTATCATTAATTTGTCATTATTAATCAATTTTATTACTTATAACAGGTCATTCCTGCAGAAACGATAAACAACCACACTTTTAAAGGCCAACCAATAATCCCTGCCAATAGCAACCAAAGGCATCATGGCGAACATCAATAATAATAATAGAAATAAACAAAAATTGTTGTTGGTTTCTATATTAAATTAATTGTTAATAAAAATTGCCAATAAATTCAAATGTAGTAAAGTTCTTTAAGTGGATGATTTTACTCAAAGGCATGCAAAAAACATGAATTCGTAAGTTTACGGTCAGGTCTTCCTCCCGACGATATACAAAGTCAGTGCATCTGAAGTACTGAGTTATAGCCTATTTCCACTATAATCACATATTTCGAAATGTACATTTTTTTTTTTAGTGTTTCCATATGAAACGTACATATTTCTCAGTTTCGTGAACATGTGAATGGCAAGTTCAAGTTTTTGTTTTGATTTGTGTCGGTGTGTCTATTTATATTAAAATGTGCGATAAAAATAATAAGAAAATAAAGCCAGCTGTAATGGGCATGATACGAAACCACTGTAATGAAACCCTTCAAGCGTTTGTAGAGTAGGAGAATGAGTTCGAGGACATCTGTGCAGAATTTGCAGAGCATGACTTTGTGCCGTCGAGCTTTCAAAAAAGAAAGCGCAAAGCACCGTCTGTTTGGACATTCGTAAGCTTATATTTTTATTATACAGGAAGCATTGATAAATGTACAAAATATTACAGCAACTACATGGAACGTTTTGGGAGTGCGATGTGCCAAAAAACTCTGACGAATTTTTTAAGGAGAGTTTCCGTGTGGACAAAGTCAACTTTAAAGTGCTCGTAGAGCGTCTGCAATGCCTAGCTAAGCAGGATACTAGTTTCAGAATGTGCATTCCTCTGGAAAAGCGTATTGCCATTGCACTGTATACTCTTGGGTCGTCGGCAGAATACCGCACAGTTGGGAGGTTGTTTGGAGTGTCAGCATCCATGGTATGCAAAATACTTCTAGAGTTTTGCAGAGAAGTACGGCGGGTTCTTGCACCCGAATTTTTGCCGCGGGAATTCATAACCCAGCAAAAAGTCAAAGAATGTGTTAAAGGATTTGAAGCACTTGGATTTCCACAATGTTTCGGTGCTATCGGTGAGAGGATGGTTTTATTTAATGTTAAAATGTTTGTTAATAAGGATATTTGTAGATGGAAGCCACATCGAGGTTCACCCAACTGCAAGTGAGGCGATCGACCACTACAATTATAAGGGATGGTACTCAACCATTCTATTTGCATTGGTGGATTATCGGAAATAAATGTTAATTATTTTTTTAATAAATTGATATAATTGAAATTTGTATGTGTTCAGTTACAGATTTCTTTACGTGAACGTGGGCTCTCCAGGTCGCTGCCATGATTCCCAGGTGTACGAGTGTTCCACATTAAAGAATATGGTTGATGCAACTACTCTTTTCGAAGAGAATTCAAAGCACATTGCCGGGGTTGACGTCCCAGTCGTTCTCCTGGGAGACTCGGCATTCAAATTCTCAAGGAGCCTGATGAAGCCTTATCCATTTTGTCCTTCCGAGGGTGGAGATAAAAAGGCTTTCAACTATGCCTTGTCAAAGGCAAGGAGAGTGGTCGAAAATGCCTTCGGTCAATTGAAGGCACGGTTTCGAAGGATAGGTAAAGGCCTAGATAATCGATGCGACAAAGTGCCAAGCATAGTAATGGCCTGTTGCATATTGCACAATTTTCTGAATCACCACAATAGTGCTATGGTTGACAATTGGATGGAAACGGACTGTGACCGAGAGCAACCCGAACACGTGAACACAGCAAACGATTTTAACGTTCCTGATGAGAGTATCAGACGTGCCATTACCAATTCCCTAATAAATCAGCAATAAATAAATAACGTACAAATTTTAGATTATTATAAATATACTTATTAATTTTTTTCCAACATTTTGGCCTGGAACTCCGCATTGGACTTTTCCATGCGCTTCATGATTTGCAAGCGAGCAGATGCATGTCGGTCAAGTACCTCCGTTCGGGCTATTGTGGCAGCCACCATAGCCTTTTCATAAGGTGTCATCTCGGCCTTGTCCAGTTTTCGCTTTTTTTGGGACTTTGAATTCCCGATTAATGAGGGAGAGGCATTGAGCTCATTGTCTGAGCATGAAGACACGGTAGAGGCATGAGATGGCCCGGGCTCCACGGGCTCCACGGTGTCTGCACGAGATGGCCAGGGCTCTTCGGTGGAAGCGTGTGGCTCGTTGCCGAACTCTTCAATAAGCTCGTTCCAGGGCTGTTCCTCTATAATGATTTCCGGCTCATCTGAAATATTATAAAATTTTCCATTAACATCGTGAATAGTCTTTAAAATAAAGTACAATTTACCTGTAGTCTGCTCCACGTGCTGTAGAAAATTTACCGATTTCACGGCTCCCAAAATTTGATGCACTTTGATAAAGTGGTTCCATTTTGATCCGGTACCGCCAGAAACACCTTGCATCTTCAGTTCAGTCCTGTATTAAATCAATCAAATTATAATTTCCACTAAATAATAAAATTTGTAACTATCCTTACCTGTATTTGTATGTCAAATTTTGTATTTTTGTGCGAACGTCTTTCCATTCGAGCTCCTCAAAGCCAGCTTCCTTTAGTTTCGACGCCATTCTGGCATACAAGTGCGTGTTCCGCTGGGGGGATCGTAGGGCAGCGAAATTCTCCTCCCACAGATCCATGAATGTCCGTCAAAATAGCGTCGGATATTTAGCGTCGAATGGAACTGTGAAAAAAAAAAACAAAAACACACTTTTTGTTTTTTTTCTTTCCCTAACCATTATAAAAAAATTGGGAATCTGTAAATGCAATTTTGTTAAGAATTGCATAATCTATCGATTTATTTAACCTGTGGGGTAATATATGCATTATGGGTGTTAAATAAATGAAGTTGAAAAATCGCCTCCACACATTTTCGTTCATATCTCCGCTCACAGAGTTGGGCCCAACATGCACGGTATATCAGATTAAAGGACACATATTCAAGAATGTTTACTGAAAAGCTGTTTAATATCTATCCATACGTTTTTGAGATATTTGCTTATCAGTGAACCAACCTCAAATTTTTCCCATACAAATTGGCGCAAAAAAATCATGTTGTCATAAGATTCGTAATTGCTCCAATATAAGAGTTGGGGCCAACATGCACGGTATATTATTTAAAGGACACACATTCAAGAGTGTGTCCTGTAAAGCTGATCAATATCTATCCATACGTTTAGGAGTAATTCGCTTTTTAATTGACTCACTTTGGCTTGGACTCAGAATTGATAAGGGCAGTGCGCTGGTTCCGACCCTGAACCAGTCACTGGAACTAGCGGCCAATATGCAGTATGTCCATACAGGCCTCGGTGATATCTTTTATTAATTATTTGGCTAACTTAGCGAGTTGGGGCCGACATGCACGGTATCCTCTGAGATAAATAGGACATTTATCCATATTCCTGCAAAGTTTAATCAAAATCTATCCAGACGATTTTGAGCAATTAATATTTTTACATATTAACTACATTTACCGATTAGTCGTGCCTATGTGGCAGTATGACCATATCAATCGACGCTATTATTTTTGAGTTGGGGCAGACATGCACGGTATCCCCAGCAATTACTTAGACTATAACTAGTATTCCTGCCAAGTTTTATCAAAATCTATCCACACAATTAGGAGATTTTTATATATTTACTAACTAATTACATATGCCGATAGGTCGTGCCTGCGTGGCAGTATGGCCACATCAATCGACGCTATTATTTTTGAGTTGGGGCAGACATGCACGGTATCCCCAGGAATTACTTAGACTATAACTAGTATTCCTGCCAAGTTTTATCAAAATCTATCCACACAATTAGGAGATTTTTATATATTTACTAACTAATTTCATATACCGATAGGTCGTGCCTGCGTGGCAGTATGGCCACATCAATCGACGCTATTATTTTTGAGTTGGGGCAGACATGCACGGTATCCCCAGCAATTACTTAGACTATAACTAGTATTCCTGCCAAGTTTTATCAAAATCTATCCACACAATTAGGAGATTTTTATATATTTACTAACTAATTTCATATACCGATAGGTCGTGCCTGCGTGGCAGTATGGCCACATCAATCGACGCTATTATTTTTGAGTTGGGGCAGACATGCACGGTATCCCCAGCAATTACTTAGACTATAACTAGTATTCCTGCCAAGTTTTATCAAAATCTATCCACACAATTAGGAGATTTTTATATATTTACTAACTAATTACATATGCCGATAGGTCGTGCCTGCGTGGCAGTATGGCCACATCAATCGACGCTATTATTTTTGAGTTGGGGCAGACATGCACGGTATCCCCAGCAATTACTTAGACTATAACTAGTATTCCTGCCAAGTTTTATCAAAATCTATCCACACAATTAGGAGATTTTTATATATTTACTAACTAATTTCATATACCGATAGGTCGTGCCTGCGTGGCAGTATGGCCACATCAATCGACGCTATTATTTTTGAGTTGGGGCAGACATGCACGGTATCCCCAAGAATTACTTAGACTATAACTAGTATTCCTGCCAAGTTTTATCAAAATCTATCCACACAATTAGGAGATTTTTATATATTTACTAACTAATTACATATGCCGATAGGTCGTGCCTGCGTGGCAGTATGGCCACATCAATGGACGCTATTATTTTTGAGTTGGGGCAGACATGCACGGTATCCCCAGCAATTACTTAGACTATAACTAGTATTCCTGCAAAGTTTTATTAAAATCTATCCATACAATTAAGAGATTTTTATATTTTTACATACTAACTACATTAATTTAAAAGGAATATATTTTTTTCCTACATTATTACTCAGCCCTGGGTCATTTTCTCGACTATGTGGCAGCCTTGCCATCCTCCGTTAATTCTTATTACCAAATACGCACACAAAAGAGAAGTACACAACTCAAAAACAATAAACAATTTTATAAAACTAACTACATATATTTATTGTTTGTGCGTGGAACTGCCATAATTGGAGCACGATGATGTGTAAGTAATACTACTGCATAAATATAATGGGTTTTATCAATTCATTGTTTTTTCAGCTAGAGAAGCGGTCTCATGCGATGCTGCCAAAACAACAACAAAACTTGGAAATGAAGCGAAGGAGCATGCCTATAAAAGGTAAAGCTTAGTATACACTTCCACCAAAGACTCACCAAAACAAAAACCTCCATATAAAAAAAACTCACAAAAATTTTTGTGCCAAAATCCTTTGGCAGTCTCTTTGGTGGCAGTCCACACTCAAAACAAAAAGGCCTCGATTAAATACCGATAAAATACTAGATCCGTAGTTTTTGTATTTTTATCGATAGCTCCCTGAATAATTAATTTTAATTCTTTCAAGAGGTATCGGACATTGCCGATACACAAATATGCGTAATCGGGTGAAATTTGGATAATTTTCCCATCAATGATTGAGCGCAATATTCAAAGTAAGGTAAAATACACCGTGAGACTTCAATCATACTTAAACTGGGTTATAATTATGAATTTAATCATTGCAAAAGTGTCATATGTGCTCATCAGGCCCAGTAGCCGGGGTTTGGCCATGAAGAACGCATGTTAATAACTTGTATTTATTGATTGTAAAACTTATAGTTTAAAATTAAACCAAAAGCTACGCTCTTGGCAAAGTGACCATTTTACATGCATACATCTTAATATCTGGTCACATTGTCCCAAAACAAAAGAATTGTCACTTTTGGTATTTTTGTTTTGGCGAGTCTTTGGTGGAAGTCTATACTAAGCTTAAGTACACATGTTTTTAATTTATAATTCTAGCAAACCCACTCCTGAACTTAAGCAAGCGCACTCTCTTTTGGATCTGGAATTTTACCGTCTAAGTCAATTGGTATTGGCTGTCTCCCCCATCTGCAAGTGTTAAACCGAACCATCCAATGTTCATACCCTTGCAAAGGGTATTATAATTTTGCCCAGAAGTTTGCAACGCATAGAAGGGATCATCTCCGACCACAAATACTATATATATTTTTGATCGGGGCGACGAGCTGAGTCGACTTAGCTTTTTCCGTCCGTCTGTCTGTTTCTACAAGAACTAGTCCCTCAGTTTTAAAGCTAGCGAGCTGAAATTTTGCACAGAGCCTTCTTTTGTCTGCACGTTGCTAATATGTCAAAAACGACCGGGTCGGATGACTATATCTTACAGCTGCCATAGGAACTATCGGTCAAAAAGTTGGTTTTATTTAGAAAAATTGTTTTGATGCTGACGTTCGTATACTCTGATGTACTTAAACATTTGCAAGGGTATAAAAACTTCGGCAAAGACGAAGTTAGCTTGGCCTTCTTGTTTCAACTCACTTGTTCAAAGTTTGCAACGCATAGAAATATTCATTTCCTATAAAGTATTTATGTTCTTGTTCAGCTGAGTCGATTAAGCTTGCTCAGTTTTAAAGCTTTCGAGCAGAAACTTTGCACAGAGTCTTCTTTTTACTGCATACTGCTAACATGTAGGAACCTACCGGATCGGATGACTATATCTTAAAGCTATCTTATTGCTGCCATAGGAAAATTCGGTTGTGAAGGCAGTCTTATAGCCTATTCACACTACAGTCCATCTACCGTTTACCGTCTACCGTCATGCTGTTCAAAGCGATATTCTTGGGTCCACCACTTAATAATTGATTTATTTTTTTTATATATTGAGATAGGAACATCCCCAGCTGACGGTGGAATATTTTAAGAGAATTTGGCACGGCAAGTTCTTACGTACCATCTTTGACGGTAGACGGTAAACGGTAGATGGACTGTAGTGTGAATAGGCTATTAGTGAGAAAAACATTTTTTTTTTAATGTTAACAACTCCAAACTCAGCGTTTATTAATATTTTATGCTTTCAAACAGATAATGAAGTTTTCGTGGAAATCGGGTTACTATATCCTACAGCTGTCATTGAAACCATCGGTCTAAAAATGGGTTTTTACATAAAAAAAGTGTTTGATTTGGATGCTAGCGTTCTTAAACTCGGATTATATGGGTAATTTGCAAGGTATAAAAACTTCGGCAAACAAGAAGTTAGCTTGGCCTTCTCGATTGGTCCTAAAACACTGAACCGAAAAAAAGTGGTTTGATTCGGTTCACTTGAGGTAGTTATTGACTTACTGGCGAATAGTTAGCAAAAACTCGGCCATTATAAATAAACTATACGAAAAAGCAAGAATTGTAAAAAAAAATCTAAAAACCCCAACCTTCTTCTATATAATATAATATTGAAAGGTTTATTTTTTATTACTTTTCGTCTCTAATTAAGATTGTCTTGAAATAGAAAATAAATACGATATTGATTTAAAGTTTTAAAATATAAATTTCCTGCTAGTGATTTTTCTCTGACTGGCAGGTATGCAAATTACGGTTGGAAGAAAAATGGACGACATAGCTTAGTATTTGTCAACGGAAGACAAAGATATTTAAAATTTTGGAATATTTATCAGGAAAATCTACTAAAGCAAATAGCTCGAATAGTTTGAGAAGTTCAAGGCTCACAAGCAATTTTTTACATTGAAACTTTTTTAGGATACTTAAGACCCTCTTCTCGTCTTGAGGGCTAATTTTTACATGTTTTTAAAAAATTCGTGGAAAAAAATCTGGAAGAGATTTTGTTATTTTGATTTTTGTATTTGGTTGTACAATTCATTATGAAAAATACAAAATAAAAAATTTGTGAATGCGAGTGTTCAAAAAGTTCTCAGGATCCAAAGTAGGCTCTTCCAAAAAGAAATATGTCGATGATACCCACGTTTCCGGGAGTTACAATTATCAGATCGCAAAACGGAAGATGGGAAGTTTGTTTGTATGAATGCCTTTATCGTTCGTAGCAGAATTTTTAAAATAAAATTGAATTTGAAAAAATGGTCGCCTTTTAAAAACGAAAAAAAGGATTTTTCACCATTTTTTTGCAGTCGTGTTAAAAAAAGTAGTAAAAACTTTTTTCTCAAAGATTGAGGTAGGGACGATAGCTACGTTACTTCTGCGTCCATAAAGCCCTACACCATCAAAATCGGTTCTGTAGAACTTGAGAAAACGTGGGCACCAGTTCGAAAAACGTGGTTTCCAGATAAATGAGCTTAAAATAATTAAAAAATAGCTTGTTTTATCAAAGTCATTGGTCGACAAAAAAAGCTATATAAAAAATCCTTTTGGAATAATGTTTTTGTATATCTAAGCTAAGAAATAAAAACAAAAAAATTAAGGAAAAACAATTTTCTAGACCAAAAGAGGTCCTTAAGACCGATGAAAATATACAAGAAGATTTCTTATTTCTTAAGTCATAACTAAATTTACATAATTTTGAATTGATTTAAGTTTATTTTAAATCTATATTGTTCCCTTGTGTTTTGAAACCCAGATATATAAGTATAATGAAACTTATCAATTGGAAAGTCTTCGTGAGATGACACTGTTTCAAAGATTTCGTTATATAATCAAAGCTAATTAATAGATATACAATTTAAATGATCGAAAAAATGTATTATTTAGGTTTTTATTCAAAATTTAACAGATTAGTAAGAAACATTTTTAAAATTTTAAATTTTTTGATCAAAATTTGTTAATATTTGTCTTCAAAAGCTTTTACGTACACAAGTACGCGAAAGTACCTTTGGCCATATACTGGTACTAAAAGCTGTGGAAAAAATTTTATTTAGTGACAATATTATATAGAATGAATATTTATCTACTTATTTCATTTGTTTAAAATTAGGAACGATTTTGCATTATTTTCTTTCCAAATACATTCTGCAGACTGCATTAAAACTTTTTTAAAAGTAGTAAGTTAGTTATGTAGTTAGTAATGTTCGCCTTTTATTTCAGGCACGCCGTTGTAGGACTACTTCAGGTTATAACGGAAGCCATATATAACCGAAAAATCGAAACTTCAGGGGAGCTTTCAGAAAATGACTATTCAATTATTTTTGAGTTAGTCAATAAAAATTTAGAATTAAAAAACAGTGGATTGTTTCAAGTGAACATTCGGTCACAAAAGTGGCGCAAAAAAGTTACAAAAAGGCAATACAAAATTTAGATTTAAAACGTATTGACACCACTGCAATAGTTGATGAGGAACCACCAAATCATGCTGTTAACTCAAACGTTCCAAAGCATGAAGTCGAATTACAAGAAAGTATTTGCCCTAATATTTAATCTGAAACCATCGACGAAAGTCTGATAGAATCCACTTTAAAGTGCTATCGAAAGACTTGTAGAGATGCAAATCAGACCCTAAACATTGATGTTAAAATGGTTGAGAATCATACACTCATACGTAATTCGCAAGTGAGCTATCATCATTATTTGACAGAATTAAATATAAATGATTTTGCAAATACACTTGAAAAATGTTTGCGAAAGTTTACTCAAAAAAAAAGTATTGAGCACATAATTAGAGAACAATATTTTTCAATAAATAATGCTTGTGCTGTTTACTTTAAATCAATTCGAATTAATAAATCATCATTTGTTGCGTACGGATACTGCAAAGATCCATCTTGCAATTATTTTAAATTTGTTGGTTCATTTGATGGTATAGTCAGAATTTACTCAAGCAGTCCAACACTGACGCATACCATAAATTTAAAGAAAAACATGCAGTGCAGAGGTATTAATCGTTTTATCTCAAAGAGCGATATACGAGGTAACACAGCGTTTCAATTCAGAAAAAAACTTGTTAATAAAATGAATATGAAGCGAGCTTTGGTAGGAAATGATCAAATGGTGCATAAGAATTTGTCGTACTATCGGAATTTCATATCAGAGGAAAACGCTAAACAAGATCTTGACAAAGATGCGTTCAAAGATTGCTATGATATGAAATATACGAAATATTCTGATTATATCTATGAATTGTCAACCAAGCTCGAAGTACTTTTGTGGAACATTGACCACTTAAAGCTGTTCTGCAATAAACTTAAGAATCACACCTTGCATATGGATGCCACAGGAAATATTGTGCAACCATTAAAAATGGTAAAGAAAAGAATTTTTCTTCCCTGTGTATACGAGTCATTACTGATGTAAGCTTTGCAATGATTGGGGCAATTTTACAAGAATTTTACAATTTGAACGTTCTTAAATATAATGAAATGTGTTTCAAGTTTCTCTATGGGAAGAACAATGCGTTTCCAAAAGTTTGCGTTCAATTTTGCACAAGCCATTATTGCAAAATCATGTGTCGCGATATCGACAGTAAAGTTGGCTTAACCAATATTGACATATGTCAATTCGAGGATTTGGAGGAGTGGTTTAAGAATCTTGTAACGATTCTTTTATCTCCCAGTGTAGATGAAATGGTTATCAATGCCTTTTCGTTCTTCACTAACCAACAGCCTTCTCAGGTCAAAATACTTGAAAAAGATTATTTTCCAGAAGTGGAGAATGAGTTTGATGATTTAACATTACACACCATTCAAAACAAGAGCTTATTTCGGATTAGGTTTAGCACTTTTGCAGAGGAAATTGAGAAAAAAATAGCAATGCAAAAAGGCAATGACCAAAAAAATGATTATTTTTGTCCCGAAATGATAAAAATTCTTTTGGAAAAGTACATGGTATACGCTCCATTTTGGACTAATATTATCGGTATTTTTATTGATGAGTCCAATAAAAGACCAAGCAATGGGCCAATAGAGTCATTTTTAAGACACTAAAACATAGTGTCATAAAATCACCTCATGGACTTAAGCTTGGAAGATTCATTCGTGAAATGAATGACCTTTCCAAATCTGCAGTGCGACAAGTTCAACTAGCACATCCAGAATACATGCGATCCCCTCTTAAGGATGGCCAAATAATAAAAGCCAAACCTAAAAAAAGAGCCGCAACATGTAAAAATTATTTAGGTGATTTGTCTGATAAAAGAAAACTGTCAAAACATCAAGAAAATTGACAGAAAAAAGGCAAAAGAAACTTAAAGTTGGACTTTTTAAACGTGATTTCTCTGGACCGATTAAAGTGCAAAAGAAACGCGCTTCATATCTATCAGATGATAATGCTTTGAACCCAAATTTGTCTTTGGAATTGTCCATTGTATCTGAGAATGTGAATTCCAAATTAGATTGCTCAGTTCAACTCGATCATTCCTATTCTTGCAATGTGCAAAAATTTAAAATGGAAGACAATTTTAAGACTTGCCTTCTTAGTAATTCAAACTTGATGAATTGCGTTACGAAGGATGTTCATTTTAACATTTTAAAATGTAAAACTCTTTTCGAGTATGTTCATGGCCCGAATTTTAATCGTTTCTTATTGCATATAGAACTCGATGACTTAGCAACGCTGCAAGGGCGGGAGTGGCTGTCAAACTTTATAGTGGACGCAGCTTTGACTGCTCTTCTATTTGATCATGATGACCCATCACTGGAAAGTCTTCCCTGTCAGCTCGACCAATATTGTTTGGGGAATGAAAATTTGATTAAAACTGCTTTAGAAAGTACTTCAAGCATTTTAATCGTTCCTCACTGCTACAAAAACCATTATTATATTTTATTTGTAGACAAAATAAAACTAGAATTTGTATTTTTAGATCCATTTGGTCAGACTGATGGTGCCAAAATGTTCATAAGGTATTATAAGGAACTGTTGGACCGCATTAATAATTTGAATTATAAATGCGTGCACAAAGATCATGACCAGCAAAAGGATAAATATAATTGTGGTATTTTTATTTTGCAGTTTGCAAAATGTTTCATTAATAACATGCCTCTCACTAATTTGCAATCAGCTCATTTGTTCAGAAGAGGCATGTTTGAAAAACTAGTTAATTATGGTGATTCAATGTTGGACATATGCCTGCACTGCTGCAAATGGATAGGTGACCAGATCAAATTGCTTTGCAATACGTGTGGTCGATCTATTTGCATTCAATGCACTAGCGCTATATACACAATTGTTGATAATAACCTAACCTGTTAACTTTGCGATGCAAGTTTAAAATAAAATTCAATATTAAAATTTTAACTGAGCAAAGCATAAAATCCGCATGTGCACAGACCATATGGTAAATAAAGCTACGTTAAGCTCGTGCATGAGCCACACTTGTGTCACCGATGGTTGTCTATATTGGAAACACTTCAAGTGAGACCGCAACTGACAACAACTGTGCTGCAAGCAGCCGGACACTGTCATTTCGCTGGCTCCTTGATTATGCATCCTTGAAACTTCTTTCAACGATACAGTATGCCAGCAGAGCTTCAAAGCAACAAACCAACCATGGAATGTCCACTATGGATTTAATGCGTCTGCCAAGTGGTACGTGGAATAGGCCTATTGGGGAAACCACTTTAAAAAAAACGCGCCATGAACTCTACCTCAATGGTGGTGTGGAAAGAGTTCCCATTCAATTATAAAATAAAATGAATCAAAATTTTTCTTTACACAAGTGTTAATTATTTTTTCGCTCTTTATTCATTTCATTTAATAAAAGAATCATATTTTTAATACAAGTATTCGGAAATGTTCATTCTGGAACTGCACCAGCGGCAGCTTCACCAGCAGCAGCTCCACCAGCACCACCACCAGCACCACCACCAGCAGCAGCTCCACCAGCGCCACCACCAGCACCATCAACAGCACCACCACCAGCACCAACAACGGCTCCTCCAGCGCCACCAGATGTGCTCCCTGAAGCTGCTGCTAGAGCTGCAGCTGGAGCTGCTGGTAGAGCTGGAGCTGAAGCTGCTGCTCTAGCTCTAGCTGCTGCTCTAGCTCTAGCAGCAGCTCTAGCTCTAGCTGCACTTACAGCTCTGGCAGCAGCTCTTGCTCGAGCAGCAGCTCCAGCTCCAGCTCTACCAGCAGCTCTAGCTGCAGCTCCAGCAGCAACGGCAGCTCCCCGAACAACAGCTCCTCCACCAGCAACAACACCAGATGCACCAGCAGGAGCACCAACTGCAACAGCTCCTCCACGACTAGACGAAGCACCTGAAGGATCACCACCATTAGACGGAGCATCAACAGCTCTACCAACAGCAACAGCTCCACCACCAACAGCACCAGAACTGCCAGCGCCAGAACCACCAGCACTAGATCCACCAGCACCAGATCCACCAGCACAAGATCCGCCTCTAGCAGCAGCAGCTCCACCTCCGCGACGTCTATTTCGGCGCCTATTTGGAGCCGCCGCTATGGGCTGCTGCTCCTGCTCCTCTCCGATGGCTTCTGTTGCCCCAATAAAAAAATTGAGGACAACCGACTAGAAAAGAAAATATTTTTTATTAATGACTTACATACATATATATGTTTATATGATTACGGGCCGAACTCTCTTCTCTCAAATAGCTCTCTGTTATTTGTGAGTTTATGTGACAGATAGCTATATGAAGGAGATGTAGAATCGACCGTAAGTATTCAATTTCTTACCGACTTTTTAATTTTAATTTTTTGGCTCATTTTGTCCTTTTTTCTTTTAGTCTTTTCTTTTTTTTTTTGTGTGCGTTTTCGGAATAACGGAGGATGGCAAGGCTGCCACATAGTCGAGAAAATGACCCAGGGCTGGGTAATAATGTAGGAAAAAATATATTCCTTTTAAATTAATGTAGTTAGTATGTAAAAATATAAAAATCTCTTAATTGTATGGATAGATTTTAATAAAACTTTGCAGGAATACTAGTTATAGTCTAAGTAATTGCTGGGGATACCGTGCATGTCTGCCCCAACTCAAAAATAATAGCGTCGATTGATGTGGCCATACTGCCACGCAGGCACGACCTATCGGCATATGTAATTAGTTAGTAAATATATAAAAATCTCCTAATTGTGTGGATAGATTTTGATAAAACTTGGCAGGAATACTAGTTATAGTCTAAGTAATTGCTGGGGATACCGTGTATGTCTGCCCCAACTCAAAAAATAATAGCGTCGATTGATGTGGCCATACTGCCACGCAGGCACGACCTATCGGTATATGAAATTAGTTAGTAAATATATAAAAATCTCCTAATTGTGTGGATAGATTTTGATAAAACTTGGCAGGAATACTAGTTATAGTCTAAGTAATTGCTGGGGATACCGTGCATGTCTGCCCCAACTCAAAAATAATAGCGTCCATTGATGTGGCCATACTGCCACGCAGGCACGACCTATCGGTATATGAAATTAGTTAGTAAATATATAAAAATCTCCTAATTGTGTGGATAGATTTTGATAAAACTTGGCAGGAATACTAGTTATAGTCTAGGTAATTGCTGGGGATACCGTGCATGTCTGCCCCAACTCAAAAATAATAGCGTCGATTGATGTGGCCATACTGCCACGCAGGCACGACCTATCGGTATATGAAATTAGTTAGTAAATATATAAAAATCTCCTAATTGTGTGGATAGATTTTGATAAAACTTGGCAGGAATACTAGTTATAGTCTAAGTAATTGCTGGGGATACCGTGCATGTCTGCCCCAACTCAAAAATAATAGCGTCGATTGATGTGGCCATACTGCCACGCAGGCACGACCTATCGGTATATGAAATTAGTTAGTAAATATATAAAAATCTCCTAATTGTGTGGATAGATTTTGATAAAACTTGGCAGGAATACTAGTTATAGTCTAAGTAATTGCTGGGGATACCGTGCATGTCTGCCCCAACTCAAAAATAATAGCGTCGATTGATGTGGCCATACTGCCACGCAGGCACGACCTATCGGTATATGAAATTAGTTAGTAAATATATAAAAAATCTCCTAATTGTGTGGATAGATTTTGATAAAACTTGGCAGGAATACTAGTTATAGTCTAAGTAATTGCTGGGGATACCGTGCATGTCTGCCCCAACTCAAAAATAATAGCGTCGATTGATGTGGCCATACTGCCACGCAGGCACGACCTATCGGCATATGTAATTAGTTAGTAAATATATAAAAATCTCCTAATTGTGTGGATAGATTTTGATAAAACTTGGCAGGAATACTAGTTATAGTCTAAGTAATTGCTGGGGATACCGTGCATGTCTGCCCCAACTCAAAAATAATAGCGTCGATTGATGTGGCCATACTGCCACGCAGGCACGACCTATCGGTATATGAAATTAGTTAGTAAATATATAAAAATCTCCTAATTGTGTGGATGGATTTTGATAAAACTTGGCAGGAATACTAGTTATAGTCTAAGTAATTGCTGGGGATACCGTGCATGTCTGCCCCAACTCAAAAATAATAGCGTCGATTGATGTGGCCATACTGCCACGCAGGCACGACCTATCGGTATATGAAATTAGTTAGTAAATATATAAAAATCTCCTAATTGTGTGGATAGATTTTGATAAAACTTGGCAGGAATACTAGTTATAGTCTAAGTAATTGCTGGGGATACCGTGCATGTCTGCCCCAACTCAAAAATAATAGCGTCGATTGATGTGGCCATACTGCCACGCAGGCACGACCTATCGGTATATGAAATTAGTTAGTAAATATATAAAAATCTCCTAATTGTGTGGATAGATTTTGATAAAACTTGGCAGGAATACTAGTTATAGTCTAAGTAATTGCTGGGGATACCGTGCATGTCTGCCCCAACTCAAAAAATAATAGCGTCGATTGATGTGGCCATACTGCCACGCAGGCACGACCTATCGGCATATGTAATTAGTTAGTAAATATATAAAAAATCTCCTAATTGTGTGGATAGATTTTGATAAAACTTGGCAGGAATACTAGTTATAGTCTAAGTAATTGCTGGGGATACCGTGCATGTCTGCCCCAACTCAAAAATAATAGCGTCGATTGATGTGGCCATACTGCCACGCAGGCACGACCTATCGGTATATGAAATTAGTTAGTAAATATATAAAAATCTCCTAATTGTGTGGATAGATTTTGATAAAACTTGGCAGGAATACTAGTTATAGTCTAAGTAATTGCTGGGGATACCGTGCATGTCTGCCCCAACTCAAAAATAATAGCGTCGATTGATGTGGCCATACTGCCACGCAGGCACGACCTATCGGTATATGAAATTAGTTAGTAAATATATAAAAATCTCCTAATTGTGTGGATAGATTTTGATAAAACTTGGCAGGAATACTAGTTATAGTCTAAGTAATTGCTGGGGATACCGTGCATGTCTGCCCCAACTCAAAAGAATAGCGTCGATTGATATGGTCATACTGCCATATAGGCACGACTAATCGGTAAATGTAGTTAATATGTAAAAATATTAATTGCTCAAAATCGTCTGGATAGATTTTGATTAAACTTTGCAGGAATATGGATAAATGTCCTATTTATCTCAGAGGATACCGTGCATGTCGGCCCCAACTCGCTAAGTTAGCCTGTATGGTCATACTGCATATTGGCCGCTAGTTCCAGTGACTGGTTCAGGTCGGAACCAGCGCACTGCCCTTATCAATTCTGAGTCCAAGCCAAAGTGAGTCAATTAAAAAGCGAATTACTCCTAAACGTATGGATAGATATTGATCAGCTTTACAGGACACACTCTTGAATGTGTGTCCTTTAAGCTAATATACCGTGCATGTTGGCCCCAACTCTTATATTGGAGCAATTACGAATCTTATGACAACATGATTTTTTTGCGCCAATTTGTATGGGAAAAATTTGAGGTTGGTTCACTGATAAGCGAATATCTCAAAAACGTATGGATAGATATTAAACAGCTTTTCAGTAAACATTCTTGAATATGTGTCCTTTAATCTGATATACCGTGCATGTTGGGCCCAACTCTGTGAGCGGAGATATGAACGAAAATGTGTGGAGGCGATTTTTCAACTTCATTTATTTAACACCCAAAATGCATATATTACCCCACAGGTTAAATAAATCAATAGATTATGAAATTCTTAACAAAATTGCATTTACAGATTCCAAATTAGTCTAATAGTTAAGGAATAAATTAAAAAACAAAATATGCTTTAGTGTTCCATATTCCACCGTTCCATTCGACGCTAAATATCCGACGCTATTTTGACGGACATGATCCATGAGCATTGCTTCATGGTAATCCTTCCACGACACTGACGTTTTGGAGCCATCTAAAAACAAATGCACTTATTTAAAATAAATACCTTGAAAGTTCTGCTTACCTTCAATTTGGAATTCACATGAATTATCAATCAGAGTTGTCTTTTTGTGTCATCGATAACATCAGGGTTGATGTGTTGTGGCAGCGATAACCAAATATCTAGTATTTTTTTTAACAACACTGAAAAAATTCCGGGTGAATGGACACATATTTTAACTATGTACATTTTTTTCTATGAAAAATATTCTACATATTTTTTGATATGCGATAATATGTGAAAATATGTACATATTTGCTATAGTGGAAATAGGCTATTAGTAAGGAAAAACGCGGAACCCGAAGGCTGGTGCGAGACGTCACCCAAACGGTTAACGGTTACAACAACAACCCCTGAGTTTCACGGCGTTTCTTAAGACAAACGAAACGGAACCTTCAGATTTTCTCATGCCATCTGACGTGACAAGTTGGCATGATATATGGACATCTGTCATGCATCCAAGTCCGACTGGGTGTTTCCATAGACATATATACATACATACATATGTACATTAGACCGGACATTTCTCCATACGATTTTCAACATGTGACGATCTTTGCACAACATGGTTTAAAAAATTCTGTATATTTTATAGAAAATTTATCAAAAATCCAAAATCAGATATATTGAGGTTTGATGGCCTCGAGAAGGCTTTAAAAGTTCCAATTTCTCCTTAATTTATCATTGAATTGTCAATGTAGACAGAGACCTTTTTCAAAAGTGTCGAACAAATACGTTAAATATTTCGTTTAAAATTATATGTTCAATGGCGTTGTGATAAGCACTCTGGACTTGGAATCCGGCGAACCGAGTTCAATTCTCGGAAGAACCTTAAATTTTTTTTTTTTTTTTTAAACTAAATTTTTAGTTAACACACTGTTTATGTAATTTACAAGTGCATAGTTGAATATGCCATGAATATTTTTCTTTTACAATACATATTTGTGTAGTTTGAAGGCAATTAGGATATGCTATAATCATCAATTTGGTGCCGTACGATGTGTTGCTGCATCAATTGTACGACATGTTGAAATATTTTATTTTACAATTTTCACAAAATTTTTGTCTGCCTACTATGACGTCTCTAGCAGCTCAAAAACAAATTTAAGGGGAAATTTGAACCTTTAAAGCCTTCTCGAGGCCATCAAACCTCAATATATCTGATTTTGGATTTTTGACATATTTTCTATAAAATTTACAGAATTTTTTGAGCCATGTTGTGATAAGAACTAGACAAAAAATTGCTTTTCATATAAGGCATGTACGGTCTAATGTACATATTTAGAAATTGTGGATTAAGCTTATCAAAATTATGTACATTCATACATATATGTACATTGTACATATGTGTGTGTGGATCAGTGAAAACAGAAAAAATTTCGTAGTGCCTGTTTGCATAGACATGCAAACATTTGTTCATATTTAGTAATTGTAGTGCTCGGAAAAATTATGTAAAAATGTATACATTTGTGTGTGTTGCTGTGAAAACAGACAAAAGTGCGTATTGCATGTTTGCATAAACAGGCATGAAAATGTACATTCATACATATGGGTACCCAGCAAACAATTTCATATAAAAATACACGTTTTGTAAGCGTTCAAATATAAGCAAAACGCTTATAAAACGCTGCTGTGACATTTATAAAACGCATCAAAGTAAGCGTTTTATAATCGAAACGCACCCATCTTTATAAGCTTAAAAAGACGCTTGCAAAACATGTTTTATAATACGTTTTCATAAGCTTACAACAAGCTTTGTAAATACGGTTACAAAACACGTATTGTAAGTGAAGTAATAAAGCGTTTTAAACATTTATTTTGTGAGTGTTCTGGTTGGTTATTTTTATTATTCAAAAATTTTAATTAAATTAAAATAGCGTTTTCCCTGCTTTAAAAGAAAATACAAAGTCCTCTTCCTTCCTTCATATCAGAGTGAAAGTCTCTGCAATAGAATTTAAATATAAATGTCAATAGTTGACTTTGAACTGCAAGAAATCATTGTTACTCACGGCGAATGGCAGTGGCGAATGTTATGTTTTGTCCGCAGCAAATTTCCTTGCACTTGATATGGACAGTCGTATATAATATGCTTTCTTAAATTTCATTAAATAAATTTAAACGCGCACTTATATTTTTAAATAAAAATGCTTACTTGTTCGCTCTTCAAAAAACAAAACTAAACTGATATACACAATTTTTTTCATGCCTTTGCTTGAGGTTACATTTTTTTTTTTGCTTGCCCTGTCAGCTGCAGTTGCCTAGAACTAAAAGATCACAAGGGAGAGAGAGAGCGCCAAGAGAGAGCGCCAAGAGAGAGTGCCAAGAGAGCGAGAGCACGAAATCTCTCAGTCGCCGAAACGACATTTGAAAATCGAAGGCTGCCATACGACAACGCATGAAAAAGTAAGCTTACTTTAAGCTTCTTTTGCATAACGTTTGCTCAATTGCTGGCTGGGTAATTATTTCTGAAGTGGGCAACTTTTTTTTTTCATAGTCTCCAAAAATTTTAATTTTTTTTACAGGCCTTTAACGCAGTTTTCCACGATTTTTAATGGCTTTTTCAGAATTTTACCATTGTGGGATGCAAAGATATAGCGACTGTTTATATTTGCTAAAGTTGGTTATAACTAAATATTTAATGGGCCTAAAAATAAATAAAAATTTTCAAAAAATATTGCTTTTCCTTCACTTTGTGGCAAAAATATTTGCGATGGGTGAACTGGAGGAAGAAACCGCCGAAACTTAAGAAAAAAAATTTAAATCGCGGTTTGTAAACAAACGGCCGTTTTGAGATTTTTTAAAAAAAATTGGGAGTAATTCTCTTGACATTCTTAGTTCTCTAAAAAAGGTTTCATGATGGGACAGCCATAACTTTCCGCGAAATTCACTTCCAAAGAATCAAATTTTACTGAAATCATAGTAGGCTACAAATTAAAATTATATTTAAGTGTGATGAGTGTATGAACTCAGTGAATTCAGTCTTATACAATGTTATTAAATGAAACAATTGTAATATAAAATTAAGTATTTTTATTGGGCATATTCTTTCTTTTTGGAAACACATTGAAGTCATGAGCGTATGAATATTTCTTAAGCTTAAGATGGTCATTGTCGATTGGAATGACGAAATGGTATTTGTGAGTACCTGGTACCGTTTTCGCATGGTTGAAGCGGGCAGTCAACTCCTCTGCCACTTTCATTATTTCAGCCTTAGAGCCAAAAAATACCTCAGTTTTCTCCATATTTTTTTTAGTTGAGATAGCATTTGACGACCTGCTTCAGCATAAAAGTCATTATCGGTTTTTCGCCTCTTTGATGAATAAAGGTAATCGGATAATTCACATTCGCTGTCACTGGAGCACGATGCAGTGTCAATGTTATGTGCCTCAGCAGTATTTGTCAATTCATTTAAAAAGAACGGCTGAAGATCGGTTGGCGTCATTTTCGATATTTTTTTCTACAGGAATCGCACATTTTTGTCCCTGCCAAACTTGGAAATTTTTCGATAAGAAAAGAAGACACCGCACGGACACCAGTTTTTCTGTGATTAGCCTCCTTCAGGGGATTACAGCATCGAGATGTGAAATCCACAATTCTTTAGTGCAGACTGAATTCACTCATCACACTCAATTATAATTTTAATTTGTAGCCTACTATGATTTCAGTAAAATTTGATTCTTTGGAAGTGAATTTCGCGGAAAGTTATGGCTGTCCCATCATGAAACCTTTTTTAAAGAACTAAGAACTTCAAGAGGATTACTCCTAATTTTTTTAAAAATCTCAAAATGGCCGTTTTTTCACAAACCGCGATTTAAATTTTTTTCTTAAGTTTCGGCGGTTTCTTCCTCCAGTTCACCCATCGCAAATATTTTTGCCACAAAGTAAAGGAAAAGCAATATTTTTTGAAAATTTTTTTTATTTATTTTTAGGCCCATTAAATATTTAGCCACTTTTCGTATATTTAGCATAATTTAGTTATTTCGTACACACATTGAATTTGTCTAATATTACTATATTTGAATGAATTGTTTAACTATCTGAAACCACTGTAAACATGTACACATAACTGAAACTGTTCTAATCCTCTCTTACGCCTTCGACTTCTGTTCGCTTAGGCTATGCGAGTTGTTAGTTCTAAGAATAAATTGAGTTCACTTTTGCATATGAGACGCGACGGTTGGTTCTTTTTGGAAAATTGTTTAAATTGCACCGCCCATGATCTGAAGTTTCATGCGGTTAAGAAAACGCTCTTAATCACACCCAACATTCTGGCGCCCAACGTGGGGCAGTGTTATTTACAATACTAAAAAATTCCGGGAAAATTCTAATCCTTCGTCCGTGAATTCCACTTTGAACTTTGACGCAATTCGCTCGCCCGTTAGTACACGTGGTACGATTTGCACTTTGGACTACGTCGGTCGCCGCTCAATCAACGGGACACGCACACTCATCCAAAGCACAGCAGCATACCTGGTCATTGCAGTCCATTGCATTGGTCGCAGGTCTGCTCATTCCACCTGGAAATTGCTACGCTGTCCAAATAGCTACACGCGCAAGTATATCATCGCTAAGAAGGCCTCTGTCGCCCACCCCATCGCTAAGAAGACCCCTGTCGTCTACACCACTGTCATCAGCAGCAACCTTATCATCGTACATTCTTGGCTGTAAGTTGCTCAGTGCCAGTGGACACCGTTCGCCTTAACCTAAGTCATCAGTGGAAACCGTTGCCACTCTCTTGTCGTCAACGTCGCTGCATATCATATCACCCGCTACTTCAGTCGCCGTTATTTGTCTCTTCTCTTCGCTCGCTCCACATAAGCGGCACTTCATGCATACATCCCTACATAACCTCAACACAATCTTGTGAGTACTCGTGTACGTGAGCAGCCATACACACACAACAGAAGGTTTGCCATAAGCACATGCAAATAAAGTTCGCGGTTGGCCACATTAAATCTAGTTCACTGGTTCAATATCGGAACTTTAGCGTTGCCACACTCGTCCGCTGTGCTCGTCGCAAGTTCAGCTCGAAGCCTCAGTGCAATATCTCGGCAGATTGGCAGCCCTGAAAATTGTTCGCCATCTTTCTGCACAACACCAAAGATAAATTTCTCGCAAATAATAAAGAAAATTGTGTAAAGTATTCTGCATAACCATGACAACTCCCACCTTAGATTCCCTAAAGCAAAAGCGCTCCAATCTCCGCAGAAGCATCTCACGTATCGGCACCGCAGTCAAGCCAGATAAGAAAGCCGACAAGCCGCCGCCGCCGCTGTCGCCAGCTGAACTCACCTGTCGCCTCTCAATATTAGAGGCATATTTCAAGCAAATTTCGGTCGTTCAATCTGAAATTGAGCAACAGGATACAGATGAGGCACAGGCTGACTATCGCAACGAAGTGGAAGATCTGTACATTTCAATCAAGGTTTGCATAAAGGGACAGCTTGGGGATGACCCGCACAACGTCAGTGTGGGCGAAACATCGGTCACTGTTACGTCTATGAAACTGCCCCGACTTGCTCTTCCTATTTTCGATGGCAAGTATTCGGAGTATAAGAACTTCAGCACTACATTCAAGCAGGTCGTCGATCAACAGTCATCATTGTCCCCAATCGAAAAATTCAATCAACTGATTAATTGTCTACAAGGAGCAGCTTTAGAAACCGTAAGGGCGTTTCAGGTCACGGCTGAAAACTATCCAAAGGCATGGGCCCGCCTGAACACTAGATACGACAACCCAACAATTGTATTTCTAGACAACATTGCATCGTTGTTCAACTTGGCGCAGGTCAAAACTCCAAATAGCTCACAGTTACTCAGCCTTATTGACAACGCGTCAGCTTTATACAATTCGCTAATGTCTTTAGGTACAGAATCTCAAATTGCGCAAGCCATGCTCATCGCCATCGTCATGGAAAAGGTCGATGAGGGAACGAGACAAAAATGGAATGAATCATTAGACTTCGTAACGATCCCTAGTTGGAATTCATGTCAAAATGTTGTTGAACGGCACTGCCAACACTTGGAGTCCGCCATCAAGCCCAGCGCTACCGCGCACAAGGATGCTGGGAAACCACGTCAACAACAATCATCACGCACGGGACATAGCTTCAACTGCGCCACGCAGTCATGCCCAATCTGCTCCAGAACTGATCATAGGATCTTTAAGTGCACGCAGTTTCGAGACATGGCTATTTCCGAAAGATTTGAATGTGTTAAAAAACACACACTATGTTTAAACTGCCTTGGCAAGGGCCATCGCGCAGTAAAATGTACATCTTCCAACAGGTGCCGGTTCTGTGCAAAACCGCACCACACAATGCTTCATCGTGATTCTGCCGGAACAAGCACACCGCCTGCCAGAACATTTACGCAAACTCAACAAGTAACCTCTGGAGCTGTTGCACACACACATATGGACAACCGTCCTGATCAAATTATCTTGGCTACCGCAATGGTTCTCGTGCAGGATTCCTCTGGTCAATTTATGGCAGGTCGTGCGCTACTTGATTCTTGTTCTCAAGTTAAATTTATTTCAGAAGATTTAGCACAACGACTTCGCCTCCCTCGCACTAAAGGTCACCTGGATATTCGAAGTGTCGGAGAATCACTCACGCACATTAAACACACCACATCCACAACTTTGAAATCACGCCTTGGAGGGAAGGAAATGCCTATACAACTTTGCGTTACGTCGCACATAGCGTACCAACCCGATTCAGAGATAGATATTTCAACATGGAAGATTCCTGAAAATGCTCCTTTGGCTGATGAAAGGTTTTATCAATCTCGCCGCATTGACTTGTTGCTCGGTACCGAAACGTTCTTTAATGTCTTGTCAGTGGGACAAATAAGGCTCGGCCCACAGTTGCCAACCTTGCAGAAGACACTTTTCGGGTGGATCGTCTCAGGGCGTGCAGGGAATAACGGCCATGCAAATATAGGCAACACATTTCTCTCACTGGACGAATCGATCAACCAAAACATGGAACGGTTGTGGCAAATTGAAGAAGTGTCGAAACCTGCAGACAAATACACGCCTGAGCAAAGAAAATGTGAAGAATTGTTTATAGACTCTGTTCGTCAAACTGGAGACGGAAGAGTCGTGGTTCATTTACCATTCGGAGCTGATCCCAATTTACTCGGCAACTCGCTGGATACGGCTCGTATGAGATTTATGGCCCTTGAGCGTCGTCTAAACCATAACAAAGATCTCAAGGCACAATACGTACAATTTATGCAAGAATATGAGCGCTTGGGTCATATGAAATTGGTCACTAGTCCGCTGCTAGACGAAGCGCACTTTTATATCCCGCATCATTGTGTGTTGAAATTGAAGAGCACGTCTACAAGCCTGAGGGTAGTTTTCGACGCCTCGTGCAAAACTACATCACAAAAATCGCTAAACGACTTGCTCCTAGTTGGACCAACTATACAACCAGACCTGTACACTTTGCTGTTACGCTTTCGAACATTTTTGTATGCTATCACGGCCGACATAGTCAAAATGTACCGGCAGGTGCTGATAGATCCAAGTCAACGAAAATTCCAATACATTTTGTGGAGAGACTCTCCAAACAAGGAACTTTGTACGTACGAGCTGACAACAGTCACCTACGGAACAGCTGCTGCACCCCACTTGGCCATTCGCAGCATGGCACACTTAGCAGATCAGCAAGCGGATAAGTACAAAATTGGTGCCGAAGCGGTCAAATCGTCTTTCTATGTGGATGATTTTCTATGCGGAGCAGACAATCCCGATCGCCTTCGACAACTCCAAACCGAAGTCACAAACATCCTTATGGCAGGAAAAATGGAGCTGGCAAAGTGGCACTCCAATCACAAGGACTTCGTTAACGACTCAACTATGAAGGATCTTAATTTAGATGACGATGCGACAACCAGCACTCTCGGTCTAATTTGGGACCAACGACAAGATGCCTTCAAATTCACTTTCAGACCAAAGTCGCAGTCTGAAAGAATCACTAAGCGTTTCATCCTATCGGTGGCGTCCTCTCTGTTTGACCCGCTAGGACTACTTTCACCACTAATCATGATTGCTAAAATCTTATTACAGGAACTTTGGCTACTCAAGTTGAATTGGGACGAATCGGTTCCTCATCCATTACATCAAGCATGGGAAACATTTGTCTCATCGCTGTCTTCGTTGGAGGCTTTGTCAATCCCTAGATTTTGCCTGCAGGCAAAGACTCGAGAGCTGCAACTACACGGCTACTGCGACGCTTCCATTCGCGCTTACGGATGCTGCATCTATGCACGAACGGTCGATGAGGATGGCAGAGTAATGGTGCATTTGGTTACCTCCAAATCAAGGGTAGCTCCAACGAAGAAGAGATCTCTACCTAAGCTCGAGCTCTGTGGAGCACACCTTTTGGCACAGCTGTATGTCAAAGTATTGGCTGTCTTTGGCGATCGAGTTTCTGCCACATTCTTATGGTGTGACTCGCAGCTTGTTCTACACTGGATCAGACAACACTCGGCCACGCTTTCAACATTTGTCGGAAATCGCATTTCTGACATTCAAGAGGACACCTCGAATTGCCAGTGGAGGTTCGTTCCAACTCGTCAAAATCCAGCTGATCTGGTCTCTAGAGGATGCACACTGACAGAACTCACACATTCGACCTGGTTCAAGGGACCATCGTACTTACTACAAGAAGCTCAAAATTGGCCTGCCAACGTCCGCTCAAATCTCGATTCAGATGCGTTGGAGATGGAAAAACGAAAGTCGGTATTCGCAACCATGACTACCTCAAACTATCTTCTGGACCGGCTTTCCGAGATAAGCTCGTACAAGCGCTGCTTAACGGTAGTGGCTTTCATGTTTCGATTTGGCGAGGCAGCAAGGAAATCGAAATTCGGCACGAAACATCCATCCCCCGAAGAACTTCAAAGGGCTTTACACTGCATTATTTGGAATTTGCAGCAGCATCACTTTGCCGATGAGATTTTCGCCCTCCAAAGGGGAAAACAGGTTCGCAGTCACCTAAAGTCTCTTTCTCCTTTCTTACAGAATGCCAATGGATTCCCACTTCTTAAAGTAGGAGGTCGGCTGGAACTCGCATCGGTTCCAGAACTCCAGAGGCATCCCATTATGCTTCCCAAGAAGGATGTCTTCGTAAGCAACTATGTACGACACCTTCACCTTATTAACTACCACGCTGGTGCAAAGGTGCTGGTGGGATTGATCCGCTCACAATTCTGGATAGTGAATGCCCGAGATGTTGCTCGTGGAGTCGTCAGGACTTGCCTTCACTGTATGCGGTATCGACCCAAGATGTTACAGCAAGTGATGGGAAACTTGCCGGTAGAACGCCTAACGCCGTCTAGGCCCTTTGCACGCTGCGGAGTTGATTTCTGCGGACCAATTCCCACATATTTTCGCATCAGGGGAAAGGGTCCCTACAAAAGCTATATCGCAATATTTGTGTGTTTTGCCACCAAGGCAGTCCACATAGAAGTCGTGTCTGACCTCTCAACGGATGCATTCATAGCTGCATTGAAACGCATGATCGCCAGACGTGGACTGCCCACCGACATATTCTGCGACAACGCGACAAATTTCGCAGGCGCCTGCAATAAGCTGAAGGAGTTGAAGGACTTTTTATTTAAAACTGAAGCCCAAAACATAATCACAAGGTATTGCGCTAATGAATTTGTCAATTTTCGATTCATTCCCCCCAGGGCTCCACACTTTGGCGGCCTCTGGGAAGCCGCACTTTGATGGATGCCCGGCTAACATTCGAGGAGCTCACTACAGTAACGGCTGAGACAGAAGCCATACTCAACTCTCGCCCACTGACTCCACATTCACCAGATCCAAATGACTTGTCTGCGTTAACACCTGGCCACTTCTTGACAGGCGAGGTGCTGCGTGCGCTTCCAGAACGGCCAACCTCAGATGAGAATCTTGGTCACCTGGAGCGTTGGCGGCGAGTGAGCGCAATCAAACAGCACATCTGGCGACGTTGGTCAACGGAATATCTTCACGAACTTCAAGCTCGAACAAACTGGACCAAGGCGTCTCCAAACATCGCCATCAACGACATGGTCATTATCCACGAGGATCATGTTCCTCCACATCGATGGCTCCTGGGTCGCATCGTGGCGATTGTACCCGGCAAGGATGGATATGTACGCGTCGTTGATGTCAGAACAACTAAGGGAATCGTTCGACGCCCAATACACAAACTGGCCCGTCTACCTATTGATTGAAAGCAACTGGGTGCTTCCAATGGGGCCGGGATGTTGGGCCACTTTTCGTATATTTAGCATAATTTAGTTATTTCATACACACATTGAAGTTGTCTAATCTTACTATATTTGAATGAATTGTTTAACTATCTGAAACCACTGTAAATATGTACACATAACTGAAACTGTTCTAATCCTCTCTTGCGCCTTCGACTTCTGTTCGCTTAGGCTATGCGAGTTGTTAGTTCTAAGAATAAATTGAGTTCACTTTTGCATATGAGACGCGACGGTTGGTTCTTTTTGGAAAATTGTTTAAATTGCACCGCCCATGATCTGAAGTTTCATGCGGTTAAGAAAACGCTCTTAATCACACCCAACAATAGCCATGTCCGCCTGTCCGTCCGTCCGTCTGTCCGTCTGTCTGTATGAACACCTAGATCTCAGAGATGGTAAGAGATGGAGGTTTGACATGTATAGGACAAATGCTTCTTTTATCTGCACGCAGATCAAGTTTATTTCAAATTTTGGCCACGCCCCCTCCCGCCCCACCAATTCGGAAAAAACGTTATATCTACTACAGTTTTAAAGATAGACGATTCGTAACTTCTAGAGATAGTTAGAAATTAGCAAAATGAATAAATTTGATAAGGATCGGATGAGCGGTTCTGAAGTTATGAGCAAAAATGTGAAAAAGTTAAAAAAGTGTTGCATACATTTCAGATGTTTTTTTTCATGAGTGACGGGTATATCGAAGTCGTTTAGAGCCGACTTTCACTTGCGCTCTCGTTTTTATATGGACTTTTTCATTTCACGGGTATTTCGCGGGTATCTCCATACCAAGCTTAAAGAAAACAGTCATTTGTGTAATAGTAAAGTTTCTGTTCTGTTGGTTTTGTTTTTATATCATTTTTATAATTTATTCAAAAACATAACAAAAAATCACAATATTTTTTGGCTCAACTGAATAGGTTTGACCACTAAAACTATTAAACAAAACTATATAAAGCAAAATTTCAGTGCACTGGGTAACTTAAATAACTAAGGACACTGTTTTAGCATTATTTAGTGATTGGTATGCCCACCCTTGTTCTTAATTATTTAAAACACACGGTTTGGTAAGAAATCATAATATTTTTCAATTTAATTTAGTGAAATTGTTGACCAGGCTTTTTTAATTGCTGTAACTTGGGTCCCAGAATGACTAAATTGTCTTCCTCCTTCGTATATTCTTCTGGAAGAATTTCCCCAAATGTTCTCGATAATCTTAATGTTAGGGAAGTAAGGCAGCCACTCAAGCAATTTAACATTTTGATATTTAATCCAACGTTTTACAACTTGAGCGGTATGGATGGGAGCGTTGTCGTGTTGATACGTCAATGGAATATGACCATAAATCTCCGAAAACTGGGGAAAAGCCTTTTGGAGCACAGTCTTGTACACATTTGCGTTCATTTTCGAGGTGACAAACTGGAGCTCGCATGTTCCATAAAACGAAATGGCTCCCCACACCATTACTCCACCTGCACATGAGTGATGACGACTTAAAAAACATTCTTCCCTTCGCATATCGTGGAAATAGTAATTATAGCCATCCGGACCATCGAGGTTGAACTTCTTTTCGTCGGAGAAGACCACCGTCTTCCACTCCTTGTTCCACGTCATGTGTTCTCGAGCAAATCGAAGTCGTGCTTCCTTACGAGCATCGTTGAGAGGTGTTTTTTTTTTTAATTTTCAATCTCTTCAAGTGTTTGGCGCTTCGAATAATTCGTTTTACAGTGGCCACACTAGCATTTACGCCGCATTCTTCCCAAATTTTACCAGCTGAAAGGTGGGAACTTGAGGCAGTTCGTAGGATAAGTCGCCTCTCCGATGCTGTTGTTGCATGTTTTTTTCCTCCATTCATTTCTTTTCCATAGTCAGCTTCATTACGAAGAAAATTACTCTCAACGTTTTGACTTCGACCGATTTTCTTGGCTATTTCATTTTATTTTATTATTTTATTTTACCTTTTCAAAATCGGTTAAAGGTTTTCCGCGGCCCATTTTATAAAAAACTGATAGTAGTTGCTTTAAATTTTGGAATTCAAAAGAATTCAGCTTTTTTCATTCACGCAGTCAATTAAAAAGTGAAGTCAAAAGTGTCAAACCTATTCAGATGAGCCAAAAAAATGGAGATTTTTTGTTATGTTTTTGAATAAATATTAAAAATGATATAAAAACAAAACTAACAGAACAGAAACTTTACTATTTCACAAATGAGTGTTTTCTTTATAAAACAAAATTTATTTCGCTCAAATTGGAGTACTCGTTACGGAGATACAACGTTTCAAACCTAAAATAAAAGTCAAACCTATTCAGTTGAGCGGCACTGTATCAGATCGAAATATCGTCAATCACATAACAAAACGAGAGCGCAAGTTAAAGTCGGCTCTAACCGACTTCGATATATCCGTTACTCATGAAAAAACATGTTTAACAGTGTTCCTGCGTTCCTTAGGGTGAACATCTGAAAAGTATGCAACACTTTCTTAACTCGGCTATTTTTCACATTTTTGCGCAGAACTTGAGAACCGCTCATCCGATCCTTATCATTTTTTCGGCGAATCGATTAATTTTGCTAATTACTAACTAGAAGGTACAAATCGTCTATCTTCAAAACTGTAGGAGATATAACGTTTTTCCAAATTGCGGGGGCGGGAGGGGGCGTGGCCAAAATTTGAAACAAACTTGACCTGCGTACAGATAAAAGAAGCATTTGTCCCATACATGTCAAACCTTCTCTGTCTCTTACCATCTCTGAGATCTAGGTGATCATACAGACGGACGGACGGACGTTCAGACGGACATGTCTATATCGACTCGGCTGTTGATGCTGATCAAGAATATATATACTTAATATGGTCGGAAATGATTCCTTCTGCCTGTTACATACATTTGCACGACTTTAGTATACCCTTTTTACTCTACGAGTAACGGGTATAAACACCGATTTATCGACACGATTTGGCCAACCCTACAACAAAATTAACCAGAGCCTGTTCTTTTACTGCTCATATGTTGTACTTCAAGCATTTATCCAAAAAAGAAAATTTCATAGTTGGTTTTAGAATGTTCGATGTCAAAAGTACAGTAAGATATTAAATTCTTGATCTCAGTGAGAACTCACTGATCCAAGAATGATCTTTTGTTACCGAATTTTTTCAACCAAACGGGTTGAAAAACAGTGTATCAGGCCTGTTCTCCTATCCGAATTTGATTGATCGGAATTGGTAGAGTTGAGATTTCTACGAAATGAATAAGGAATTTGGTATAATCTGTTTGCAATTAAGAGGGTCGAAAGGGGGTTTAAAGTTCAAATCCGAACATTTCAGTTGGTTTTTGGAAGCGGAAACATTAAACAATTTCAATTCCGCATAATTTGAACGAAATCGAAAATGGCCTGTATGACTCTTTGTTCAGTTACTTACCCTTAATCCCATCCCATACCCTACATTCTTATTGTCAAGTTTGGTTGCTCTAGCTCTTGTAATCTCAGAGATCTAGGTGCTCATACAGACAGACTGTCCGTCTGTAAATATCAATATCGACTCGGCTGTTGATGCTGATCAAGAACATATATACTACAGGGGCGTCCATTTAAAAATTGGAATTTAATTTTGCTAAAAAAGGCTCGATATTTTTCAAAGGTTGAACATTTACTGGAAAGTTTGGTTGATGTCATTTATTTATGAAAAACAATTTTGGTCAAATGAACACCACGTCTGACTTGGCAATGTTTTCGGTCGAGTGCAACGGACGAGTATGCACGCGGGTTGGTTTATCCACCAACATTCCAGTTTGACGAACTCGGTTCACGAATTGATCCACAAATTGATTTTTTTTTGTTAAATGTTGTTTTAAAATTCCGCGCAGCTTGAGACGAGGTCTCATCACTTTGCACATATGTTTTATATACATTCCAACTACTTCAGTCAAAGATTTTACTAAATATTAGTCGCTTTCCGAATGACATTTGACGATTCTTAAGTCAAATTATGAATAGTTCAAATTCCAAACACAAGATGGACCACACTGCATTTTATTAAGACGCTTGAATTACAATACTTACCTTGTAGAAGGAAGTAATGCGCATTTTTAACATATCTAGAATAACCCAAAGACAAGTCAATACACAAAGAAAAAAAATAGTTCATCTAATTTAAAAAAACAACTCCTTTGGATTTTAAATAAGCAACTGAATTGAGTTGGATATTATGGAATGTTGCATGAAGAAATTGGGGATGAAATTAAATTCTATATTTTTTCTGAACCTCCCAAGCCAGAATGTCGCAATGCTTACAGAGTCTGGGTGAATGATATGGATCTAATTTGAAATCCAATAAGTAAACCAAAGCGTTTTGGTAAGCTTTAACATCGACTTAACATTATTATTGTTCACTCTCGTCATTCAAGAATATAAGATAAAATAAGATTTCTAAGAATATTTTATTTTTTATGTATTTAACATAAATCAATCATCTTCTTATTGTGTTCCTATTTGAAAAATACAACCATCTCAATTGCAGTGCCAGAAGCCTTTGCATCTATCTTCGAAACACTCAAACTGCGCATCGCCTTAGCCATAACAATTACAGTCATAACATAAATTGTCACATCACCCAAACACAATTAAAATAACTGTCATTGTATTGGCATTAAATGTCAATTTAAACGAGTGCGTGTCATTCACGGCCTGTGTTCTCCCCCAACCAATCGCTGTCTGTGCCGCTTTGAAGGCGCACCGCACAGATTGGCAGCCACCGGCGTTGCTGTCGCCATCATCGCCTTGCCCAACTTCCGTTTCACTCCGCACCGGCGGTGGCTGACGTCTGGCTGCTGCACTGAATAAATATTTTCACAGAGTTTCACCAAAAATACGAATTCTTCGTCACATTCAATAGATTTTCATCACTTGGACTGCGGAAAATTAAACAAACATCCCCCAGCTCAGATCCAGACTCAGTCCCGGGTGGCTGTTATCCCCGCCATGTTGCTGTGTCTGTTGCTGATATTGATTTTCCATGTTCCCATATCGAATCTGTGTGTGTGTGTGAGAGTAGGAGTGTGTGCTGCCATTGTGTGCTGCTTTCATAGCTAACAGGATTTCCTCTGTTGCGCGTCTAGATACCAAAAGGCAATATGCCCCCCTGTGGCGGTTACTCCGTAAGCCTTAGCTTCACAGTCAATCAGGTTGTGACTGCAGATTGGATTAAGGCCAGCAAAGTACGTACACTCAGCAAACTGTGTTTAAAATTTTACGAAACTTTTCTAAAATGTTTTGATTCAAGTTGGTCACACGGCGTCGCTCAATCCTTAGAACTGTGTTGTTCAATAAACAAATTATTAAAAAAAATAGAGGCCAGCTAACTTCGGCTCGACCGAAGTTTATATACCCTTGGAGCATGATATCTGCCTGCCAGTTTGTTATATGGCACCACAATTTTGACACCGTTTCTAAAGCAGCTATATGCTATAGTCATCCGATTAGAATCAAACTTGGCAGAATTGAGTGTTAGCTTATAATATTGACCAGTACCAAGTTTAGGAGCGATAACATTAACAACAAAAAAGGTTTTCCTACTAAGACGTTTTTTCAAAACTATCTTTTGTATGGCAGCTATACCTTATAGTTGTCCGATTTTCATAAAACTTGGTGAAATTATGTGAAGGCATAGAAAACTTATAAATACGAGGTTTGGGGACGATTGCGCTGAAGACAAAAAAGTTTTTCTCACTAGAACTACTTTTCGACCGATCGTTTCTATGGCAGCCATACGATATAGTCATCCGATCCGGCCGATTCCGACAAATGTACTGCGCATTTGTACCAAAGGACTTCGTGCAAAGTTTGGTTAAGATAGCTTTTAAACTGACGGAGGAGATAGCATAGACACAGACGGATGGACAGACGGACGGACAGACGGACATGGCTATATCAACTCAGCTCGTCATGCTGATCAAGAATATATATACTTTATGTGGTCGGAGATGCCTCCTTCTATGCGTTACAAACGGCGCTGCGAAATAAGGCCCCAATGAAATAAGGCCCCAAAAAAAAAATGAAATAAGGCCCCAAAAATTTATATGGAAAACAAAAACAACGATTTTTTCTCAAATTTGGGGTGTTATTTAATTTTTTGGGGCTTTATTTCCTAAAATTTCAAAATGAAATAAGTCCCCAAAAGAAGAAATGAAATAAGGCCCCAAAAATTAGTTTTGCGGTCTTATTTCATTTCGCGGAAATAAGACCCCAATTTTTAATATGAGTTTTTTGGGGTCTGATTTCATTTCTCTTATTTTGGCTGATATATGGAAAAAAAATTCCAATAACGGTTAATTTTCTTATCTGCCTGCGTTTTCTGACTTAGTATTTGATGCATTTTTGTACAGATGTGCAAAAGTACCGTTTTACATTTAGTTCAGTGATAAGCTTTTGAGTATGTTGGTCAGTTTAGTGATTTGCATTGTGTAAAGCAGACGTTCAAGTGCGAGATAAAATTATGAAGTGCGAAAAAATTGTTGCATTACGGCGAACTGAAAATTTGTTCTACGTCAAAGAACAGAAAATGCTGTATTTTGACGAGGTAATTATATTGTCTATTTTAAAAAATCTTAGCGCCGCAGACGAAATTTTTTTTTTATGAAAACTTTTTATATTATATCAAAAAAATTGTGTCAGTCTAAGCGCCGCAGGCGAAAATTTTTTACACAAAAATCGCGCGATTTTTTTGTAAAAATTTTCATTATTATTTAATGTTATAGGTAGTTTGTTTCACTAAAAATCCAAATAAGAAAATATTTTAAAATTTCATATTAGGTATTTCCAATAGTTTTTATTTTATTGAATAAAGCAATAAAATGAACAAAAAAAATAGAATTTAAAAATTGGGGTGTTATTTCATTTTTCAAAATGGGGTATTATTTCATTATGAAATAACACCCCAATTTTGGGGCCTTATTTCATTTTATTTTGGGGCCTTATTTCATTTCAGTGGGGCCTTATTTCATAATTTAAATTGGGGTATTATTTCATTATGAAATAACTCCCCAAATTTGGGGCCTTATTTCATTTTATCGTTTGGGGACTTATTTCATTGGGGACTTATTGCCTGCAGCCGTTTGTATATACTTGAATAAGATAAAGTCATCCAATTTTGATGATCCGATTTTTGCCAATCTGGAGCAATTTCTAATCCCCATGCTTAAATTCATCACTGCGGAGATGCATGAACAATAGCTAAATTCATCAGCAATTGAAAAATACTAAGCGGCTCTAAATTTATGTCCCTCACTGTACAGTGTACACTGTACACCCACCATCCTCTGTTCAATAAAAGCGCCGACTCAATGCAGTTTATGTTCCATTCAAGTTTGACAACTGAGCTTCACCATTGTGCGCGGCAGTGCCAACACTTCCTGTCCATGAGGGTGGCCATCATCAGGCCAGAATGTGTACCAACAAAGGCGTTGGGATCATGAATCAAACGGCTGCCCATAATTCTGTCGGCAGATAAAGCTATTACCGTCATGCCGGATAAGTGCGCAACGCTCCACTGTTGTGCCCGTTTGATTAGAATTTAAATCCGGTCGCTGCGCCCGCACCCACCACGATGCCACGAAGCCAGGACACCGAACTCACCACCCCGGCGGAGTTCATGGCGCGTGTGAGCAAACACAAAGCCAGGCCAAGCCAAAGCAACGAAGCCACTCGCTCGACCATTACGGATATCACCCCAAATGGGTCGGAATTGCGCACTTTATGCCGCCGTCGTGATGGCCGTCTGCTGGTACTGGGCGCAACGGTGGTGGGTTTCTCCTTGCGGCTGCCTGGACAGCAGCTTAATACAAACATTGAATAAATCTCATTTTGGCGTTTATTTTAATTTCTACGTAAACATAAACTATGTGCGCCTGGGGGGATGTTCTTGTTAACGTAAGCCCCAGCAGGATACAGCGGGATACAGGAACCGTGGAACCAGTTTGCTCAATTAAATTTATGCATTTTATATCAGAAAACTGTAAGGCTTTAGTGATTTCCTCATTATAATAAGAATATTTACGTCTTCAATTGATGAGAATTTGTTTAATGAATATGATGGAAATATCCCAATCGGACTTTTTTGAGAAAACAACATTTATATGTGTATATATATATGTTGTGACTAGTGCGTTAAAAATAAATATAATCTTGTAGCACTGGGCTAGAGCCAAATAAATTAAATTAAAATATTTTAATTGTTAGTTTGCATACTCTTCGACTCCATAATGAGTATATATATTATATTACTGATCAGCATGACGAAATGAGTCGTTACAGCCATGTCCGTTCGGATGTTTAACCGTCTGTCTGTTAACTTAACATTTGGTTAATAATTTTATTCTTCTTATGACAGCACGCTGATGATATTGCGGAACCGACCCGATCGGATAACTACTTCTTGTAGCTGCCAAAGAAGCGATGGGGCGAAATGTTTTCAACCTTAGCGCTCTGTAACTCGATCATTATTAATATAGTGGCCGTATTTGGCCTAGTGGTTAGTGTGCTGGACTGCTGGGCGGGAGGTCGTGGGTTCGATCCCGCCTCTGAACATCTAATAATAAAAGTTTTTTTTCTTTCTTTAGAAAATAGCTTTTACACATACGGTCACCTTCACCAGCTATTGGCGCCAGCTGTGAAGTAACTAGCCATGAAAAAGCAAATTCTAAAACTTTGCCGTTCGGATCCGGCGTTAAGCTGTAGGTCCCTTTCTCTTGTGCGAAAAATTTAAAGCACACACGCCAAGAGATTGAGAGAAGCTTGGCTTGGCACCGTTCGAGGAGCTGTAAGCCAATTTTACATTTACATTTACATTGTTAATATTGTATGTTTAAATGCTGGTCTGCGAGTTTTGCTCACAATTTCTAGGCGTTGGAGGGAGCTTTTCCAATTTTATTGAAACTTCGGCACAGACGAAGCTAGCTTTGCTCTATCGTTTCATATTTGACTATTTTTCATGAAGGCATTATCAGTCACATAAACTAACAATTACCAGTGTAAATTGTTAATTTATCTGACACATAAGAGTTTGTATAAGATGATAAAAAGGCATTTAGAGAATAAAAACTACAGTATTTGTAAAAAAATGAATTAAATCTATTTTCTTTTCAACGGTACTGAACTTAAACTACTTAGGGAGAAAAATATAAACATTTTTATAGCCTTTGCAAAGGGTATTATAATTTTACCCAGAAGTTTGCAACGCATAGAAATATTCAATTCCGACTGTATAAGCTATATATATTCTTGATCAGGACGACGAGCTGAGTCGATTAAGCTTGTCCATCCGTCTGTCTTTCTGACCGTCTGTCTGTTTCTACGCCAACTTGTCTCTCAGTTTTAAAGCTATCGAGCTGAAACTTTGCACAGAGTCTTCTTTTCACTGCACACTGCTAATATGTCGGAACCGACTGGATCGGATGACTATATCTTATAGCTGCCATAGAAACTATCGGTCGAAAAGTGGGTCTTTGTGAGAAAAACTTTTTTGTTTGTAATGTTAACGCGTTCCACTTAAGCGATTATTAATATTATACGCTTTTTCAAAGATTTGGAAGTTTTGGTCAAAATCGGAAGACTATATCTTATAGCTGTCAAAGGAACTAACGGTCGAAAACTCGTTCTATTTGGAAAAATTTTTTGTTTTAATAAGATAAGTCTTATTGCTGCCATAGGGACTATCGATCGAAAAGTGGGTTTAATTTAGAAAATTTTTATACCCTTGGAGAGGGTATATTGAAATTGTCCGGATGTTTGTAACGCAGGGAAGGAAGCATCTCCGACCACATAAAGTATATATATTCTTGATCAGCATGACGAGCTGAGTTGATATAGCCATGTCCGTCTGTCCGTCCGTCCGTCCGTCAGTCCGTCTGTTTCTATGCTATCTCCTCCGTCAGTTTTAAAGCTATCTTAACCAAACTTTGCACGAAGTCTTTTGGTACAAATACGCTGCACATTTGTCGGAACCGGCCGGATCGGATGACTATAGCATATAGCTGCCTTAGGAACGATCGGTTGAAAAACTAGTTTTAGTGAGAAAAACTTTTTTGTTTTCAATGCTATTGCTCTCAACGCTCGTATTTATAAGTTTTTAATGATTTTACATAATTTCAACAAGATTTGTCGAAATCGGACAACTATGCCATACAAAAGATAGGTCTCAAAAAGATCTTTGTGTGAAAAAGTTTTTATACCCTTGGAGAGGGTATATTAAAATTGTCTTGATGTTTGTAACGCACAGAAGGAAGCATCTCCGACCACATAAAGTATATATATTCTTGATCAGCATGACGAGCTGAAATGATATAGCCATGTCCGTCTGTCCGTCATAACTTGAGAACCGTTCATCCGATCTTTATCATTTTCGGCAAATCGATTCAATTTGCGGGGTTGGGAGGGGGCGTGGCCAAAATTTGAAACAAACTTGATCTGCGTGCAGATAAAAGAAGCATTTGTCCCATACATGCCAAACCCCTATCTCTTACCATCTCTAAGATCTAGGTGTTCATACAGACAGACGGTCAGACGGACATGGCTATATCGACTCGGCTGTTGATGCTGATCAAGAATATATATACTTTTTATGGTCGGAAATGATTCCTTCTGCCTGTTACATACATTTGCACGACTTTAGCATACCCTTTTCACTCTACGAGTAACGGGTATAAAAAGTCTGCAACCGAGAAAGCGAATTATTTTAATTAAAATCTGTTCTTCTTCCCTCCTGGTCCTAACATTTTGGTTGTGGAGTGAGGGTAGATTTCTGAGGTACAGTTAAACCATCCTGGTCTTTAGTTAATTATTTTAATTCGGATTTTTCAGTCCTTTTTGATTTATATAGAGGCACAACTTCAAGAACAAATTGAGAATAGCCTTAGAGTTTAAAGGGGCTAAGCCAAGAACATTTTGGACCTACCTTACGAACTTTATAAACTTATTTTAAGACTGCATCAGGTTGTACTTAAGACAATTACAATCTTAAAGTATAATCAAAACAATTTCCAAACAGTTTTAACAGTTAAGTATTTCAGGGTTAAAAAAACCAAATTTGAAAGAAGAATTTTGTACTGGAATCAAGTATTTTTGTACTTACCGTACTATTGTCACCGTTTGTACTTTATTCGAGTACAAGGTTATAACTTTTTTCTAAGTGTAGCAAAAATTTTGCGATTTGGAGTCCAAATTTGGTCCACAAACCGGTGTGAAATCGCAAAAGTTTGCGAAAGTAAAAATGGGAGCTTGGGTGTATATTCTTGATCTGATTGACGAGCTGAGTAAATCTTAAGTGTTTTTGTGTGTAGGCCGGGCATTAGAATACACACCGCTGTGGCTGTTGTTGTTTTTCAAATGATTTTGTTCTTGATTTTCGATTGGTGTTTGTCCTAAGTATTGTAAACTATGGGAACTGTAAAAATAATCTTGTTTTAAATTATTTCAATTCTTCCTGCTTAAACCATTATTTTAAGCAGGCCCAAAACAATCGTTTCCAGTATGTCAAACCGATAGATTATCCAACTCCTTTCTTTATACCAACTTCATTTAGCTTCTCCAACAACGTCTTGCTTGTAAGTCATGACCCTCAGTTACTTGCACAATCGCCAATTAATGCTTGCCAACTTGATTTTCATCTGTGCCTGAACAGATTACGGCCAATAACCTTTACATATGCATGGCCTGCGGCTGCCCAATTCCCATCCCAGCACCCAAATGTTACCCCTAATGAACTGCGGCCAATTCCACTTGAGTCTCCGGCTCAGGTTCAAACTAAGGCCCGGGGCAGAGCCAGTGGCAGGGGTATGAAAAAAAATCAGCAATTTAATGTTGCATTTTATCGCCAAGACACAGGAGGCGACTGACTATTCGTTGTGTCTGCTTTCACCTTTCTTATCGCCACTGCAAATTTGCCCCCCTCTGTATCTATTTGTTGTACCATTTCCAAGGGGGAGGGCGCGTTCAAAGATGGTAGTGGTGGCGGTGGATGTTTCTAGCTTGGCAGCATCTTTGTATAAATTTTTTATAGGTAATACACTTAAGAAAACGACACTTAGAGTCATCATTACAAGCGCTTCGGCTGCAATAACAGCCCATCTTGCACATAGTTTTCGCAATTTACTTGATCCCTGGCGTGCGGCAAGGTCCCGGCAGGGGCAGGGGCAACCGGGGAATTTCCTGGCAACGGCTGGTCGCAAGTGCCCATGGCAGTCGATTAGCAATATTTAAGCAAACTTTGGGCCTGCCAGAATGGTGTTTTCATCTTTTGCTATTGCTCATAACGGACACCGGTGGCATCTTCTAACTTTGAGCCAAAATCCAAGAAACTGGCTTTAGCTTAGTGAAAGATAAAACGTCGCTAAGTCTAGACATTTAGCCGGGAATTCAATTAAATCAGATTTTCATTCTTACGCCCCTGCGATTTCCAATGTCTGCTAATAATGCAATTGATTTTTGATTTGCACTTTGAACGCCCATTTTGATATGGTTTGGACCGAACGGGTCGCGAGGGCAACGTGCGCATTTCATAAATCCTTGCTTCATTTTCGCTACATTAAACGGTGAAATATGAACCCATTTGTGAAACATTTTTGCCGCTGCCAAGCGTTCAGAATGGCACTAGCCCATTATAACTACAACAACAATGGCAAAAAGCAGCAGCAACAACATACACGGCCAAGCAATATTCTGGCCATAACGAACGGACAAAAAGAAACTAGCAAAAACTTGGCACAGGGGGAGGAAGGCACTGGTAGACCTTTAAGAACGCTAAAGCTTTTAAGAAACATTTGAAATTTTTGTATTAAATTTGGCAATACAATTTGAAAAGGTCAAGTTTCCTAGTCCAATGGTAGGTAGGTCCAAGACGAGTACCACACGAAAGATCCGATTATTACTTTATCTGAAGCAAATTACTTAAAGGACTTTAATTTTTTTCAAAAACTTTATTATGTGAGCCGTAATAAAAGATTTCTTATGCTTGCGAATTTTTAATTTTTAACAACACATGAAGACAACACAAAAAGTTTTAAATGCTAAAGAAAATACGTAGCTTCTATGTACCGGAATGATAGCAAGTAATAAAATATACCTGCAGGCTCCGCCCTTTACGCATTTTCATTCAACGATCGATTTATTTCATTCCGTGGATTTTATAGAGATTTCTGGCACAATGAACTCTTTCGGGCAACCATCCAGGCATTGAAGAAAAAGAGATGGGAATCAGTCTGTCGTCGTGCAGACGACTGATCTAATATAGGAAGTTGGAGTTTCTCTTGCACCGCTACCTACAGAAACTGCAAAGTGCTGACACAGTGCACCACAAAATTTTGATACCAACTAGATTAACAAAATTTGAATGGTACGTTTAGTAATAAAAATAAACAGTGTCTGGGCTTAGTCTGATTGGCCTAGGTTTTCTTGTAATGGACTCTTGAAGTTTTCAGATTTTTATCAGAAAGTACATAGAGTATATTAAGTTTGTGCAAAAGTATGTAACTGGCAGAAGGAATCATTTCCGACCCTATAAGGTATATTTATTATTGATTAGCATCAACAGCCGTCCATCCATCCGTATGAACAAACAGATCTCAAAGATGGTAAGAGATAGAGGTTTGACATGTATGGGACAAATGCTTCTTATACTTGCAGGCAGATCAAGTTTATTTTCAATTTTCGCAACGCCCCCTCCTGCCACCGAATTTGGAAAAAAGTCACATCTACCGAAGTTTTGTCATTCGTAATCATTCGTAATATGTACCGATTTGCCGAAGAAATGATAAAGATCGGATGAGCGGTTCTCAAGTAATGACCAAAAATTAAAATCCACCCTCCCTCACCACCTCCAACGCACTCACAACCAACACCGCATTTCAATTCACAACGTGTGAGTGAGAGAGAAAGAGAGAGAGAGAGCATCTTAGAGATGAGCGCAGCAGAAGCGTTGCTTTCAGCTCCTACTCTTAGTACAGAGTATGACAGTCGGGCTTGACCGATTTTTTCACTTGTTTTTGTATATGTTTGGTTTGTTTATTACAAAATAAATCTGAATATTTCATTAGATTGTTGAACTGAATATGCGAAATGATAAATCTTGTTTTCATGATTTTTTTCTTAAAAAAATATTGAGATTCACAGTACAGTGTGAATGAGGCAGCTTTTTTATATTGGCAGTATTTTATCCACAGATAGTTGCTAGGGGAACTGTTGGAAAGTAACTGACTGCTTTAGCTGCCCCCGTCGTAATTTGTCTAGTAGGTTCTTTGCGCATTCCTTATTGATGCGTATATTCTGTGGAGGCATTTTCAGCATTATGCAAAGAATCTTTAAAACTCATTTCATTCTTCACATTCGTGAATGAATTTACCCAAACGACTCCACTGAGTATCATTCTATTGTTGTACTCCACTAAAGCAGAGGTCGCAATCGATGTCGATGCGCACGTTCCGCTACAGAAAAAAAAAACAACAAACAAACAACTCATATGAGCCATGTACCATGGCAGGTCTCCGGGGACTTGGATCCCGTTGCAATTACGAGTATTTTTTTAACTGCTTATTGCGTTTTCGTTGTCGTCCAACACAACATCAGAGCAGAACAGACCACCCCCCTAACCCAACCCAGGAGCCCATTCCCGTCCGGATATGAGCGCCAGCCAGCCAGCAACAAGCAAGCGACGAACTGAATTTCATTCGATTTCAATGCGAAAAGGGATCTCAAAAGCTGTCCAATAAAAATTAACGATATACGCATACACAGTACGCAAAATGTTGCTCCAACGATTCAGAGCTTATTTTTCTGTGCTGGGGATGGTGGAAAGTTTAATTTTGGTTTAAACCCGAGTCGCATTGCAGGGCGAACAAGCATATTTATTTTACTTATAAGTTGATTGGAAGAGACCAGCGAAGGAGTCATCAGCAGTGGAATCAGTGGAGTTAGCTCTACGCTTGGAGCTTACGGAAATATAGAATCCCGTACGAATAAAATATCACACCGTTTAATACAGTTTTTAAAGAACTATGAAATAATAAGGGATAATGTCGGTCAAGCCCGACCATAACATACTCAGTACCCGTCTTATTCAAGCAGTCACGGGGGTTTCATGCAATCTTATCTGGAGAATTGAACTACTTTATCTTACGTATACTTTATAGGGTCAAAAATGATTTCTTCTTTCTGTTATATACTTTTGCAAAAACTGAATATGCTCTGTGAACCTTTGTTTTGCAGAGTATAAAAAGTAAAAGTTTGAGAAATCAAGGGCAGAACTAATATGAAACCTATATTGTTAATTATTGAAAGTGGATCCGAAAATTAATGAAAAGCTTTTTTTATACCCTTGAACAGGGTATATTAAAATTGTCTGGATGTTTGTATCGCACAGAAGGAAGCATCTTCGACCACATAAACTGTTAATATTCTTGATCGGCATGACAAGCTGATTTGATACAGCCAACTTTTCTTTGAACACTTAACACTTTTCAGTTATGAATATTATCTGTTTCAGGACAGTATTGAAGAGATTGATCAAATTGGATGAATGCATTATTGAGCTGTTAAGTAACAGGACTGATTTTCTTCCGCAGCGACTGTAATTCGGAGCGTGCGCGCATTGACTGGATTCGGTAGAGCGCGTTCCTAGCTAACGAAAGAGCGACTGGTCAGTTGTCTCCGCGCCATGGTAAGTCAGGACAGGCATTTTCGCGCGACGTGTTTCTGTGAGTGGTGCAAGCCGAAAGCAAATGAAACACACAAGAAAAACAACGTACACATCTGAGTGTTTTACTTAACCTCGAGCCTGCAATACTCAAATTCTATTATCAGATATATATCAAACTCCCAAAGGAGCATTTATACTTGTATCCTGTATACCTGTATCAATCCCCCGATGAGTTCGAAATATTTTGGGGAAAATAAGAACAGTCCGGTTGTCACCTTTTTGGATGGGACGGATGACCTCGAAAGGAATTATTTTTCGAGGCAGAATGATTATAACTTTTTAAGAAAACCCCCAATCAGTTCTGCAACTTTTCTACCCTCCCTCTTACTCAGTTTACATTGCAAAATAGGTCCAAATTATGTTAACAGCAAAATCAACAATTAGGCAATAATGTTAGTCCAAAACAAAGAGAGGATTATGACCTAGTCCGATTTATACTATTGCATTTCTAAAGTACCGACGGAGGACAACGCATCACCAATAAACTGGCATCTGCAAATATTTGTTTGCTCCCAAAGTCCCACGCCCCTAAGCCCTGCCGGGAGTGCACATATGTATGTGTCCGGATCTGAGTTTGTTTGCCCGTGTGTATTTCTGGCAAGTGCAAATATTTATGCGTATTTGATAGCACTAATGGGCCATTAAATGCGTACGCAAATACACCCACATACCCGCGTGCATGTGTGTGAGTGAGTGCGTGGGTGAGTGCGTGTGTATCTAACGCGTTGGTGTGGGTGCAAGGATGAAAATGTACCTAAGCGAATCTAAATGGCATCAGGGGCACCGAACATGCAAAATCATGTACTCGTAAATCTCTTTAATGCCAACGGCCTCCGGGAACAGGAGCAGGTGGGGACCCACCCACTCACACACACACACGCATGACATGGTGGATGCTTGTTTACCCCCAAGTGGTAGCGGTTGGGTGGTTCGTAATGGAACTCGATATATACATATATAGCCGGATGCGGGTGCCAGTGCGGCTGTGTTTGTGTGTGTGCGTGTGTAAGCTGGTCGTAAGGTGCTTTCGAATACGTATTACGTAACTAACGAAAATTAACGTTAATAGCCTTGAGTATCAAAATAATGGCTGAAGCTTCGCTGCCTCCGCCACAGCCGCCTGTTGGTTGCGCTCACTGCAAGGCCGTATTCCGAATTGGATGGGTCGGGGCTGGAACTTGGGTCTGGCTGTTCAACCGACAGCCATATAAATTTCAAAAACTCATTCCGGACTTAGGCAAAACGTGAAAATATTGTTACGACCTTTTCTCGGCAAAAGTTTGCTCTGTCCGTCCCCACCTCCCATTGAAATAAATTAGATTTTAGTCGCAAAATTACGATACTCGAGCATTTAATTGAGAAAAGTGATGCAGCGATTTTTAATGATGTTGTGATTGGTGGTAAGAGGCGAGGAGCTAACATGCGTTACTTTAGAAAAGATGGGAAGTGATGCTATCACTTGTATGAATATCGGTTTACCACCTTTAATCAAAAGTGAGCAACGTTTGCTTTATTAGCATCAACGATTACGATGTGACTCATTTCTATACCCTGTTCCCATTGAAAATGGGTAAAAGGGGATCATGAGCTTATGCAAATGTATGTAACAGACTGAAGGAAGCACCTACGACTCCATAATGTATGTATATTCTTGATCAGCATCAATAGCTGAGTCAATTTAGCCAGGTCCGTCTGCCCGCCTGAGACTGTAGTTGAAGAAACCACAAGTTTTGGCATGTATGTAGGTGTATACTGCTCCAGATTTGGCAAATTCCTCCTCATTCTTCTTCTAATCGAGAAAAACTGTCAGAGCTTCAATTGTTAAGTTTGAACCTAGTGACTTAACATATATTCAGTTGGGCCCAATATCTCTCTATTCTGTATACCACAATAAGAGCCGAGCAAAAACACCGAAGGTATGCAAGTGCGCCTCCCTATTTATTCAAATTAATTTTAAAATAAAAGGAATAAAGCTATAGGAACCACATTACTTGGTACAATGTATTTTGCTGTCGGGGCACTCGACAGCAACACTCTTACTTGTTAAACTCAGAAAAGTTGATCGCGTCGAAACCATAAGTGAGCATTGTTTTTACCATTATTTACGTAGAATATAATGTCATATCTGGAAATGGCCTATGAAAGACCTATTAGGAAAACAAGGGTCTGAAAGTGTGTGCACTAAACCACCTAACAATTAATATAAATGGCATCTTAGACGTTTGCCAACAAACGTGTGCCATGGAGCTGAGCGTTAAGATGGCAATTCATTCGGGATCTGTCAGACAATGCCTGACCAAAATAAATACAGAATGGTTTGAAAGTCGAAGTTGTAAATAAGATAATGAGGAGGTGTATATTGTACATATTATTTCCGAGATGTGATTATTCGATACACGATTGCTTATAACATGCAGATTGATGTTCCCAAACCTCTTTGTCTTAATTTAGAAAATAGGTCTTTATATATGTAACAGGCAGAAGGAATCATTTCCGACCATAAAAAGTATATATATTATTGGTCAGCAATAACAGCCGAGCCATGTCCGTCTGTATGAACACATATAAAACTCAGAAACTACAATAGCTAGCCCTCTGACCCAATCAAGGTAGACCTTTTCTCATCCTAGAATACCACATTTCTCAACTTCTCCCGTCAAAACTTGTGACGTTTCGCCAAATCCCTTCTGCCTTGTTTATGAGATGCCTTCAATGCACAGTCGGCGAAACAGCCGATTTAGCAAGAAAATTAAAAAAAAATAAGTTCGCCCAATTTTTGATTTGCAATCGATTACCAATAGACTGTTAAGCCATCGATACTTTACATTTATTTTTGTGGTTTTTATTAGCTCAGCTGTGACATTATTTTTTTATGTTTATATATTATAGAGGGAAGCTAGCTTCGGCTTGACCGAAGTTTATATACCCTTGGAGCATGATGTATGCCAGCCTGTTGTTTATATGGCAACTTTACGAAATATTCCAGGGACCGTAATCATTATAAGTTTTATTTTAAAAATCTCGAAATAATGATTATAAAATGATTTTTACGATTTTCTTCACCGATAATGATTAATTTTGAGTAATTAATTAAAACTTAAATAATAGGTAATAATTATTTCTGATCAAACAAAATTAAACTCAAAAATAATGATTAAAATTATTTTTATTTTTTTTGCTCAAAATAAAACTCAACCATAGTTTACGGTTTCTGTGTTAAGCTTTTCGCTGATGTAATTAAATATTATTGGTCTATGATTGAATACACCACATGTCCTTCAAGGACGAATATTAAGGATCTACTATTTTCTATTAAATTTCTTTTATCCCTCTAACAAATTACGATTGCGCAAGGGTGCAACCACTGCAATGGTAGCGCCAGAGCAATACTGCGGTATAGGCCAACACGCAATAAAAGGGCTTCTAAGAAAGGAAGAAAATATGCTTAGAACAGCCTCCTGGGTAAACACCAGGGGGATGAGACAAGCTAAAGCGTTTATAGTGAACCACGACCTCAAAACGTATCAAAAGTTATTCCAACAAGGAAAAAATGCCCTCAGGATTCTGACAGGGCTCTACACAGGTCACTGCGAAGCCACATGTACAAGTTGGGAATAACAAACACCCAACTTTGCAGATACTGTGAAGATAAGGAGGAGTCCTCTGAGCATATACTAGCACACTGCGATGCCCTAGCGAGGCGCTGACTCAGCAGATTTGGGAAACACATTCTACACCCAAGCAATATCAGTAACTTAGAACCCACAAAAATCCTGGCTTTTGTACAGGAAATACGACTGCTAGGAGAGTTGTAAACTCAGTAGGGGGGCACAATAGACCAAAATTGGTCGCGGTGCACCACTTCCCCAACAACAAATAATAAATATTACTTCCCAAAATAATCCATACTACATACTCACTGCAACGGAAAATAGAAGAATAAATGAAATTTAATAAAAAAAAGTAGTTTTTTGATTTTAAAATTTTGTCAAAATTTGATTAATATATCGTATAGGTGCCATAGGGTGGACACCGATAAAAAATATAACTGATACCATCTTAAACGATTACTTTTAGGGTGTACATAATGAATTAAAAAATCAAAAAATTTTATATCATGTTTTAACCTCTGCGAAAAGCCTTCAAAGTTTCCACAAATATTACGTATACAACCCGTTCACCGAATCGAAATTCTGTCGACGAATTCTTCATTTTAAAAGTTGTCAAATTTGAATTTAATCGAACAACAAATAAAAATGGAGCAAGAATCGAATGAATTTTTGGTAGACTAGGACCAAATTTTGACGAAGCGAGCCCATTTCCAACGAAGAGATGCGTTTTTTCAACGCTTTTATATGGGACTAAATTCTTAAGACGGCCCATTTCAGAAAGTGCGACTAGTGCGGCTCGCAAGTTGAAGTCAGCATGGTCCACGAGCGGGGTTTCAACAAAGGGCCATGTACGCATGAACGCACTGTCCTTCTAGTGGAGACATAACAGTGAAAACCATTTTGAGTGTCCATTTTGGCTACTATGGGCAATTCGCTATACTCAAGAGATCGCTCCGTGGACACCGTTTTGAATCGATAAAGAGACAGAGCCCCAAACGAAGAAGAAATTAAAGACTATACCAGAAGAAGACTTTGCAGCATGTTCTTAAAATTGTCCTACAAACACAAACAAAATTGTAAAACACGTTGGCACAAGTGTAATGCAGTAGGGGGAGGTTACTTTCAAGGGAATGAAATGAATTGACAATATTTAATAAAGAGTTTTTGATTTATGAATAATTTCCCTGTATTTTTTGCCCATAGTGGTATAGTAATCCGCATTATTTTTCGATTCTGAAGAAGCTTATTTATAAGCAGCCCAGTAAAAGTAGACTATTTGCAGGAACGGCTGCAACCGTGATGCGCAGCACTTTAGTTTAGTGTGGGACCTGACTTCAAAGATATCTTGATAGCCTCTTAATGAACGGCTAAAACTTGCTTTCATCTAGAAGTAAACAGCGCAAAATAGTAGAAATTTTGCCGTAATATTACATTTTTACCAAATATATTAAGTACCAAATATATTTACCTACATATTTTGTCTGTTATATAAAAAACATTTTTTATTGGTCATGGTACTTTTTTGTCAAATGTTATGACTTCAAATCAAGTCTACGCCAACTACTAAAAAATTAAAAATGTAGGCATGGGCAACAGTACGTATGAGTGATAAACTTTAAGTCCAAGTCGCAGACCCTAAACCTTATTTTTTCTCAAAAATTTTTTTTGCTATGCGTTTTATACACAAATACGCATCGTTTAAGCGGGTATCAGTATGACGTTACATTTTGCCATATATAAAATGTCCGACCTAAGGTGCCATATAACATACTGGCAGGCATATATCATGCTCCAAGGGTATATAAACTTCGGTCGAGCCGAAGTTAACTTGCCTCTATTTTTTAATTCGAGGTATAATGTTATTTGGTATGGTGGCAGCTAACACAACGCGATGGGCAGAGAAAGTCAGATCTTCTACCTGCAAAATGCATATTTATTTTTAGACCAAATAAATACTTCCAATGAGCTTGTTTTGAGCTAACCCATTGGAATCAGCTGTTCAATTAATTGTGGTCACAAACGTGCCACCCTCCTTTTATACTATATTTAAACATAAGTTAAACATAGTTTATTTTCCCAGCTGTTATATTTGGTTATAATTAAGTTGAAGGTATGTCTTTATTAATTTTCAAATCGAACGGTCTCAAAATAGAACATTTTTTGTTTTAATAACCAAAAAACCAAAATTAGATTTCAACACTCCCACCGAAACGTGAAACAAAAATTTTTTTAAATTTATAAACATCTTCAAAAATCGTCAAACCGGGAAAAATGGAAAAGGGGGTTTTTTAAAAACTTGATATCTCAGGTTTGGTTTATCGGACAGGCCTAAAGTTGATTTGAATTAAAAGCATTTTACTGTATCTACTCAAATCATTTTATTTTTATTTTTAAATTATTAAATAATGTTTCGTAATTGTTGCTAAATTTTACATGTAATTTTTCTCAGTTTTTGACATGTAAATCAGACTTTAAGAGATTAAAAGATATTTATTTATGAAGTTATAAACAAATAAAAATATACCTTTAAATAAAACATTGCAACGCAGACAGTTTTAAAGCTTTCTGAGATATTACGTCTATAAAAACCCCCTTATCTCTTTTTAACAACTGTTTTAAGACTTTCGTGAAGTGCAAATTTTTTAATCCGGCTCTATTCGGTCTAATTTGTTTTGTTTTTGTTTATATGAATCATTTATTTATGAAATGTTTAGATCTGGGTGCAGCAACCTGCATCTGCTAACAACAGAAAACTTTTCAGGCACTACGTCGGTCTGCAACCGCACTCTTTTATTGGTATGGCGCGCCGAAAACGTACCTGCGAGTAATTATAATTGGCCTGCACAGGCGAGCAAAAAAGAGCCTAGAATTTTGCCACAAAATAACAGAACCCGAGCATTTTTCCAATGGCATAATGCAAATCGCAAAAAAATTTTCATTACATTTGTCTTCTTCAAACTTACTGTATCGTTTTGTATACTGTAGTAATAGCATCGGAATTTCCGTTAACCTTTTAAAAAATATTTTCCTCGGGTAGTTAAACCCGTGAAACGGTGCGGTCCACAAAACACTTTACAGATACCTCAGCCGAGGATTGAGGGATTCTTCTTCGATTTGAATAGCACTTCGGTTTTACTGATTTCAAGACATTGGGGGTGTCACAGAAATCTCCAGAGATTTTGGCCTTGTTGGTTTGAAAAACACTCGAAAAATAAGTCGGTGTCCCAGAGCTTCAAGAGATTTCATTTTCTAATTTGAAAATCGAGTTGGAAAGGTTGTGTCCATGCTAATGGTATTTTTCAATCAAATCTATAAACAGGGTTGTCCTTTCTTGCAAAAAAAATTTCTCATCTTCTTGTTTTGAGTTAATTGGATGTTTAAGCGGAATTTTTAAATTATAATTCAAATTTAAGTCATATTCTTCAAAAATAAAATCCAAAATTTAAAAATATTTTTTGCGCCAATCATTAAACGTGACTTGGCAACCCTTAGCGCGTGAAGGTACTCAGAGAGCGCTTTTTGGTACTCAGAGAGCGTCACCAAGTATTGAAACGCAAATTTTAATATTAAAACAATTAAAAAATTTAGTTCATTTGATGCAGAAAAATAATGTTGATTACATACATATGTTGATTGTGGTCATGTGTGGCCCAGCGGTTAGTGTGCTGGACTGCTGGGCGGGAGGTCGTGCGTTCGATCCCGCCTCTGAACATCTAATTATAAATGTTTTTTTCTTTTCTTAGAAAATAGCTTTTAAACATACAATCACCTTCACCAGCTATTGGCGCCAGCTGTGAAGTAACTAGCCATGAAAAAGCAAATTCTCAAACTTTGCCGTTCGGATCCGGCGTTAAACTGTAGATCCCTTTCTCTTGTGCGAAAAATTTAAGGCTTGGTAAAACTACCATCCACATAAAGGGCAAGAGCTTCTTCAGGACTAAATTTGACTGGAAGCTTTGGATCAGAGTTTATAGATTTTTCATAAGACTTAAGGAACAATACGACTTTTGAAGCAATATTTTCCCAGAGTTGTATAAGCTGACTAGTGTGCCCCACAAAGAGTTCATCAATCGATGTTTTCTGTACAAGCGGGGTAACTTTCAAAACTCGGCTCCTTGGCGAGCATTCTGCAGCTGATCTTCCAAAAGTATTCGCATTCTCCGTATTCTTTTGGAATTAAAAGGCAATCTCCATCTAGCCATTCTTTATGTCGCTGCACACGACACAGAACTATGTGTTAAGATATTCGACGATTAACCACTAACACACGTAAATTTTAAAATTAAACTACTGTTCAGTTTGCACGCTCACAGCTGGGAAAAACGTAACGGTAATTAAAAAAATGTTCAGTGTGGTATCGGTAAATTAGTTAGAATGGAAATTTTGACTTTTTTCGCACCAGATTGCCTATTTCGTCTAGTGTGAGAGGGTCCAAATACCGGATTTAGAGTTCCAAATGATGATTAGTTCGATGCCTAACCGCATTTTCGAGCTTATAAATAAGTCTGGAGGCAAGATCCACTATTAATTGATTCTTATTATCCTTATTTTGTCCCCTATTTAGTTTTTAGCTACTTTTATGAAAAATGAAGAAAAAATGCTTTTACTTCAACAAATATATTGGATATTGTTTATTTACCTTAACACATGTATCAAACACATTTTTCTAGCTTTAAATAAATTTTGGGAAGTGTATCTAATTGGCCTTAACTGCAATTCCAATTTCAACATCCCGACAATTTAAACGAATTAGATTGACTTCACCTTATTATGCGTTTCTTTCTTAGCATGTCACATTTCACTGACAAAGGCCAAAGTCGCGAATTTTTGTTGGTTTTTGTTTCGTAATTAAAAGTTACGTTCTACTCTGTAAATTCATTGGCAATGTGGGATATTTATGAATTTATGTCTTGTGTGTGTGCTGAAAGTTGCATTAAGGCCACAGCAACTGGATGGCCCACCAAGCGAGCGGGGGAAACAAGTTCCAGAGCAACGTCCACAGATGACTTCATGCTTGTGCAAATGGATATAAATATTAATTTGCATCTTGTCAAATGATTTAGATGAACATAAAGTCCAATTAATGAGCCACTGCTGCAACTTGCCTGGGTGGTTCGCTCAGATAAACGACATGGCATTGGGTAGGAAGTATGCCGATTCCCACTGGTCGTTATTTCAATTGCAGAATATTTGTTCTATAACAAATGCGTCTGGTCACCTGTATCGCTTTCTTCCCACGAGCAGCGCATGCAAATCGAACCTGGCCCAGGCCCAGGGTTGACATTTTGTGGTCGCAGCTGAGCGGCAAATATACGAGGCACCATAAAAATAGTTTATGACTTTTAATTACGGACTCAGCATGAGGCCGCCAAGTCCAAGTCCGAGTGAGTCGTCCATCGCGGCGAGCAGCTTCTGAGCAGCAGCTCAGGCCAATGGCAGAAGAGCCTAAAGGACCTTGCGAGCAGCAGTTGGTCTACTCCACCTTTTGTTCCCGTTCTCAAATGTTATTTATTGGTTTTTTAAGCCTCCATTTTGCTGTGTGTAATTTCTTTGAATTATATCTCAATTCATTCCCACCAATAAATTTGATAAATTTCTCATTTTTGTTTTTTGTGTTTACCTGCTCCGCTGGGTGTGTTCTCCGAACCGAACGGACATAAATTACTGCAGAAGTCCGCCATGTGCCCGCGGCAGCAGCGGGATCCAGGGGCTGATTAAAATGTTCGGTTCGGGTCGGGTTTCTTGATCGTTAATTACAAAATGTCCCTCGATTGCTTATGCACTCCTCGTGAGGCTGTCCGATAAACGAAATTTAAATGTATAATTCCTGCAACTTGAAATGGGAAATTAATTATGCGAGTGGAATGAATAAACAAAAATTGAAATTTATTGATAATGAGATGCGCTGGCTAATTGAGATTATATTAAAGATTCCAATCCGATTGACACTCGCTGAACTGCAAAACGGGGGATCTGACATTGAGCTATCATTGGCCTTCACTTAATTCAACCTCACATCTGATGTACTCCAAAATACACTCAATTTGTGTGAGTTGACTTCATTTCGCCTTAAGACATTGCCATTGCCCATAAAGAGAAAGCAAAAAAATAGCAAAAAAGAAGAGCTCAAGGAAAATCGCCGAGACGTTGTACCACTTAGAAGCGCATGTGCATAACCGCCCATTTGTGTGGCCAAAGTTTTGCCCTTCTCGAAAAGGATGGCAACATGGATGCCCAACGAAGGTGAAACTGAAACCCACTCACTGTCGCTGCCGCAGTCGTCGTATTGATTTTAGTGGCGCATTTACGCGCGATTATCGTTTAGTCGGCGATGCCCGAAGTATTACGAGAATTGTTATGGCCACCGAAATAGCGCCAACGATGCTTCCAGCAATTGACATCGCCGTCATCCTCTTCGGCTTGCGGCTACCCAGAGCTTAGAGCCAGACAGCAGCTGCCATTGGAGGGAGCATTGGCTGAGTCTGTGCTCGAGTGCACAGCCTCAGGATGGTGGGAGGAACTAGAGACTTGGTGACCAAAGTTGTTGCTTTTGGAGGTGTTGCACTGGGAGCAAGTGCACTGCCGACGGAAAATAAGCATTGCGCACTTTTGTAAATTCTTATGAGAATGCAGAAACAATTGACAGAAAATTTCTGAATTGTTTTTAAACATAATCATTCAGCTCCTTTTAAATACAAAGAAAAGTAACACTGCAGCTATTGATTTATCTGATTTTGTTATACTTGTTGTATTGGGGACATTAAGCTAGAGATTAAAAGTTAAATAAATATTTTCAAGGATTTAAAATAATTAAATTAATAATTATTCTCTTCGCTTCGTGTGGTTCTCTTAAATTTTGCAATATAGAGAAGGACCTCTACTTTACGTACAGCCGGAAAGAAAAAATTTGTAAGGCTTTTTCATGGCCAATTGCCTTCCGAATAATATTATTGGTCAAGGTCCTCCAAGCTGGAATTCGTTTCTCATTTAACTTAACCTTAAGCTTTCTAATAGAGGAAAGCTAACTTCAGTTCGACCGAAGTTTATATATCCCTGCAGCTCTTAAACTGTATGAATTGAAGGTTTTGAATGATTTGCATAGAATTTAATTTTCGCTTTTAACAAGCTCACCAATAGATGGCGCCACTTTCATGTTGTCAGTTGATTATATGGTAGCTCTTTGATATATTCACCCAAATATAATTATAAATCTAATTGATATATATAATTATAATTAAAATCGTCAAAATTGTGCTGAAGCAGAAAAAATTCATTACTGGAAAGCTTCAAGTCTGTACCATTGAAATCAATAAAGTTTCTCTTACTAGTACTACTCTTTTGACCGATGGTCATACGATTTGGATCAAACTTTGTAATATTATGTTGAAGCAAATAATTTTAATAATTACTTAGTTTGAAAGCAATATCCTTCAAAACAAAAAAGTTTTTCCCGCTAAGACTTTTTTTTAAAACCTACCTTTTCTATGCCAGCTATACTATATAGTAGTCCAAATTTTATCAAGCTTGATGGAACTATGAAGAAAAAAACTTATAAATTCGAGGTCAAGAGACGTTTGCCTTGAATGCAAAATGTCATCCGATCCAGCCGGTTTTGACAAATGTGCATCGCTTTCAAACTGAAACTGAGGTGACAGCATAGAAACAAACGGACATGGCAGTATCAACTCAGCACGTTATGCCTATCAAGAGTATATATGGGGCATTCCATACAAAAAAAACTTTTTTCTGGGATGATGTCTCCGAATTGGATGATAATTGGCCCAAAGGAAGCTTATTATGAGAGAAGCTTAACCCCAAAATATGAGCTTTTTTTGGAGCTCTTTTGCGGAAGTTCTACGATTAAAAGTGTAATATTGTGAATTTTTTAAATTTTCATAAACTCGAAAACGGTTTAAGATAGAGCTTGGCATTTCTTTTCCAAATGTGCAGGATTAAAAGCCCTTTAAAAAAATTTGAAATTGTTTTTTTTACCTACTGAAAAACAAAGTAAAAACTCAGCAAAAGACCCATCTTAAAAATTAAAATATGAAGCCGATTTTCCAAACATTTTGAGGTTCGAACAATCTGTAGCGAAATTGGGAAGTATGCCATTTTGTCACGTAATCTCAAAAATTGAAAGTAAAAATGTAAATTTTTTAGGTCACGTCAAAAATCTTTTGGCTATTAAATCAAATTTTAGGACCCAGAAAGAACGCATTGGATTTGAAGCTTACGTAAAATATATTAGACACATACGGGAATTCCCAGTCACGTTTAAAAACGGAGAGAATTCAGCAGACCGAGGCCGGGTGAGCGGGCGTGTGGTTTTTTTTTTTTTCAATTGATCACAATAAAGAAGCGAGAAAAAAACCACCGTCAAGACTAAAAAAAAAACACTAACAATTTGAATTATAATTCGTTTTGACTTTGGGAATCATTCACAGGAACCGCATGACGAATTAACGTCTTTGTTTTAAAATTTTCGAACACAGCTACAATATTCATACAAGTTACTCATGAAATACACATTTTTAAATAGCCTTCCCTTATGGGGTTACAAACAGTTCGAATTTTCAAAAAATCTACACACACAGAAAACTTCGTATCAATCCAATTATTTTCGAAGTTACTTGCATATATGTAAAGCCGCATCAGGTAAATTTACCAGTGATCGTAAATAAGATATGCACTTAAGGGGATACGCTTCCCAAGGTAACAATAAAGAACTCTTTTTATACACTTGAAAATTGTATTATAATTTTGCCCAGAAGTTTACAACGCATAGAAGGAATCATTTACGGCCACTTAAATATATATATATTCTTGATCAGCATGACGAGCTGAGTCGATTAAGCTTTGTCCGTCCGTATGTCTGTTTCTACGCGAACTAGTCCCTTAGTTTTGAAGCTATTGAGCTGAAACTTTGCCCAGAGTCTTAACTCTCTCTGACAATTATAAAGTGAGATAAGGCTTAAAATAAAAAAGCACCTTCCAAAATAGTGAAAAAATTTATATTTCAAAAACGGAGCCATGAAAAAATTTTTTAATTGATTTTTGAGATAACCATTCCAAACTATACTAAAAACGATAGCGTAAGTTAAAGTCGGCTCTATACGACTTCGATATACCCGTTACTCATGAAAAAACATGTTTAACAGTGTTCCTACGATCCTTAGGGTGAACATCCAAAAAGTATGCAACATTTTCTTAACTGGGCTATATATCACTTTTTTGCTCATAACTTGAGAACCGCTCATCCGATCTTTATCATATCTTGTGCAAATCAATACATATTATGAATGACTAACTACGGGAGGGGAATTGAAAATAAACTTGATCTGCCTGCAAGTATAAGAAGCATTTGTCCCATACATGTCAAACCTCTATCTCTTTCCATCTCTGAGATCTGTTTGTTCATACGGACGGACGGACAGACAGACGGACGGACGAACAGACGGACAGACGGACATGTCTATTTCGACTCAGCTGTTGATGCTGATCAAGAATATATATACTTTATATGGTCGGAAATGATTCCTTCTGCCTGTTACATACATTTGCACGACTTTAGTATACCCTTTTTACTCTACGTGTACCGGGTATAAAAATTGCCAGTTGAAATGAGTCATTAATTTTTTTTATTTTTGTAAACTAATGTTTTTTGATAAAAATCAACAAATAATTTTTATTTTCGGTCCCTGAAATTTACAGTGCTGTCAAAACCTTAAACGCGTTTTTCTCAAAACTTTGTTTTCAAAGTCGGCGACCACGACTTCTTGAAAATGGCTGAACCGATCAACTTGAAATTTTATCACAGCCTTCTCAGACATATTACTCAGGTATTGATAGAAGGAATAAGATTTCGGATAATTATTATCATTTTCGATTCAATATTATTTTATATTATTCAATATAATAATTATTCGATTTCTTTTGCGATTCCGACATTTTGTCAAAATTTAGATTATTCCTTAGAATGTTTTTAATTTTTTTTTTCAGGAGATCGACTGCAGTTCAATATTTTTGAAAATCATTGTTGCCATTGCACACTAACAGTTTGCCACTAACTGCACCAACACTTTTGGTTTTTGTAAATTTAAATACCTTTTCACAAAAAATTTATTACATATAGTATCTTATCGGATTTCCACCACCGTATAACTCTCAATGTATTAAAACTTATACTAAAAGACTTACAAATTGTTAGCAGACAGCGCATTCTGACCCGAAACATATGACCAAAGTCGTGTTTCTTAACAAGAATCAAAAAAGTATGCCACCCTTTTCCGCCATTTATTATCCGATCTTTACGAGTATTCGAGAGATTTGAACATGTCTGTCCTTCTATCAGGACTCAAAATACTGCCAAAGTTTTTTTCTTTCTTTAGAAAATAGCTGTTACACATTCGGTCACCTTCACCAGCTATTGGCGCCAGCTGTGAAGTAACTAGTCATGAAAAAGCAAATTCTTAAACTTTGCTGTTCGGATCCGGCGTTAAACTGTAGGTCCCTTTCTCTTGTGCGAAAAATTTAAAGCACGCACGCCAAGAGATTGAGAGAAGCTTGGCTTGGCCCCGTTGGAGGAGCTGTATAGCCAATTCTACATTTACAAGTCGTGTCATCCCATATTACCACACGAAATCAGCTGTATTTGCTCTAACTTTTCATAAAATCAGAGATCCTTTTTATTGAAACTTCGTCAATAAAAAAGAAAACGAATTTCAGTTTAAGTGATCTGACATCACGGTTATTTCCGATTTCAATCTAGTGGTTAATTCTGATCATAATCTGTGAACACGCGCAATTGCACGATCGCAATTTATCGAGCACTTTTACCAAAAACACATTTCACGTTTCCGCGCAACTTCAGTGCTTTCATCAATTGCCACCCAGATACCCAGTGGGCAGGGCAGCATGAAGATAAGCGGCCCAAGGGGCGCCAAAAACGAAAAAAGCAAGCCCAGTGCAAAGCCGAAAGGATGCATGAAAATTGCTTTCATATTTCAGGTGATAATGGTTTCCTTATGTGAATTTACAAAACATTAAAGCTGCTGTGTACGGGGTATACATAATTTCCCCAAAAAGCAATTCACGTTAATGGCACCAAATCCCAAAAGGATAAGGCGACGAGCGAAGTGGCGAAAAAAGTGTTTGACTTTTTCTCCACCGATGCCGCGGCCAATGTTGCTGCCGAAAATGGCAAAAGGACATCCGAAGATACGTACGATACGCGATGGAGCCGGGCTTCAGCTCCTCCAGCCATTGCGTCGCCACCGCCTGGTTGTTTATTGTAATGGGCGTAGTACCGGCGCCGCATCAGCCCGCACGCCTTACCCCCGCCCACCCGACCGTGCACGGGCAAGGATATACGAGGCCATAAACGAGATTAAGAACGTGGCTCGCGGTGGCTGAGGCTGCGCAAAAAACAAAACGATATGCGCAAGCCAGGCAAGCGGAACCGGGCCAGGTACTTGGCATTTCGTGACTTGGATTCGATTTTCGTCTATTGGTCTTGAGGGAAATTCCAAGAATATTTTCGCGCATCTTTTTATATTTTGTTGTTTTCGTTTTTCTTCTTTTTTTAGACTACCAGCAAGTGGCACAAGCACAAAGACTTCAACTCGGATTTGTTGGTCGCTGTAAAAAGATAACCATTACGGCAAGACCTTCACATTTCCCAGACACCTTTTACCTGTTTCGGTTTTTTTTGTGCAATTCTTTGTGCAAAAGTTCGGGACATAAAGCTAATCACCGTGAACTATGAAACGCTCTGAGCTATTTTGTGTGTTTTTTAATGTTCATCATAATTAACCTTGGTTGCACTTCAAATAGTCACTTGACTGCAATGTGGTTAATAACTAGCTAAAGAGAGCACCTTGTCCAGGGAAATTCCTTGTGTCCTTGACGTGATGCATTATGTTTGACCGTGCCAAAAAAATTGTAATAAAAAAAACAGCATGAATTATTCTTAAATAAGTTTATGACAAGAAATTTACAATGTATTGTTAATAGTTATTTCGAGATATACATTCAACTTGTACTTACTTTCTGGAGAAGAATCCATTTGATAGATCTCAAATCGGCAAACTTTTCGCCATTCTATAACGTTGTGTTATTTTTGATGCATGACAAGTAAACGATGAGGTACGCTCGACGCTCATCCCTGAGTCAGATGGAGACACTTCCTCACTATTATCGGTCACAAAACAAACTACATAGATGTACCACTACAACTATTCCGTCTATTAAAAGTCCCTAAAAATATATATTTTGTTCGACTTTTGGCCAGCTTTTTGGGATTTGGCACCACAGTGCATCGATCTCAGAAACAATAATAAATAGAGCCACAAATTTTTTGCATGCATGTAGGTGTATACCGTACCCAGATCAACTTTGCTCCAGATTTTGCAACTTCCTCCTCCATCTTCTTCTAACCGCGAAAAACTGTCAGAGCTACAATTTCTAAGTTTGAACCTAGTGACTTAACATATATTAAGTTAGGCCCAATATCTATCTATTCTGTATACTTCAATAAGATACGAGCAAAAACACCGAAGGAATGCAACACCATTTATTCAAATTAATTTTAACATTAAAGGAATAAAGCTGTAGGAACCACACTCTTTCTTGTTTTACACTAGACTCTAAAAAGGCAAAGAAATAATTTTAATTTCGAAGTGCTGCCATTTTGACAAATTCGGGGGTGCCCCAGAAATCTCTAGAGATTTTGCCGACGGTTCGCTTGTAAATCTCTCGAAAAATTCGCCGGTGCCACAGAACTTCGAGAGATATCATTTTCTCATTACAAAATCTAGTTAGAACAACAGATTTGCCAAATGAAGTTCCATCTGTAAAAACAGGGCTAAATGTCTCGCCAAAAATATTATGTATGGGTTAATTTGATGTTTAACTAAACATTTTTATTGTGTTATACGTTTTATGATGCATTTTTATTTTTGCAATTTAAATTTTAGTCATATTCTCCTTAAATAAAATGCAAAATTTAAAAATGTGTTCGCTCCAATCATGAAGTAGAACTAGCCAGCCCTTAGACCACTGGCTGTTACATAGATGGCGACACCACTGCATCAACCAAAATATCTGTGTATTCCTTTTTGCTTTCAGATAACGGAGTCCCCGACATTCATGGAATGCTGGTATGGAATGTCGTATGTCAATTTATATTTTGTCTTAAACCAATGTTATATCAAGTTGCTTCTTTAAAACTTCTATAAACATTTGGGGTGGGAAATTAGTTCTCCTCCCATAAATTTAAATTTTGATTTTCGGATTTAGCAGGATGTAGCTTTGCCTACGTTCCAGAAAAAACTCCACAAAATAAGTGCATACTGGGTTTGTCCGGAAAGTAATAGGACTGAGTCGATTTAAACAAATTTATTCAGCCAAATGTTACAATTCTTTAAAATCTTTCAAAATCTCTGTTGTCTTAAAATGCTTGCCATTCATCGGCCTTTTCAGGCGAGGAAACAAAAATAAGTCCGCGAGGCCACATCTGGGCAGAAGGGCGGCTGCGGAAGAGTTGGAATGCCGGACTTGGCACACTTCCATTCGCCTCAATCAATCGTCTCGTCAGTGAGCACTTTTGTGACATCGACGCGCACACCTTGCGCATGTTTAAATGCTCCGGCACAATGTCATGAAGTACAGATTTTGGTAAATTTAACATCCGGGTAATTAATCGAATACTTAGTCGACGGTCTGAGTTCAAAACTTTGCGCACACGAGTCAAATAGTCGGTGTTTGTCAAAGTCGAAGGTCTTTCAGCACGGTTTTTATCGGCGACCTCTTCCCGACCCTCCAAAAAGGCCTGGTGCCACCGAAACACATCACTTTTTGGTAAAGCAACATCTGGGAAAGCCTGCTTGACCATATCAAACGTCTCTGTCGCAGGCTTAAAGAGTTTCACACAGAATTTAATCGCGCTGCATTTTCGGCTTGCACCACTCACAAAAACATGTCGCGCGAAAAAGACTGTCCTGACTCTCCAGGTGCTCGGAGACAAGTGACCAGTCGCTCGTTCGTTAGCTAGGAACGCCCTCTACCGAGTCGAGTCGGTGAGCGCAAGCTCCAAAGTACAGACTCGGCGGAGGAAAATCAGTCCTATTACTTTCCAGACAAACCCTGTATGGTTTACCTATATGTTGAGATGGCGCCAATAAATGTCCGGCAAACAGAATAGTTTGACGAAAATGTTGTAAGTCAAGTTAAATTAGACTTTGAATACCAATTTCAGCACCATTGCTATTACTTATTGATATGTTTACTATTCAAAATGCTTTATCAAATTAGTGTGGCCTACAAAAATTCCACAAGAAGTCGAAAATTTAATTTTGTCAAGGCGCGCGTCTTAACGTTTATAGAACAAAAAACCTGATTCATAGTTAATGGTCAATGACCTACCTTAAACAATTGATTTACGCATAAACATGGAGTGAAACTACGCGCTATTGTCGAGTTCAATATCGTGATAGTTTAAAGTCAAATAAATTATTTAATGTTTTCCCGCGTGTGCGCAAGTAGGCCTGGACCTGGTGCATTCGCCAAAATCGCAGTCTCGATAGCTGAATAAATTTTATAGTGCGTTTCTACTACAGCAGTGTTAGAGTTCGCGTCCATTTATCGAAGAGCGCGAGTCCAACTCCATACAAAAACGAGAGCGTAAGTTAAAGTCGGCTCTAACCGACTTCGATATACCCGTTACTCAAGAAAAAACATGTTTAACAGTGTTCCTGCGTTCCTTAGGGTGACCATTTCGGACAACATTTTTTTGGGTGAGTAGCGGGGGGGCTTGGTTTACTTTTTTGCTCATAACTTAAGAACCGTTCTATATCATTTCTTCGGCAAATCGATTCATTTTGCTAGTTACTAACTATCTCTACAAGATACGAATCGTCTATCTTCAAAACTGTAGAAGATAAAAGGTTTCCCAAATTGCGGGGGCGGGAGGGGGCGTGGCCAAAATTGGAAATAAACTTGATCTGCCTGCAAGTATAAGAAGCATTTGTCTTATACATGTCAAACCTCCACTTCTTACCATCTCTGAGATCTAGGTGTTCATACAGACGGACGGAAGGCCGGACAGACGGACATGTCTATATCGACTCGGCTGTTGATGCTGATCAAGAATATATATACTTTATATGGTCGGAAATCATTCCTTCTGCCTGTTACATACACTTGCATGACCTTAGTAGACCCTTTTTACTCTACGAGAAGAAATGATAAGGATCGGATGAGCGGTTCTCAAGTTATGAGCAAAAATTTTAAAAATAGCCGAGTTAAAAAAGTGTTGCATACTTTTCAGATGTTTACCCTAAGGAACGCAGGAACACTGTTAAACATGTTTTTCCAGGAGTAACGGGTATATCGAAGTCGTTTAGAGCCGAATTTAACTTGCGCTCTCGTTTTATTTTGTTAATTTATTTATATTATAAAGATGTTCCCTTCACAGATTTAAACAAAATGGATTGTACCCTAGACGCGATGTTGTTTCATCTGGACTTATAGGAGGAGAACCTCGTGGGCCTAGGAAAAATACGCACATATGTATAAAATGAAATGGCAGAACTAGTTGCCGTGTATGGCCCGACTGCGGTTCAGGTGAAAAATAAAATAGGCAACCTGATCAAAAAGTAAAGGGACAGATTCAATTGCAAACAAAATGTTCAATGTTTTAATTATTCAGATTTTCATACATTTTTGCCAAACTAAGCTGGGCCATCATCGAAGCACCCTCAAATGGGAAGCTTTACTCCAGAATCCAGTCCATGGCTATAATCATAAGGAACGTGGGATTGCAAGCCGAAAAGGAGTGTCTTGATTTGCCAGCCCAGACAGAAGTTGGACTAACATTTAAAAAGTTTGCCTCTCCACACGAAAATATTCCTTAAAATCTGTATTTTTAGGCACGTCGGTCTCCCCAAAACAACCATATCGACTGTAGGAAATAAATAAAGTTATTTGAAACTTTATTTTAATTTTAATATTTTTTTAATTTTAATAAGTTAATAATAATAATTTTGTAAGTCCCAAGCCATTTATTAATATTAAAAAATATTTAATTTTAATATTAATAAATGGCTTGGGACTTACAAACGGCCAAGACCACGTTCCATGCCGAAGGACAGTCGAAGACTCAGAAGATGTTTTTGTGAAGAGAAGGTATTATATAATTACGGCAAATCAGAATTTTTATTTAATTCATATCTCCTTTCACGTTTTAGTTAAATTTTTATTTGAAACAACCCAACACACAATCAAATGAGAGCCCAATACCACAGCGAAGTGTCCCGATGAAATTATACAAATTTGGTTCTCCTTGTAATGGCCCTACATAACGACGATATCCTGTTGCATACCAAATGCTACGGTAAGCTTAATCCCTCCATTCAAATATTTATCTTTCAATATAAAAAGTCATTAAACTAAAGCGAAACGCTTTCAGAATTTTTAACGACTTAAAGGCGGCAAAATTAGGCGAAGCTGAAAAAGTAACAGCTGCAAAAAATTAAATGCAAATTAGAAAAACTCTCAAAAAATACAATCGCATTAGTCTCAGATGTGAGAGATGTGATGTAGGAATATCTGCCCCCGCCCAGGCCAAGATAGAAGCTTGCCACGATATACGAACAATCTGTGAATGCTTGCGCGCTCGTGTGTGTGTGTTTGTTGGTGTAAGCGAAGTAATTTTTCTCGAGACCCCCCAAGAAAAAGCAATTTAGTCAGCTGGGCCGAGGCCGAGTCTGAGGGCCAAGCCACAGCCAGGCAAATGGAAAAGCAAAACCCAATTTCCTTCTGCTGTGGCGCATGGAACGTGAACGTGCGCCCCAAGAAACGCGCGCGTCTTCGCAATAAATCTTCTTTACGAGCGCACACTCTGGCAACAATGGCCGTTGCCGCTCACCCTCATCCCAAGGCCCACACAGAAAATGAACCTAAGCAAACTATTCGAATGGCATCTCCATCCAGGGCCCTAAGACGTTTCCGCAACGGCTGCTCCTGCTGATGAAGAAGAAACAGTTGGCTGCCAAAGGAGCGCCAAAAGAAATGCGGCAAAGCAAACAAATGGCAACGGCGACGGCCACGACTGCCGACTTAGGGGTGGGTTCTGGCTGGCTAACAGCCATGTTCCTCCTCACCGCCTCACCATCGCTCTCCTTCGTGGCCCTGGCTGATGTGGGTTTTCTACTCAGGAATTCCGCTCAGCCACCCCCGGAGCAACGGCACCAGCTTCCGGCAGCTGGCTGTATGCGGACGCACGAAATGGAAAAAAATGGCATTTAAGAAAAGCGAAACGAGAAAAAATAAGAAGCTAAACGACTTTGGAAATTTCATTTGAGCAAACAACAGGCAGCTCCTACCACCCACCAGCCCGACTGGAGAATACGTATGGAGGATCGAGATTGGAGTAGAGAGCCGTTGGTTGTACCACAGACTTCTGTTGGGAAACTTATAGTGAGACCAGAGCGAATTCTCCGTTTCTTTCATTTTACATAAAAATATAATTTACATTGATGAGTTGAGATGTTGTACCAATTGTTTTCAGTGCAATGCCGAGTCCTCGATTTCTAGATCGTTATATATCTCTTTTTTCAGAAGACTTCGATGAATCAAAGCTGGTGAGTCTTTGAAGTGTGCAACCGATGTCCTATGGAATACGGGGAAATAACTGCATAACATATCGCTTTTTCCCCTCTGTGTAAGAATTTTAGTTCATCAACAGATAATTGTAAAAGACTACCCCGAACGACGGATTAAATAATTGGTGCACAAGTAAGAAGTTAAAGTACTCAGCAAATATTTATTATCTTATTCTATATCTTTTTATACTCTGTACCGAAGGTACATAGAGTATATTAAGTTTGTGCAAAAGTATGTAACAGGGAGAAGGAATCATTTCCGACTATATAAAGTATATATATTCTTGATCAGCATCAACAGCCGAGTCGATATAGCCATGTCCGTCTGTCCGTCCGTCCATATGAACAAACAGATCTCAGAGATGGTAAGAGATAGAGGTTTGACATGTATGGGACAAATGTTTCTTATAGCTGCAGGCAGATCAAGTTTATTTTCAATTTTTGCCACGCCCCCTCCCGCCCCCGCAAATCGGAAAAAACGTTATATCTCCTACATTTTTGAAGATAGACGTTTCGTACCTTCTAGAGATAATTAGTAATTAACACAATGTATCGATTGGCCGAAGAATCGATAATCGGATCAGCAGTTCTCAAGTTATGAGCAAAAAAGTACATCTCCCTCGCCCCACCCCCTTTCACCCATTCACAACTAACACCGCACAATCTTAGAGAGAGAGAGAGAGAGAGAAAGAGAGAGAGAGAGGGAGAGAGAGCGTGAGAGAGAGAGAAAGAGAGAGAGACTTAGAGATGAGCGCAGCACCAGCATTGCAGTCAGCTTCTACTCCAGGTACAGAGTATGTTATAGTCGGGCTTGACCGACTTTCTCACTTGTTTAATAAATGAATTCCAAATATCGAGTTATCGTCAACGGAAGCCTTAAATAAATCTTTCTGGGATCAAACCGATTTTAAATATCATCGGGATTTTTTTGACCGTTTGATCTTTGATATATTCCTCCTACCCGCTTATCCAGCACTCCGGAAAATTTATTTCGTTACAGTATTTTAGATAAATAGAAATACTTTCTAAAAACACATGAACATCAAAGCAAAGCCAAAGTGTTTCTAATTATATGAAATACTGTAACGAAATAAATTTTCCGGAGTGCTGTTTATAGGCCTTAAAACTCGACTAATAAATAGTATTTTAGATGTAAAAAAATCATTCATAATGATTATGGACGTTGAAAAAAATCTAAAAATATTTTTAATAATTATTTTATTAATAATTGTGGTCTGATTATTATATAACGGGAAAGGCAAAGCTAACTTCGTCTGTGCCGAAGTTTTAATTCACTTAAAAAAGCTTGTCTCAATGGTTAGCGACTTCGACCAAACTTCCCAGATCAGCTTAAAATCATGTATTATTACCCATGACTGTGTTTGAGAGCGGTAATATTGAGAACTAAACATTTTTCCCACCAACACCCATTTTCCGACCGATCATTTGTATGGCAGCAACAATAAGTAGTCATCCGATCCGGTCGGTTCCGACATATTAGCAGTGTGCAGACCAAAATTTCAGCTCGATAGCTTCAAAACTGAGTGACTAGTTCGCGTAGAAATACAGACGGACAGACGGACGGACAAAGCTTAATCGACTCAGCTCGTCATGCTGATCAAGAATATATATACTTTGTGTGGTCGGAGATGATTCCTTCTATGCGCTGCAAACTTCTGGGCAAAATTATAATACACCTTTGAAGTGTATAAAAAGGAGTGATTTGTTCGGTCCCTGGTTTAAAGGTAAAAAAAATTTCTGTTTATTAGACAATTTTATCAATGCCAGGCCAATTTAAATTTATTTGCAGATTTCACGAGAGCGTAAGTTAAAGTTGGTGTTGCCCGACTTCAAATTAATCGTTACTTAGGGGAAGAAGTGTTTAATAGTCTTCCCTTATGTGAATTAACGGGACATTAGAAATAAAGTTAGTTCGCTTGTTAACTAAAAAAAACATGTGACAAAAGCTGTGTTCCTTAACCAACATTCTAAAAAAAATAGAGGCAAGCTAACTTCGGCTCGACCGAAGTTTATATACCCTTGGAGCATGATATCTGCCTGCCAGTTTGTTATATGGCACCTCAATTTTGACAACATTTTGAAAACTAAAAAGTCTTTCTCACTAGAACTACTTTTTCGACCGATCGTTTCTATGGCAGATATATGCTTAAATCATCCGATTTAAATCAAACTTGGCAGAATTGTGTGTTAGCATACATTTAATATTGACCAGTAACAAGTTTGGGAGCGATAGCATTGAAAACAAAAAAGTTTTTCTACTAAGACTTTTTCCAAAACTATCTTTTGTACAGCAGCTATACTATATAATTGTCTGATTTTCATAAAACTTGGTGAAATTATGTGAAGGCATAGAAAACTTATAAATACAAGGTTTGGGGACAATTGCGTTGCAGGCAAAAAAATTTCCTCCGATCCGGCCAATTCCGACAAATGTGCTGCGTATTTGTACCAAAATACTTCGTGCAAAGTTTGGCTACGATAGCTTTAAAACTGACGGAGGAGATAGCATAGAAACAGACGGACGGACAGACGGACAGACGGACATGGCTATATCAACTCAGCTCGGCATGCTGTGTGTTGTGAGCCACCCCTTTAAAAGTTTTAAATTCGTGTTTTTAAGCAATTATTCATTAATAAATGGAAAAATTAAGAATTTTCCTCATATTCTGAACTAAGAAATATCAATGAAAAGTGAAAATTGAGTGACGGCATCAGGCTTGCTTTCTTTTACATACGAGCACTTTTTGCTGGAGACTGTTCTTTTGTTTGCCTTTTTGAATGTTTTTTTACTACTTTTTCCTCTGTTTTATTGCGCATCATTGCAATATTCTAGTTGGAAGTAAAAACCGACTTTTTGGCAAAGTGGCTCACAACCCCCCATATCTCACTTTTGTTTTTGTTGACGTCACATAACAAAAAGATTTTTTTTTTAAGTTCATATTTCTATCAAAAGGGCAATTGACCAAACATGTTTCCTTCATACTTACTTTTGGCATTACGAAAAAAAATTTTGATTAACCACCCATTATTAACCAAAAATGAAAAAAAAAACTTTTTATTTGGAAAAAATATCGAGCTCTGGTTCACAAACTTAAAGAACAAGTTGACTGATGGGTTGCTTGAAAAAAGTTAGGTAATAAGAAGACATAAATAAAAAGGAGTAATTTTTTTGTGGCCAATATTCGCGTGGTTCACAACCCCCAGCGGCTCAGAGCCCCCCATTCTCCCCTACATTTTATAACTTAAACCTGCATAAATATCCTCATGCATTCATATCTTTTCATTCATTCAGCGTATTTATCTATGCATGTGGAGTATACGTAGGGATTGGTGTGGCCAACGACAGAATCCATTCGCATCCGATCCAATATTTGCGCCAATAAATAAATTTAATGTACAAACTCTGGGCATGCAAGAGAATATTAAAAACGAAAATTATATTCTACCCAGAAAAGTTCACCAGAACGCATACATACATATTCATGGCAACTCAGCCTTTGCCTGCGCCCCTGCCCCCGGCTTCGATCCACATGAGAGTGTGTGTGTGTGTGTGCGCGATGCGCATTTGCATAAATATAATTACGGAACGGAAAATTTAAAATTGCATACAGTTGGGGAAAAAATATTCATGCGCAAATTGAAATTATTATGCTGAATCCCATTAAATTGCACAAATGAAATGGGTACTCAAGATGGCGAAGAGAAGGGAAGCAGAGGAGAATCCTCTTGATCACAGTAGATGTAGGAAAATATATTTACAAGTACAGTGTGGGTGCTCAGTGAGGAGCTAATAAACTTATTAATGAAACATAATTGGATAGGCTGATACCAGAGAATGCGATATTAATTGGGCACCATGAAAGACTTTGTTTTAGTGACAAGGTAAGTGAATGCGATGAAGTGACTTCAAAGTGAAAGCATAAGGGATAAAAATTTCGCTTTTAAATGCTTTGCGATTCATCAAGCATACTTATCCCTCATTCGCTCTATATTGCATAGATTGCAAATTGAAAAAACATTTCATTTATGTTTATATAACTTTGCAAATGGTATTATAATTTTGTGCAGAAGTTTCCAACGCATAGAAATGTACACTTCCGACCCTATAACTAATTATATTTTTGATGAGGCCGACGAGCTGACTGTATTTGACAATCGGATGACAATATTTTAAAGCTGCCATAGAAACAATCGAACGAAAAATGGGTCTTAGAATGAAAAACTTTATGTTTTCAATTATACCGCATTTAAACTCGGCGATTAATAATTTAATGTAATGTAAAATTGGCTATACAGCTCCTCGAACGGGGCCAAGCCAAGCTCTTGGCGTGTGTGCTTTAAATTTTTTGCACGCCGAATGGCAAAGTTTGTGAATTTGCTTTTTCATGGCTAGTTACTTCACAGTTGGCGCCAATAGCTGGTGAAGGTGACCGTATGTGTAAAATCTATTTTCTAAAGAAAGAAAAAAAACTTTTATTACACTATGTCACAAAATTTGAAAAGTTTTTGTATCCCGCACTTTCAGCAATTGATTCGAATGTAAAATTGCACGCTGAATTCAAATCTGCTCTCAGATATGTCAAAAGTAGAACGGTTCTTGAGATATCGCGAAATTTTCAATTTTAGTGTTTTGAAAAAAGGTAGGTCTACTAAAATGCCATTTTCTCTGATTTTAGTCCACCGATATGTATAAACTGGAACAAAAATTATAGATAATAAAATTACTTCTTAAAAAAACGACAGTTGTTGTAAATCCAACCATAAAGGACGAAGTTATGCTTCTTCAAAGTTGGATTTTTGAAAATTTTTTGATAATTTTTAATTTTTTGCTGCCTTTTACTAAGTTTTTTTCAATCTTACCATAAAAATTGTTCAGGTCTCAGATATGGACAGGATTGGGTAATCTCTTACGAACATTTTTTGCCCTTGGTCATCGAAATCGGATGAAAAATAAACGCTATATTCGCAATTAAGTAAACATACCTCTTTTTGAGAGTATTTTTTTACTAGTTTTTTCAGTATAAAAATCACATCTTAGCAAGCCAAATAAGAATAAACGTTGAGCATTAGGAGTTTGTATTGCAGTTCACCAGTGGAAAATCTGTGCTAATCTGAAAGTTGAGCTATGGTAACAGGCTTGCAACATGGATGGACAAAGCATTGCTGTTTTTGTGCAGATGGGACAGCCGAGATTGCAGCCAACATTACTTGCGTAAAGACTGGGATGTCAGGGCCAATTTTGTAGTCGGAGAAGATAACGTAAAATTTCCGCCCCTAGTTCAAGAGGACAAAATTATTCTCCCTTCGTTGCATATTAAGCTTGGTCTCTTCAAAAACTTCGTTAAAGCTCTCCATAAAAATGAAAATTTTGCGGCATTTCAGTTTTTAAAACGACGATTCGCACAACTTTCTGACGCCAAAATCAAAGAAGGCGTATTTGTGGGTCCGTAAATCAAAAAGCTAATGAGCGACAGAGAATTTTACTCGGCACTATCAGCAGACATGGCAAAAGCATGGGAATCATTTTGCGCAGTAGTGTCTAGTTTTCTGGGAAGCAAAAGAAGTGAGGACTACAAAGAAATTGTTGATGATTTATTGGAAAACTACAAAAAAATTGGTATAATCTCAGTCTGCTTTTCATCGAGTTAGTATATTTACCAATTTTATTTCTTTTTATTTTTTAAAGGTGTAAATATGTCCTTAAAAATTCCCTTTTTGCACTCCCATTTCGATTTTTCCCGGACAACCTAGGCGACGAAAGCGACGAGCATGGCGAACGCTTCCATCAGCAAATGCAGCAGATGGAGTTTCGCTACCAAGGCAAGTGGGATCCGGCAATGATGGGAGACTATTGCTGGTTCTTGTTGCGAGAAACACACAGTCTGCACAAAAAACAAAAGCGGTCTACATCATTTGAGTACTTTTATCCAACCTTGAACTGCAATACAAACTCCTAATGATCAACGTTTATTCTTATTTGGCTTGCTAAGATGTGATTTTTATACTGAAAAAACTAGCAAAAAAATACTCTCAAACAGAGGTATGTTTACTTAATTGTGAATATAGCGTTTATTTTTCATCCGATTTCGATGACCAAGGGCAAAAAATGTTCGTAAAAGATTACCCAATCCTGTCCATATCTGAGACCTGAACAATTTTTATGGTAAGATTGAAAAAAACTTAGTGAAAGGCAGCAAAAAATTAAAAATTATCAAAAAATTTTCAAAAATCCAACTTTGAAGAAGCATAACTTCGTCATTTATGGTTGGATTTACAACAACTGTCGTTTTTTAAGAAGTAATTTTATTATCTTTAATTTTTATTCCACTTTATACATATCGGTGGACTAAAATCAGAGAAAATTACATTTTAGTAGACCTACCTTTTTTCAAAACACTAAAATTGAACATTTTGCGATATCTCAAAAACCGTTCTACTTTTGACATATCTGAGAGCAGATTTGAATTCAGCGAGAAATTTTACATAAGGATCAACTATTAAGAAGCCGGGATCAAAAAATTGTTGCATAGTGTTATTAGATGTTCAGAGGCGGGATCGAACCCACGACCTACCGCCCAGCAGCCCAGCACACTAACCACTGGGCCACATACGACCACCTGTTTTCAAAAAGATTCGCGAAATTTTCAGTCAGATGACAATCTGTCGGAAAATGGATTTAGTATAAAAGATTTTTGATTTTAATCCAAGCGTTCACTCCGAGATTTTAAAACATTTGCAAGCGTATAAAAACTTGGGCAAAGTCGTATTTAGCTTGGGCATCTCGATTGAATTCTAATTTATCATTTATGAGTTAATCGGGCCTGTTCCGAATTTCGACTCGATTTTCGTGTAAACTTTAGTATTTTGCAGTCAAATTTGAAAACGTTGTATAGAAGGCGACAAATATACCTGCGGCTACTAGATCAGGAATAACAAAACTCGGAATTGTGGCAGCAGCTGAAACCGATTGCTTAATCCCAAATGAATTTAAATCGAGAGAAAATTGCGACGGGATCTAGTAGCCTCAAACTAACTTCACACTTACGTTTAAATTTATACAAATTGCATTCGAAATTCACATGTTTACACGAAAATCGAGTCGGAATTTGGAACAGGCCCCAATGACTTATTCAAGGGATTTTTTGTTAGTTAGTTGCAGTTCTTATAGCTGTAAAGCTAAATATCGTATAATTTTTTAGTCGTTCGGTTAACTTACTAGACGGCTTTCTAGATAGAAGCATCAAACACAATTATTTATCTTAAGTCTTGTTAACACCTATATTAAGATTCCCCGTCGGTGGGAATTAATGTACCCCTCCGACTTCCACCGATTCCCATTTCATTCATATTTATGCATCATTATCCGACCCGCATGCATGTACGTGTTAATATCTTCGCATGTCGCTGCGCACGAGATTGTTGTAAAAATCAAATGCCATTCCAGCTCTTCTATCTGGGGCGGGGGAACAACTCCAAATTGGGGCGTTGTCATTGCCATACGGGACAAGTGGTGCGTATTCATTAAAACTTTATAATCACCAAACATGAACGATACGTGTTTCGATTGCAAAATGCGTTGAGTACCCAACCAACAGGCAACCATTTGTTGTACATAAAGTTCAAAAGAAGCGAAACCAGGGCAATGCAAGGGTTAACGGGGGACTGAACATATGCGAATAGCAAAAGTTTTTACTTTTCTTAAGTACAAAAAACTTTTGATCAAATTAAACATTTGATTTATGCTGATAGTCTAAGACATTAGCGCTGCAGCATGAGAAGGTATACTAAAAAGTCAACGTTTTAGCAATGAACTCCCACAAAACACAGAACCTTTTAATGACGCTACTATTACTTTAATTCGAGCATCAGAAAGTTGTATCAGTGACCGCAGTGTCACTGTCCTTTCCTCATCAAAATCACATTTACACCCACTCTTGAACTTGTATATCTACTTTCTTAGGGTTTTCATAAAAGAAGGTTCTAAATGAGTGGTGCCCAAACACACACTATCAAGCTTTGCAATTGTGTGTGTAGCAGCGAAACACGAAGTAAACGTCATTATGTAAAACATGGGCTACAAGCAAACAAATAAATGTGTGTGCGTGCTATTTATAGAGCACACGTATTCCCTCTCTCTATGTGTTGCCTGTGACGCCGGCAGAATTATGACTTCCTATCACATGTGTTAGGAAAATGACACTTTGGGCACCACTGTTCTAAATATTTAGAAATTGCGTTTTTCTATTCAGTTGTAGTAAATGCAATAATAAGAAGGTAGCCAAACGATGTCAGAAGTCGGCTAAGCCCGGACTTTCTTAAGCCAATTACGGGAGTGCATTTTTGTTTTGTTACTTACAGTTAGCCCAAAATTTAAGAAACGATCGTATTTAGTTGAAGTACAAAATTTCTTGGATTAAGTAGAGAATAGACTTACAATGCACTGTGGGCAAAAAGTCCGAAATTCTTGCATAAAGTCTAATTTTAAAGCTAGAGCGTTCAAAGGCACAAAAATGTAAAATATTAATATAGAATTTCGGTTTATATCTGTTTTGCAATAAAACTACTCCTTCAACCAATCCGCCCACACCCAAGTAAACAAAATTATTTACAGATAGGTTTAATCTTCTTCATCATCTAAGTCAATTTCTAGATAATCATCAGCGGAGTCCAAATCTTCATTTTCTATTTCTGACGTGATTGTTTCATAGTTCGGAGGTGGGCATTTTAAAAGATTTATTACTTCTGCCGGGAGGGGTTTTTTTAAATTTATTTTCCCTTTCATTTAAGCAAATACTGGATATCAATGGATCAGAAGAATCTATAGCTCTATAACTCTATAGCTCTATATACCAGTTAAAGCGTTAAGTACTTTACCATCAATAAGTGTCATTTGTGGTTCATAGGTAATGACAACTTTTTTGCCTTCCTTTCTAAATATGAAATCCTTCAGACCGGCGACTTGCATATCCAAACATTCTTTTTCCCTTAATATTTTCTCATGTCTTTCCTTTGCGTACTCAATTTTAAGTGGCCTGCAGAACCTAACAGATTGTGGAGCTCTGTTATTCCAAATAATTCGTTGATTTGCATCTATTAATTTTAATGATATCTTAGTGCTGACAAAAAGGGATAGATCCAGGGAAGCTGGTTCTTCTGATCGAAACTTCTGCCTATATAATCTTTGGCCAGTAGACCCATCAAATCCGTAGCTTATTATTAATGTGCAACGTGAAACATTTTCCATTTGAGATATAACCCCTTTTTGCAGGACCAATATTCTTTTGGCTGTATGGTCCAAAAGGTCTTGCATTGAAACCTGCGCACAATTTTCAGAAATTTCTGTTTGAGTTGTTCTGCAAATCGTTTTAGCTTCTTGAAGTGCTTAATATGGTGGGAAAATGTTGCAGCCACGAGCTTGAGTAACTTTAAACCTTGACAACATACGGTTGCATTTAGGCAAATATTTCTTAATACGCGTAATAAAACTGCAGACTTTTTGCTCAATTTGATTAACGTGTGAGTTGCTGAGTTGACTTATTTTCATTTTCTCCAACATCCACTTCGTTACGGCAAAGTCGTCGCGTCCATTGTTGTCCCAAACCTCCAGTAATGTTAAGCGGCGAAACTCATATTCGGCTGCAATATGTCAATTTCGTCGAAAACGGGCAAAAACGGGCAAAGAATATTAATAACACCGTATTCTATATACTTTTACGAAAAACATACCAGTTTTAGTTGCTCGCAAGCGCGCGCGGCAAATAAGTTACAAACCACAGAACACAATTACATTTGTTAAATTTGAGCTGTAAAAATACTCCAACAACAATTGACGATACCCGACAAAACATACAGAACATATGAAAACTAACATACAACGTTGAATCTACATACCTGTCCGATTATTTGCCATATTTCCAAATTGTCTTCACTTTAAAGAAAAAGTCACAACAAACGCGCAAAGTTCATCGACATTTACGGTTCCATTTCGATAGGTCAGGCATGCATTTAGTAAGCTGACTTTGTTTGCGCGGCAATTTCAAACCGCACGCTTTAAAAATTATTCCGGAACAGTTTTATTTTCTCTTGAGTATGCATAATTGGAAAACACATTCAATTTTGAGTATTTAAAATATAAAAAAAATACTTTATGCAAAATTTTCGGACTTTTTGCCCATAGTGCAATGCAAGCTCCAAAAAGTGTGCTACGAAAAATACGAACTATTTAATTTGAGTTTGTTCTTGAAATTCCCTCTTGGTTCTACCACTTTGATTATGGAGTGAGGGGAGATTTCTGACCTAGAGTATAAACATCTTGGTATTTGGTCAATTCGTTTGCTATGGATTTTGATATTATACAGGGACCTAGTTTCAAGTACATATTGGGAAAGCTTAGAATTTAATAGGCTCACACCAAGAACATTTTGTGTTTATTTTTGGTTGGGTTGGTTTGGGGTTGTCTTTAGAATTGATTGTACTTTCATGAAGAACCTTTTTGCACTTATTTTGGGAGTAAATCGGGCTGACCATAAGACCATAAGAAACTAATACTATAACTAAAAACGTGTTATAATAGTTCAAAAATTACCTTAAATATCCCGAAGCAGTCTTAAAACAAGTATTTCGGGTATTTTTATACTCTGTACCGAAGGTATCATAGAGTATATTAAGTTTGTGCAAAAGTATGTAAGTATGTATGTAATTTAATCAACACTGTGGCGGATCTGGACTCTTACGAATTCAAGATGGCCCCTAATCGGGATCTGAGAATATTCCCCAAGGACTCCGAGACTCACAGAAAGATAACTGCGGTGCTCTCTGGGAAGCAGATTCAATATACCCACTTCTGTCTTCCCGAGGATAGGGCTTTTAAAGTGGTGGTACGTAATCTGGCTTCATCCACCCCTAAAGAGCAAATCTTGTCAGCTTTCGGCGGAATGGGCCACACTGTCATTAACCTATACAACCCCAGAGGCAGGGCAAATCAGTCTGAAGTCCCAGAAAATACTGAGGAGCCTCCCAAACAAAATATTTGGTTTGTTGACCTGAAAAAAGCTGATAATAACAGAGAAGCACTGCAAATCATCAAAGTGGGACGTCAAAGGGTCACCGTCGAGCTAAAGCGGAAGAACTCGGAGATGAGACAATGCTACAGATGTTTTGAATTTGACCATACTCGAAATTATTGTACGAAGCAGCCGAAATGCGAAAGGTGCGGCAAAGGACACTGGACCAACTCCAATGCCTGTCAGGCGAAAACCGTAGAGGATCTGGAATGCTCTAACTGCTTTGGTAACCACATGGCATCGAGCAAGAAGTGTCCGGTGTACCTAAGAAGACTGAAGAGCCGGAGAACGGGCATTAACATTGCCCCCATGACTAGAAATGGACAGCGCCCAATTCCACAGCGCAATGTCCAGGCCTTCATCCCTACCTCAATCGTGCAAAAGGGTCTCTCCTACGCAGATGCAACCCGAGTGGGCCAGCACGGCTCTGGGAGTAGGCGACCAATCAACAAACCCCAGGGGGGAGCAGCGCAGGGCCGCCCAACTCATCTTTTCCACTCGGATGCTAACCCAGCCCAGCGGGGTGCAACTCAAGGCCGCTCAACCCACCATACAGCCCAGGATACTTATCTGCCCCAGTGGGGAACTATCCAGGGCCACAACCCTTCAAACCTACCTGGGAGCGCGGGCCTAGATGGGCCGTTAGCCCAAATCATACTTTCCATGCAGCAAACCATTACTGGTCTCCAATCCACCATTGCTGAGCTGCTACAGGAAATAAGGGAGCTCCGCTCCACCAAGGATCATAATAGTTCCAAATAATGGCGACCTCCTTACGCCTCGGAACCTGGAACGCTCGTAGCATAATTCCCAACGCTAACGAGCTAACAATATCGATATTATGCTTATCTCAGAGACGTTTTTACACGCAGGGAACTACTTTGTCATGGATGGATACGCCTGCTATCGTGCTGATCACCCCGGAGGCCGGCCACGAGGAGGAGCTTGTGTTCTAGTGAAACAGGAGCTATACACTACCACCTTAACTCTGTCAGCAACAATTACATCCAGCTAGCGGCAATAATGGTGTCCACAGCGTTTGGTGAGGTCCTTGTGGGCGCGGCTTACCTACCACCAACCCTACCATGGTGCTCTGCGGACTTTGAAGTTCTTTTTAGGCAACTTGGGCAAAAATTTATAATTGGAGGCGACTTCAATGCAAAGCACAGGCTCTGGGGTGACTTTAGAGCAAATCCTCGAGGTACAGCATTGTACCAAGCTGTAACTGGTGACTCCACGCAGGTCCTGGCCACGGGTAGGCCAACCTATTTCCCTTACAATAGGAGAGGGACACCGACATGCCTGGACTTCTACATGTACAAGGGGCTCCCAGATCACCTTCTGTCCGTTCGAGAAGAGTATGATCTCTCCTCGGATCACCTGCCAATCCTGGCAACTCTTGAGCTGTGTCCTCAAACAGCTCCGTCCAAACACAGGGTTATCCTCCCAGGATCAGACCTAAAAAGGTTCCAGGACGAGTTGAGCGAGTCCCTTCACCTAAATATGGAGATCCTTTCAACACAGGATGTAGACGATGCCATTGAAATCTTCTTGAGCAAGATCAAAAATGCCGCAAGCAACGCTGCCTCAGAAAATCCACCTCACTTGCACACAACACGTGGAAATCTGGTAATAACTCCAGCTGCAGAGGGATTAATTGCTCTGAAAAAACGCCTCAGGAGGGAATATATTCGAACCTACGATCCTGCTATAGACCGGATATATAGGAGGATCGCGAATAGGGTTAGAAAGATTTTGGCAACGATCAAGAAGGAGGCGACCGACAAGCTCCTCGAGGATGCCACTCCCAATGAAAACTCCAAGTATGCCCTTTGGAGGCTTACAAGGAGGTTTAAAAGGCAAGTGCAGCCAAAATTCCCAATCAGGAATCCTGACGGATCATGGGCCAAGCATCCACAGGATCGTGCTGAAGCATTTGCCTGCAATCTGGAGGATAGATTTCAACCCTACGCCACCGCCTCTGCTAATAGAGTGCTATTGGTACAGGAGACATTGGAGGTCCCACTGCAAATGGCTCTCCCTTCCGCACCAATCACATTCGAGGAGGTTAAAGGTGAAATTGACTCACGAAAAAACAGTAAAGCCCCGGGAGAAGACAATATGGATAATAGAACCATAAAGCTGCTCCCACATAAGGCAATATTGTTCCTCCTACTCATATTTAATGCAGCACTCCGCCTCAGCTACTTCCCTAACGCTTGGAAAAGTGCTAATATCATCATGCTCCACAAACCAGGGAAGCCACCGAACGACCTTGAATCGTACAGGCCAATAAGCCTCCTCCCAGCCTTTGGCAAATTGCTAGAAAGGTGTCTACTGCGGAGAATACTAGATTCTCCTGCAGTAAAACGTAAAATACCGAAATTCCAGTTTGGTTTTCGCCTAAGGCATGGTACACCTGAACAACTACACAGAGTGGTTAACTTTGTCCTGGAAGGATTCCACGCCAAGGAATACGTTGTGGCAGCGTACTTGGACATCCAACAGGCTTTTGACCGTGTCTGGCACGATGGCTTGCTTGCCAAAATAAAGGGAATACTCAACCCACAACTCTTCCTAATGGTTAAATCATTCCTCTCTGACAGGACGTTCAGAGTGGTCCAGGATGGCCTTGCATCCCAGAAGAAGATTATTAGAGCAGGAGTTCCCCAAGGCAGCGTGCTAGGCCCAACCTTATATAGCCTGTTCACGTCAGACATGCCCACAGCTCACAACGTACCAATTGCAGACCCACAGGACCTACTAATCGCCACCTTCGCTGACCTACTAATCACAGCAATAATGGCAAGAGACGAGTGCATCTACACCGCAACTGACACTCTACAAGAGTACCTCAAGAAGTTTGAGAACTGGGCGTGCCGTTGGAACATTTCTATCAACCCAGAAAAGTGCGTCTGCGTCACCCACACGCTAAGAAGGGTTATTAGCCCCGAAGTATACCTTCACGGAGAAGTCCTTCCACACAACGCGGGACACAAATACCTAGGCGTGACCCTAGACAAGCGGTTGACGTTTAAGCAGCATACTTCTGAGATAGTGGCAAAACTCCGAACCAAGGCGATAAAAATGGGCTGGCTCCTTAACGCTAACAACAAGCTATCGCTCAAGAACAAGGTCCTTATTTATAAGGTTATCCTGGCGCCCATCTGGAGATACGGCATTCAGGTGTATGGTATTGCGGCAAAAACCCACCTGAACAGAATTCGTGTTTTCCAAGCCAAAATCCTCAGACGAATCACAGGTGCTGAGTGGTACATACGCACTCGGGATATTGAACGTGATTGCGGGGTCCCTATGGTTGGAGACACTTTAAACAAACAGGCAGCGCGTTACCTCGATAAGGTAGCATGCCACCCAAACAATCTGGCTCGAAGACTACTTAGAAGGCGAAGGATCAACGGGATCAGGGCCAGAAGAAGGCTCCAAAGGATCCACCCAACCGATCTGTCCAACAGAAGAATATAGCTGCAAAAAGACAACAATACCCACTATACCTTTTCACCCACCTGTAACACATATTACATTTACATTTACAGCATAACATACTAGGTAACACGCTAAAAATCTAAAAGTTAAAATCCTTACTTCTAGATACACACACAGAAAACTCAACATACAAATAGCATTAGAAAATCGAAATTATTATAATCTACAATATAAGTTATTTTTAGAAGTAACAGTAAATTGTAAACAATTAGATCTAAGGTAACTAATTGCGAATAAAATATATGTTTTACTCTAAAAAAAAAAAAAATGTAACAGGGAGAAGGAATCATTTCCGACTATATAAAGTATATATATTCTTGATCAGCATCAACAGCCGAGTCGATATAGCCATGTCCGTCTGTCCGTCTGTCTGTCCGTCTGTCCGTCCGTCCGTCCGTCCGTCCGTATGAACAAACAGATCTCGGAGATGGTAAGAGATAGAGGTTTGACATGTATGGGACAAATGTTTCTTATAGCTGCAGGCAGATCAAGTTTATTTTCAATTTTTGCCACGCCCCCTTCCGCCCCCGCAATTCGGAAAAAACGTTATATCTCCTACATTTTTGAAGATAGACGTTTCGTACCTTCTAGAGATAGTTAGTAATTAACAAAATGTATCGATTTTCCGAAGAAATGATAAAGATCGGATCAGCGGTTCTCAAGTTATGAGCAAAAAAGTACATCTCCCTCGCCCCACCCCCTTCCACCCATTCACAACTAACACCACACAAACTTAGAGAGAGAGTGAGAGCGAAAGAGAGAGTGAGAGAGAGAGTGAGAGAGAGAAAAAGAGAGACAGACTTTGAGATGAGCGCAGCACCAGCATTGCATTCAGCTTCTACTCCAGGTACAGAGTATGTTATAGTCGGGCTTGACCGACTTTCTCACTTGTTTGTACTTGAATTAAGTATGTTCGTACTTACAGTACTATTGACACCGTTCGTACTTGATTCAAGTACAAAGTTCTTGCTTTTTTTTCCCGAAATTCTGTCTTGATTCCGACTGTAGCTCGAGAGAGCTTGACTTTAACTCGATAAGGGCTTATTTTAAAAACACACGGGATTGATTTTATTTTGTTATTCGAGCTCGAATTGATTTCTCAGTTGGATTTAATCCAGCAGGTCCGATATTGGCCTTGTTCACCAGCATACATGAAACATCAAAAATCATCCATCAAAAAATGCTAATTGGCTTCTGTTGAACGCTGTGATAATATGTTACGGTAAAAATTATGTGCGTGGAAGCTATCGAATTGATTTGAATCAAAATAACAAAATCTACCATACTTGCACATTATATTCGTTTACATCAACAATTAAACTAATTTACGTACATTCAGGAACAAAACATACTTAAAATTTTAAGTACAAATCGGTATAAATTCAATCCCGATTGGTCTAGAACTCTGCCGGATCAATTTCGAGTCCAGATTAGAGGTGGGCGCGGGCCGGGCTTTTTTTCGTGGCCCGCGGGCTTACACAGGCCCGGAGCGGGCCCGGGCCTTAAAATTAAGTTTCGTGCGGGCTTCGTGCGGGCCCGGGCCTTAGCAAAAAGGCCCGGCCCGTAAAAGCCCGCAATAGGGCCGTAAAAGCCCGAAATAGGCCCGAAAACAATTTTGATTTGTTCGCGCTATTTTTGTTTATGCTCGAATTAGAACCGCCATTTATCGCATTTTAATTGTTTATCGATACTACTATCGATTTGCTACATATTTTACTTGTTTGCTCACCACTAATTCAAAATTGGCGTCCTATTGTGAATATTTGCAAATATTTGCATTGTGGTCAAAAAAATTATGTAAACTTTGCAGAGCTAGCACACTTGATTCCCAAATAATAACAGAGTTTAAAACAATGACCCTAAGCGCATTAGAAAAAAGGTTTCTTCCGGCAATCGCTCATTTGGTTGGGCTTTTCTTGAACCCTCCTTATAGAGAGATGAATTTCCTCTCAGAGGAAAAAAGAGATAATGTGTTAGCTACGGTAAAAGCAATGCTCTCCGAATTTATAGGGGATCATGAATATAGTAGCGTTGATGATATAACTAATAACATAAACCCAAATAATTCCGAAAATGGAATGTTTGCTGAATTTTTAGACTTAAGTTATATAAAAAAACGAAAAGTTGAGAAAAACGCTATCGACATAGAGCTTGACAAATATTTGGCCTATCCAGCAGCTCATGGCACACATATTTTAGAATTCTGGAAAAATGCAAGGGACTTAAAATACCTTCCCAAATAAGCTCGGACCATTCTGGCTATTCCCGCCAGTTCGTCTACGAGCGAAAGGCTTTTTTCAACATCGAGCCATGTTTTAAATGAAAAACGCACTAGGCTAAAAAGCTCAAATTTAGAAAAAATTAAGTTTCGTGCCGGGCCGGGCCGGGCCCGGGCCTTGGTGAAAAAGTTTCGTGTTGGGCCGGGCCGGGCCTCTCAAAAAAGAGTTCGTGTTCGTGCGGTCCCGGGCCTCAAAATACAGGCCCGCGCCCACCTCTAGTCCAGATCATTTGATTTATAAGTAAGATCCGTATTTGAAATAAATTTTTTTGGACTTATACAAGACTTTTAGGATCACTTCAGTACGGCTCAGTACTGAATCAGACCTGAATCAGCCCTGAATTGGAAGGGCAGGTACTGAAATCATGGCTGCCTTTACATGCATTTCAGGCCTGAATCATGACCTTCTTATCTTTCAGGCTTGATTTCAGGCAAGATTTCAGTACCGAAAAATCATGGGTAGTACTGAAAACAGTATTGAAATCAGTCATGAGTTGGAGCAATTCCCACTTCTCAGGTCTGATTCAGCACTGACGAATTCAGTACTGAGACGTTGAACTGCAGGGGTTGTTCCAATCCTTTTGTTCTTGATTCAAGAAGAGTCTAGTACGACTGACATTTGAAATTTCAATCCCAAGGACGAGATCAAATCAATTGTGTTGAGCTCGACTTTAGCTCGTCAATTTTCCACCGCCATTTTGTGGAATTGCCATAGAAGTCCAAGTGTGCAATATTTTGCCCATGCAGCTCACTTCTTAGCTATAGAACTTCAATTAACATTTACTTGAATACAAATTCCGCTTAGGTAATTCATTTTGCCTTAAAATCGAATTCAAACTTTGTCAATTTCAGTGCAAAATGTTAAAGAAAAAAAAACAAACAAAAGACGTCACAGTTTGTGAAAGGATCAACAATTGCAATTGCAAAAGGATTCGGCAGAAAGAGTTTCGCTCGCCGTTGGATTCGCTGGATGAATCCCCGAAGCGGCTTTATGCGCAAAAGTTTTGCTTGTTATTTTTAATGGTCAGCAATAATCGTTAAATGTGTCGACTGTGTCGTCGTCGACGCCGGCAGCTCTGCCGTTGTTGTTGCACTGTCCCAGAGTCCCTGGCAACGGCAAACTCAGCATCAGCATGGCAACTCAACTGAAAATTTCATTTCGTTTGGCAGGAGCTCTTCTGCACCGACTGCGGAATGGGTATGAAAACTTTTTAGACTTTTTGTCGACTTTTCGCATTTTTAGTTTGCGGCCAAGTTGAAAGTGCTGCCTCAGCAGCGGCGCAGGCTGGAGTGCTCCAAGTGCCCTGCTGCTGGTGCTGCTCGAAATGTTAATTTCATAACCCGAATCGTGCACGACTAACTGTAGTTTCATTTATTTGCGTTCTATGTAAATTCCCTGAGCCCACATGCCACCTTCCACCTGTTCAGCCAGCTCCAGCTCCTGCTCCAGCTCCACTCTGTGGCTTAGTGGGCCATGCTGCTGTTTTTATAAATATTTGAGAATTCTAATCAAGATCTCGTGACGACTCTAGCGCGCTGCTGGCTGTGCTAACGAACACCACCCCCTTGACACAACCCCTTCAAACGGCACAAATGTCGTGTTGATTCTATTTTGGTGGCATTTAAACGTACCGCTGAATGCGCAATTTAAAAATGAATTAAAACAAAACATCTCCCGTTGCGACGATTCGTTGGCAGGAGTTAGTCAAAAAGACACCCAGGCTGCAAAACACTAAAATAAAAGAAGTGAGAAAGTCCGTCAAGCCCGGCTGTAATATATTTAGTTCCTGGAGTGGCAGCTGAATGCAGCCGATGGCGAGGGATTTTCCAAACTGACCAATAGATGGCGCCCCTGCTCCCAGGGCGGGGAGAAGTAACTTTCTTTTGGTAATAGCATCAGTATAGTTAATCCGATCTTTATAATTTCTTCATAACTGATAACGATAAAACATACTAATTCCTATATATTTCTTAAAGGTACAAACCATCAATATGCAACACTGTGGGAGATATGACTTTTTTTTAATATTGTGGCAGGAAAATTGAAAATGAATTTAATCTGCCTTTATGTAAGTTGTAGTAGTACGTCTTTATTTAGAGGAAACTAAATATATATAGGCATGACATTATTGCCGTCAGTCTTAAATCTAAAATTTAAAATTAATCATTCGCCGTGTTTACCAGCACAAATCGATGAAAAAAATCGACGGCTCAAGTTCAATTGTTGTGGTGAACGAATGTGATGTGTCATGTTTCATGATCAGGGCTGCAAACCTCCTAAAAATCGGCAGGGGTTCACTTCGGGGCTTGAGTCCGTGAATCTTTTTAGGTTCGGGTTTACGGAGCGGGATCAGAAGGTCGTTGAACCTAGGTTCGGGTTCGAGGAGGGGTTCAGGAATAACTTTGTTCTTCGCTAATTAAGAAAACATGTACGTAAAAAAAAATAGCAGCTATGTCTCGCAAAAGATGAAAATTTACTCTGTTCTTTATGTGACACATGACTCTATTGATGAGAAATCGGCCCATACAAATTGTATTCATATGTAGATAGAAGTTTAGAGGGTTGATAATATCATATTAGAGCTTGCATCATCGGACGTATTAGCAGGCTCCAGGAGTGTTATGATACAAGAGTATTAAAGATAAAAGGCACAGCTCCTAATTAATTGTGAGTGGTGAAAAGCGATAGTCCGCACTGAGATTCTTATTGTCCGTATAAGAAACCACAGTGGCTAGAGCGAGACGGCCATATTCCCAAATGCACTCAGAGAGCGTACGTGAGTGCGAACTAATTTCTGACAGATACGTTGTCGACTGCGCAACCGTTATCGGTAATAGTTGGGTAATTTCGGGGGTCACTCATGGTTTTTTTAAACTAATTTTGAAATATGCAGGTTTAAAAAATTACAAAAAATATGTTTAAGCTTTTCGTCAATGTCAAATAAGTAATGAAAAATAGTTTTTTTAACTACTTCACCCAAAAATAAAAGATAATTGGCTAGTAAAGACCCCCTTTGCTCAAAAAATTCTTTTGATGGACTGTGAACTATGTTGAACTAACATGCAATAAAGTTGCGGCGGTTAGCCATGGTTTCATTTTAAGCCTTAATCCTTAAATCCAAATCCCACCCAGATCCCTCCCAGAACCTACCAAGATTCCACTTAGATCCCATCCAGATAACAACCAGATTTCACCCAGATCCCACACAGATCTCACCCAGTGGCTCCCCACAAAACCGAAGCAGTTCTTATCAGCAGCAGGAAACGTGTGGAAACTGCCAACATCACAGTCGGAGACCAGCGTATAACATCGAAGGAGGCTATAAAGTACCTGGGGATTATGCTGGACCACAGGCAAAGTTTTAAAAGCCACCTAGCGTACGTGAAGGAAAAGGCTATCAGAGCAACAAATGCCTTATCGGGAATTATGGCAAATATCGGTGGACCTCGAATGGCTGATCTGCAACGTAGTCAAATCTATCATAATGTACGCAGCACCGATATGGGCCCCTGCAAAGACAGTGCCATCATATACAGCCGAGGATGCAAAAGAGCGTACAGGAGGTGTGCTCTTCGAGTTACCTGCAGCTACCGGACTGTGTCGGAGGACGCGGCGCTAGTTCTAGCTGGAATGGTACCGCTGGACCTTTTAGCGATGGAAAGCAGAGAAGCAGATGAGCAGCGACGAGAGAGGACGATGACGCAATGGCAAGCGTCCCTCTTCAGCATCTTTTCTACCTCTTCGCTTCCCCCCTTTGCATATCCTCTTGTGTGTGTCAATGAAATCAGCTTCACGTGACGCTGAAATCAAATTTTACTTCTAGTAAAATCGTCCGTGCCGAAATTAAAGATGATTCACATCGAAAATTTAATAGCGTTTTCTCTTTGAAAATTGCTACAGCTAGCAACTAGACTTTTGGCACCAGCGAGTGCACTTGGAGTTGGAGTCCTCCCAGTGTAGGTAAAATTTTTCAATTAAAATTAAATATATTTCGTTGTTTCTTAGAGCCCAATTGGTGGTGGGTCTCTTTAGCATTTTAAATCCAGTGATATTCGAGCTCTGGGTTCAGAACAAAATAATTGGTTGGTAACAACGTTAAAAGCTGAAAATTTAGAGCATTTCTTTCTCAGTGTAATGAAAATTTACGATAACTGATAACCGATTTGGGTCAAGATTCAGGAGGTCATTTATATGTAGTTTGGTTATAACATTAAACGAACCTATTTTATTACAAATCTCCCACACCTAAGACCGAACTTTGGACAATGATTTGGTTAAAAAAAGTTTTACAATTACATCTTGATTAACTTGTTGCAATTGTCCAAATAGATTTACCTGAAAAAAACTTACAGCAAAGTATTGAATCGGTGAAACATTCATTGAAGATGCATAATTATATCTATACTCCCTTACTATATTTATAAAAATATAAACATATTCATATATGTTCTTCCATTTCGAGAAAGGTCAACGTCCCGCATAGTCAATTGGAATTTCATATTTTGCAATAAAGCGACGTCTTCGGGGGTGCCACAGAAACCTCTTTCAACCAAATTCCAACCCAATTCCAATTCTTAGGTGCCACAGAAATTTCATTTGGTTGGTTTCAAAACTCCCGTGTGTTGTTAGGCGATCTGTGAAATCGCTTTTTAAATGGCTCCACCTACACAATGTTATCAATGTTAAGCGCCATCTACTTGACAAACAGCGGATTAAGGGCTGCAATTTATACCTGATGTTTGGCGCGAACAAATTTTTAAATTTTGCTTCATATTAATGAAGAATAGGGATTAAATTTGAATTATATTTTAAAAATGCAACATAAAACATATTACACAATCAAAAAATTTCAGTTAATCATCAAATTAGACCAGTGTCCGGCACCGTTCAATGTTCTGTGTATAGAAGTAGCGACGTCCATCCTCTGTAGCAGCGGCGTCGATACACAGACACTATACGAGCATACACTGCTCTCCTTTGCACTAACAAACATGTGCTAACTGAGAGCGCTCTCGCGTGTCTGAACGCACACATTCAAAGGCAAAATAAGCATGTGTGTTTTGCCGGACACTGAATTAGACCATAACTAAAACAAGGGAACAAGGGCGAGAGATTCAGCCCTGTTTTTAGAGATGGAACTTCAATTGGAACATCTGCTGTTCTAACTAGATTTTCTAATAGGAAAATGAAATCTCTCGAAGTTCTGTGGCACCGACGAATTTTTTGAGAGATTTACAAGCGAACCGTCGGCAAAATCTCTAGAGATTTCTGTGGCACCCCCGCTTAAGTCGTTAAAGTAGACATTGACCATAACTGAGAAGCCAGGAAATAACAATGGCAAGCTTTTACGCAGAGATGGACTCTAAGACGGACGGACTGTTGATGCTGATCACGAAAATATGTACATATATTTTATGGGGTCGGAGGTGCTTCCTACTGCCTGTTTTATACATTTACAGTAAGTTATACTTATCGAGTAACGGGTATAAAAAAATGGTAAAAATAAGTTTTGAATTGTAGCAACAATCATCCGTCACCTTACATCAAAGTCGCGTTTTAATGGACTTGCAACGATTTTGGTTTTTTCTTCCTTTAGATTGGTAACACACTTACTCAAATCTTTGTTGCCTGGTCAAAACCTTATTTCCACACCAGCACCATAAAATTGGCGTTCCTGGGAAGATTCCTACCTGAGCATCGCGTGCTAATGAGCTCAGCTATATGTGCATACACACAAATAGCCGCAACAATATCGCTGACATGTGGCAATGTTCAGAATTAATTACCACCTGGAGTGGTTTTTTAAAATCAACTCTCTTTAATTACGGCCTCAGTCATTTCTGAGTGGTTTGCGCGCGGAATGGAGGTCGGGGTATGTCTGCTGGTCACCAACTCAATGCTGGTTTAACTTTTTGTATTGGTCCATAGTCAGATGGCCAACAACAAAGCGGGAGGAGTGGCTCAAAACGAGTTTCGGTTTCAGTTTAATTGGCCTCTGTGTCGAAGTCTGTGGGTTCATAAATCAACTTGATGTTCATTTTAATGGCTCCTTTCTTCATGACCTCATTTTCGGGTGTATTCGTTCATTTTGTTTTTATTTTTGCTGTTGACTCTGGCTTTATTTTATCCTAATTAACAAGCGACCACCCATGAGTTGAATCACTAATTGATTGACTTTTTCTAGTATAGATACGTAAAGTTCTTATACTAAATTTTATTTATGCAGCAGTTGCTTTGACAGCAGCTAGACGATTTAGGGTGATTCAGAAAAATTCGAGTCGGCTTTTTCTTTCTTTCTCTATATTCCAAAGTTATGACAAACAATTAGCCCTGTACCAAAGGATATGTAGAGTATGACTTAATTTTTTTTTATGAGTTAACTTTGTTTTCCCCACACAAAAAATTCAAATTTTTCGCCCGCCAAAACAAGAATGATACCTTGCAACTCTAGCTGCTGCACGGCTACGCGAGAACGGCGGACAAAAATGTTAGCAAAAGATTTACTCTAATTAAATAAATGATTCTGGCAGGACAGATGACAATCGACGATTTAGGGAAGAATAGCGTAAGGGAACGCTAGCCTCCTTGTATCAGCATCTGACCTTCTTTCTAAATCAGACGATATACGTTGGCAAGATTATATTGGTAAATGTATTGTACTCAAAAATAATATTGGACCACGCATTATTCAAATTGTTTCGTGAATAACTTCTGTGTTTTGCAAATCTGGAACAAACTTGATCTGCGTACGGCCTATTCCTATGTACATGCAAAAATTTGTATCTCTATCTCTTATAGTCTCTGAGATCGACGCGTTCATACGGACAGACGGACGGACGGACGGACGGACGGACAGACGGACAGACGGACGGACGGACAGACGGACAGCTCGTCGCCCTGATCAAGAATATGTATAGTTAATAGTGTCGGAAATGAATATTTCTATGCGTTGCAAACTTCTGGGCAAAATTATAATACCCTTTGCAATGGTATAACAAAGAAATTGAAAAGAATCAGAAAGAAGTGATTTTTTACTTATTGTATTCATTTAAGATAGCAATTGGTATTTGTATCTCCCAGTTTCTCCATTCAAACATTTCCGATAGGTAAGGCTTGTTAAGGTACATATGTTCTTCGTAGCTCTTATAAGATTGGGCAAACCCCGATCAAATGCGCAACATTCTCAGTTGCACGGAGGTTTAAGAGATTCAGAGGTCGTTTGGATGCCGTAGCGGTCTAGGAGTTCAGTGTTATAAGGTTGTGGTTTTCCAGTATAAGCTTATGTGATATTCAATACTCAGGACAATTAAGATTGATATCGAGACTGCAAGTAGAAGCTGTGGCTTGCCATTTCTCCACCATGTCTGCTAAAATTCTGGGCATTTCAAAAATCTTTCGGATGTGAAGCGAGTTTAAGGCAGTATATGTGGAGAGTTGTCACGACGGTTTTCAAGTGGATGGCGGTTTTGGAATTTATATTTGATAGTTTGAAAATAATTTAATAAACATACTTTGAAGTCGAACCAGTGCACTCTAGTCGAGCTATAAGCAAGTCCAAACCAAGGTACCACATAGGACTGAATTCACGTAGTACTCAAATAAACAGAGCTGAATTCAGACCAGAGCAGTAGTAGTTGCTTCAGTTTGTGACTTTTATCACTACCCATGAAACTGACCGTTTAATGAAGTCCATGCCTAAATGGAAGGTGAGAGGTAAAAGTAGTACCCAGAAAAAATAGGGCCGAGCTATATTTAAATATTAAAACTATGATTTGATCCCGACAATAGGATTACAATTTTTGGTACGAGTTTTCTTGGTACGCTTTGTATATTATTGTCTAAAAAATCGATTTACGGACGATTGTGCATTGTATTATATATAGACAGTGTCAAACACACCTCAAAATAAAATTAAATAACAATTGAGAAAGTCGGTCAAGCCCGACTATGTTTTACTCTGTACCAAGAGTAGAAGCTGAATGCAACGCTTCTGTTGCGCTCATCTCTAAGTTTCTCTATCTCTCTTTCTCTCTCACTCACACGTTGTTGAATAATATGCGGTGTTGGTTGTGAGTGCCTGGAAGGGGGTGAGATTTCATTTTTTGGTCATAGCTTGAGAACCGCTCATCCGATCTTTATCATTTCTTCGGCAAATCGATTTAAATCGGAGATGTGACGCTTTTTCAAAATTGCGGGGGCGGGAGGGGGCGTGTCAAAAATTGAAAATAAACTTGATCTGCCTGCAAGTATAAAAAGCATTTGTCCCATACATGTCAAACCTCTATCTCTCACCATCTCTGAAATCTGTTTGTTCATACGGACGGACGGACAGACGGTCATGGCTATATCGACTAGAGTTGTGCCGATTTTGTTGAACTAGTTCAAATGAACTAGTCTTTAAAATGAACTAATGAACTAGGTCTTGGTTTTGAACTATAGTTCATATTTTGAACTATGTATTTCTCAGTTTTTGAACTATAGTTCATTTTTTGAACTAAAGTTCATATTTTGAACTATAGTTCATATTTTGAACTATAGTTCATATTTTGAACTATAGTTCATATTTTGAACTATAGTTCATTTGAACTATAGTTCATTTTTTGAACTATAGTTCAATTTGAACTATAGTTCATAATTTGAACTATAGTTCATTTTTCTTTACCACTGAAGCAAATTTTAAGGCGTTTACTCATTGTCTGATACATGAGATATGAAAATCTATTGGGCCTGCATTTAGTAATGATTTTCTATGAATTTAACAAGCTATTCATATTTAAAACATTACAAATAGCAGGACTACGAGACTATCAATTCTCAAAGCCAAAGTATGAGATTTTCGAGCCAACCCAGCAGCAGGTGCTAAGTGTTGCCTCCTCCTCAGCACAGATTCTTCCACATGCTGTGGCCGCTTTGCTTCGCAATGTGTCCTTTACCCCAGAGTTCTGCAAAAATTTCATTGATCCGCATGATAAGCTGCTCCAAAACATTTACCCTGGTGGCCATGGGCACCCACGACATTGACACATTACAGGGAGCCTTCAGCTGCGAGGATTTGGCGTCAGAGGGAATCAAATTCAAACCGCATAACCAAACTCAGAAGATGACAGGTCTGCAGTTGATGGACTTATATGCCCAGCTTAAGCCACATCATTCGTGGCTCTTCCGTCTACCCAGTGATCTATGGTGCCAATCGTGTAGTTCTCTCACTGCTGCCCATCATTAATGGTGAACGATCGAAGAACTTGCCTAAGACCAAGAAGGTGTTTTTCGAGTGCACAGCCACGGATTTAGCCAAGTCCTAGGTGTTACTTTTTTTCCTCTTCGAGCATAGCCAGAAGTTGCCAGTTGAGCTTAAAGTGGTCCAACCAAATGGTAACACTCTCTTATTTAGAGGTAGTCGTACGTGAGGAGAAAATTTCGGTAAAGCGTGCCAACGCTATTGGTATTAATGAGCCGGCTTCCCAACTGGCTGACATGTTAACTTGAATTTACTAAGAGGCACGGGTTAAGGGTGACTCGCTGATTGTGCAAAGATTCCCCCAGCGCGACATGTGTGATCCATGGCTGCGACATCTATGAAGATGTAGCTTTTCATTTTGCCTATAACAACATTAAGAAATCGCTGCTAACATTTATGTAGATAGTAAAACAGTTTAATCTCAACAAGCTGACCGAGCAACTGCGCGAGCAAGCACCGAAGCCCTGATTTTACGCGCACGCAAACTCAACAAATCCATCGAAACCAAGCCGACTGTGTATCATGTATCAAACAGTATTAAAATTATCCTCAGTATTTAAAATAATGAACAATAGTTAAAAAAACGAGCAATAGTTAAAAAAATGAACTATAGTTCAAAAAATTGAACTATAGTTCAAATGAACTATTGTTCAGAAAATGAACTATAGTTCAAAAAATGAACTATAGTTCAAATGAACTATAGTTCAAAAAAATGAACTAATGGGTTGAAAGAATAAATATCAACGCGGATGGTGACAAGAATAAAAATATGTTCATGAAAAAAATAAATAAAACTATGCTCTAATAAGCGGTTACACTCAGAGAAAAAATAGAGAATTTTACTCCTGAATCAAGAGCATTCGTTGTCAAAAGTACGGTAAGAGCAATTATTCTTGATCCAAGAGCGAAATTCTTGATTCAAGTGTGAATTTTTTAACCCGACAATCTTGACTAAAGACAGCACTTGATCAAAGTACAAATAATTCTAAAAAAAAAACAAAAAAAAAATTTATCAAGGGGGTGTGGGGGGTTGGGCGTGAGACACACGACCGAAATCCCGGGTCCCCCTGTCCGACCGACGTGCTGTTGTTTGCTCCGCGCTGCTCGCCACTCACCATCAACGGCCTCTATACGAGTGAACTAAGTGGATGCCAAGTAGACGCCAAAAACTTCCTTGGAACGAAAAAGTGGTGGTTTGAGCCCCAGGGGGGGCGGGTTGATGTTTTATTTTATTTTTTTTTTTTCAACAAAATATATCTATATAAATCGCGTACTTACTTCAAGACTTCATGTTGTATGGAGCAGCTGTGACAAATCTTATTCGCTCTCAGGAATACTTACCACTTCTGTCTTCAAGCGTTAGAATAAGACTACAACAGCGGGCAAAGATGACATTTCTGTTTATTTGCTTAATGGTAACATCTTATAAATTCGTTCGTATCTTTGGTTGATTTGCATACACTTCAAAGAACAATAAAATTTAAAGTACCTAATCCAAGCTGTTTGTGTTCTGTCTGTGTGGAAAATATGTTGGCGCGAAGTTTGAAAATGCTAAAAAGGCTTAACTAATCTGGCCACGCTAACTGTCATAAAGCGACACCTATGGCATTAAATTAGAAACTTAATTTTAAGTGGCGTCATCTATGAGGCAAAAGGGGCAACAAACATCTGCTGCTTACCGCAACGGGACGCTGACTGCAGTTGCCTGCGTCATCTATTGGACAGAGTCTACACTTCAGTGTAATGTGGAATAAGTGGATGGTGGAGAGTGTGTTCCTTGAGCTAAGTGTAGAGTTGCAAGGCGCGTATATTCAAATTAGAATGCAGCGCTAAAGAATGAAGATTCGTTGATTTTGTTGTAGATTGTTAAAGTGTGGGTAAGTTTATTGTAATTTAATTTAGAGTCTATTAAGCGATTAAGCTATTATCATTAAATTCTTGTATATAAATCAGCTCAATTTTGAAAATAATTTAATTGCCCTATAAGTCCCAAAAAGCATATCAATTAATTCCAATCGAAACTTGTTCCCTGTGATGCACATTTATAGCAATCGTCTGACAATTCATTAAAAATTAATTATAAAAAAATCGCCCATTAAATATGAAATAAAATGTCTCTGTTTGTACCATCGTAGCGAACAAAAATGTTTTGTATAATTTGCAACTTAATTAGATTTTGCAGCTCAATAATTTCATTTCATTTAAATTGTCTCTTTTTTTATCAAGAGACAACAACAGCGCATTTAGATAAATAACACACAATTTATTAGGGCTTTTTTTCATCTGAAACTGGTTTAATTTTAAAAATAATAACAATCTACGAATATGTGTGTTTTTAATGAAATTGTCTTTTAAAACAATTTAACATGTGATTAGGTTTTGGTAAAGGCAACTCGGAATTAGTACAGCTGTTGTTCGGTAGGTTGGAGAATGTCAATTGGTTTCTGACGACGGCTGCCGGTCACCATACCTGCGCCCATCCCAGATTTTATATAGAATGTCCACAAATACGGAAGCTAATGCCGGACTGTCGGACAAAAGTAACTAACCGTGTAGCTGTTTGGACATGCAATAAGGCAGCCGGTATAGATCATTCATCGGCCAGGCGATTGGTACGGCTGATCATCACCCATAAAAATCACCCATAAGACCAAAAGAAATCGAAATGTTTTGATTTTTCAATTTCTTATACATTTTTTTTTATATATTACCATCAACAACATCGTTATTACTTCTTCTTACAGGTTTTGTCTGGAAAGTAGTAGGACTGATTTCATCCGCCGCGACTGTACTTCGGAGCGTGCGCGCACCGACTGGATTCGGTAGAGGGCTTTCCTAGCTAACGAACGAACGGTTGGTCAGTTGTCTCCGAGCACCTGAAGAGTCAGGACAGGCATTTTCGCGCGACATGTTTTTGTGAGTGGTGCAAGCCGAAAATGCAGCGCTATTAAATTTTGTGTGAAACTCGGGAAATCTGCCACAGAGACGTTTGACGCTTTACCAAAAACTGGTGTGTTTCGGTGGCTCAAGGCCTTTCTGGAGGGCCGGGAAGAGGTCGCCGATGATGACTGTGCTGGAAGACCTTCGACTTCGACAAACACCGACAATGCGACTCGCAAGGCTGCAAACCTCTAAAATTGTGCAGAAGGTTCGGTCCGCGGGTTCGAACACATTGTAAACTCTAAGGTTCGGTTCGCGGACCGGTTCTCGAAACTCCTGAACCCAAGGTTTTGGTTCGAACCGCGGTTCGCTTGAACATATCTATACCATAAATTTGTAGAAAAAGAATGTGTGTGTAAGGGGCTATCTCCGCAACGCGTGCACCAAATTGCATGCGGTTTTTTGATAGCCAGAGTATGTGGCATGATTATTATAAAATAAAATTTTACTTTCCTATTACCCTGTTTATACACAAATAAAATATCATGATAAATGCCCTTAAAAGTATGCTACATTAATAAATATTATTAATTCGGGAAATTCTTTATTTTGTTTTTGACACAATACTTGCTATTTTGTGTATTTTATGATAGACAAATTAAGCATTAAATTCATTTAGTAAGCAGTATTATCAAACCAAAAAAAAAAAAAAAAAAAATTTCAAAAGAGAAGGAAATAAAAAAAAAAAATAAAAAAAAAAAACCAAAAATTAACCAACCGCGAAAAAAAAAAAATTGGAACCCCGTATATATTCTATGAGCTGTTCACTTATACTAGCTCTTAAATCATACCTGATACCTGAGTTTTTGGAACATAAAGTATGGTCGGGGCAATGTTTTTTAAGTCCTCGTTAAGTTTTGACCTTTCCAAAATTTTAAATCACTTCAAGCGTTATAAAAATCACTTAGTAGTAATAGTGAGGCTTTAGACAGATATATTGAACTAAGTTCCATTCAAATGCTTTTAGTTGAAGCTCTCTTAATCAACTCTGAATGTTAAAATCTTTAAGAGTTAGTAAACGTTCGCCTGTTTTGTAGGTTAAGTTCCATCGCGTAACACAGTGCAGCACTGGTCTTTTTAAGCTAAAGTGTGCTATCTTTGCTAATGTAAAAATAAAATTCTTTAAAAACAAGTGAGAGAGTCGGTCAAGCCCAACTATAACATACTCTGTACCTGGAGTAGAAGCTGAATGCAATGCTGGTGCTGAGCTCATCTCTAAGTCTCTCTCTCTTTCTCTCTCTCTCTCTCTCTCTCTCTCTAAGATTGTGCGGTGTTAGTTGTGATGGTGGGAGGGGGTGGGGGAGGTAGCTTACTTATTTGCTCATAACTTGAGAACCGCTCATCCGATATTTATCATTTCTTCGGCAAATCGATACATTTTGACAATTACTAACTATCTCAATAAGGTACGAATTGTCTATCTTCAAAACTGTAGGATATATAATGATTTTTCCAAATTGCGGGGGCGGGAGGGGGCGTGGCAAAAATTGAAAATAAACTTGATCTGCCTGCAAGTATAAGAAGGATTTGTCCCACACATGTCAAACCTCTATCTCTTACCATCTCTGAGATCTGTTTGTTCATACGGACGGACAGACGGACACGGCTATATCGAATCGGCTGTTGATGCTGATCAAGAAAATATATACTTTATATGGTCGGAAATGATTCCTTCTCCCTGTTACATACTTTTGCACAAACTTAATATACTCTATGTCCCTTCGGTACAGAGTATAAAAATCGTTCACTACTTAGTTTAGAGTGTGTGTATCACAAAGAACTGTAATTATAGGGTCCTTCAAATCAAGAAATGGTTTTGATTTATATGACAACCTTCATCAACATTACATTCTTCATCTGCTCTGCAGTTGTCATTTAAAAGTTTTCCTGCTCGAGTCATGGAGCGAACTCCATTATCGACGGTGATAGTATAAATCTGACCTAGAGAAATGTTGTGGGATTGGAGAACTTCTTGATTGATACAAGTCAGATCACAAGAGATTTCTGTATTTCCCTGCATGTGTTGTTGGAAAAACTATTTAATTTGGTGAACCGAACCTCATTTTTCGAAAAAGTGGTTTGGTTCGGGTTCATGTTTGAGGAGGCAAAAAATTAGCCGAACCGGTTCTAAGGGGTTCGATTCAGGACCGGTTTGCAGCCTTGGTGACTCGTGTGCGCAAAGTTTTGAACTCGGACCGTCGACTACGAATTCGATTAATTGCACAGATGTTAAATTTACCAAAATCTGCGCTTCATTACATTGTGACGGAGCATGCGGAGCATTTGGTGTGAGCGAAGATGGTCCCAAAAGTGCGCACTGACAACCATAAATTGCGGCGAGTGGAAGAGTGCCCAGACCGGCATCCCAACGCTTCCGCAGCCACCCTACAGCCCAGATGTGCTGCTAGTCAAATATATTAGGGCTTGCAGTAAAAATATTATCAGGCTTGTTACCGTATTTAAGATTATACAGGATGGCGGCGACTATTTGATATACTATTCCAAATGAGTGAAAATAAACAACAAATTTAAGGCAAATCATTAAAAAGAAAATGTAGTTAAATTTTAAAGATGTAGCAAAACAGAAAAATTCGAATTGACATATGAATTTGTAAGAAACATTACAAGACCTCAATTTAAATTTTCTAATCAGGGAGTAAACTCTGATATAATCAGTGATTACTGTTACGGTCGTTAAAATCTCTTTGCTTCGGTTACGGTGTTCTATTTCGGCCCGGTTGCGGCTCGGTTACAAAGTATTCTTTTCGGTTACCGGATTGCGGTAACATGCATTTTATTAAACTAAATGTCCATATGATTATATCTTAGTATCATAATTTCGTTCAAAGATTTTGCGGTTTGTTTGTTTTTTTCATGGATTCATTATCAATTTTACACCAGTAAATAGTGATGCGACAGTTATGTAATTGTGTTCATACAGTTCTGGGTATTTATAAGAATTTTCTTTCCACCAAACCAAACCAGAGTCGGAGACTCCGGAATTTTAGGGAAGTCCGCACCGAACCTGAACCGGAGCAGAACAATTTTTTCTTCCCGAACCCGAACTTGAAGCGGAACAAAAAATAGGTGCATTTTATGAGGTGCAATCGAAAAGTCAACAAGCCCAGGCAAAGAAATGAAATGAGCTTGTTAGTTGAATTTGCTAAACCCATGGACAGAAATTCTGACAACGTCTCTGCTGCTGCCTAGAATGTGTGCATGTGCAACTGATGGCAAGAGTGTGACTAATGGATGGACACGATTGGTGTAAATGAATTGTCGTGACTTTCACAAGCGATAAAAAATTATTAAAAATCACAAAGTGATTGTTTCAGAGACCTTTTTGATTAAAAATCGTAGGACTTTTTAGCAGGCTCTAGGTCATTAAGTTATGATTTGTCCATAACTTTTCTAAAAAAAACATGCACAACACCACAAAGAAGGCTTGTTGACTGTATAGCTGTTTCATGAATACCAATTCAATCTTCAGCAGTCTGCGCCTGACTTCAATGAGTTGGCAGAAGGTACCTCATGACAGAACTGCTATGACCGCTCGGGAATCCCAGCACCAAACACAAAAATCACTAAAGCTTTGAGTGTGTGTGCACTAGACTGATCAAATTCATATGGAAATTTATTTTTTGGAAATGTTCCGTTTCAGTTTGAAGGACAGAACCGCCAAGACATCTTTTCTAGACGGTAGCTTTGCTGAATTTAGCTCTGCCCGCAACGCACCAATCAAATAAATGCTGTTCGAATCCTCTATTTCCAGCATTTTGCTTTGAATAAAATATTTTTGAAAATTGATTTTAAAAATTTAAAATCAACAACATCGTTTAACGTCCAACGGTTACTTCTTTTTTGTGGAATGACTCGTAATGTCGACTGGTAAATGTTAGTTATGGTTTGGTGTTCGGCTCATATGCATATCCATGATTTGTAAAAAGCCCTTAAAGCACAGCGATTAAATTTGCTCAACCCTTTATTATATTTTTGGGCAATTGGCAAATTACGCAGAGTTCCATGTGAACAAAGCTAGCGGAGCATGGAATGTTCCGGTAAAAAATGCTTACACCCAAGGACCACTTCATTTCACGGTATGTCGAATGCCAGTCCTGCAGTTTTTATTCAGGCACAGCAAAAATTGCGCCCCGACTTAAATGTATAATAATTCTTTACTCTCAGCCAGGTGTTGCACACAATCACCTTCGAGCGACCATCTTAACCCTATCACTGTATTCATCAACTATATTAAACGCGATACATATTATGCATATTACTTAAGAGGAACGAGAATTCCATTTACCGATAACGTCTCGGAGACAATCACAGGTTGATTTGTTTCTTATCTCGGCTGCGGAGCTACAAAAACACATTCCACACTGTTGCTGCTGCTCAGATTACGAACAATCGAATCCATTGCAATTTGAAACTCAATCAGCCCGCACCAGATTCTGGATTCAACCTCCAAAGCCAACGCCAACGGCCAACGGGTATTGGGTCTCGGCCATTATGTGCATATTTTGTTATGTATCCAAAGTGTTACCTGTGTGCGTGTGATCCCAAAGATGCAATTTATCTTTTTTGTAGCCCCTTTATGGGCCAACGCGCTCTTTGTCTTCTTCTTATTAGCTGCTTGGGCCTTTTGTATGCGGTTGCCACGATGCGTTCATTTTATTTCTGTTTCTGGCCTTAAAATGGAATTGTGATTCCTTAGATACGTGGAGACTTGCGGCCTAAACCCGCTGCTGCGGCTTGGACCCCGCTCCCTCCCCGGGCGACCGCTCTGCGCGTTTCAGTCGAAATGGAACGAATGACTTTGTCTGTGATAATTTATGGCCACAGACCAAAACGAACAGAGCCTGCACCACAGCCCAAACTCAACTTTGTGTCACTGCTGGCTCTCCTTGGAGTCTGTCTGCTGCGCCGTCTGTTGGCCACAAAAACTTTTTGCCATCCCATGCCAGGTCTTTGCGGTTTCGGATTACCATTCTACCCCTTTCTTGAGCCCAATGCGGGCCAGTCAGGAGGGGCGCTGGTTGGGTATGTGCGCTCTCGAGATTCTGTGGAAAACTTTTCCCGCTCGCGTCACTCGAATTAATTAAGAATTTCAAATCGTGTTGCGGTAACTGTTCTTGGCTCGACGCGCCGTGTTTCTCGTATTCAATTCGAATTAAATTTAATTCAATTCCATATGCAAATGTCTCGCATGTTAGCTTGATTATGTGTTAATCTCCATTGGGCCCAGAGATGCCCCACCCCTCTGCCCCACCAACCACCCGGTGAGCGCCGGAGACGGCTTTGCAGCATTTTTATGGACCACAACATGTCGTAGGCACAAATTTATCGCGGCCATTAATTGCAACATAAATTTATTTTATTTTAACATTTCGCATCGACTCGGTCTTTATCGAAGGCGCATTAAACTTATAAGTCGGCATTTAGCCAGAAAATGGAAACTGCAAGGCCCTGCCGAGTGAGTTGGAACTCGTTTCCGAGTGGACCAGCAGCCAGCCAGCAACAATAAAAACCGTTGGCGGCTTTTATTTCAGCCCAACCGCCAATTGAATCATTTTTATGGAGCTCATTTAAAGCTTTGAAATACTCGCCCCACATCCCAAACTGTCATCTGGATTGGCCGTTGTAACTAAAAACACACTCACACAGAGTCAAACGGCTTGCGCACAGACACAGAATTAAGCCAAGATGTCGTAGCCATCATTAGGGTTATCTATTTGGCTTAAGCCAAGTTATAGCGCCTTTTAAGCAATTTCGTCCAACTTTAATGACTTAAATGTTTTACGGGCTTAAGTTTTTGGCCATCGATCAACTTGATTCATAAGTGGAGCAACAGCTATTCAAGCATAAATTTGAATTTTGCCATACTTTATTATGATTGGGGCATAATAAAACAGAACCAGTTTGGTAAGCAGTTGAGCCAATTTTGAAGTCGAATCAACAAACCTGAAAAACAACTCTTCGGTCCTTGATGAGCGAAGGAGAAAACTTTGGGAGCTAAGCGGAACACCAAGTCCCTTTAGAGAAACTTAGTTAAGTATTGTAAAACAATATTTCCAATTATTATTTAGTTTTAGGGAAGAAGAATCTATCATTCCTTCGGCAAATCGGTTATTAAACTTGATTACTAAATATCTCTGGAAGGTACAGTGCATCATCTACAAAACTGTGGAAGATATGACGCTTTTGTCAAAATTGTGTAGGCGGAAGGGCGCGTGACAAGAATTGAAAATAAACTTGATATGCCAGGAAGTATAAAAGTCATTTGTTCCATACAAGTCAAGCCTGTATCACTTACCATCTCTGAGATCTGTTTGTTCACACGAATGGACGGACTGATAAAGAGACAGATCGACAGACGGACATGGACATGGGTCGGAAATCATTCCTACTCCCTCTTATATACTCTTGCACAAACTTAATATAGTCTGTGTACCGACTTAGATAGGCAATTATCTTCTAAATTTCTGAAACGAAACATCACAATGTGTTTTACACATAAAATGGGCTTCAATCTCACATTACCCAGAACTTTGGTAAATGTAACGCATTTTAGTAGGGATGCCGAAAATAAGAACGATATATCAAAATATCGATTTTTGGTAATAAAAAAAAAAGATTGTACACTCAGAAAAAACCAAGAGCTTTGTACTTGAATCAGGTACGAACGGTGTCAATAGTACGGTAAGTATTTTGATGTCAAAAACATCGATATTATCGATATTTTTAAATAAAAGCCCGGATCTAGACAATGAACATGTCTTTTGAGGTAATTGGGGCGTCAATCTGACTGCGCTTAAAAAATATAGTTTTAATGTATATGTCTTAAATTAACACAAGATATTAATTTTTATTTCATATTAATAAATTAAAATACAGCTCCAATAAATTATTCCCCTATCGTGGTGATTGTTGAGATTGACGGCATACTCCCATATTCTTCATCGCATGTTGAGTTTCCACTGGTTCTTAAAACTTTATAACATAGTTTGCACTGCGATTTCTGTGAATCAACTTTAATAAAATTAATTTTATATATTTTGCTTTACATGTCCAGAGCACAAGAAACATTTGTTCGCAATAGTGTGACCGAAGGCTAAACCAAAAAAATCACCAAAAATATCTCCGAAAAATATTACCGAAAAAAATTCGATTTGCGATATTTACAATTTTCACCAAAATATCACCAAAATATCGATATTTTGATATATCGATCATATTTTCGACAACCCTAATTTAATACCATTTTACTCTCAAAATGAGGGCATAAAGGTTCATCAAAGTCTAATAAATTCTAAATACTTAAAAAAATAAGTACAAACTGTTCTTGGTCTAAGCCTATAAAGGTCTCCGTATACTATCAAATTCGAATGGAAATGAATTAGCCAAAGAGCAAGATGTTTACACTGTAGGTCGGAAATCTACCCTCACTCCATAACCAAAGTGTTAGAACCAGGAGGGAATTTCAAGAACAGATTCAACGTAAAATAGTTTTGGAGGTTGTACTTAATCCAAGAAATTCTTTAATTGAACTAAGTACGATCTTTATTTAAATTTTTGGGCTAACTGTAAGTACGAAATGTACTTGATTCGAGAACGCTTGTTCTCATTTGAATAATTTTAACAGTTGTTTTTATACCCTTGGAGAGGGTATATTAAAATTGTCCGGATGTTTGTAACGCAGAGAAGGAAGCATCTCCGACCACATAAAGTATATATATTCTTGATCAGCATGACGAGCTGAGTTGATATAGCCATGTCCGTCTGTCCGTCTGTACGTCAGTCTGTCCGTCTGTCCGTCCGTCTGTCCGTCCGTCTGTCCGTCCGTCTGTCCGTCCGTCTGTTTCTATGCTATCTCGTCCGTCAGTTTTAAAGCTATCGTAACCAAACTTTGCACGAAGTCTTTTGGTACAAATACGCTGCACATTTGTCGGAACCGGCCGGATCGGATGACTATAGCATATAGCTGCCATAGGAACGATCGGTTGAAAAACTAGTTTTAGTAAGAAAAACTTTTTTGTTTTTAGTGTTATCGCTCCCAACGCTCGTATTTATAAGTTTTTAATGATTTTACATAATTTCAACAAGATTTGTCGAAATTGGACCACTATTTAGTATAGCTGCCATACAAACTGTCTGGCATATATCAAGCTCCAAGCGTATATAAACTTCGGTCGAGCCGAAGTTAGCTTCCCTCTATTTTTCTATTCTAGAATATTTCGTACTTAATTTAAGTACGTTCAAGGACGAAACATACCCGAAATTTCAAGTACAAAACGGATTAATTCTATCTCAATCGGTCTAGAGCTCTGCCGGTCGTTTTTCATAAAATATTTTTCTCAGGCGATATAACGGATGTCGAAAATTTTCCCTGTGTTTTTATACCCTTGGATGTTTGTAACTCTTAGGAGGAAGCATCTCCGACCAAATAAGGCATATATATTCTTGGCCAGCATGACGAGCTGATATAGTCATGTCCGTCTGTTTTTATGCTATCTCCTTCGTCTATTATAACCTATCTTTGATACAAATACGCTGCACATTTGTAGGAACGACCCACGGTCCCAAAAAGCTGGCCAAAAGTTGAAAAAAACATGTTATTTTTGGGACTTTTAATGGCTGCAATAGTTGTAGTGGTACATTAAGTTTGTATTCTGACCGTTAATAAGGGGGAAGTGTCTCTATCTGGTATGAGCTCCAGTCTTAAGCGTCAGGAGTGACTCATCGCTTACTCGGCATGCACCGAAAATAACACAACGTTCAGAAGCATATAGAATCGCGAAAAGTTAACCGAATTGGATTCTACAAAATTTTTTTTCATCTCCAGAAAGTAAGAACAATTTGATTGTATTGCTCGAAATTATCATTAACAATGCTTGAAATAGTCAGAAATAAAATTATAGGTTTTTTCTTGGTTACGCTCTAAAAAGTCGAGTTAAAAAAAAGAATAAGTCGAAACTCCCATCAGATCTCGCACTCAAACAATTTATAAACTGTTGTTTGACACTTTTTCAAAACATACACAAAAATTAGCTGCAGATAGCTGCAGATTCAGTCTAGGTAATATGATTTTTGTGGGACAATTGTAGCGACATAATATATGTATATACACTGCTCGACAGCATTCTCCCCTGACTCACCAAACAAACCTATACTTAAGTATTCGACAAGAACAAAAAATATGTCGAATAATTATCGAGATACCATCGATTTTCAATCAAATACGTTTTTGAAGAAATTGTCCGCCATACTGGATTTGAGAACTCGTAACTTAGAATTCATAATCAGCGACCCGAAAACCTCCGAGTTAAAACTTTCAGCCAAAAGGAAAAAAGATTTTCGGCCGGATTTTTGGGATTTGGGACTACAGTGCGGTCAGATCGGATGACTATATAGGATATAGCTGCCATAGGACAATCCGTCGAATAAGTAGTTTTGGTGAAAAAATCTGTTTCGTCTTCAATGCCAACGGCTCCAAACCTTTTATTCATAACTTTCAATGTGCAATAATTTCACAAAGATTTATGAAAATTAAACAACTGTTAAACGGTTTGTCCGAAAAGCAATAGGACTGAGTCAATTTAAAAAAATTACTGAGCCAATCGTTACAATTATTTAAAAACTTTCAAAATAGACTCCTTCTGCGTAGATGCAGCGCTGCCAGCGCGATTTTCAAGCATTAAAGGCGTCACGGAAGGAATTTTTAAAATAGCCTTGAGAGCATTTAAATTACTTTCCGGACAAACCCTGTATATAGTGCAGCTGCCATACAAAGGAACACTTTTTTGTTTTCAACACAATTTTGGAGAATTTGATATTACAAACTGGCAGGCTTATATCATACTTCAAGGGTATATAAGCTTCGGTCGAGTCGAAGTAAGCTTGCCCTTATTGTTTTGTTTTGTTTTCCTGAGTGGGTTTTTTTATTCAAGTTTTCTCCGAAATCCCGTAACGCATCAAAGGTGAACTCTAAGTTTTATACATAACGTGAAAGCTAAGCGAACTTTATCAGTGCGGAGTTTTTATACCCTTGCAAGTGATCGGTTGATATTTAAGAGTTTAAGAACGCCAACCCAAAAATCAATCCTTGCTAAAACTCATTTTCGCCCAATTGTCATCCGACTTGGAAAAAACTGTGGGAAAATCAACTTATGTATATAAAGCTCTTAGCCCGACCGATTACAAAAGTCAACCAAATTAGACGAAAATGGTTCATCACGTCTAGATTTTTTGTAATTTGAGCTTAAAGTTGCCCTTAATAGGCGTTACGGGATCATGATTAAGTCCAGCCTCTCCCCCGCTCATCACCAGTTTAAATGTACTGCCAAAGTCTTTGTTAATTTAAAATTTTTATAGATCCTAGTTGGCTCTGTTGGAAAAAATTTTAGTCTAAAATTATATATTTCTCATTAGTCTGCTAAACCTTGCGGTGCAAAGACCTATTGATTTCGTTCTTAATTTATGGATTTTTTATTTAACAAGCGATGAAACTTATGCATATTTATGACTCTTGATCTCTTTTTTTATTTAATTGTCTTTCATAATTTTTGTTGCACCAAAATCTTACGAAAGGGCGCAGTGACAGCAATAGTTTCTGTATACTGTTCGTGATATTTTGTGGTACAAAAAAATACATTGATTTTTTCAAATGGTCATTGGCCTATTGATAAAGGTTTTCAGCCGTAATTATTTCATTTCTTGTTCCTTGCTGCAGACAGTATTAAATGGCAACCCGCCCCCTACCCCATCAGAATCACCTTCTCCGTGCGCTGTAGCAAATCAAATTCCATTCCGCGTGCACCGAAAAGTCTTTGATGTGGTTTACCGTATTTGCAAAGTTGTTAAACTTTTCCGGACTCTTGATTCCAGTAATACAGACCATTGGGTGAACTGTTGCTTGGTTATTATACCAATGAAAACTTTGTACAGCTTCAGAAACAAAAATAAATTTAATTAGCAATTTTTGCATTCGTTTTTTTTTCTGATGCCAGTGGAAAAATTAATTTGCCTGTCAAAAGATTGCAAGAAAATTGATCACAAACGTTAAACTAATTTGCACACTCATGGAAAAAAGGTAGTAATTTGTGAAATATGCTGTGAGCTAACTGTTCAGAAGTCTTATGCTATAACTTTTACTGGGACCTAAAAATGTAAACAAACCTCGCTCAATACACGTCTATGCCCATTTCTCGTATATCTGACCTGCTGGGGGAAAACGGAAAATTGATTTAAGTTTAGGAACCAAAAATTAATATGGAAACTTTGCTGGCCTTTATTTCTTATTATATATTCTTATATGGATGAGGAGGTTGTGAAGTCTATCGAAATTATAAGCTATTAATAAAATCCATTTCTATTGTATCCATATATTTGTTCTCGATAGCAAAAGTTTTCTTACCGTTGGTCACAAATATGTGGTCTGTCCATCTGATCACATATCAAATCCGTGTAATTGTCTATTATATGACCTTCCTCTTCAAAAATTCGCGAGTTTTTTTACTCGATGGACCGCGAATTATGAAGAATTTACGTGCAGAAATTAATTGGCGGTCATCCATGGTTTCTTTTTAAATGAATATTGAATTTTTCTGTTTTTGCAGCAAAATAATGCAAGTGCTTTTTTCAAATGTCTTTAATTACCACTTTGAGTTTCCAAAGAAGACCAACACATTGGCGACGCAGTTGCACTGCATTATCATCGGGAATGAAATGGCTGTATCGGTTCGGTAAAAAGGAATGATTTGGAGAGAAAGTTTTTTTACTTACCATTTTGTATATTCAACAAAAATATATAAGGAATATTTTAGTTCTGTTTAAATGGTTGGTCTATAATATTGTGATTATTCTATAATGTTCTCAGATGAAACTGTTGGACAGGACTGCCACTTGTTTATTTATGTAGACACAAGTCATACAATTTCCAATCCGTTAATTCAACAAAAGAAGTAGCCAAAGTGATTTGTAACATGTGGCAACGCCAAAAATGCTCAGTAAGGTTTGACTAACAAACGAACAGCGATGGCAAATCATTGCAATTAGCATAGCATTGCATAGCTAAAGGCAATTCAAGAGCTGTTAATGCAACCTGGAAATTGCTTTGTTTAGCCAACCGCATCACCGTACTTTTTCAAAAAATATTGAAAATTGCAACGTTACAGGTAATAGAGCAAAGTAACTAAGATGATTTCGGACTTTATTTGCCCAACTTGAAAGAGGGGAACTTGGTCGACATGTGGTTTCAACAAGTCGGTGCCACATGCCACACAGCACGCAAACCCAATTGAAGTTTATTGAGCAATTAATCTCTCGTTTTGGACCTGTCCGCCAAAGTCATTAGATCTAACATCGCTAGACAACTTTTTGTGGGGCTACGTAAAAGAAACGGACTAAAAATAAACACTTTTTCATCTTTTTTGGAACAGGAAAACAATCTTGTAATGTATAGATAGCTCTCGGAATGCTTGGTCACGTCAGCCTCACAAAAACACGCGAGTCGATGTTTTAAATAGAATATTGTATATTAGTGAATGTTTCAAACCAACAATAGTTATTTTTGCCACATACATTGACAAAGCTTTTTGACACTACTTTCATGTCCTTCCAGGCAATTAAACAAATTTCCCAAAAGAATTTCATCCTAACTAGGCAAGTTTTCAAATCTTACTTATATTACAAATGTGACAGTATGTATGTTTGGTCTAACGGATTCGGATGAAATGGGGCATTTATATAGTTGATTACCTGGACTTGAACATAGGCTATATAACTTGGTCGAAAAACCGCTAAGTTCGCTGAACCCACGCAGATACCATCCAGATCCCACCCAGATTTTCCCAGAACCCACCCAGATTCTGGCCAGTCCCCCCTTTCCCCCTAGCCCCCTCAGATCTTTTCCTAGAACCCACCCAGATCCCAGCCATCACAAAGTGTTTTTTGTGAATGCATAAAACTTGAGGATTAGGCGGTGTTTAAATAATCAAATAATTAACTCTGAAATTGCCGATAAAGGAAACGCTCGTCCGTCAAGACTGGTTTTTAATTAACATAAGATGTAGAGCAATGGGCTATCATTACATTTCAAAAAGTCATAGAGTAGATAACAGTGGTTGAGAGTTGCAGAGAACGTGGAGCGCTCAGAACAACACAAAGAGAGGGTAATACATTTATACATACATTTAATACATAATTTGTAATTAGGAAAAACCTTGAGGGCAATTTGTTTGACCAAAAATAGCGAGCTGTGTCGATCAAGCTTTATACGTCTGTCTGTTTCTACACAGATGTATTATTATTTTTATTATCTGAATTTACAACTCCCCTAGCAGCCCTAATTCCTGTACAAAAGCCAGGATTTTTGTGGGTTCTAAGTTACTGATATTGCTTGGGTGTAGAATGTGTTTCCCAAATCTGCTGATTCAGCGCCTCGCTAGGGCATCGCAGTGTGCTAGTATATGCTCAGAGGACTCCTCCTTCTCTTCACAGTATCTGCATTCCCAACTTGTACATGTGGATCCTCAGTCTGCAGTGACCCGTGTAGAGCCCTGTCAGAATTCTGAGGGCATTCTTTCCTTGTTGGATTAACTTTTGGAACCTTTTGAGGTCGTGGTTCACTATTAATGCTTTAGCTTGTCTCATTCCCCTGGTGTTTACCCAGGAGGCTGTTCTAACCGTATTCTCTTCCTTTCTTAAAAGTCCTTTTATTGTGTGTTGGCCTATGCCGCAGTAGGGTTCTGGCCCTACCATTGCGGTGGCTGCACCCTGGCGTGCCAGTTCGTCGGCCAATTCGTTTCCGGGGATGTTGTTGTGTCCCGGTATCCATCGTAGGCTCAGGTTGTTCCTGCTGCCTAGTTGGTCCAATTTGTTCTTTGTCTCTAAGACTAGCTTAGAGATGAACTTATGGCTACTGAGTGCTTTAAGCGCTGCTTGGCTATCGGAGAGGATAGCTATTTCTCTATTATGGTAGTTCTTCCCCATATTACAGTCTGCACAACGGGAGATGGCACATACTTCAGCTTGAAATATGCTTGTGAATTCTCCCATTGGTTCAGATATTTTCGTTCCTGGTCCTGCTACCCCAAGTCCGGTTCCTTGGGGTGTTAAGGACCCGTCTGTGTACCACATAATTGTGTGTGGTTTCATGTTGTGTGTCTCTTCAAGTGAGATTCATTCTCTCTTATTACTTTGGCGTACAGTGAAATTCCTGTCAAAGTGATACTCGGCCACCATTTCGTCTCTGGGTTGGAGGATTAAGGGGATTTCCTTTTCCAGCTTTTCAGAGTCTCTGAGGCTTACTATGTGGTTTCTACCCACTCCTTCTGTTGTTAATCTAAGCAGTGTTGCTTTTTTCTTCAGGCCGATGGTATGGTGGAGTGGTGTTAGCTCCATCAAAACCTCGATTGCCGCTGTCGGACAGGTACGCATGGCTCCAGTCATGCATATACATGCCAGCCTTTGCAGTTTTTGCAACAGCGTCCTTACTGTGAGGAGGTTTGCTCTATATCCCCACACGACAGCTCCATAAGTGAGCATTGGTCTCACAACCATGAGGTATAGCCATCGGAGTATGTGTGGTGCCATGCCCCACGATTCTACACAGATTTAGAAGCAATCGAGCTGAAATTTTAAACAGATGTCGGAACCGCCCGGACTAGTTCTTGTAGCTGCCATACCAAACGATCGGTCGGAAAATGGGTTATATCGAGAAAAACTTTTTGTTTTCAATGGTGGCGCACTTAAACTCGGTCAATATAAATATTATATGTTTTCAAACTGATCTGGCAAAATTAATCGAAATCGATACACGTTAGCTTTGCTTTCTCGTTTTAATATCCCTTTCACTGGTCTAGCAAAGTGACCTTCCCTACGAAAACCTATTGCTGAGAATACAATTATAGTTGAGTTTTTGGCCAAAAAAATCTGGAGGAATCTATGGAGAATGATATGCAATAATAAATAGGCCATTTTTAGCGAATGGATTCGTTTAGACTCGATCGGCTGGTTTTTCTTGAATCATTGACATTAAAGTTAAAAGACTAATCTGGAAGGTATTTTTAGCTTAAAACTGAGTGATTTGGTAGTCTAGAGGCCAAAAATATCTTTTAAAATGGAGTTCACTGGTCTGTGAATACATCATCAGCAAGATCCATAAGTGTGAATCGACGAATTTAAGCGCAAGTGTTGGATCGGTTGGACGAGCGATATGATCTTCGTCTTTAACTAGCTCTCGGCTATTCTTGAGAATAGTCGACTAAAGCTATCTTCACACAAACAAAATAATTGGTTGAAAAGTGTGAATATTTGGTGAAAATTAGTTTGGTTAGTGTGTAAACGCTATATATATTTTCAGTCAAACGCATTTGCTAACCGATTTGCAAAGTTTGACAGGTAAAGTTTTGGAAAATTTGCGTGTATGCTGTTATCGCTCTCGCAGAGTTAGTTCTTACAAGTTAAATGTAACTGTAACTTGTAACTATGAGAATATGAATTATAATTACAATTTTTTTATATTTGTTGATAGCTTGTCAGCTGTTTTCGACATGCCACATGGTTTGTAGAAAACGCAAATTTGTCGCATGCTCAGCAGATATACAAAATCTGATAATTACATGTATTGACTATCTGAAATAGAAAAGATACATAGGTCTGAAAATGGGGAACATTTATTTTGAAATTTTAAGAAAGCTACTTTTTATTTAATCAAATGGTGAGAACTCTATTTCATGGCATTTGTCAACTCTTGGAAAACTAAACCGAGCACACGCGTCAACTGTGTCATGGATCATCATTCAACAATATCGTGTGTGTTTGTGTGTGCAAGTTTTATGAACTGTTTACTGTCGTTAAAGTCACTTTAATGTGCCGTCCGCAGTCATAACTGTCGCCGGCAATGGCGATGGGCTAGCGGAAATTGCCAAAGGCACTGAAAGATCATTCCACAGTCGCACAGAAGCTGCGGCAGGATCAAATTCGAGAAGCGTATGTGTCCCAAGTGCAGCACTTGGGATAGTGCCGACAGCCGAACCGAGTTAGGAGACAGTTTAATGTCTGTTTACAGTCATAAATGTTGTTCAAATGTGAAGCAAATTCATAGACATAGAGTCATAGATGCTGCAGAAGTCGCTCCTCACACACATAGGACACATTCACAAGGAATACCCAAATAAAAAGTGCCCACGGTCAGACAATTAAAATTATAACCAGCAAACGGGTCAGGAGCAGGGGCAGGGCCAGGGGTAGGGGTTGGGTTCCAACTGCCATGTTTGTGCGGATGGCAACACAATGGCCGTATCTCTACTTTGCTGTTGTTGTCATCCTTTCTCACCACACTTTATGACTTTTCCTTAATCTGACAGATACGTCACGGACGCTCTCCTCAGGTACAAGTCGGTGCCAAAGTCGCTGGAGAGGTGAGTGTGTGTGTGTGAGCCAATGAATGCCTTATTAAATATGATTGTATTGGGTGAAAGTTGAAAATTTTTGCTGGAAAATGCGCGCCAGCAACGACATCTGTTCAAGTGGTTGCCAAAATAAAAAGGACACCCAACGAAGGCGGCTTCTCAAAAAGGCCGTCGGCCATGACAAAATTATGAAAACGGTTTGTTGGCATAACAAGCAAATGGCCATCGATAAGAATATTGCGGCACTTGGCGATTAGATGTGGCCCCTCGGAGAACGTTTCTTGGGAAAGTCGAAAGAGTCTCGTAAATTGTCGCAGATCAAAACAATTGGCCACCGGTACGAAAACGACATTTGTAGTCGGAGTCGGTGCATGGCATAATGTTTATTAGCTGGCAAATTGTGTGTGTGTTGGTCCTCGGCCGCGTCTCGTAGCCAGGCCAATATTCAGCTCGACAATATTATGCAATATAAATCAGCAAATGGCTTCGAAACACACACACACGCCCATACTGTGAGATTGGAGGGTGGAACTTGCTTGTGTAGAAACAACCCATGGCCGCTGGATAAGGCAACAAGGTAAACTGTGCTGAGGACGAGGAAGGCGGCGCTGATGCTAACTTTAATTCGAAATGATAACAGAAGTTCCGAAAATGTAACAGGCAACCGTGAAAGCGCAACCGGCAGCTTTGCTGCTGTGCACAGTGGTTGCTAAGTAACATTTAATGGAAGAGTTTCTCAAACGTTGAACAGGTGATTGTACTTGAAAGGAAAAGTATAATCTAGGCGCTATTTGTAGCCGTTATTGTCAAATAAGGGGGTATTTTTAGTAACTGTTAGCTATAGCCGGTCATTCAATAATAACAAAGTTTCGAAATAAATATAAGTTATTATTGGTAAGCTTAGAAGTATAGTTGCATTTTCCTTACAGTTGCCTTTCAACTTAGGGAAGGAAATAAAAGAAAGAAAATTATGTCACAAACTCCAACCAAAAACTAAATGCTTTTGCATATTTGATGCATTTAAGCAAAAGGCAATGATTTTTATGAGTATTAATTGAAGTGGAGCCTTATTTACAAAAAGATATTGTTGCCAAGATAAAAGGCAATATCACCCAATATCTTGGTGGGGGAAAGTAAAGGTAGTGTTTTCCAATTTGGCAAAAGAAAAGCCATGCAAGCGTCTATTCTCGATGGCGGAAATGTTTTTTTCAGTGGGATCTTCAAGAATAAATACGGCAAAGACAGAAATGAAACCAAATAATGGTTTTGATTTTAGTAGAAACAAAAAGCAAAGTACAACAGATCTTAAAACTTAAAACTAATTCAAATTAATGGACAAGTGTTCACTTGACCGGTCCTTTCTCCATTCGATTTTCAACATGTGAAATTCTTTGCACAACATAGCTCAAAACATTCAGTATATTTTATAGAGAATTTATCAGGGTCCGTAAGCCTCTTAAATTTTATTATATAAATTGTAACTTATGCATTATTTTCAAATTTTTTATGAAGTAAATAAGTGTTAAATTTTTATTTTTTTATGTAATTACTAGACATCAGGGATTTTAGGTTAACACATTTTTTTAATGGTTGGTCCAAAAAAAATTCTGGTTGCATACAAATTCGTTTCATGAAGAGTAGATTATTTTAAATCATTATTCGTTTTGCATTTTTGACATATTTACATATTTTCGACCTAAAAGCATATTTGAGAATATGCTTAACCTATTTATACCTATTTTGGAATATGTCATATTCTTTTACATATTTAGAGAGTAAATATATGCTCCCAAGTAGGCTTCTGCACATCTAAATATGCCTTTTATTCAAGGTTCAAAACGTAACTTAATGGGGCAGCCAATTCCGTATAGAGGCCAATACTAAAAGAAGTTACCAATTTCTTGTGTTCACCATGCCAGCAAGCAAAATTCCGTTTACCATTAGGGACACAAAGTGTAAAATAAGTTTAGGTGCGGACCTTGAGTAGATTTGTTACACTCTAAAAGGCACGATAGAGTTTACAGAATGGAAAAAGACGGAGGAAAAATCAGAATCTTATTTCAAACCATCTTACCGTGATTTGCGAATCATTAAATTACAATCAATGAGGATTATTGGTAGTATTGCACCAAACTTAAATGACAATTAAGATGAAAATCATTTTTGATCTTTTGCATTAGCGCGCATTTTAGCTAAGAGTCCTCCATGGTGGAGTTAGTGCCGAAATGTCGAATTTTTTAGACCAACAACAAAAAAAACCTAAAATCCGATGTCTAGTAATTACTCAAAACATGATTTATTGACTTGAGTTTAATACTTAAAATTAAAAAAGGATGCTTATTTGTTAATTTTTTCAAATTATTCATGAAGTATATTTTGATTTTTATTTACTGCTCGAAAATAAGTTTTTTTTTAGTTTTTTTTAATACTCTAAACATAAGTCATATTTTTGAGTAATTGTTCTAAAAATAGGTCTTATTTTATGAGTTTTTTTTATTACTCAAAAAATACAACTTATTTTTAAAGTAATAAAAAAAAACTCTAATAATAATACTTGTTTTTTGAGGAGTAAATAAAAATCAAAATATATTGCTTAATTCTTGAATAATATGAAAAAATAGAAAAATAAACATCGTTTTATAATTTAAAATATTAAACTCAAATCAATAAATCATTTTATAAGTAATTAATAAAACTCCCAAATATAACTCTCAAAAATTGAGTATTTGTCGAAAAATTACTCAGATAAAAAGCATGCATGATCCTTTGGCTAAGGATCATTTTGGTGTATTCCAAACGTTTGTGCGATTATTCTTTACCAATGATTTTTTCGATCAAAAATAGAAAAATAAGACTTATTTTCGGTCCCTGGAATTTATCAAAAATTCAAAATCAGATGTTTTAAGGTTTGATGGCCTCGACAATGCTTTAAAAGTTCCAGTTTCTACTTAACTTATCTTTGAACTGTCAGTACAGCAGAGACCTTTTACAAAAGTGTTCAACAAAATACATAAAATATTTCATGTTACATTGTATGTGATGTAGTGTCATGTTTGGCACTCTGGACTTTAAGTCCGGCGAACCTAGTTCAAATCTCAGAACCTTAATTTTGACACTCTGTACCAAAAGTACATAGAGTATATTAAGTTTGTGCAAAGGACGTAACAGGAAGATGGAATCATTTCCGACCCTATAAGGTATATATATTCTTGATCAGCATCAACAGCCGAGTCGATATAGCCATGTCCGTCTGTCCGTCCGTCCGTATGAACAAACAGATCTCAGAGATGTTAAGAGATAGAGGTTTGACATGTATGGGACAAATGCTTCTTATACTTGACGGCAGATTAAGTTTTCATTTTTTGCTACGCCCCCTCCCGCCCCCCAATTTGGAAAAAACGTCATATATCCCACTGATTTGTAGTTAGATGATTCGTACTTTCTAAAGATAGGTAGTCATTAGTAATTTTTATCGATTTGCCGAAGAAACGATAAAGACCGGATGAGCGGTTCTCAAGTTATGAGCAAAAATTGTTAAAAACCCCCCATCCCCATCAACCAACACCGCATTTCATTTAACAAACATAGAGAGAGGGAGAGAAGGATAGGGAGAAACTTAGAGATGAGCGCAGTAGCAGCACTGCATTCAGCCAGGTATGAAGTATGATATAGTCGGGTTTGATCGACTTTCTTACTTGTTTTTAGATTTTTTTTTTAGTTAGTGCCGATAATCTACCAGTGAATAGTTGAAAGTTGGAGAATGAGTATTAAAGATAAAATTTTAGCTGCTTCTCAATTTTGCTGGTGCTAAACCATTGTGCACAAAAATATACATAGTGCCAGTAGGAAATCACAGTGGAAATAGCGAGACGGTCATATATTTAAAAATGTATCCAGAGAGCGTCAGTAAGAGCGAAGAGATAAAATATTTACATTATTTTTTGGCATTTCAGCCCACATTGATAGATCAAAGATAAATTAGGGGAAATTTGCAAATTTTAAAGCCTTGTCGAGGCCATAAATCCTTAAATTAATTGATTTTGAATTTTAAATAAATTCTCTATGAAAAAAATTTTCTGAGTTTTCTGAGCCATGATGTGCAAAGAACTAGAAAAAATATTACTTTTTATATAAGGCAGGTACGCACTACTGTTTACTGTCCCCGCCCTTTAGATTATCGAGTTCAATTTCAAAGTTTACGAAGACTAGATTCTAGTATTCTGTACAAATGAAATCATTCCGGAATTAAGTATAAAGGACTTTTGATTAGTAATTTTTCAAATGATGGAGCTTAGCAAGATTTTGAAATGTTTGAAGCTTTGATATTTATGTATGTCGCATTTTGAGTGAATACAAAAGATATTTACATAACAGTCCCATCCCTACACTAAGTATGCCCGACTGTCCCATACTATAATCATTCTTAAATTCTATCACAGGCGAAATAAAGGATCACGCAGCAGTCTTACTGAGCAATCGTCACTGAAAAAGAGTCCCTGAAATTGAGTCACTGAACAGAAGTCACCGAATGAGAGTAACTAAAATAGAGTTATGAAACAGAAGTCACTAAACCATTGTCACTGAGCAACAGTCATTGAACAAGAGTCATTGAATACAATTTCATGCTCAAAAGTCATTAAAGAACAATCGCTGAACAAGATTCACTGCAACAGAGTCTCAGAACAAGAGTTTCTTAACAAAAGTCAATATACAGGGGTTACTAAACAAGAGTTACCGATCAAAAAATTACAATTGATGAAGAATACGTTCACTTTTTTAGCTTAGAGAACAACACTTTTTTGTTCAGTTATCCATGAACAGTTCAAAACTACATCAAGCAAGCAAAGCACTAGAGCAATTCCCAAATATTCTTGAGACAATAACGTTAACAGATACCTTGAAGCAAAGATGATTAAATAGTTTTTTTCTGAAATAATGTCACTAAATTGAATTAATAAAAGCTGAAAACTGCATAACTTTGACCAAAATAAAAACTATGCGTCGTTAAAATGTAAAATAGTGGATTGAGTATCAACAGAACTGCTTACTTCAAGTTTCTGCGATTTCAAGCCAATCTGATCTTTTATTACAAATGCAAAACAGAGCAACTGAACTGCCAAAACAGTTCAACAAATGAACAGCTGAAGAATTGACGAACTGAGCAATAATGAAATTTGAGTGAGTTGACTTCTTTCGGAAAAAGAATCAAGTGAACATTTTCACTAAATTTAACAACACTAACCTAACGTTGCGACAATAAGGACGCCTCCTTTTCTGCATACGCTTAGTCACTTTATACAGTGAAAAGAAAATGCATACCTTACCATTATGATTAAGCTACCGTATATAAATATCTTGCGGGTGAATCGGAGATTTGTATTATTAAATTATTCGGCAATCGTCTGTCCGAAAAACACATTACACCATTTTTCTTTGGTCCACTGCAAGAGTTGCTGTGCAAAATACATACGCTTTTCCATAATCAGAACTTTCCGATAATTGCAGTTCTTTCTTGAGTTCCATGAGAACTTTGGGTATGATAAATCGCGATGTATAAAAAAATGTATTTCATTTCATGTGTGCTTTCTTACCTTTCATTTTAATTCTTGTCTCTATGTATTTGCTTTTCCATTGTTGTTGTATTTGGCCCCACTGTGCATCCAACGAGGATGGCTGCCTTATACCTGAAACCAATTCGGCCTCTTTTTTCGACTACCAACATTCCATATAAATTAGTCTCGTGGGTGCAATTTTATTAAATCAACAAAAATTTGCAATGTTGGCAACGTGTTTCAGCCCTCCGTTTTTCGGCTTTTCCATTTTCCTGTTGTGCTTTTTGAACAGGGTGCGGGTTTGCGCTGAAGTCCTAAGTAGCCATAGTGAAAGGCTCGAACATCGGCATTCCGGTAGGGTGGATGGAAACGGTCTGGGTGTCTCTTTCTCTCCATCGGTGTCGGTGGTTGGTTACCTCGTGGTTATTAAAAAGATTGTGTTTCATTTGAATGCGGTGCGCATTTGTCGGTTGGTTTCTTGGTGGATTATTATAATATATTGAAGATCGCTTAGTTGAAATTTAGTGTTAATGTGAGTTGGGGTCTTAACATAAAAGCAGCAGGATGGCTTGCGAAACGACCTGAGGCGGGCTGGCTATTTTCAAGATTACATTTATTTTTGCTTAGTTCTGTTTTTACATGTTGTTTGGTGTCTGGCTTTGTGGTTTTATATCATTTATTTATGGAATTTTAAAAATGTGTTATGACAATTGCCCAATGAGCAAGTTGGTGAAATGAAGGTGTTAGGAAGTTGATGAATACTGATAAATGTTGATTTATTAAGAATTTGTCACAGACCGAAGTGCATGCGATGAAGTGGGCTTATGTAGAGTAATCAAAACTGAAGCTGACTAACAAAAAATTCATACAGAAATGTTTTAACTATTGCATAGAAATTTATTTTCCAGCACTACGTTCTTGTGAGAATTAAAAAGAAGCCACAAACAGGACTGCAAGCTGGATCCGGACCGGGCTGGCTGCAGAACCAAATTGGTATATGTTTTTCGGGTACATCGAACCAGAGCATCTGGGTATATTAACTGCAGAACCTGAATCTGGAAAAGGCTGGGTTCAGGAATATTACTTAAGGAGATTTTAAGGTTTTTTCATATATGAGAAGAAATATACAACATTAAATAATTAAATCCTAGCCGAACTCCGGATATTATGACTAAAAGATGGAAAATGAAGCAGAAGTCAAGATTTAACGTGGCAATTAAGACTTATCATATCTGTGTACGAGACTGTGGGGACTGTTTTGTTTCATTTAACTATAGTCAATAGCTGTTAATAGACATTTCGAATCGATTGGAAAATTAAATGCGCCCTCTTTATCCAAAACAAAGCCGAGCAGGTCTAAAATTTTTGCGATTTGCTAAAATTCATAGAAAATATATTAAGATGTTATGAACCATGGTTCGAAACAAAATCTTATAGTGGATAAGTAAAGCAACCGGATTCAAGCATTCGGGCCGAATCTTCGGACCGAACCTTCTGAAGAATTTTAGAGCTTTCATTATCATTAATGTTTGGGTTTCGAACCGAGCTCGTAAATAACCGTAAAAAAATATTTTCACTCATCTCTGCAAACATCAAAGACCGAAAATCTTCAAGTTTAAGCTTAAGTTTATTTATTTAACATCCCAACGCTACAAGTCAGGGGAGACCTATAAATTATCGCGTTAGTCAGATGGAGATCCTTTCTCGATCTTTGCACGACAACATCTATTACTGCCAGTGGCTATTTCACTGATCAATCTGAAAGAAGGTCCTTAAAAGAATTCTACTGGAGTACGAAGGTAACCGGATCTCAGGATTTCAGTTTAACCCACGAAGAGCAAACAATGAGAACTGCTTTTGCACATGATTTTTTGATAAATGGCAAATTGCGGAGACACTACTTGTTCTAAAATCGGACGGACAAGAGAAGTGTAAAGAATCTTCGTCCTATAGGAATCATCAAATTCATTCGACCAGCTTTGTTGATGTTAATGTTGATGATAAAGAATTACACCCAGTTAATTTACTTAATTGGCCGAATGATTTAAGAACTCTAATGCTACATTATCAAGTACCAAGTGAGGAATTCTGGAAAACTTCTGTAAAATGTCTTAACCTTACACTTGAAACTGAAATGCTACAAAATCGGCTGGCAATTTATATCGAGAAACCAAGTTATTACGTATATGTTAAGCATAGTATCACCTCATTGGCGTACATAAGCACACGAGAGTGTGCTTTATCGTGATTTGATAGTGAATTAACAGTAACCTGACAATGACTTGACAGTAACTTAAGTGTCTTACCGCTGGACCTGTTAGCGATGAAAAGCCGAGAAGCAGATGAGCATCGACGAGAGAGGACGATGACGCAATGGCAAGCGAGGTGGAGTGCTGGCACCAACGGCAGCTGGACAAGAAGACTGATTGCGGACTTAGCGCCGTGGGTGGGTAGACAACACGGACAAACTGACTTTTATCTATCACAGTTGCTGACCGGACATGGATGCTTCAAATCCTATCTATACAGATTTAAGCATGAGACGGATCCGTTTTGTACACACTGTACGCGGACCATAGAGGACGCAGATCATATATTCTTTGTCTGTCCGAGATTCGCTGCCGAACGGGAAGAGCTAAGCAGAGGTATTGGGAGGCCATTCACAGTCACTGACTTGATGGACATCCTACTTAGCTCGCAAAACAATTGCAATGCTATATGCACCATGGCTGCTGAGGTACTGAAATCCTTGCGTCGCTCTGAACGACAGCGCAATTCGACTTCAACCCCTAGATAGGAATCTAGTGAAGGCCTTTGTGCCATCTCCCCCTTGTGAAGTAATACTTAGCGGTAGTTCCGCAAGAGGGAAACGGAGAGTGGGGGTGGTTTTAGTGGGTGAGGAATTCCGAGTCCCACACTTTGGCTTTTAATGCTTTTTCCCCTATACAAAAAAAAAACGAGAGCGTAAGTTAAAGTCGGCACTAACCGACTTCGATATACCCGTTACTCATGAAAAAACATGTTTAACAGTGTTCCTGCATTCCTTGACCATCCAAAAAGTATGCAACATTTTTTTTTTTGGTGGGAGTGGGAGTGGCGGGGGGCTTGGTTCAGTTTTTTGCTCATAACTTGAGAACCGTTCATCCGATCTTTATCATTTCTTCGGCAAATTGATTCATTTTGCTAATTACTAACTATCTCTAGAAGGTACGAATCATCTATCTACAAAACTGTAGGAGATATGACGTTTTTTTCAAATTGCGGGGGCGGGAGGGGGCGTGGCACAAATTTGAAATAAACTTGATCTGCGTGCAGATAAAAGAAGCATTTGTCCCATACATGTCAAACCTCTATCTCTAACCATCTCTGAGATCTAGGTGTTCATACAGACAGACGGACAGACGGACGGACGGACAGACGGACATGGCTAAATCGACTCGGCTGTTGATGCTGATCAAGAATATATATACTTTATAGGGTCGGAAATGATTCCTTCTGCCTGTTACATACATTTGCACGACTTTAGTATACCCTTTTTACTCTACGAGTAACGGGTATAAAAAGAAACTTAAGTGTAAACAGTGACTGGACAGTGACAGCTACACAGAGAAAAAAGATCCCCGTAGAATGGATATTAAACTGGCCCTTAAAAATAGATTTCAAAATAGCGGGCGGAAAAAGGTTCGTTTTGGTCCCAATAGATATGAAAAAAAGTTTGGCTGCAATCGAACTTCATTTAGTGGACGCGCGCTCGCCCTCAAAATCGAACATTTGAAATATAATATATGGGGGATGAGTTTCGAATTTAATCTCTAAAAATTCCAAAAAAAATTTGTATGTGTAAATTCTTTTTAAATCCTTTTAGGGGAATATCATAGCAACATTTTACATATTTTTGTTGGATATTTCGAGCGTAAACTTGGTCAGAATCAAATCAAATCGGCCAATTTTTTAAACTTTTTTTTCTGAGATGAGTTTGGGATTTAATCTTTAAAAGTTTCGAATTTTTCTTAAAGTGTTATTTCTCTTTAAATACTTTAGAACAGGCATTCAGGCACATAACGATGTCTTAGACTGGGGGATCCAACAGAAGAACCAAGTCAAGCGATCTGTTTATCAAGTTGTTAAGAGGATAAACTTGTGCCAAAAATAACTCATAAAAGACATCGATAGAACCAAGGGACTTCATTTGATTTAATTTAACAACCTGAAATAAATTATGAACACATGTTGGGGAATATTATAGAATTCTTTTGAATTTTACAAAAACTAGCGACTGGCAGATATAACAAAATGTTTCATGTTTGAAATAAATTCATCCAGTCTTATCTGAGTTCCGTAGAATTTTGGTGTATTAAATTTTATTGGAAAATAATTACTCTTTTTGAAGAAAACTAATTTTTGTTGCTTAAGTCTATAAACTGATTTCAATACTCTCAAAATTGTATGATTACAACTTCACTTTTTTGTTCAATTTCAATTAAAGTCATTTTGGAGTTCAATTTTCCCATTGAAGAACGAAAATTGTGATAAATGTGCGCCAAGGGCTTTAAAATGGGCGCGGCAAATGTCGGAAAAAAGGAAAAACTCATTTCGTTTTGTTAATAAATTATGATGTAGCAGCGCGTTGGGATGTGCAATTTTGCAAAAACAACAAAGAGATACAGGCCTATCCACACACAAACACACACACACACTGCGACAGGCCAATCTATTTTGGAGGAAACATGAAAAAGTGCCAGGGGATAAAATCAACCTGTGCATTCGCAATGAGCTGTGAGATACACCCGACGCATCATCACAGCAACAACTGCGCCTTTCCCGGTTGACGGCGGATGGGGAAAAGCGGACCCTCAATGCACACGTGGGGTTTGTTTGCATTTGTTTTCTCTTTTTTTTTCGATTTTATTTTAAAAACACCCTTTGCCCATTAATGGCAGCCGGGGGAGGGATGAGGAGGGCGAGTACACCATCGAACAGGGTGTTTTATGCCTTGTTTTATTTATGCAAAATTATGTTTCAATTAAACGAAACGCGCTCTGTAATTGGCCGCCATTTTGCATAACTTTGTGCTGCTCCTGGGGGCACAGGGATGTGGCAATGGCAACATCTGTGTCGCGCTGTAATTAGGATTCGCATATGCCAGAGCAGCGCTGAAACCGAATTTAAAGTAGGATCAGCGTTTGGCGCTTTGTGGCTTTGTATGCCATGTCAAAATATTGTAATTTTTTCTCGTCAACGAATTTAAATGCCATAAATTGTGAGAGTTTATGTGAGCAGCGGCATTAGAATTACACGGCTGACTAGCGTTGGTCCAGAAGGGGAGATGAATAACAAAACATGCGGCAGTTTGGTGGGAATCGCACACCTTTCACTAGATCAGACTACTGAGTGAACAAAGTGAGTAACTTGGGCGGCTACCACTGCACTAGACAGACACATGCCATCCGCACATTTATTCAACTTATACACTTTCTGCTTAAGCTTCATATTTGAAAATCGAACCGAACCTGCCGCGTATGATTTTTCCCCACCAATGCAAATAAAATATTTTAAACGTTGCCTTATCGCTGGGATGATCGCCTTTGGGGGCACTTCAGCCGCACAAACTTTTCCAATAACAGCATCCAAATGCCAACTTATGCCCGGTCTGGAGTTGTGTATTCCTTCTACGTGCTCGGCATGGCGAACAGCGCGGGCACCACTCCCGCCCCTCCAACACCGCCGCCCATCAATGGGGCAATCTTTGGAACGCCATTTTGACGTTTTCGAAAGTTTCTTTTATTGCATACATGAGCCATTTGCGTGCTTGTGCTTCCGTTTCCGTTTGCCGTCGAAGACGAAGCTCGTTGACGCAGCCATTACGCTGTCGTTGCCCCAAAACAGGACGATGTCTAGCGTCCGCCTTCTGCTCGTGACTTGCACATGTGTGTGTCATAAATGGCGTCGTTATGTGTGCGCTTATTATCATAATCCGTTGAGTTGTTGCCGCATTAATTAAATTTAATTAAAGGCGTTTTGCAACATTTTCCTGGTACGTGGCAAACGCGCCAAATTGCAAATCTACAACGACAACTGGGGTGTAGCCAGAGCACAGCTGGCAGAGGGTCTTGGCTTCGCGTAGGCATGAAATCAATTTCCTTCAAATGGAATTCCTTAATTAATATTTGCAGCTTCTGCACCAACAAGTGACAATTTATGCGCTCGAATGAAAATCTATTAGACAAAGAGACGAAGGGGACGACGTTTTTAATGTGTCCAAATTAGCAAAGAGACTATTTATATAGAAACCTCATCTCATAAAAACTTTTTTGGGATCTAATGTCAGCTCCCAAGAACAATCACTTTTTGCGTCACATGTGACATCTTTAATATCTATGAATATTGGCTCTCTATACGGCTAATTTATAAAACGTCTAAATTTCAATATATGTATCCTCGTAAGGGCAGCGAGAAGCAATAATTGGGATCCAAAGTCAGCTCCCAAAAACAATTGTTTTTTGTTTCACGTGCGTTGTCTAGCCACAGCATAAGAATTAAGAATATTGCCAAGTGTGGGAATAGCTGGAAATTATGTGCATATATTGTATACATTCTAACTGTCTTAACGACCTTTATAATATTCCAACACAGCAAGTTACAAGATACACACAAACGCAGGTTTTTGCTCGTCCTCAGTCGTTGTGGAAAGACTACTAAAAATAGAACCGATAGGTTATTGAAACACCTATGTAGGATGATCGCCTCCTTTAGGTATTGTGTGTGCCTTGTTTTAAAGTTATGTGCAATATACTCCTTTAAAGCCCTGTTAAATGCTGACAATATAGTTTTTTTCCCCAGTCTATTGGTAATATGAGGCCTGCAATAAGAGGCCTGTGTCACAAATTACAAGTACAAGAAAAGAGAAATTGGAATTCAATAGCTCGGATAAGTACAGCTGATCTTTATCTGCAAGATTTGTTTCGCCCAATCTTAACGCTCAAAACTGCACTTTGAAGACCAAAATTTAACCTCTTTCCTAACCTCTTATCCCTTTTATGTCCACTACACAAAGAAAACGAAATTGGCTGCACGCGCGTATAGAAACGTCATTCCTAAACGAAACGTATTTTGCCTTGCTAAATTCTACACGCTACGTGTAGAACTCAGAATGCAGAAAAACAGCACGCAACGTGTAGAAATTAAAAAAAACCAAAATGTAAACGTAAAATTGGCTATACAACTCCTCCAACGGGGCCGGCGAGCTTCTCTCAATCTCTTGCGTGTGTGCTTTAAAAAAGGGTGCTACAGTTTAACGGTCGAACGCAAAGTTGAAAATTGGCCGGGTGGGGGAGGTGACGTAGTGAAAAAGCAATTTTCTAAAGAAGTAAAAAACTTTTATTATTAGATGCTCAGAGGCGGAATCGAACCCACGACCTCCCGCCCAGCAGTCCAGCACACTTACCGCTGGGCCACAGACGGCCACTACGCAAATATAGAAAAGTTAAATGCTGAGTGGGCAAAGGCAAAGTCTACACAACATTAGAAAATCAGCTTATTTCGAAATAACTTCTACATTTTTCGTGCAGCAATCTGAATAACACACGAACGCTTAGGTTTTCTGTATTAACGTTTGGATGTTGAAATCCTACCCGCGCTTGTGGAAACTCTAAACAAAATATGGAACTCAACATTAGTTTTTACGCTTTTTTTACTGGAGCTTCTTCGTGCATCCGGGTGACATGTCCTAACCAGCACTGCAGCTGTTGCTTTAAGCGCTTGACCAGACAGGTATCACCATAGAGCTCATACAGTTCGGTATTCTGTCGAATGCGGAAAATCTCGCCAACGTTTAAGGGTCCATAAATAGTCCGAAGAATTTTTTATTCGAACACGCCAATCGCTTCTGCGCCGCACAGTGGCCGGATTCGCTGACTTAGCGTTGCGGAAATCGTAACTTTTGAACGGAAAGAGATATTTAAAAAATTCCAATGAGATTTTCGATATCTTTCAAACAAGTTTAAAATCATCATTGTAGGTCAACAGGGTGACTCAGGGTCGACTGTCAAAGTGCCAAGTTTAATTCACGAAAAATGTTGTAAAAAAATGCAAAAAATCTTAAACAATCTTACTACTTAAAATTAACAAAATTTATAAATAAGTATCTAACTTTTGATTAGTAAAAAAATTTATTTTCATTAAAATTATTTATTACTAAAAATATTTATTTTCACACAAAATAAATATTGTTACTACTCAAAAGTAAGCAGTTTAAAAAAGTAAGAAGTGTTACAACCGCATTTTAAAATAATTGTTTACGTGATATTTTTTTGCCTATATCTTGCAACACTTTCAGTGTATTAAACCGGGCACATTGACAGCCGATTCTGTTTCACCCTGTGGACCTACAATGATGAGCATAAAACCTCTTTTAAAGATTTTGAAATTTTTCTATCACCTTCCCATTGGAATTTTTTAAATATCTCTTTCCGTTCAAAAGTTATGATTATTAATTCATAATTCAGGCATATTCAAATCGGAAAAACTCGGAAGAGGCAAAAAACGCAGGCGTATCTTTTTATATTTTGTTTATAAATATGTATTTTACAAAATCTTTTACTCCTGAACTTAAAAAGACGTAAAATGCACTTTTTACAGTCCATCAAAGTGGAAAAATAAGATACAAAAGTAGTACTTCAGTAAAACGATAATAATTCAACTAATTTAAAAAAATATAACATTTTCCTTCATTTTCTTCAGAATTGATGCATCTTTAAAACAAAAAATAAACAAATTTCAATCGGACTATTCGTTTGGTTTATTTACGTTCGCAAATGTAACATTTGAAACCAAATAAATACAAAAATTGATCAGTTTGAAAAATTGTTCAACTTTGAACCACTGTAAAATATTAAATTGACCAAATGCAATAAACCAAACATTTTGGGGCTATCTGTGTTTCCCTTTATTAAAATGAATTCAAGCGGTCGATCATCAATTTTAGATTTTTGCAACGCTAAATTCGGCAAACTGACCACTGTGCGCCGCATTGCAGGACTGGGATGATAAGCGACTTGCGCTATTTTCGTTCTTCCCGTGAGGTTCCTGCTCTTGAACTCTCTGCTGAACCCGTTGTAGGCTCGGCTTGCGAGCGTGATTCTTCGTCGGATTTCCAGACTGATGTTTTTGCCGCTGGTTGTCGTCGCTCCGAGGTAGACAAAGTCCTTTACAACTTTAAAGTTGTACTGTCCGATTGTAACAGATTGTCCAAGACGCAAGGACTTTCTGTCCGCAGATACTAGGTATTTCGTCTTGTCCTCATTTACCGCTAAACCCATTAGATCAATCTCTGAAAACGCCTTGCTTACCCCCCGATAATGACAATATTATCGGCATATGCAAGTTGCATTAGATCTTTATGAATAAATGAAAAATAAAAGGAATCGCCCTGCCTTAAACCTCTTTTGGTGACAAACGGTTCGATAGGATTTCTACACGTTCTACACGTTTCCACCTATTACTTTTGTGTAATTTTTTTGCATGCAGCGTTTATTTTTCTCATTTTTATTAGCGGCTTGCAGAAAGCTATACGCAAATTGTTAAAATGAGAAAACTAAACGTGGCGTGCAGAAAAGCTACACAAAAGGGAAATGTAGCTTTTGAATATTTCTTTCTCTGTGTAGATTTTTATATCGATACGTACCGGTATGGAGCGTTAAAATTAACGGAACATTTTTAGCGTTTGTCCAAACCAAGTGGGTAAGCAAGCTATGCACATGTATGTGTACATAAACTATCAATTTTGTTAGCATGTTTTGCCATACAAAGTGCTCAAGTTGGTATTCACAAGATGATTAAAATAAATGATAATAAATAAAAAACGAGAGCGTAAGTTAAAGTCGGCTCTAACCGACTTCGAAAAACATTCTTAACAGTGTTCCTGCGTTCCTTAGGGTGACCATCCGATAAGTATGCAACATTTTTTTTATGGTGGGAGGGGGGGGGGTGCTTGTTGCACTTTTTTGCTCATAACTTGAGAACCGTTCATCCGATCTTTATTGTTTCTTCGGCAAATCGATTCATTTGGCTAATTACTAACTGTCTCTAGAAGGAACGAAACGTCTATCTTCAAAACTGTAGGAGATATAACGTTTTTTCCAAATTGCGGGGGCGGGAGGGGGCGTGGCCAAAATTTGAAACAAACTTGATCTGCGTGCAGATAAATGAAACATTTGTCCCATACATGTAAAACCTCTATCTCTTACCATCTCTGAGATCTAGGTGTTCATACAGACAGACGGACAGACGGACAGACGGACGGACGGACAGACGGACATGTCTATATCGACTCGGCTGTTGATGCTGATCAAGAATATATATACTTTATATGGTCGGAAATGATTCCTTCTGCCTGTTACATACATTTGCACGACTTTAGTATACCCTTTTTACTCTACGAGTAACGGGTATAATTAATTAGCCTGGAATGACACTTTACATTTTTAGGAACAATTTTAGCCACAATATTTGGTCTATGCGGCCCAGTGGTTAGTGTGCTGGACTGCTGGGCGGGAGGTCGTGGGTAATAATAAAAGTTTTTTTCTTTCTTTAGAAAAATAGCTTTTACACATACGGCTGTGAAGTAACTAGCCATGAAAAAGTAAATTCTCAAACTTTGCCTTTCGGATTTGGCGTTAAACTGTAGGTCCTTTTCTCTTGTGCGAAAAATTTAAAGCACACACGCTTCAGCCAATTTTATATTTAAATTTCGACTATAATGAAAAATTCGTTGGCGTCAGCGAGTAATAGTGTGCTTAAATTCGCAGCACAATGTTTTTGAAGAGGCTAAGACAATCTACAAAAGAAAGTTTTGACTTTTAATAAACAATTTTTTCTAAAAAATTAAAGTGTCATTCCAGCCTTACAAAAAAAGTAAATTAGGGATTACTTCTAAGAAGCATAATAGCGGTCAATACATTTCTGCGCTACCTCGGGAGGCTGGAAGAACAAGAATAAGTTCATGCTATTCTGGAAACTTTGTCGAGTATTCTGACCACCATATTAGTTCATCATTTTAATTTTGTACACGTTATATGCTCAGGAAAATTGAGTTTGATGCCATTAAACTGTAATAAACCGATTGTGTTAACCTCCTTCTTTTCATACAAATTCATATATAAATCGACTTCATCTCCACTTTCAGACAAAGTAATTGGTCCAGGGCTTTTTTCCTCCTTTAGTTGCAATTAAACAGAATTTGATGAAATTCTTGAATCTATATATATCTGTCAAAGCAGTTCACACGTACTTTTCTGTGCAGAGGTTTGCTTGACATTATAACAGAATTTGTACTGCTTTGTTCTTGAAAATTCAAATATGTTTTGTGCTTAAATTTAGTATGAAACATTCAAGAATATGAAAACGACATTTTTTATCTTATGAAAATGAAAACTAACGTTCTTCAAAATTTCGCACTTAGTTTAAGTTCAAAATTAGGGACAAAATAAACTCAGGCATGTTCGGAATTCTACTTCTACGGCAACCTTTCGAAAGAGAGAAAAAAAAAAGAACGAATTCTTCGTATCATTTTAAAAGTTGTCAAATTTGAATTTAATCGAACAATAAATAAAAACAAAACAGGAATCGAATGTATTTTTGGTTGGTAGACTAGGACCAAATTTTGACGAAGCGAGCCCATTTCCAACGAAGAGATGCGTTTTTCCACGCTTTTATATGGGACTAATTTCTTAAGACTGCCCATTTCAGAAAGTGCGACTAGTGCGGCTCGCAAGGTGAAGCCAGCCTGGTCCACGAGCGGGGTTTCAAAAAAGGGCCATGTACGCATGAACGCACTGTCCTTCTAGTCAGATACTGCAGACATAACAGTGAAAACCATTTTGAGTGTCCATTTTGGCTACTATGGCCAATTCGCTAAACTCAAGAAATCGCTCCGTGGACACCGTTTTGAATCGATAAAGAGACAGAGCCCCAAACGAAGAAGAAATTAAAGACTATACCAGAAGAAGGCTTTGCTGCATGTTCTTAAAATTGTCCTACAAACACAAACAAAATTGTAAAAAACGTTTGCACAAGTGTCTTGCAGAAGGGCGAGGTTACTTTCATGGGAATGAAATGAATTGACAAAATTAAATAAAGAGTTTTTGATTTATGAATAATTTCCCTGTATTTTTGTCCCCAATTAGTATAATAATCCGCATTATTTTTCGATCCTGAAGAAGCTTATTTATGAGCAGCCCAGTAAAAGTAGACTATTCGCAGGAACGGCTGCAACCGTGATGCGCAGCCCTTCAGTTCAGTGTGGGACCTGACTTCAAAGATATCTTGATAGCCTCTTAATGAACGGCTAAAACTTGCTTTCATCTAGAAGTAAACAGCGCAAAATAGTAGAAATTTTGCCGCAATATAAAATTTTAGCAAATATATTAAGTACCAAATATATTTACCTACATATTGTGTCTGTTATATAAAAAACATTATTTATTGGTCATGGTACCTTTTTGTCAAATGTTATGACTTCAAACCAAGTCTACGCCAACTACTAAAAAATTAAAAATGTAGGCATGGGCAACAGTACGTATAAGTGATAAACTTTAAGTCCAAGTCGCAGACCCTAAACCTTATTTTTTCTCAAAAATTTTTTTTGCTATGCGTTTTATACACAAATATGCATCGTTTAAGCGGGTATCAGTATGACGTTACATTTTTCCATATATAAAATGTCCGACCTAATGTACATAAAGCTAATTTATTTTAATTTTGTGATCAATTTAGAAATTGTTATTAAAATTTAAATGGCTTCTCTAGTCTTTAATTGATTTATAAAGATTTTTTGGTTTAATGTATCCAGAAATTGGCATTGCCCAGCCAAAGCAAAAAGTGAAACCTAAAAGTAAGCTTCTCTCATTTACGACTGTTCCATTTTCGTTCGTTTCGCTTGGAGTTCTGGTTACTTTCTGGTGTATCTTGTTCCATTCTCGCTTCGTCCAGTGGATTGCGAAAAGTAAAATGAGAGCAATTTCATTCGAAATTGAGAACACCAAAACACAACCGAAGCTGAATTGCGTTCGATTTACTTTTCAAAATGTAGTGCAATTGAGAACATGCCTGACTAAAAATAAAATCTCCAAAAAGTGCGCTACGGAAAATGCAAAATATTTTAAGTTGAATCTGTTCTTAAAACTCGCTTCTGGTACTAACACTTTGGTTATGGAGTGAGGGTAGATTTTTGACCAACAGTATAAACACCTTGGTCTTTGGCTTTTTCATTTCCTTCTGATTTTGATGTCATACAGAGACCTAGTTTCAAGTACAAATTGGGATTAAGGCTTAATCCAAGAAATTGTTGTACTTATATTTTGAAAGATTATTTTTTTCAAACATGTTTTGGGGCTGATTTTAGAATTTATTAGACTTCGATTTAGAACATTTTGCATTAATTTTGAGAGCTTATTGATTTTACACTAGTTCGAAATGTACTTAAAATATCCCGAAACTGTCTTTAAAAAAGTATTTTGAGATTAAAAATTCGAACTTTCAACAAGACTTTTGTACTTTAATCAATTTTATCCGCAATATTTATAATCCCTGAGGTTTTCATCAAGATTGGATAATAAATAGCAGAGTTAAGAAAATGTTGGATATTTTTCGGATGTACCCCCTCAAGGGGTATATCGAAGTTGGTTAGAGCCGGCTTTAGTTTACGCTCTCGTTGAATAATATTTTTGTGGCTTAATACTGGATCTAAATCAGAGTTAACCGGAGTAAAAGCGAATTATATTACAAACAAGTAAGAGCGCTGTGGTCGAGTGCCCCGACTTCAAAATACCCAGTATCATTGAGACACAAACGCAAACACTCTCACACAATATTTCCATTTCCAAATCTGAATAAAACTTGATCTGGGTACGGCATACACTTACCTACATGCAAATACTTGTGACTATATATCATATAAATATTCTCTGGGATTGACGCGATCATTCGATAGATGGACACATAAATAATGTATCCCTTTCCATATAACAACTTTGTGATCCTTTCTCCCCATTTTAAATGGGTATAGGGTATCCAAATATTTATATACTGAAATACAGCTTGTACAGGTTTTTTTGCAAAGATTCCAAAATGTTTTCAAATTGAAAACAAAAATTTTATTAATTGTTGTGCACTATAACAGTTAATAAGTTCCAGGCTTAGCGTTCCCAAATAGCAATGGATTTCGACTTGTGTTTATACTTGTACTGCCAACAACGTCCAATCCCCAGCTCATAATAAATATGCAATAAATACTTTACCCAAAAAATCTCCGCTTATACATTGTTTGAGCGAGATTTTGTTGAACTGAAAACTTGGCATATGAATTAGTCCACTCGATGAATAAACTTTAACCGAATCACTTAACTTGTTAAACCAAACTTATATTGATGATTGTCGGCCAAGCTTTATATTTTGCCATTTCCACCACCATCAGATCTTTTCGAAACGATTTATTTTAGTTTTTATTTATTTATTAATTTCCACTGCTGTTTGTTGGCTTATGCTTAATTTTTTAAATTGTTTTTTAATCTTTCGCTTTATTCGTTTAATTTTTAAATCCATATTTCTTTACTCTCAATTCTACAAATGAGAATGTATGTTTCTTTCAATCCTTAGCTTTAGATATATCATGTTTTAGCTATGCATTGCACTGCATTTGTATTTACAAATATTCTGGCAAAACTGCGAGTGCCGTTTTCAATAGTTTAGCGCCTGTCTTACTCAATCGTCTTCTACTAATACTAATTAAGTTTGAATATAATTCAGTTACGTATATGCCGGTGTATTAATGTAGACCTGTTACTATCGCAAGGTTGGGTAAGTAAATAGATAGTGGTTGTTGTCGATTTCTACGTATATTTGGTAGGTTGTTAGGTAAGTATAGTTTTTGTATAGTTTTGTGACCAAGGCAAGTCGGTCGGTCAACATTTGGATGGGTTCTTGTTGTTGTTGCATTTGTGTGGTGTCCCTGTCCCAGACAGGGCGCGTTGAGTAAAATAAAACCAAATGAATTTACGTTTTTTGTTTAATTATTTTCGCATTCATTTCGAAATCGCATAAAATTATATAATACACAATTTGTCACAACTAAACTTAAACTAAAATTAACAAAAATACATTTATATATGTAAAGTAGAAAACAAACAAAAAATGCAATTCTTGAATTCGCTAGGCCGAAATGTACAAATAAAGTCAGAACAAACAAGGCAAACGGTTGGTGACACAAAACATCCCCGAAAAGTAAATAAAAGGAGCACGTTTCTGTTTTATAACCAATAATATCACTCGAACCAAATATTAAGCCAAGAAACCAAAACTGCGTTTTTTTTCGTTTTTGGAAGAGTTGAGAGGCAGAGACAATCGTGTGGCCACATGCTAACCGTACTAGAGAGAGAGACACACATACATACATAAGTTGGGTACATATATCTATATATAAGTTGCATATTTGTAGAGATTTGTATATATATATGTTTTGCCTTTAATTGTTTCGGTTTCTGCTAATAAATAGATTTACTTTCAGTTTAATTCAACGTTTTGTTTAATCTTGGGGAAGTTACACATCTACGTATATGGGTTCTTGCCGCTCTCGCTTCTCGCCTGCTTGAGTCTCGACCTTAAGCTAATACGTATTTTTGAATTTCATTTCTCATATATATTTGTAGTCGTCATACACTTAATTGTAGTTAATTTAAAATTTTAGTCACTGGCAAAACGATATTTCTCGATGCATCTTCTTGCATTATTTAGCATTATTCTGTATTGTATTATTATTACGTATTTGAAATCGTGATTATGCTTTGGGGCATGTTGCACACCCTTCGTTACGTTTAATTATTACGCTCTTACAACACGTGTTTATATGGAAATAGTTATGCGTCGCTTAAGAGAATTAATATTAATATGGCATTGACGAAATTATTGTAAGCAAAACGTTCCCAAGCATATTGGCATACAACAAAATACAGCAAACACACAGTGAAACTAACAAAATTGGAAGAGTAGGAGGAAGAACATAAACAGAAATTTCCAATAAATAGCTAGATACAAAAAACTGTACGTTCTAGAGCACTAAAATATGTATTTATGTATATATATATGTGTGTGTGTGTAAGTGTATTCATTCATACGTTAAACATAGTCAAATGTGTTTGTAATCCTACAGCAGTCGCAAATAATTTTACAGTTGAACTCGATTCGTTGACATCGACGTCAATTCACGGGGTTATCTGACTATCAAAAATCGCTCATTTCATCATCGCCTCAATAACTTGCGTTATTTGCAAAACACCTTTTCTTTCTTGCTTTAGCACTACTTAAGCATTTACCGCTATTCTAAATAGTTCAAAGTTACACATTTGAATAAGCACAGAGTGAGGGCACAGCGGTTTAGAGGTAAGCCGGAAGATTCCTACAGCTGGAAGTCAATCAAATATCAAATAGACTGTTCCGCCTTGTTGACTTCTTTTTGAACACTTTTTTCGTTAAGAAAACATGGTCATAGAACATGTTACAGGTTTTTCTTTTTTCCTTTAATAAGCAAGTTTCTTGAAAGATAGAATTTGGACCTAACATTTGTTCCGGCATGATGGCGAGCACTTCGAAGGGATTTGGGAAATTTCGAGCCCCAAGCCCAAAAAATATCCTAATTTTAAGACCTGTTTATGGACTGTTTTGTTAATGTCAGGTCACTATTTAGTCACCTTTTGTCACTGTCAAGTCACTGTTTACTTACTGTCAAATCACTGTCAAGTCACAGTTTAGTCACCTCCACTTTCCCCCAGTTTCCCGCCTCTTTCCGACCATTTGCACTCCTCTCCCCCTGGAACACTCCGCTAAAACAACAGCACAAAAAATGCTGATGTCAGGGTCACGTGACGCTTAAATCAAATATTACTTTTACGAAAACCTTCTGTACCGAAATTAAAGATGTTTTACATCAAAAAGTTTGTCTTGCCAAATTCTAAAGCAGAGTGGACCAGAATCAATTTACGGCCGCGTAAACACCAGAAGAAAGTATTTGTGGAACAACAGAACCACAAGAAAAAGAAAGAGAAGCCCGATTTTGGTATTTATATGTGCTCGTGGCTGTCTGATGCACACGAAATCATTCGCAGGCAACAATAAAACCTTCGCTCGGAGTTTCGAAAAGAACACACTTGAACTTTTTGTTGCACGTGAAGGCTATAAGCACGTCTATCCATTAGCTAAAAACAACAACGAATGCGCGGCGTGCGCAATGGGTTAGAGCACCCCTGTTTTATCTTGTTTTTTCATTTATCCACCTAAATTCCGTTTGAATAAGTGGCGGGCTGACACCTATAAAGCTTATTTCCAACCAAAGACTAGCAAACTATATGGATTATGAATCGGATTTTAGCGAAAATCTGACACAGCGGTCACTAGAAACCTATATGGAAAGACGTTAAGACGCTGTTGAATAAGAGTAAAGACCAGAATCTAGACAGGAACACCAACATTTCCTTACCTTAAGGCCCAGAAATTAATCAAGACTGGCCTTCCACATTTCCCTAAATCCGCTGTGCTTTCACTCAAATGCCCGTGTGTACTGTACCTATGTAAACGTGTAATGTTTTATGGACTTAAGCAACTATTTACTATGTAAAATTTTACGTATTTAAGTTATCAACTTTTCTGGTTGGTTTTTCTCTCGCACTACACACGACAGAAGGAGACGAAAAAAACGCCAAGTGGTGATTGACGGTGGCTGTGGTGGTGTGGTGTGGGTAGTGGTTGGTGGCGGAAGATTGGCTTAGGCAGTTGGGTCAACTTAGGAGTTGACCTTACTGACCGCCTTCAGCAGATCATGATTGCTCTTATCCAAAGCACTCATCATGCTCAAATTGCCACCCAGCCCAGCACCGAGGCCCGGCCCTAGGCCAGCACCCACGCCCACACCCATGCCCAGGCCGAGCTTGAGATCGTTCTGGCCCACAACGGAGTGATGCAAATGGCCCGGATTGTGTGCGATGATCGAGTGGTGATCCTGTTGCTGCTGGTGCTGTTGCTGTTGTTGCTGTTGTTGTTGCTGCTGCTGCTGCTGTTGCTGCTGCTGCACTTGCTTGTTCTGCTGGGCGGATTTCATCGTCTCCTGGGCCTTCATTTTCTCCTGTTCCTCGCGATCGCGTCGTGCCTAAAGAAACGCCCAAGTGGAAGAAAAGACAAAAGAAAGTGCGTTTTAGGGTGTGTCGCTCTTTAAATTAAAAATTCACTCTAGATCAGCTCGTTCGATATGCAAATCGGAAAGCTTAACCCACCTGCTCGTTGATTTCTTTGACCGCACGCAGTTCCTTCTTCAACTTCATGCGGCGGTTCTGGAACCAGATTTTGATCTGTCGCTCGGTCAGGCAAAGCGCGTGCGCTATCTCAATGCGTCGCCGCCGCGTCAAATAGTGATTGAAATGGAACTCTTTCTCCAGCTCCAAAGTCTGAAAGCGTGTATAGGTCTGTCGGCCTCGTCGACGCGGGCAACCGTTGGGGCCTGCAAAACAAGGGAAGAACAAAGAAAGTCAAGTTAGTCATGATGTGGTGCGGTTTCGCTGCTGTTTTTGGCAACTCTTAATGAGCTGCGAAGATGCTCTGAGACAGACGAAAATGGAACTTTGACTCGCATTATGGGCAGCAACACATGTACCCAGTCGCCATGTGATTTGTGTGCTTAATTGCTTCGCATATCAAAGAGGAAGAGAGAGGGCGTTGAGGGGGAATGCACTGCAAAATGTCTGGTTGCAAATTATGAGCAACCAAAAAATAAACAATTGGTTCGAGACCAGACCTGACGTCAGCGGCAGTCGCTGCAGGACACCGGCTTCCCGGGGCCCAACTGCAGAATCCGTTTCGTAAAGGGTGAAGCAAAACACCGACTCTCTCAGTTGGTGGGCAACATTTTCCGACTATTGTTTTTTTTAGCAATTTTCCACGCTACCTGTGCCAATTTTTTGCGCGGTGGTGCGCGTCCGTGTTTATGTTTCGGAAATCAAAAATTCGCTATCTGCAAATTGCAGCCTTAGACTCACTTTTCCCGCTCGCTGTTTTATGGTAGGGCCTTTCGTTTTTTTTTTCTTGTCTGGTTTTTTGTGTTGCTTTTTGGGTAGACAAAAAAATAAAAAGGTTTTCACGTCAACAGCAATTTTTTATGGTTTTACAAGTTGCAACCCAAACAAAACGGAAAAAAGAGGCTCAACTTTTGCGTAATATTATGAAAGGTGCATTTTTGCAGATTTTACGCGACAGTTGTAAATCATAATTTGAGGCAAAATATTTTTAGAACTGAAAGGGCCGTGACATGGGTAGAAACTCAAGAGAAAGGACAATCGGAGCAGTTTTCGGATATAATTTGTGAGTATACTTTGCTTTGGATGGAAGCAATTTAAAATTGGTAAGCCCATTCACCAGCTACTGGTTAGAGAGATCCTGATCCAGCAACTGGTAAATTAAAAGCATTTATCTTATTTCGTATTGACTTTGATGATATATGATGAAAGACAAAGAAAGTGTTTACCCTTTCACAAATCATTTAAGCGATATATAAGATTTTTTTCTTGGAGTCTTAAGATTTTGTTGGGCAAAATCAAGAAGAGTAATTATCTAGCATATTCCTACATTCACCAAAAATTATAAATTATTTTCCTCGATTGGTCGCGTGTGAAATGCAATTTAGATGGCGATTTGATTTCACGGACATCCCTGATTCTTTTGTTACTAATTTTTGAAGATTTACATAGTTTTACGAATTCACAACTGTTAAATCAGCGTAGTAGGTTGAATGTTAAAGCTATTGGAGAACAAAAATGAACTTGGGGCCTACAAAATGTGTGATACCGTGAGATCTGTGTGAAAGTTTTAGGCTTACATTATACATAAAATGTAAACTGTGATGACCAATAGAAATTAAGCTGTGGCCATCAAGGAAAAGTAATTTCCGAATTTGTAGAGTAAACGGGAAACTATTACACAATGATACATTATTTATAAAGAAGAAGAAGCTGTTGTTTTCAGTACAAGTGGGCAAAGATCGCTAATGATTTGGTAGCGATACCTATGAAACAGCTGTACGATCAACTGCCTCCTTTGTGGTGTGTTGTGTTCCAGCTTTTTGAAGTTATGTGCATGTATAACAATACCTCGAGCCAGCTTAATATTGATGGTTTGATTATCATAAAGGTCGTTAAAGCACACACAGTGCAGAAATATTTATTCTGTAAGTGGCGAAGTGGGTAACCCTTTTTCAACAAGTAACGAATTAATCTCCAGACCTTCTTTACGAATTTAAATATTTTATAACTTCTGCCAAGTGAAGACCATTGTTATATTCCAATCAAACATTCCACTTATCTGACCCCTCCACTTCCAACAATTACAATTGTAATCTACAGCCCCCCCGCGCAAAACAAATACCAAACTAATCTAAATTATTTACACGCTACAATGAGCAGCTACAATTCAACCCATAAATCACGACTCCCAGGACACACGCGCCCCTAAAAAAGATTTACGAGCGTCTCACAAATGGCCGCCCACAGGTGCGAGCGAGATGGTTGCTGTGCGCGCGGGCACAGGAGTGATGGAATCCAATATGGCTGCCGCAGAGTGTCTGTATCGGACAGGTAGACACACTCGCACAGTCACTCGGAAACCGGGTGCGTTGTCATGGCAGCCGTGTGACGGGTGAGAGGGTGAGCGCAGATGTATGTAGTTGGTATTGAGTGGTGAGTCGGCGCAGACGAGCAAACCGGAATTTGCTGAGAGTCACTCACACACACACGCACACGTGGGGAGAGTGAGAGTAAAGAGCATGCTTTGAGCCAGTTGGCAATGGCCATGTGCGAGACTTAACTATTGATTTTTCATAGAAGACCGTTTGCACTCAATGCAATTTTCGGCTCACTTCAGTCGAGTCATAAAAATGCGTTTGATCACAAACAATAATGTGCAATAAAAACTTATGGTTGGTGAAAAAGTTAGAATTGGAATCGGTTGATAATAAATATGTTAACTAATCAGAATGTGAGATGATTGTTTTGGTGGTTAGAACTTTTTTAAACCATATTTTTGTTCGAAGATATTAGCTAGATAGCAGCATTATTTATCGATCCAGAATTACAAAAATCAAAATTTCACACAGTTCGTGTGGCGCCACACCTAAAAGTTATTTCTGCTATATAAATATTGGCAGGTACAGAGTCGGGCTGGAACGACTATCATTCTTGTTTCTTTCTTTTGTGAAATGGTTTGCTTTTCTATTAATTTTAGTTCCACTTTAAAAATGCAAGCTTTTAGCCAATCAAACCAAATTGAAACAAAACTGTTTTATTGAAACAAGCATTGACAGTTCTCTGTAAGATATTAGGATAATATAAAATCATTTTTCTCGTCGGAGACAGTTGTAGACGAAGAGCAAATTGGTCTGACTAGTGCATTATTACACTGAGAAAAAAATCAATCTAAAATTAAGATTATAATCTTGAATCAAAGAGAAACGGTGTCAAAATTCGACTAAGACCAGATAATCTTAACCCAGTATTATATGCTCAATTTTCTCAATTTTAATCTTAATCCATCAATCTTGGATAAACATTGTTTATACTCGACTTTAAGATGAAACAATCTCATTTTTAAATATGAAAAGAAAAAAATTATATTAAGCTGTTATTATTTTTATGTTTTGTTTTTTTGTTGTTGTGTTTGATTTAGTAATTAACAATTTGTTGTTTCTGAAAAACTTATATAAATGTTAATTATTAATTCGCTGGTACTGGGACTTGAACTGAGTACCTCGGGGTGATTGACCACACTGCATCGGCACTCAGCCATCTCGGCTGTTCAGCCTCATTGTTGGATCGTCACTAATCGTTGTTTAAGAACTCAGCAAGACAATACCAGCTGAGTTCTTACACTGCAACTGGTCGCGCGAAAAAAATTCCTTCAATAGCAGAGACGGTAAAGAGGAAGTCAAAAGCTTTATTGGAACGAGTAGGTTGTGGTTCGAGTCCCAGTAGAGCCGAGTTGTTTTTTTTTAATTTTTTTTTTTAATTTTTTTTTTAACAAAATAAATTTATTTATATATATCATAAAGGTATTTAACTAAAGCTTTACTTAAAACTGTAGGACGGTTGATACATTTCGAGATGATAAATCTTGTTTTTAAGATTTTGAATCTCATTTCAAGGTTTTTTTATCTTGCTATTACAAAATTAAAAGATTCTCGAAAAAAAATTTTCAATCTAGATTTTAGATTGAATTTTTTTCTCAGTGTATATAAGGGGTACTGTTAATACCGAAAATAAGTTTGCTATTTTTCGCTATTTCTGTTGTTTACAGTAAGTTGAAAAAATATATTTGGCTTTAAAATGGAAATATCAAGAGGTTTTCGTTGGATTATTTTTCACAACTTTCGATGTGGATTATCTTAACAAAAGTGTGTAGATGAACTCAGTTCTCAGTTATATCGCTGGTATAGAGAATTCCATCGTGGTCGTAGTTCGCACAATGACGACTTCCGTTAAGGTTATCCAAAATAGCTTGTTGTACCAGAAAAACGATCGATGCTGTTCCTTCGATGTTATGTGACATATTTTTAGATTGAGGCATACCTATTGCTGAACACTTTGCCGTAAAAAGGGTTGTTCCCTTTGGATTCCGCACAGCTTAGCAATCGCTCATAAAAATGGCTCTTGTGGATTCGTGCAAAGAAATGCTGAAAAAATGCGTTTAGAAGATCGGCAGAAGTGACGAATCATGGACATATGCTTATAAGCTGGGTGTTCCAAATGGAGCCAAATCCCACAAAAGTTGTTCTCGCACGAAATACTGCGAAGCAAATGTTCGCTTGTTTCTTCGGCCGAAGGGGTAATGTGGCCACTGTTTAGTTACAGAAACGTAGGACGGTCAATTCAGACCACAATGCAAGCTCTCACACATCGCGTCAGACAAGCGACATATTGTGGGTCCGCGTAGCAAAACAAAATATTTATGTTCGAAATTTAAAAAATTGCGTATTTTAAACTTAATCTTGAATCCCGTCGCAAATTTGGACAAGAGTCCAGTAATCAAAATAAACAAGCCGTTAGAACGAACCAACTTCATTTAGTTACTTTACTCTAGGCTACTAGTAAGTTAAACTGTTATAAGACTCAAACAATTGAATATTTCCTGCAAAGATTTAAAAAAACTTTATTTCTTTAAAAATGCTATGTATACTAGTGGAAGTAGTATTAGTGCTTTATTTTATTCACACAATTTGGTTTCAAAATGTACAGAGTTGGTGACCTACACTCGGACTCACCGATCGTCGCGAGAGACCGAATCGTTCTGAGGTTGTGACTATGGTAGGGTCAACTTTGCCTTAAAACCGGTAGCTGTTGCGATAACTTTATGCAAGAAAACAATTTGTTTATATATGCGTTGTAGGAATATACTAAAAATCTTCAGCCGTTATACGATTTCATTATCTTATCTTTATGCTTATACTAGAAATTTAAGAAAGAATATTTCAAATTTCTCCGTTTAAATTTCAATGGTTCGTTGCTAACTTAATTCTCTTTGCTTCGAATACACCATTCTAATTTTGCTGTAATATTGGGCAAACTGCAATGAAGAGAAGCTTGTCTTCTTTAGCATTTAAACTGCAGAGGGTGCAGATGGCTTCCGTGTCGATGACATATGGGCTGGACACATCTAGCTTTGAATCGAATAGTACCATGCTATGGCAGTTTTTGTCGTGAAAATAGTATTTTACCCCCAATGAGTAGCTTAGTTGACAGTATAGTATCCTCGTCGAGCTGTTATTGGCTTGCTCAGAGCGAGATTTTTGAACAGTTCCTTCCAATATTATTCGAAGAGATCTCTCCCACGTACTCGGATTAGTCTACTCCAAACTTGCGTTACTTTTTTTTGCACTGGGTTAGACTCAAGAGCGTGGAATTGGCAACAACAGAATCTAAGCGGGCTTAAAGTGCAATAAACAATGAAAAATTTTTATACTGCCATTATATGCCATTTTGAAATGTTAGGGATCTGGTTTCAGTTTCATTTCCTGATAGAAATTTTAAAACAGAACGTCCTACCCTTACCGCCGTTTTTTCCCACAATGCATTGTTTTTTGAGTTTTAATTAATAAACTTCATTTAAAGGCAATTGTTAAATTTTAAATAATTTTCCTTGCCGTTAGGAAGGCGAAGAGGCGTCACTACATTACCATCTCCGCTGTATATGGTATTGTTATCCCCTTACCGTTGAAATCTTGTGCATCAACCGTCACACCGCGATGACGCACGGCCTGGCTAAGCGAAAAATCGTCTCCAGCAACGCACATTTCCTTGAATTTTTATTTGAATCATTACAAATGTAGTGGCTAAGGTAGGACTCTATCTTATTTATTCTAATTCTAAAAAAAACCGCAAAACAGTACAACAACTGGTTGAACTAATTCCTAGTAAGTCATCAACACTTAGCTTGCGTAAATCTGTCTCAAGTTATATGTACTTGTCAGTCTATGCATCTTCAAATAGTTTCCAGAATTAATTTCCTAAAATATAAATCAGTAAGTTACTCCAAAAACTTTCACCTCCACATTTTGTACAGTTTATCTTAACTGATTCATTTCAGTTGCATAGCAAGATTATGTGCATTTGGTTATCGCCTACAACAAGCAATTCATGCGGCAAACGTACAAAACGAGTCTGAACCGGTCCGTTGCACAATTGCATTGAAAATGCATTTTCCAATTTAAAATCAATTAGCGCACCATAAATCGTTACTGCAATTGACTGATGCGGCTGTTGTTAGCCAGAAACTGAACTGGCCTATGATTCACGATCTAATTGGCATTTCAAATGATTTACTAAGTGGGCAATGCCGGCTGGCTAGCAACTTGGGGCCCGTACACCAAAGTAAACAAAACAAACCAAAACACAGAAGCCCTGGGGGCCATACCAGACGCTGTGGCGTTGGCCTAGTCGGGCGAAAGGTGTTACGGGTTGAGGAGATTCGCTGTCAACGAATGTTGTTATGGCCCACGGACAGCGTCTATAACAATGATATTAACAATTAAAAATATTAATAATCATAAACGTAATTGTTCAATAAACAGCGGCGCGTATAAATAAGCAGGAAACATACGAAAAAAGCAGACCGAAACTTATGATGACATAAAAATCATAAAAACAATTCAGAGCGTAGACAAACACACACAGAGCGGGGGCTGGGGGAGCGGGAGGAGAGCCTTATAAAAAGCGCTATAGTTTATATGGCAAGTGCCAGTGTTAAAGTGTGTGTGTGAATCTGTATCTGTGTGTGCATTTGAAAGTGGTTCCGTGGGGACGTTGACGGCTTCGCTTGTTTATCAAGCGACACAAAATTGTACAATAAACAAACATTTTGTATATGTGTTTTGTTTCTATTTTCTGGCGGGTTTTCTGACTCTTGCTCTCTCAAGTTTTGGTAAATAATAAACAAATTTACATACTGCTTGACAATAGCCAAGAAATGTTGAGTCGCTGAAACATTGTGGCCATTGTGATGGTTGTTTGGTAATTAATTTCAATCGTTTGCATATAAACTTTCTTGAGTTTGAAAAGTTTTTTGTTTGCTACTGCACTTTTTTTGTGCTGACTTTTGGCGCGCAAAAAAAAAAAACAACCAAATTTGTTTGTGTATTTATTTTGGTCAAGATTTTGGTAGAAACCGCCTGTTGTTTTAGAAGAGAACACAGAAATTCTGAATAAATATTTTTACAAAACCGAGGGAAAGCGAGAGTTTTTGTTTAAACATGAAGTTTCTTAACTCAAGTTGAAGCCAATGAAAATGAAGAACCAATTACTGTTAAATTCTCTACTGTTTAGCATCATCAGCACGATATTCCCAAAGATTATTCATTAATGCCTGTGTTTTCTACAGAGGGAAAGAAACTGTTCAGAAAATAAGACGAACTTAAAATAGGAACACGATATTGTCCAAGTGATTGATAAAAAATGTTCCAAATCTTCTTGAAATGGGTAAAGTTGTACTTGTACAAAACCTGTTTTCGGCAGAAAGGGAGAGATAGAGTTTGCTCTCTTTTTGTCAGCTCCACCGTTACAAAAAAAGAACAAGTAGCCCTCTATATGTGAAGCTAATAAAGTGTACAATAGCTCAATGTGCTAACGCGCTTTTCAATACGTTTTTCGTTAAGTGCAGAAGGGTACCGCGTTCAATTCAGGGCAATGTCTCTGATCCTATGGACTTTGAAAGGAGGAGCAGAGCTTGTAAAATAAAAGTTGATTGAGAAAATTGCACTACAAATGAGAAAATCCCGTTATGCACTGGTTTGGGTAACGTATGTGCTCATCTTGAGTACAGTTTTTTTTAGTTTTTTCTCTCTGTTCCACACCATACTTATGGCAGTAAAAACAAAATTAGTTGTCAAACAGCAACCAGTAAATAAAAAAAATTCGTTCGTTTGGAGGCCCGGCCTAAGTCGGGCAAAAAATTTCAGCACTTTCGCTGAAAGCCCTTGAAACTTTAAAGAATTTAATTTTTTTAACTTGAGCACTCGGACTTTACTCCTCTTAAAGCTTAAAGTGTGGTTGGAGACAAAAAACCAAATATAGAAATTAAAGAAATGTGTGCTCAGGCCTTACCAAAACTTTACAAATATTTTGACAGTACAACTCTAAATATAAATATTTTCCTGTCTCAAAGAAGCTGATTTTTGGTTGAATGAAATCTTTTTAGAGTGGAGCTATTTACGGACATTGGACTGAGGGACTACAACTAAAACAAAATGTTTTCTTTTGTTAAGAATATTTGTCTCTGCAAAATCAGCCGCTTTAGTCGTTTGCCCAAGGAGCTGCTAAGTTGTGTGTGTGAACATAGTACTAAGAAGTGCTTACTGAGTACCGAGTAATGTCTACCGAGTACTGAGTATCGAAATCAGAAAATAGAATACTCGGTATGGAGTATCGAGCAGAGGTCGCAAAAATCGTTTGCCTGGGTCAGAAACGACCGATTTCGCGCGACCCCATTAAATAAAGGTACCGAAACAACTTTTAATTAACGCCTTCTGCCTCTTTTAGGTTGTGAGACGAAAGAAACACATTTCTTTGTTAATTTTCCTCTTAGGTCTTTCTCGGAACTTTTGGCAACATTTTCACATTCTAAAGGTCTTCTATTTATGTATGCATCGAAATTTATGCATAATTTACAGCCGTCCGCTTCTAGCATTCACACCGAAACACAGAAAGAGCGCTGCTTCACCTTATTAATTCCACCATGAGCTCGGCTAACAATATGAATGTATGCAACAAACTATATGCGCTCTCTCGTTCTCTCTAACACCGACTCGCTCTCTGTTGAGTCTTCAATCTGTGTGTGTGCTTAACCACAGCCACTGAACAGTGAGCGAAATTGCTGCACATATTCGGTTGAGTGAAGCCCAGAAGAGATTTGTTTTCTGTTATCAGTCAGTGACGTGAGCAGAGCAAACTGAACATTGGGTTGAGAGTTATTAACGAGCTATGGTATCTTGTATTGCGCATCGAGAACTAATTATCGAGTACTGAGTATCGAGAGCTGAGTATCGAGTGCTAAGAATCGAGTACTGAATATTGAATTTTGAGTATCGAGTATGCAGTAACACACACGCACAAGTAAATGTAAGCCGGAGTATTGTTTTTACTGCATTTTTAAATTAGATTTATCTTCGTAAAGAGCATTGGTGGTACCAGGCGCCCCCCAACACACGCACTCTTATTTATTAATATTTAATTTATATAATTTAAAAATTGATTTAAGCGAAATGTTATCTTCAAAAGCGATGTAAGAACACCGATAATCATTTTAAAGCAGCGATGGGCACATATGGCCCAATGAGCCCACGAAGTACGGCCCGTTATTGTGTTCAAAGCAAAATTTAACGCATTTAGATATATTTCGACCCCAACCGCTGTTTCAAAAATTGGAATATTTTTTACGATGCGACATGTCGCTGAGAATGGCGAATCCAGTTTATTAACAATATCTGGAGACTTTTCGTTTTCCCATTTCCCCAATTTCTTGTAACTTTAACTTGATCTATTTAAATGTTTTCTTGACAACATGAAAACAGGGCTCATTTAATTGGATCACTATCAGAATTCGGCACAAAATAATGGGACCCATATTAACAAATACAACGCCGGTTCCGACGTACGGTAAAGTTTAAAAAACATTTTCATGACCACTTACTCCACACGGTGGACGACAATAGCTGGGGTGAAGCTGACGACTGCGTCAGAGCTAAACACTTTTTTATTAGTCGTAACCCTCCACCACTACGCCACTGCCGCCACTTTAATAGTTCGCATTATGATATAATTTTCACCCCATGACCTCTCCGTGTGTACATTTATGTATATTTATCTTCTTTGCACCAAAAAAATTTCACTTGAATCGGTATTTTGTGCTTGTTTGGTATGTTTTATGCTGATTTGTTTATAATTGGTTAGAGTTTTCGAAACGGACTTCCCGGATGGCACGCTGAAAGATATATAAACAATCGGCAGACATTTAACATGCCCGAAAACGAAACATGGCTGCGTACACAAAATGAGAAATGAGAATGGAAGAAATTAGATGTAGATGCCTCAACAATTTCGCTTCCCGTTAAGCTGGGAGTCGATCTTTTTAGCATTTAGCGCAAATTGCAATGTTCTCTTTGGTAAAATGACTTCCCTGGGGGCCAGTCGTATCCATGGATATGCAAATGCCTGGCTGAAGCAGGACCAGGACTAATTAAACTTTGAAAGAAAAGCCGCTTAAAGGCTGACAAGGCACCCGGGCAACATCTGGCGCCTTTGTGTGGCTTTTAGCCGAATTGTGGGCGGATGAGGGTGGGTGGGGCAGGTAAGCGACGCCATTAACTTGTGCTCAACTCGAGGGTGGCAACGCAGGCAGCCATTGCAAATAATTTATGTTTATTAAATTTATTTAAATTTAATCAGACGCGCGGCATTTTGTGCACAGAGCAAGAGATACAGGCAGCAGCAGGATGCTCTGGGCGAGGGGTTGGCAGGAACACAACCTGGCAGCGACAGGCGAAACGAAGCGTTGTTTGTGAGGAAGGGGAGGGGGAGGGGGTGGTTGCTGTGCAATTTATGTGCAACGCGTTGCCAATGTTGTAGTTGTTGTTGTGGTTGCTGTCACGCCCCCACCCATCTTTTGGCAGCAGCATAAATTGCTAATTGTGTGCTTAATCTTGGAAAATATATGGCAAGCTGTCGTTGGCGTTGTCTGTTCCTTCCCTAAGTGGATAACGCCGCCAAGGAAATATCCAGCAAATGTTGCAAAATTATTTTGAAATATAAATACATTCCCCCACGCCTCCTTCTCCACCTCTTCGGGGATTAATATGATCTCATTATATATTTGACGCCATTATTGGAATTGCTTGCTGTTGCTCTAACCAGAGCTCTTAGATTACCAAATCCCGAGCACAAAAAAACATTTCATTTACTTGAAGTTTGTCAATAGCTTGAAAGGGCCTGTATTCATTGAATTAATTAGAACTTAAAACTGTGCTAACGCTGAAATACTTAAAAGTAATAACGCACAAAAGTAATGATGCAGCTCGATTCCTAGAACCACAAATAGGAGGGAAACCGTTGAGTTTGATCAAATCTTTTTTTTTGGCTTGCACAGTGTAATCAATCAAATTGAAAAAATTTAATATTATTACTTTATTACAAGATACCGGGCCATTTGGGGCAATCAAACGAACATATTCAACAATTAAACAGGTCGACTGATACAGGAGATGTTGTTCAGATCGTTAATGAGCTAAGAGTATGTCCAGACTAGAATCAACTTAAGATAAACAACATGAAGCACTTAAATAATTCAAATAAGGAGATTTTTTTCTCTTGAACTGCCTCCGGCTGTTTTTCAGACCAAATTCGGCAGTTCTGCTTGTGGACGGACCATTTGATCCAAAAATAAGCTTCGTCGCTGAAGACTAAACTCATTTATTAAAGCGCACGAATTTTGATAATAAAATGCACTGATTTGCATGGGTTGTTGGTTTGTTAGTTAATTCATGGTGAATTGGCAAACCTTACTGAGCGTTACCATATGTTACGAATCACGTGTGAGGTGTCACTGAAGCCCCAAATAGCATTAAATCGAAGAGTAAAAATTTTGAGTTTCCAGAGCGAAGTAAAGCGAATTAAAGGGGGATTCTTCATGTGCAAAATCGGTTTTTTCGATTCTTTTCTGCATTTTTTTTATAGCTTGGAGGATAAGACCAGAATGATTTCTATTCTGTACTTTACATTCAGTTACTTATCTTCACTCCCTCTCCTCTAAAACACAGAACAAGTACTCGATCTACTTAGATTCAAATAGGTCAAAGTATGATCCACTCAAAGTAACACTTCAAATTCCGTTCTTTTGATGAGAACGATAAGAAATACTAAACACCAGAAGTAACTATACACAGGCAAGTGCTGTAAATGGTTCGTAGCGTACTATTCTAAACTCAATTACGGTAAATGGCTTGTATCTTTCTGGTAAGGTGTGCGTCGTTTCGAACAGGCCGCAAAAGACACGTTCACGTACGAGCGAAAAGTTTGAGTCAGGGACGCGAGCCTTATCATAAAAATATTATTAAATTTCGATTTAGCATTGCATCTGCCTGTCTCCTGTGCTTAGCTGCAAGCGAAAATTGTGGTCCTGATGCTATTTTCTTCTTTACCAATTTAACCCATTTTACGCCGCTGTTCGACTAGTCGAACAGCAAAGTTGCCTTCTTTTAAAAAATTTTCTGTAGGATCTAGTAAAACCAATAGCTTATGTTATTACATTATACTATAGTAAATTTCATTGGCTTTCAGATAAAAATTATTGCGGACAACCCCCACCTTGCAGGTGGGGTCCAGGTGGTGATTGAAAAAAAATCTTACAAAAAGACGAATTTTCAAAAAAATAAACAAAAATTAAAACACTTAACCATAAATATTTTATACCGAAAGTCATGTAAAATTTTAAGAAAAGGTCGAAAATAGTCCGTAGTAATAAAACCCGTGGAAAAAGTACTACTAGGAGACTGTAATACACCTGTGAATGTGACTTTTCGAGTACTTGAACCGTCTCACCTGCCGAAACTATCATAGGTAGAGTTTTTTTTGATTTCGGATTCGTGTTTACTGGGTCCTAATTACCCAAGAAAAGTTGCTTTCACCTCTAAATAAAAAACCAGGGCTGCAAACCCCTCTGAAATCGGTGGAGGTTCACTCCGGGGTTCGAACCAGCGAAATTTTTTGGGTTCGGGTTCAAGGAGCGGGTTTAGAAGGTCGGTGAACCAAGGTTCAGGTTCGAACCGGGGTTCAGAAATAATTTTGAACTTGCTGGCTTAAAAAACAGGAATTTAAATTGTAACAACATAAGCCAACTTTAGATATTTTTAAATTATATTTGAACTATGTTTAAATTAATTATGGATGAATCAAATTTAACTGATTGAAGAAAAACTTGCCTAATACTTGTGTTGTAGGAACAGCAAATGCAACATATGTGCCTTTTATAGTTGTTTACAATGATAGTTTATCGAAACCTTTAACACATTAGAATCTAAAGGCAATCTTGGAATTCCTCCAAATGAAGCAAAGAAGTCGTTCATTATTATATATTTGTCACTAATTCTTTATATTCTGATCTTTAGCTGAGGGTTCCATTTCAGGTTCATAAGAATATGAACTTGGAGAATAATAAGTGATGCTTTTATTAATGAGTTTCTTTTGAGGTTTACACAATTCGGCAATTTGTCTCATTGCAAGCTATTTTTGTTTCAAAGTCAAAAAATTCAGTTTTTTGGATCCAAAAAAAGTTGTAATTGGGATTGAATGAAAAAGTAAGAGCGTTTTTCTAAGAACTTTCTAAATATTTACGAACATTCAAGTCTTAAAGCATGAATTCATAAGCCAGCCCGAAAAAAGTAATATGAATTTTTTTCTGAACCGAACCACTTTTAACTTTTTTTTGTTCCGGTTCGGGTTCAGGTTCGGCCCCGAAATTTTTTTTTTTGCTCCGGTTCAGTTCCGGACCGGTTTGCTGCCCTGTAAAAAACTTCGTGCAGCGCGGCGTAAAATGGGTTAATTCTCCGTCATAGTAAAATTATAAAAAACAATTTGTATGCTCTGGTGTATTGTCTTCATCTATGGTTTTTTATCGCGGTTCTTTCTTTCGGTCGGATCGCTTCGAAGCATTTTAGTTCGAAGATATGTAAATATGTCGAATACGCAAGGTGAATATTTTTCATGAAACAAATTTAGATGCAATCAGAACCACCCAAAAAAAATGTTTTCATCTAAAACCCGATGTCAATTTATTACTATGTCTTTCAGTAATATTAAATGTCGTTTAAAATGTGTCATAACATTTGTTCCGTTTATACTAGAGCTCCTATATTAAAATATAGCTTGAACCTAAACAAGACTAAAAATTCTTTATACAAAATTTTGAATAAACATAATATAAAAAAAATACTCGATAATTTGTCTTTTAACACGTAGTGTTATCGTGCACCATCTGAGATATCAACATGACTGTAATCATCGAAAAATTTGACTGCTGAAATATTCCTTAAAGAGCGACACAAACGGCGACACCCAAAATATGGGTGTGTGTGCATATAGCCATGGTAACAGTAACTATTATTATTTTTGCACACAAGAGTGCGAAAAAGGGAGAGCAATAGCAACAACGAGAGCGAATGAAACAGCGCATAACGGCAACGGCAGCCATTAGAGCCATTCACCCTTACTGTCTTTATGGCATTTTTAATCTCGTGGGTGGTTGGCTGCCCCCCCCCTCTCTGGCCCCGCACTGTTCGGCAATGAGCCACAGACGTTGGAAAGACGAAGGAGACGCTATTTTTTGCACGCAGTGCAAACACGAGGGTGTGATAAGACAAAATACCCGCCATAAATGTGAAAAATATATGGCCAAAAGTTAAAAGGGAAAACGGAAGAGCCCGAGCAAAGAGCGAAGGAGCGAGAAGGAAGCAAGCAAAATCTGTAGCTCCCTGCGCCCTCCCCACCTTGAGCAGTTTCAATAAATTTGTGGGCCCATCCGGGAGGGCTGGTGGGGTGTGGGTGTGGGTAAGTAATTTTGGGCAGACCAGGCAAAACTGGGAAAGACTACAGACAGATGGAACATTTGTAACGATGGCCTATAAATGGCATTAGGCGTCTAGAATTGGTAATCCGCAAGATTTTTGCAAGCGACGTCTGGGATGTGCTTGACAGCTGCTGCTGCGGCTGCTTCTGCCTCTGCTGCTGCGAGATTGTAGCTTCCGGGCCACGTGTCGCCAACTGACCGCAACTTGAACACCCTTGAGTGCTTGTGTGTGTGTGTGTGAGTGTCTGTCCCTGCGCCTCAATTTAATTGCAAATGAAAGGCGTTTAATGCGCAAGCCTTGCGATTCAAATCGTCGCGAATCGATGCGACAATCAACGGCCTTTCAATAACGACAATGAAGTGGCGCCAGTGTGTTTGTTTGTATGTGTGAGTGTGGTTGAGCGGGGTATAGGGTTGACCTGGCCATCTTTGCTCGAGTTCATCAACATTTTTCGGTTTCTTTGTCTGTTGGCCCGCCAAAGCTGATAACATAAGACAAAAGCAAGCAAGAAAAGTTGACTTTTCTTTATTGAACCCAAAGAAAGGGCTTGTCAGATTTCTAAGTACGAAGAGCATGGAATTTAAAAATTAAAATTGTTTTTATATTAATTAAACAAATGCGAAAATGATTGAAATAGTCTTGTTGAACTTCAGGACTTGAAACGGCTTCATTCGAGTATAAAATACTTGGTTCTTTTCGCAAACTTCGCTTTACCCTTTCCCACATCAGCTGGACATAAGAAAGGTTCAGCCCGGCGTCTGGAATTGGCCCCGTTTTGCCCTTTTGGACGCCTCATTGGCTTTGCACATTTGGCTTAAGGCGAAAAAAAACTGAATTGAAATTGATTGCCTTCATTGGCGTCGGCGTTTCCAAGTTCATTTGTGCGTTCTCTGAACCTTGGCAACATTATATCGGCTCTTATTGAAAATACATATAAATTGCGCCAACTGTTTTCAAGTGAGAAACTGAACGCAGTGGTTCTTTTTTTTCCTTTTTGGGTTTCTTTTTCCCCCCAAAAAATAAAAATCATTCATGGCCCACTGCACACGATAGGTCTGGGTCTGGGTCGGAGACTCAGTATTCCTATTTGGTAAAAACAAACACGAATTCCGAACTTGAGCAGATGTCGGCCATAACTTAGATTGCGTGGGCCGACTGAAACGATGACGTATTAAAATGCCATTCCAGGAATGGGCTCCCCCCTCATCCAACAAAAAAAACGTGACATTTAAATTCGTATAAAAAGCATCGATCGATCGACAAAAAGCATTTGCTGCGGGTTCTATATTTACCTAGGCGTGCACATAACTCATGCTTATCCCCGTCCCGGATGGAAATTTCAATATGCGCGGGTCGACGTCGCTCCGCGGGGCACTGGGGCTGGAGTGGGGCGCTCTGCTCGGTTTAAGGTGTGGTCCTGTGTGCTCCTCTGAGTCGCTTATACACTGGCTGATTGGACCTCAGACCACAAACGTAGCGTTAGGTTTTAGTTTCTTATTTCTCCCATTTTCTTACTAGTTGATTAATGGCTCGCACACACACACACACACACACAGTTGAGGGTCTTTTGTTAATGCTTACATAAAAGTAATTTAAGAAATGGTGGCTGCTGTTCGCCTCATTCTTGATCCTAGGCCATCTTTTGTCATGGACAAGTTTCAACGGCCAAGTTTTCTTTTCAAAATTATGAAAGAAGAAAAACGGGAACGTTGAAAACTGGAAATTACTTGAATGGCTTCATTAGAGGTGTGGGGTTAGTTATTGTGCATATATTGCACCCAAAGGGTACTTACAATTGAGGGTAACAAGAATTACGAGTTTCACCACGGAAGAATGAGGTACACAATGCATGAACTAGTTTCGCCTTTTGTACTTTATAATTGAAATGACATTTTTTTTTAAGCATATAAAAAGCGTTTTCCATTCGAAGATTTAAGAAGGAAAACGCAGCTTCCCAGGCACAGGACGCTCCTACCCAAATTTGAAAATTTTTGAGTGCTAGATATCGCTGTATGCCCTCTAGAGAAAAAACTAAGAACATTGGACTCAAAACGTAACCAAAAACACCGCATGAACTGTTGTTCTCACTTGAGATCGCAAAAACTTAAATTCAGTTGGCATTGTTCTATTTTTGATAACTTGACTTAAGTTTATATTGTTGAGTGTTCAACAACATTTTAAACTGACCTGGGGGAAAAATTTGATTGATTTTGGAAAAGGTTGAGCGGATTCCTCACATTTGAGTGGCATAGGGAACGGGGACATACCTCTTTGGATTGGAATTGAAGGGTGGCAAGGCTTCTCCACCAATATATTCCATAGGAATCAGAACATCGTTTCAGCGACCCACTCCACCTTACTCGTTTCAATTAAGTTTTTCAGAAAACACACAGAAAAATTTGTTCGGATTGGACTGAAAATTGAAGCCGGTACCTTATGCACTTAACGATTTGATTCCTGCAGGGCTCTAGTAATGAGTATTGAATTTCCAATACTGAGTATCAAAAACAAAGTACTTAGTATCGAGTTCTAAGCATCGAGAATTGTGTACATGTACTGAGTATCAAGTACTGAGTACCGAGTGTAGAGTACTGACTATTGAGAATGGAAAATTGAGTGTCGAGAGTTGAATATCACGAATCGAGACTCACCCACACACACACACACCAGAGAACGGCTTTGTTCGATTGCACAGCCCGAAAAAACTAGCTGTGCGCTCAGCAGATCAAACTTGTATGCGCAGTGTTCGCTGCTAATTAATATTCAATCAAACCTTATTGTCGCTTTCATTATAATGATGCTCGTTTTTATTTTATTCGCCTCAACCACTAGTTAGTTGAATAAAACGGAATTCACCTCGCATAAGCTTTTTTATGCTGAAAAAGCAAAAAGAAGAGAGAGAGAGCTTGCAGGGCCAGTATGAAGCTGAGTTTATTCAACGCTGAGTTTTGTTGTGTAATAAAAAGTGAGTAGGAATTTTTGTGAATTTGTGATCGACCCTTCTAATCGAAAAAATATATTGGCTTTTAAGTACCTTTTTTTATGAATCTCAAGTTGCCGTTTACTTATAATAATAATAATAAATCCTAATACGAAGATTTTAAGATGAAAACTTTACATAAAAAACTCAATCGCTTAATAAATTTATTCCCCATTCACTTAAAAAAATCTCAAGCAAATCTTTAACTACACGAGTATTACCACATCAATTACCCAATAACTCTAATGATTATGGCAGCAACAACAAAAGTGAGACACATCATAAAATTGTTATCTCACCGATTAATGGCTGAGGGAAAAACAGCACTAAAACAATTGCCGAGTGCATTAACCGAGGTGTATAATTCTGTAATTAAATTAATATTAACGACTATTTGCTACTTTAAAAAGAAAAAGCCAACAGTCATGAGAGAGTCAAAATGGTAGACGTCACGCAGAGTGCGGAATGCGGAAAATGGCAATGCAGCGAAGCACGCGAGGAGTGAAAAATGGCTTAGTACAAACAAACAAAACAACAATTACAAACGGGTTCAAACACAAAAGTTAGGTTTAGCGTAAATGAAAATTTAAATTAATGAAAAGGGGCAAAAAGTTTTCCAGTGACATGTCCGGAAAGTGGAATAAACTCTGTACGAATGAGATTTGTACTCGGGAGCGTGTGCGCTTTTAATTTGATTTCGTCTGCAAATTTACATGTCTGTCAGGACAAAGAGTCACCCCCCGCTGTCTGGCTGCCATTTTGTCCTTGTCTATGTAATTCAAACCCTTTCGCCAATTTGCGCCACTTGGGCATTAAAACCGCAGATTAACAGCCGCACGGGGTAGTTAAAAACTCCCGACCCTTCCGCACTCGCAAACGTGTCATTTCGAATTTTCCGCAGGCAGAATGAATCCAAAAGAAAAAAAAACAAAAACAACGGCACAAAACGTGCCGATAACGCGGTGTCGCACATTTCCCCCACTTACACCCCCCACTCCACAGCACCCTCCCACACGACCATGAGCCAAAGAGACAGAGAGAAGGCGAACCAAATGTAAATACAGCAAAACACCGAATAAAAAAAATATACAACAACACAGAAAATCGGAAATTAAACAAAAACCGAAACGAAATGGAATTCGCTTATCGCGCCTCATAAATTAACCCTTGCAGCGGTCGGATGAGCCTGCAGAGCAGGCCAAGCCCACATCTGAATCCGAGCGGGATGGAGATAGATAGAAAGACAGGCGTTAAGTGGTTGTTGGGGTCGGCGAGGTTGCAGCCTTTAGAAGCGTTTATCTGCCCAGATCCCCGGCCCAAGAAGATGCAGACCCGGAGACACGACGGAGCTCTCTGTCAATGACATTGGCATCCGTTGCCGCTGACAGATCATGATCGAAATTGAAACAAACGCCATGTGTGTGCGTGTGTGTGTACGTACAATACAATTGATTTCGACGCCATTGACAGTGACAGCAATTGAGAATACTGAGACTGAACATAAGACTACGAATGGACTATGACTGACACTGATTGTATTCATTTATAATTGAATTGCCCAGCGAGCTTATCTTGAATTATGATTATGGCATGTGAAATTAATCAAAATAATGAATTTTATTGTCGAGCTCTGTAGACGAGGGGAATGCAAAAAAGTGAAACATAAATAAGATTCTGCCTACGCGACTCAGTGACCTACGACGATAACCCAACTCTTGATGGCAAAGTTATTTTGGAGCTTTGAGTTTTAGCCGATGAGAATCTCTTCTGGAAAATGTATGTCAGTTGGATTCGCAACATGAAATTAATATTTTTGCACAATGCATGGGAGGATTCTCACACTTTTTCAAATTAGGGTGCAGTTCAACAACAAATATAGTGAATTTATTTCAGAATTCTTATTGTCATTATTTCTGATATTAAACTTAATTTCAATACTTAAATCTTTATTTTTCGTTGCATGAAGCCAAATACAGTCACAATTTAGACAATCATACGAAAGCTACATCAACAAGCCGCTGTTGTTGTCCACGCCGAAGCCGCTGATGTTGCTTTTTGGCTGAGGTAGAAAGTGTAAAAGCGGTTCAATGTTAAAAAAATATTATAATATATTATGAGAGGATAGTTCGACCTCCTACTGCAGTCTGTGCTGAATATACAAGAAGCTAGTCTTGAAGACCAAGAAACATAGATTCAAAAAGATGATGATTTATACTATGTTCTCTTGGACAATTTTAATAGTAATTTTTAGCATATTTAAAAATTGTTTATTGCTTTCTATTGCTTTCGTGAACTTCTATTCTTCGCAGTAAAAGTCATCCAAAATTAGTCAAAAACCAATCGATTATACTAAAGTCTCTAGATATTTTCAATATTTCCCCGTTTGTTTCGTTGGAAAACCTACTTAATTTTGTGAAACGAACCTAATTTTTCGAAAAAAGTGGTCCGGTTCGGGTTTAGGTTCCAGTAATCAAAAATATCAGGGTTCGGTTCCGAATTGTAGATATTTCTCAAAATTTCAGTATTAAAAATCAAAATATTGAATAACGATATTAGATATATCGTGTCCAAGAATATACCAATATATCGCTATACCGGTATTTTCCAAAGCATACAAAAAATTAAAAGTTTTTCAGGATCGTCTTTACCATAAATGCTGCTAATGAACATTTCTTGTAACAGTTATATCTTATCTTTTCAACAGGATAACGTAAATATTTAAATGATTTAGTTTTCTAAAACTACTCTGTACACAATTTTAAAGTGCATAAAAAGTGAGATTTTCTTTTTCTCTAAACCTTAAAAGCTGGTACTCAAATGAGATCAAAATTAATTTAGAGACAATACTTTGTACAAGTAAGGCCGCAGTTCAAAATTGTTTTGATTTCAAAGCTGTTCAAAAGTGTTTCATTTCATGAGAAGTATATCTAGTCACTTTATTCTATCTGTTGCTCTTTACACTTAGTGGTTTGACTTAGAATTTAAGAATCAGTCTGCTGTGGTTGTCTATAAATACTAGTTTGCTTGCGGAAGCTTTACGTTCTAATGGTACTGAACTGTCTGGAGCAATTAAGTAAATGCAATGCAATTAAAGACAGCATGAACAATTTATCCGCATTAGCTGTCCAATAAACTATTGGGTTCATGTCAATAACGTAAATATATTTCAAAATTGAATCCTCATATTGCAGCGTATTGCGATTTTAAGATGTATTACCAGATGCTTTAACAGGTTTGCCAAATAATTTGCACTTATTACCATAGTAATTTTCTCTGATATATCGTTTATAAAAATATCGATAATCGCCTATATCGGCATACATAATTTCATATCAGAATAACCCTTATCGTCCAACAAAAAAATCGATATATCGATCTAATTTAAACAACCCTAGTTCCGAATCATCTATTTTTGCATAAAAAAAATTAATATTTATAATATGATATTTTTATTCCATCCGCAATGAGTGCAGATATTAAGAAAAACTCTCAACAATTCAATTTACCTTGTAACTAAACAAAGAACAATTGATCATATCACACTGAACAACTATATGAGCAAGAAGAACTGAACAACTCTTACTGAACTCCTCAAAATGAACGAAAATTAACAATTGTCAGTAATGTGAATTATTCAATTCGTTCACCCGCTTACCAATAACCCAACACTAGTGTGTTGGTGACCAAGAGAGCTAAGTTACTTGCAAACATGTTCAATTCAAGCTGGCTCTCGCCGGCTCGATGCGTTTGCCGGTATGACGCTGAGTTTATTCAGCGCTGAGTTGTATTGACTAATTTGACTAGATGTTCATGTAAACAATTGTAATTTGAGTTCAATTTGAATAATTCTATGTTATTTTATACGTAAGTGACAAGCTAATTTGTGGTCCGGTTGTAATTTTGCTCTCGAAATTTGCCGAGTTCCGCTCAACCGCTCTACGCGTTTGTCGGTATGATGCAGAGTTTATTCAACAGTTTTGTTTGATTAAATGTGAGTAGGAATTTTATGCATGAATCTAGAAAAAAAGTGATTTTTGCAGTTCTCTATTTACCCACAAAAAATACTTTTCAGAGAAAACGATCCTGCGGTACGAACCGTATTGGATCCCAAAAGCATGGAACCTAAGGACTTTTTTACGCGCTTATCCAGCGCTTTTTCGGTGGCTTTCAGATATGTTTGTTAATATTTTAACCAGCCAATTGTCAAAAGGTCAAGGTCATGTCCTCCGACAAATTTTCTTATATACGAATAGCAATTATTCATTCAGGCCTGTTCCCGTTTCCGAATTCGACTGATTAAAATTGGTAAGAGTTGTGATTTCTAAAAAACGGCTTAAGCAAAACTTTTCGACATCAAGATGGTCGAATGAAGGTAAGTGGAATTTTGAACTTAAAAACCGAAGAACCCATTCGGGTTTCAAAAGAGAGTACATTTAACAATTCCGATTCCGCATGGTTCAATCGAAATCGAAAACTGAAACATTTCTGTTAAGCGATTAAGAAAATATAAAGTTATAAAACTTTACATGTGTATGACCAACTAGCTTCACTTGTGGTGTGATGTGTTCCTCCTTTTTGGAGTTATGCGCAAGCATAACGAGACCTTGCCAGCTTAATATTGATGTTTTGATAAAACTTTATTTAAAAATATATTTTAGCATATTCCGATAGGGCGTTGTTAAGAGGTATGATTTATTTGTGATTTTCTTTGTTCTTTAAGTGCTGAATTTGAGGTGATTAGTTCATGGTCCATTTCAAAGCTTCAGAAAACCCAATTTTATTGCCAACAAATACTCTTCCGTCAATTTGTGCAACTCCCAATGATCGTTATGATCTCATTTACATGAAAAAATTACCCCCCAGCATTCCAAGCGAAAGGGCAACGTCAAACTGGGCAAGTTAATTACTTGTCAAACAGCGGCTGTTAATGCTGTAAATTGCGCGAATGACTCCGCCAACGCCAGTGATTTATTTACAAAACAAACAAAGGAGAATAGAAGGGGGAGTTGGCTCACAAGCCACTCGAATATCAAACGATCTGTGACGCTCAAAGCCAGGCCAAAGCACGTACCTCTGCGGCTGGGGAGCTAAGACTTCCGAACGTCAGAGTTGGCTCCGATTTCAGTCCAGGCCCAGACGCACAGTCTCCCAGATTTGTTTGTACACCATTCGAAGGCTATTAAGCGGTTTGCAATTTCATGCCACAGTCGCAGCGGTGACTAATATGCTTGGCTTATCGAGGCTTCAAATCTTTTGTCAAATGTAATTATTAATTAGTTGAGCTTTAATTATTTATGTATAAGGGCGATGTCATTGAACCAATTAAGGCGAATTGCCATATGGCCACTGTGTTGTGGTTCTCTTTAACAATCGAGCTGAGCGCAGCATAATCAACACCATTATCACATCAGACCCATAAAACCACGATCGGTTTGTTGCCTGTGCGTTGCGGTAGTCACCAGCAGCATCGTTATGCGCTACGCAAGACCATGCGTAAAATCGTAAATAGTTCATAAAATGATCGTAAACAGAATTTAACGACCAAAAGCATAACAACGGGCGCAACGGTGATGGTCTCGATTTGATCAATTGAGTGAAACTAGCCCACCTTTCAGTTTGTTCTAAAAAGATATTTCTTTCCATTTCTACGCAAGCAAAGCAAAAAATATCAAGAAGGTCCTATTACGCCAAAACATGTTAGTGCAAAAGAATCAGCAAAGACAGTAGATGATATTATGAAACACCCCTGCTTGACAACACTTGTTATGCAAGGCAGATCGTTTCACTTGCTTAGTTGCATTTTGAGTTGATTAAATTTTGCGCTCAACTTTCACACTCGGCAGATGTTTTTACCTGGTCAAGCGAAAAAAGCAATATTTGCCGGAAAATGACTTCAATAAGCAAAACGATTGCACAATGCATCAGGGTTAACAAAAGGCATAGCCCAAAGGATTTATGGCAGGGAGAAAGTCACAACTGCCAGCAAGCAACAGCAGGAGCGCGACATGTGACGAATGTCCAGTCTCTGGAAAGAAGGGTGAAAGTCGGCACTCAGCAGGTAACTGCCGTCCAACAATGTTCAAGGACATTTTGGCATTAAAAAAAATATTATGAAAAATATTTCATATTTTTCGCTTGGTATTTGCGGATAACCCATTAGGATTCCCAATGCCAGTTAACGCATTAACTTTAAGGGTTTCGGTAATTGCGTGGTACTTACCATTGAAATCGCCACAAACGACACGCTCAAAGGGGCTTCCCATCCAATCTGCAAGAAAAAGTAAGAAAAGGGAAGGGAATTATTGTTAGGCGCTGGTTTTTTTCCAATTTTATTGCCAATGTCATTGCCATAGACCATAATGCTTTAAAAATAGCCTTGAGTAGCTGGGCAAGCAATTTGCCCAGACCTTTCCGCCCCCCATAAACCACTCAATCAGAACATTTTCAATTTAGTCGTCAGCGCGGCCCAGGCCACTGCCACTGCATTTTGCAAGACCACCAACAAAGTGGCCAACGGCCAGTTTAACCGGCTGTAGCTGAAGTAGACCACGACTCCTCGTTCGGGCGACCAAGCGACGCCTAATTAATAAGCAGATGAAGCTGCTCGGCTTCCTCGGCGCGTTTTTAATTAAAATACACAAATTTCTGTACATTTACGCTGTCGTTGTTGGCACTTTATGGGACAGATAGACGGAGTCTCTGTCTCTGTATCTAATAAGTATGTGAATTTGTACACAGAGGGTTGAGCGCGGGGTCGGCTGGCTGGGCGTTCTTTGTCGCACTGATGATTGCAGAATTTATGCATCAGTCGTTGCTTATCGCCAGACATTTGCTTTGGCAGAAGCATCGAAGAGTACACTGAACCAAAAAGTAGACTTGAATAAGGGACTGGGCTAAAGTTGAATTGCTTAAGCCGCTTGGTAAATATAGTTAAAAAAAAAATATACACAGAAAGAATATTTACTCTAATCTATTCCTTGTTTTAATGAAGGTTCAGTTCGTGGGCTGGAAAGCAAATTGCTGCCTTGACCATTTTTTGAGCCCATATAAAAACAAGCTTATAGACTAGTGACTAATTAAAAGGAACATCTCAACTTATTTAAATAGATAGAAAGTGCAACTCATTATTAACAACCCAATTCTTACAAACTTTTCTGGACCAATCAGCGAGAACAACTGATGACTTCCTGCGTTCAGAAATTTACTTTTCAAGTTCACAAAGTTGGGATATTCAGAAATGACCTTATAATAATGACTGCTCTGTATTGTGTAACATTGTAAACATCACGACCTTTGTTGGTATTATTTGCCTGAGAATGCTAGTCCGACCATACAAAAATATTGCAGTTGGCTTTGAATTTGGAACGGTCGCAGACCCAGCGGCCGATATATTTTTCCCAAAAAGGTGGCAAATCTATGCAATTTTGATCAATAGATAAGCATTTTTAAAAATTGCTTAAATTAGACAGTTGTTGTCGTTAGCCTCCCAAGAAGATGCGAAACGGTCCTTCAAATTATTATTATTAGTTAATAATTCAATCCAATTGTTATTATTCTTATCACTTGCATCCTCAAAGCTCTTAGATTTGCTCTGATAAAATGGCTTTTGCAATAGTTCCCATTCTCTCATGGCGATTATACCTACTTAACAAGTATTTTAAGTTTAGATTTATCACTTGATTAGAACGACTGAACCATAAACCTAATTGTGACCAACTTTTCCTGTATTAACAGTACGAAAACTATTAAATAATATGTTAATTGGTGGATATTTTGATGCAATCCCAGAATTTGGTTGACCGCCCTAGCGATTGTTACAAATTTAGGATCCTCTTCGTACTTTTTCGATGCTATTAATTATAGGGTGCTTGGCCAATCAAAGGATTGTGGCATGATATGGAATGCGGTTTCGCCACTGGGGTTCTGTGAATTGCATTGATGGATATTCTGGGGCAGCAGATTAATGTCCTTCTCAATAGTGCTTTGGAATTTACACATTATGGCTTTGATAACATGGCTGTTGCAAATGTTTCCATTCTCTTTAAAGGCAAATTAACAGATTTTCCAAAACCATTTCATTCTTACTATCAACCATCTGCATCTCCGAAATCAAGTAAAGATGAACATTTGTTTCCACTTTTGTCTAATTTTATTGAAAACAAAGTAATTGCCAAAAAGGTTACAGCGCAAAAAAGTCGTACAACCGCAGTGCAAATTCGGGATTATATTACTGTGATCAAATTGGCGTCCCCAGAGCAGTGTCTTAAGTTTGCTAAATATCCAGAAGTCACCGCTTGAAAATTAAAAAAAGGGTTTTCATTTTATAGGTTGATTTTCCTCTTCCAACAATAGCAGAGTCCGGCACGATCCTATCTTTTGTGTATACAATACCGCTCTTCGGCAGCGACGTCGACACACCGGCAGTATAAGAGCTTATACTGCTCTTCTTTGCTATAACAAAGAATTGCTAAATGAGCGCGCTCTCGCGTGGTCAAAAACACACACACGCAACGCCAAATGAGCAAGTTTGTTTTACCGGTCCCTGAACAAGAGCGTCATATCTCAGTTGTGCTGCAAACGATGTCGTGCGTAGATCGATGTGTTTTAGATTATCTTATATGAATATTCTCAGAGGCATAGCGTTATGCTCTGCAGCCCGTGGCGGAAGTCGAATTTACCGCCAACCACTTATAAATCTTTGATAAGTAAGAAAATTGACTATGTATCTACTAGCAGGTACCCGGCGTGCTTTGCTACGACCCTTTTATTATTATTATAAAATTATCAAATTTCGTGATTTAATGGACCTTCCAATCTCCAACGTTTTTATATTTACCCGTGTTCATAATCATGGAAACTTATACAAAAATTTAGGAGTTTTAGACCATTTTTAAGAACTTTCGAATTTAAGAATTAGCATCGGTCTATTTATATATGTATGTATCCTCATGATTATCTAAGCTCAATATACAATTTTGAAAATTTTACCTTAATTTGAACGATTTTATCTACACCTCCTATTTACTCATATCTAATAAAAAATATTGAAAATTTCGCGTTTGTTTTAAACTACTCTCATTCATTATAAAATTCTTAAAATTTCGAGATGTTTTGACCGATATATTTACCCTCACTTACGAAAATTTAAGCTTATTATAAAACTTTTGCAAATTTTTGCGATTTTTTTTACTTTCACATCATAATTACCAGTCTACAATAGCTATAAAATCCTTTTAATACCATAAATTCATAAGAAAAGATTACAAATGTTGGGGTCTTTTTCACCATTTAAATATACATACGTATTTTAATAATTTTTCTGCTATTCGGGGCGGAGACAAGTCCTTTAAATCAGAGATCATTAAAATCTGTCCAGACGTTCTTGAGTTACAAATGATGGACTTACCCGAATTGGTTTTATATATAGATATAGATAGATAGATATTTACTAATCAAATATTATATTTGCATCTTATTCAGGAGATACGTAAGCAAGTTTGGGCTCCATGTCCATCAATTGCATTATCGATAATAACATTAGTTTTTTATATACTTCGCTTAGGAGGTTCCATGGATTTCAATGTTTTCAGTCACATCTCTTGCATAGCTAAGAACGCCGACTGAGTACTCCTTTCGCTTTCCAATAATGTAGTCTACAAAGCTCTTGTTTTCTGAGCGCTTTATGAAGTACTAAGGCCCTTGCTAAATGCTTAAGAAACGAAGAGAGAATACATGTTCTAAATACATTTTTCTGTTCTGAATATACTTTCCTGAGTGGTTCGCGTAATAAACTGTCAGCCGTATTGTAATGGAGTCCAAAACAGAACGCGTTTCTTAAGCTCATGTGTATAAGTAGGATATTCAATATATAATAGTGGGATTCCTGAAAGTTGAGTTGCTTTCGTGAAAGCAAAAGCAAAGCAGTTGATGGAACGACTCTGATTTCATTTTGATTTGCTTTCATAGAATTTACACACATATACAATTTGACAGATCCAAAGAGGAAGGACAGAATAAAATTGTGTAAGAATTTGTAACTTCGAACTTTTTAGGAGAGCTGTGCATACAAGTAACCATGAACATTTTTGACCAAGTCAAGCAGTTCTCTAAGAGAACTGTCACACTTAAACGAAAGCAAATCGAAATCAGTGTGACCTTTATTTCCTTGCATTTTCTGGGCACACTGCTTATTTTGTATGGAGCAGCTGTGATCAGCTGTTTCACGAAATCAAATCGAAAGCAAATCAAAAGCAAATCACTTTCAGGAATACCACTATTGTTTACAAATTTGCCGCCCCTGAAATTTGCCGCCCGGTTACTTAGGCATAGAACTGATAGAAAACATCTCATTAAACTGAAACTGAATGGTGTAAATGACGATGGATTTCCTTGCAATTTACCCAGTTGTTGCTCTTGTGTTCGGTATGTTTAAGTGATAAAGTAATTTCGTTGTAAGGTTTCAAATAACAAGAGGATACGCTCAAAAAGCTCAAAAAATTTTCCCTTCTTCACCCTTAAAAAAAGAAATTGGTTAAGAAATGTAAGAACGATCTTTTTGGTAAAAGTAATCGATAGATTTGAAACGGTTTGCGGGGAGTTTTTTACTGCCCAATTTTTCAGTGAATACACATAATTTGCATTATTGACATTTTTCTTGCTGTTAATTCTTTCGCTCTTTCTCTCTCTCTTTCTCTCCTTCCGAGTCTTCTTTTGTTCTGTCTGTCAGCACGTGCTGCGCTTGCAAAATTTTTGCAAAAGCTTTCGCCTGCCTTTTCCAGTCACATTACCCATTCCCATTGGCTGCGCTTTTCCAGATAATTAAGAAAAGTTAACCTCTTCGCTTTCTTATCAGCATAATCAGGCACAGTGTGCTACTGCTTCTGCTGCGTCTGCTCCACCCCCCAATTCCAACCAATTGGTTGCATTGTGCAACATTGTTGCTGGGTTGGTGCAACGATGTGAAAATGAAAATTCATTCAGACGCTTTGGCGTAAAATATTAAAATTCATTAGTTAAATTGCATTTGGCAAGCATTCAGCTGTAAAGCGTTGTCGTGGCCGGGTCCGGGTCTGACGAAGAGAAAGCCAAAACGAGCCGAGTGATAGGGGACGGGAGGGAGGAGGGCGATTCTGGTGCCGCGTCTCCAACAACATTTCTTGGTTGCAGGCAACTGCACAACTGTGTGTGAGAAGGTGGAAAATGCTGAAGGGAGCGGGAAGGGGCACCATAATGGCGTCATGCTCATATTTACTTTCAACGCAGCCAGTCGCCGTCCTCGTCGTCGTCGTGGACGTCGTCTATGATCTTGTTGACAATTTTATCGCTTTGGCGCTGGAAGCCAGAGATATGCAAAATATTTCATTGTGCGAAATACCGTTTATCTTCGACTAGACGGGTTTTTCGGCCTGCGATTATTGGGATTGGCTGGGTCTAACTGGTTTAGCAGTTTTATCTGATTTATAAATTGAACATTTAAAAAGTCAGTCCGTAAATTCGATGCAAAAAAGCTCGCCACATGGCGACTTATTCATATCTTCCCTGCCCATTATTCCGCAGGCATTCAACCCGGTCTCTCAGAAAACTGAACTCATTCCATTTCGCCTACTTATAAACCTATCAAGAAAATCGAGTGCAGAGATATAAATAAATCTGCTATGCAAAAATGCGCGTAAATTAAACTGACCCACATAAATTTCAAGCCAATTTTTTCGTACTACGTTTGGCGCATAAAAAAAGAGATCGCCAATCGGCCAACGCCAACGGCCAAAGAGACGAACAATACAAAAAGCGCAACGGACAAAATAAAATGAGAAAGTTGGTCAAGCTCGACTGTAATATTCCCTGTACCTGTCAAAGCTTAAATACTTTACTTTGTGGCATGATACAATAACTAGGAATAGGATTAAAGGTTGTAGTTGGTTATTACGATCTTACATGGTTGGTTTAGATTGCCTGGTAAACAACAAGAATTCTTGCATGTTTTCAATAATGGGGATCAATAATTTACCGCGCATGCAAAATAATACAGTCCATGTCGTACCAATACATTTTTTGAAAAAGATATTCGCAACCTTATTAAAAAGAATATATTATTAGTTCCTTCTTAAGTAATTCGGTCAATATTTTTAATGGGAAGAAATAAATATACGCTTTTGATTCTGAAAAGGCAAATCGAGTTCACTTGGCAACCTTTTTAATCCTTTTTTCAGAACACCAAAAAGACAAAAGGTCCATCAAAACAAATATTTATCATATTTTTAAGGGAAAACAATTAAATAGAATCAAAGCTAGTTTAACATTTGTTCATAACCTATGTCGAAATATTGGGTTTCGAGGACGTGCTAGCGGAATTTATTTTTCATTTGGACCTTAATATTGTTCGTTTTTTTATATAAAAGAGCCAATCGATTGCCTTTTCTTTAGCTATATAAAATCTTTTGAGGGTACAAAGGGTTAAAAAAATATGCATAGGAAACCATGAGGAACTATATGATTATTTATATAAGTTAACATATAATAACACATAATTATGAAATTCTCAATTGTTTGTTTTTTCTTGCAACGCTGCTCGGGCTTCGTTAAAGGAGAGCTTACGCTGCCGGCGTACTGAGCAAGCCAAAAGTGGAAGCGATGGTGGTTTTTGCCCAACTTGTCGGCACAAGGGAAGTGTTCGTATGTCAAGCATTTTAACAAGATGCGCTCATTCTCTTGCCTAAAAGAACTAACGAGATGGCTGATGAGGGCGATTCCGTATGTCGAACGGGTGAGCTCTACAACTTTTTAATAGTCGGACTTGGGAATTCTTTTTGGCCACAAGTCGAGGACAACAACTTTTTTATGAGTACATAATATCGAGATACCATGGCCCAAACAGTCGACTCGGCCGTTTCTCTAGTCGTCTTCAAAGAGCACCAATTACCTATTGGAGCAAATTATTGAAAAATTACTAATAAAGGTCGCGTTGAACGCTTTGCATCTGCTTCCACTTGGATCTTTAGTGCAAGTAAGGATTATTTATATTAATAACATTTATCCTCATAAAATTTGAGACTATTTCGATCTGAACAGGTTTTATCCCACTTGCTATGATTTCCTATATAACTTTAACAAATCGGTTGAATCTTTCGTAAGCTTTAGTTGTTCAAAACCCCAAAATCGAACAGATTTTTTAAAGCTAAGCTTGAATTTCATTAATCATGCTCATCACAGGACGGGGTTATACCAATAAAACTTTCAGCAGAAGACAGAAGGTTGGAAATTCGCAGTCATTATATGGGCGTCTTCTTGGAGCTTGATTGACGTCTCAATAAATTCCCAGACAAGGGGAATTCCTGTCAATAATATAACTTTGACTGAAATAATCGCAACTTTTATGCACCGACTGTAATCGATCAGAACGATGCTTTGAACCAAATCCTTTCGTTCAGTTGCATTCGCGAACTCAGCCTCAAACTTATGACCTTCTACAAAGTATTGGTTGTTTTCGGAGTTCCGCCCTATTGTGCATCATACCCTTTGTACCTCCGATACAGGGTATACAAAAAAATGTATCTTTGGCCGAGTATCTGGCGCTGACTGATTGCCAGTTTTGTATGCGCGGGGGCACACAGCATGTGAGCATGTGTGAGTGTGTTTGAGGCAACCTTGAAGCTATTTAAATTACAAATCGACGCGCCATACCAACAAAAAAAAAATACCAACAACAACATTTTTCAACTATTTTCATTTTTATTTACTGCCACTTTTTAGCTCTTCGCTCGCGCTCCTCGCTCCTCTCGCGCCTGCCTGTCGCCAGGGAAGCGGCAATTTCGTATTTAGCTGGCTGGAAGACTGATGCGAAACAAACGACTTGGAAATGCCCCGCAAAGTGTTCATTATGAATTGGAATCGGAATTGGAATTGAAATTGTTTGCGTTTATCTATTGTTTATATGCCCAAATGGCCCATGGAGGAGGTATAAATTAAATTGCCCGCCGCCGGCGTTGATTTATGCAGAATTTAATAGATTTTTTATGTGCTCTAACTGGTCGAGTGGCTGATTGATTTTATGATTGACTCACCTGTGAGCGTCATCCAGGGATACCGCGGCAGATCGCCAATCCCAGAGCCAGCGCCGCCGGCTCCTGGCACCACTCCGGAGGGCTGTGTGCAGGCATTGCCCAGCGAGTCCACGCCAATGGCTCCGGCACTGGCCGCTGAAACGGCCGAGGCGGCTGCTGCATGCTGATAGAATTGGGCAAAACTGGCGGACGCCGAGGCAGGTACGTTCATCGACTGGTAACTGTTCATTACGGTGTCTGTGTACCTGCTGCAAGATGGAAGAGACACAAAAGGAGAGAGAGAAAGTGGCATTAGCATAAACGGGTCTCGAAAATCAAAAGTCAAATGCTAATGTGCTCGCTGCGGTTGCATCTAATTGCGCACTAATCCCCCTAACTTAACACACACACCCGCAGCGTAATATGCAAATGGCCACAGCGGAAGGTCAATGTGCGTGCGAATCTTGCGGCTGACGACAAATTGCCGGTCAAGCCACCGCAGCGCTGCTCTAATTTGCCCAGCGGTCCAATTTCCGTTTAGACCACAGCTCAGGGCTGCTCTTTATGGCCCTTCAATGAAATGGCCAATGGACAAGTCGATAATTAGAGCATATTTGAAATGGATTTGCGGTTGGCCCATGCGGTGGCTTTATAATGAGCGTTAACAAAGATGAAATTATGATGATTTAGTGAAATTTTACAAATCGGTCTAATAGCCTATTTCCACTGAACAAATGAAGCTTCATTTCATGAAATGACAAGAAATGAAGAAAATGATATCATTTCTTCCATACGAATTGTCACTTCATTTTGCCTTTCATTTCTAAAAAATGATGAAAAATGATGACATTCCCCACGAAGGAATCTGGTATTTTTTTAAAAAATACTAGCTACTCTCTGGCATTACTCGCTACTTTCTGGAAACGGAAAGTGTCATCACCAATAATTTGTTAATTTGAATTTAAATAGTAGGCGCAATTTTGTTTAAAATATAAATTAGTCAATAAAAGTTGTGTATTTAGCTTTCTGTTGATAATTCAGGATGATAACAATGCGTTTGCCCCTGAAAATTGCTGTCATGACGGGTATGTTATTTTTTGATAAATATTCCACGTGAGTTTGAAAGTGGCGCCTGTTATTTAAATCAAACTTTTCAGCTGTTTTTCACAACGTATCGTTGTGAATGTTAAACAAATGACAATTTGTCAATGGAAACGGCAAAATTCTTAGAATTGAAAATGACAAGAAATGAAGCCAGTGGAAATAGGCTATAAGATGCTTTGACTTCGGTTAAGTTATGTCCGAAACATTAAGATACCAACGATCTCTGTTGAGAACAGTATCTCGGTCTACTGCCGCATTTGCTTAAATATGGTTTAAAAATTAAATAAAAATTGTATAAAACGATCAAAGAATGCGAATGAATTGCGGTGTAAATTGTGGTTTTAGTCATTGATACGATATTGAAATGGGCGAATGTGGAAATACGTTGTATGCGGTGTCGATCGGATTGAATATGAAGAAATTACAGATTGGGAAAAGGGATCATAAATAAATAATAAAAATACTCAAAATAAAAACGATAACAAAAAATGTCAATACTTTGGGAAGCTATCGATATATCGAATTCTAAAGTTTTCGCAGGACTATCGATGGTTTTGCCACTATTGATAGTTGGAAACATTTTTATGTACGAAGGTTGCTCTCGGCGTTGATATCACCTTAAGTATTGGAAGGTTTTTATATAAAAGGGCAAATTTGCAGCACAATAAAGCTTCACTCACAAATAATTTTTCTTTACTTAAGAAATTCAGCGAGAAATTGAAATCGTCACAAAAATAATACATAACTTTTAAATGGACATTTCCATGGACAACATAGGTCGCCGAAATCGATCCCCCGTTTGCCAGAAAACGACCGCTTTCCCGTGACCAAATTCAATAAAGGTACCAAAACAACCTTTAACTACGCTCTGTGCCTCTTCTTGGTTGTGAGAGGGGTGAAACACATTGTGTGTTTTTTTTCTCCCAGGTCTTTTTCGGAAATTCACACATTCAAATGGTTTTCTTCGTATGTATGCTTACACCGACTCGCTCTCTCTGTTTATGATAAACTCTGACGCTATCTTGAGTCAGCAACCTTTTCAGCAAACATTTTTACAGTTTGGTCTTCAAAAAGCACGCAGTGTACGACCGATTGACGGAATTGGGCCTGGTATGGGGTTGCTCTCAGACCGATCAAGTACTGTGTGTTCAATCACAGCCGAAGAAGTATTGTTTTTTTTCGGTCAGTGACGTGAGCAGAGCAAACTGAACTTTGGGTTGAGAGTTATTTACGAGCTATGCTTTTAAGGGCCAAAAAATGTAGAACAAAAAAATATTTTTTATTCTAGTTTCATATTTCGACTGCATCTAAAAAATCAAAAATTCCTCTGTGTCCTACTATCTATGTTGTGCAGTTTGTTCCCTAAAAACATCGAACATATTTAATGGGTCTTCTATCATGTATTTAGTATACGGGGCAACTCTTTTATTTCTAGTCTATAAACTATGAACATTGTGGATATCTTACACATCCAAATCAGAAACTAATTGTTCACCTCATGTTTAATAACATGGAGTTCACAGCAAGATTATTTGATTTTGACAGCTTAGAGAATTTTTTGTAAATATGATTGGTCACTTCAAGTACAACAAAACTTCAGATTTTGATCAAGCTAGATGGAATTTTCATTGAGAGTGCGTAGGATTGCTAAAAATATAGAAAGTTTTTTATATTAGAAAAACTTTAGGTTAAAAAAAAATAAATTGAGTTCGAGTTTAAGTAATATAATTTTGTTAAAATTTGTTGGGACTTCTTTTGGGTTTAATGCCTCTACGAAGGGTAAAGACTTAACTACATAAGGCCCCTCAGTACTGCGCTGAATATAACAATAAGTTCAAACCGCAAACGGACATTTACAAAGGTATCAGAAGAAGCATCTCAAAATTAACTCACCCACACGACTTGTCCTCCAGTCCCGTGAAGCCCGCCATGCCGGAGAGACCGCCATGGCTGCTGGGATGATTTGACACATACGGATACATCTTACTGGTGGGTATGGCAAACGAGGAGCTTGCCGCAGCAACGGCGGCTGCTACAGAGCTGGCCGCTGAACCGGGCGAGTTGTCGTTGAGACTGCGATGCAGCGACGAGCTGGCCGATGGCGAGGGCGAGCAGCTGCTGTCCCCCGTCTGCGAGTTGCCGGCGGAGGGTGGTGTCAGCAAGAGTTGCTGATGGGCGTGCGTGTGCCCCTGCGCTGCGACTGCAGCGGCAGCAAGCTTGTGCTGTTGCAGCTGAAGGGCAGCAGAGAGGGAGGAGTACTGCGAATGCTGTTGTTGCTGATGCAGCTGCTGATGGTGCTGTTGTTGCTGCTGCTGGGCCTGCTGAGCCTGTTGCTGCAACAGGGCCGACGATGATGGCGATGAGGAAGACACTGGCGAGTGCTGCTGATGCAACTGGTTGCCAAGATGCAAGGCACCGGAGCCGGGCGACAGCGAGGAAGACTGCAAATTGAGGTTGCTGCTGTGACTATTGCTGCTGCTGCTGCTGGCGGCGGCCGCGGATGTTGTGGTGGCTGCTGCGACGGCGAGTGCGGCGGCAACTGCTGCTGATGACGAATTGGTGGGGGTTGTGGTTAAATGTGAACTGATAAATGGCTGGAACTGTGGGTACTTTGGCAGCATACTATCGAAAACAAATTTTGACATTGCACATAGTTTGTTTCTCTGGCCGAGAATCGCCGAATTGCTTTACAGTTTTTGGATTTTTTGTTTAGTGGATGGTAATTGGATGTTCTACTTGACGTCGATGTGGTTATGGCTTTGTGTTTTTATTATTAATAATATTCTTTTGTATAGTTGGAGTCTTAAGCGATGGAATCACACAGATGAAACTAAGCAATGGATAGAGTTTGGAATTTTGTTGGTGGTGTTCTGTTTGTTCTCTTTAACAAATTTGGTTTGAATTCAGCAGAAGGTAAGTCGAAGGGTGGACAGTTTTAGGCAGCAAAATGTGTACCCAGATTTTAACTAAGAACTTTGTTTTCTGAATTAAAAAAGTGATGCATTCTAGTCAGGACATAAAACATCTAACCCATTTTAAGTCTTCTAACTTTAACTTTAATGGTAATCAAGATACCAAATTTTTATTTTCATTAAGAAGTTCCAAACCATATATACTTCTATCCTTACATAGCAAGTGTACCTTCAAGAGAAAAACAAAAGCAAAACATTTCAATGTGTTCCTTATGGGCTTAGGGCCCATTAAATTCTTAAACTATTAATAATTTTCTTGCCCAATGTGGAGTGCATTTTTTAAAGAAAAAGTGACTGAGAAAAAAGAATCGATTTAGACCTTCCTTTAGCTAAGTGCTAACCACTGTTAAGTCGATTTGTCAAGTAGGATTAAGTGACTAACTCGAATAATGAAACCAATTTCTTTTCTATGCAATAAAATAAATAAATCAACTAAATCTATCCCCTTTTTTTAGTTTGTTAGAACGATTCGCTCTTTTGCTCTTTCAGGTACGAGCATAGCTAGTGCATTATCATTCATCATCATTCGCACTCACACAAATTGAAAAAAAACTGTTCTGTCTTAAAACAAGAAAAAAGTGTTCTCAATTTTCAAAAGGCTTTTAGTGTATTATACTTTAATTAAGAAATCCCGATCTTACACTGTTTGTGCTAAAGTTGCAGATCATCTTAAGTCTTCTTGGATCGGGTGTGTCCCAGAAATCTCTAGAGGTTTACGTACACAGAGAAAAAAAAGATCCCCGTAGAATGGATATTAAAATATCCACTTTAAGATCCATTTTTTTTAATATCCTTTTCTCGTTTTTCAGCTCCTTTGGATGAAGTAAAGAGCAATGAAATATATTTTTCTGATATATCCTTGTTAAGCTAAAATATACCGACTTCGAAAAAATCCAATGGATCCCAAAAAAGTATAGTTAACTATCCAGTCCAAATGGATACCGAAAACATCCTGAGGATCCTAAAAAACGATCCCGTTTTTCTCAGTGTACACAGAGTAAAATATCACTTTCGAAGATCATTATCAAATGATCACGATTTTGGTCTGTTTTTCCGTTTATAAAACATGATCGGTGATCATGAAAGCGAATAAGTGTTCATGAAAATATAAATATTTACCATTTTTATTTTTTAAGGGCTTATTGCTTAATTTCCAAACCCCCAAAGAGAAAAAAATTAACAAAAAACAAGTAAGAAAGTTGGTCACGGCCACACCCCCCCCGGCGCCCCCGCCCCCCCCCCCCCCCCTCCCCCTCTCTCTTTAAATGTGCGGTGTTAGTTGTTAGGGTGGGAGGGGGTGGGGAGGGTGGTACTTTTTTGCTCATAACTTGAGAACCGCTCATCCGATCTTTATCATATCGATACATTTTGATAATTACTAACTATCTCTAGAAGGTACGAATCGTCTATCTTCAAAACTGTAGAAGATATACCGTTTTTTCCAAATTGCGGGGGCGGAAGGGGGGGCGTGGCAAAAAAATAAACTTGATCTGCCTGCAGCTATAAGAAACATTTGTCCCATACATGTCAAACCTCTATCTCTTACCATCTCCGAGATCTGTTTGTTCATACGGACGGACGGACAGACGGACGGACAGACGGACAGACGGACATGGCTATATCGACTCGGCTGTTGATGCTGATCAGAATATATATACTTTATAGGGTCGGAGATGATTCCTTCTCCCTGTTACATACTTTAGCACAAACTTATTATACTCTATGTACCTTCGGTACAGAGTATAAAAACTATGTCGCGGCGGAAATTCGAATACACGACTTAAAACGCTGGGCTATAGTGCTTGATGATATCCTAGTGTCTTAACGCTTAGATAAGCACTTCATTCTTAAGCATTCATTTTTTACTATGATTTTGTCGGTGTCTCTCGCGTGAACTTTATAGTCGTGATGGCTAAGGTGCCGTCTTGCGTGTTTTTTAGTCTTCGAGGTCCTGATCTTAAGTCTCAGACAAGGTAAAGTAAAAAAATTTTCCAATTAAAAATTTTAATAAATTTAAGCCACAGCTTAGAAAAGGGTGCGGGTGGGGGTTATGTGGCGACCCTTCCTTCCTTTCCCGTCCTTCCCGAGAACCACCCTCCAGGTGAAGGCTTCTCCAGCTTCGCCTATCTCTATAACTATGGTTAATACTTATTTATTTATTTTTCTGGATCTTGTTTCCCGGCAAAGTTAGAACAAAATATTCTTGAAACGAACACATCCTGTTTATAAGACAAGCCCTAACCGTTCATGTGGGATAACCAAATGTTCATAGGATAGTGTGGACATGAATATCAAAAAAGCGTGCTTAGTAGAATATCGTCAACAAAAGTTCATAGTTTCGTTACAATTCGAACGGATATTTTCCCTCTATATAAAACAAACTATTTAAATTTGTTATAAATTTTGATGGTAGAGAGAATTGTGCTTTCGACAATCCGTTTCTTCGTTGAACTGAACAATTTATAGACGTAATGCAAAGGTTACTCCTATCGTATTGATATGTGAAACATCGCTAAAACTAAGGAGTTGTCTTGATATCCTACTTGAATAAGTACCTTTAAATTCATCAACCGATTGCAAGTTTCTCCTACGCTCCTTGCAACTACAATGGAAATTTATGTGCTAATCAATTATTAACTTTTAATTAAGTCTAATATCCAAAGGCTTATCCCTGATCATCTATAAAAAAAAGAAACTGTTTATGTCACACCCTTAATTAACTAAAATTAAAATTGTCTAAATTAAAATGCACTAAAAACCAAATGAATGTGTCAACATAATGAAAGCAACAAAGTTTTAAAAAACAAGAGATTGTGCCCAAACAGCATGGACAGCATAAGCACTGGGGAACATGTTGAGAAAAAAATATTTCTCAATTTCCATATATATTCGTTATCTACTTATAATGGCAGATGTATTTTTTCATAAGAACTCATAAAAACACACTTAAAATAACTTAAATATGCTTATATCGAATATAAATCTTTTCTATGGCCGGACCAGAAAATTTATTCTTTCTTATAATTGGAACGGTTTGTTGTTTTATATTTATTAGAGGTCGCCCAGTAGACGAAATGAAACTATTTAATAATCTTTTAAAGCATATTATTTTCGTCATCAAACTTAGGTTCAACTGTTTTGGGAGCAAATTTTTCGAAAATGAAAAGAACTCACCTTTACAACCCTCTCACTTAAATTAAAAACTGAAACTAAAGGAAAATAATTATTTTCTTTTAGCAGAATATAGTACGGAACAGCTTGGCTTTCGCCTAATATTATAATAATAAAATATATAATAATACACTACCAATTTTTTTCAAATCTACACAAATTACAATATGCTAAAACATTTTCTCGAAGCATGAAAAAAACCCCTCAGAGCGCAGCGTTCGTCTTGAATGAGCAGAAACGGTCCACTAAGGGAAGTTTTTACAAATTTCAGTCATTAATTTTTAAAAACTAAGAAAGATATTGCGATCTAGTTTTTTGCTTTAGATTATACAGACCGTTGGGCTACATCTGGAAAAATGAGGGTGTGGTAGCACTTCACACAGCCCCAAAAAAAAAATCTCCCTAGAATCTATCCTTAGAACTGCAGCAAGGGCAGCTTGTCCTATTTTACTTTTTACGAGCAGCAGTGCTTGCTTCTTGTACCAAGTTATCTTCCTCAGATATTGAGAAATCAGCAGCTTGTTTCCTACGACCTCTAATGCGCTTAAGCGTAAATGACCATCGGAAACAACAAACTGGGTTCTTGTGCTTCTCAATGGCTAAGTATTCGGTTTAATTTCCGACACTTCATCGAGAGACTTGCACAAAATATCTTTTTTATCCGACTGAAAGACTCTTTAAAGCAATCAAAAATAACATCTTTTTTTGCGAAATCGACTCGTGGCATTATTCCATTTGGCATGAAAGTAGGCATTGGAGAAAACAACGAAATTTTGCAAAGAATTGCACATAATTTCGGATGATACGAAGTGAAACAGAAGCGAAATTAATAGCTCTAAATGTTGGAAAAAGTCACAGCTCTAAAAAATCTAAACAATATTTGGTGGAGCTGTGAAAAGTTGAATTTTTTTCCCAAAATTTTTTGTGAGATAAATCTCGAATACCCTCAACTACAGGGACGCCACGATTTATTCCTACAGATCAAAGGTACTTACACAAAGTTTATACCACAACGATTAGAATCCGTCAAAAATATTCGACAAAACTTTATATTTTTCTTGATATTTGGCCATTGCAAATTGCAGCAGAAAAACATACACTTATCATTGAACGATCAATCGTTAACATAACCTGACTTTAGCTGTTGCTCAGGTAACAATTTAAAGACTGATTAATTTGTGAATGAATGAGACAAAAAAGTTTAAATTTTTAGAACTTTTGAAATACCTAATAAATGGCAATTCCTAAAGTGGGGTCCATTGAGTAAACAAAACAACCACAAGTCGCATAGTTCATAACACTTAAATAATAATCCCTGTTAACAAAATGGTTTGGCATTACATACCCAGTTGTTACACATTGTAAATATCATGTTAAATGCTCTTCAAAATATGCTTAGTTTATGAATAAATATAATTCAGAAAAATCTTTGTTTTATATTGGCCTTAACAATATTTTAAATTGTATCTGTCTAACTGCCTGAGTACCTGAGTAATGGACAGCGAAGCTTATGTATATTGTAGAGATAATTGACCAACAATTAAAACGTTTCAATAGATAATAATTAAAGACAATAATGCTTGCATACTCCGAGGCGCATTTATCATGATATTTTTGTTATGTACAAACAGTGATATATAATGCATAATATTTTATAAATTGAAGCAGATGTTGTTTTTGGTACCAACATTTGCTTAAAATTGGAGTTGATTGATCTTATTGAAATGTCAACATCATCATCAACATTCTAGATATTTAGATTTGTTCTTAACACGTTCTAAAACACGTTATGAGATTTTGATCTTCTCAGATTATGGCACAAAATCAAAAACATTTTAAATGCATATTTTCTTAATTATACCATTCAAACTAGAGTTTGATTCTTAACCTGGGTTCACCGACCTTCTGAAACCGCAATGTGAGCCTGAACCAAGAATTCATTGCGGGTTCGAGTCAAGATAAATTGGTAAAAAAATTACTCGTTGTCGACGCAAAATAACAGTGTGACAAAATTTTCACCATGCTTTTTTATAGCCCTTCTTCCACTCAAGACTTTTTAAACTGTCTCAAGTCTGCAATATTTTTTAGAAATATACTTCGAAATTATAAAAAATTTTACCTAATTGTTGAAAAATTAAGATATTAGAAAATAATAGGGTCTTAGCACAGTTTCCATTTAAACCGTTATTAACAAAAAAAAACCGATTTGTAGAATAACGGCGCAGAAAACGGGATTTGTAATTACACAATTAACGAAATTCATCCATCACACTTCTTTAGCAATACAAGCTGATTTCTACTTCAGCACCTAGAGCTACAAAAGAGTTTGTGCTTGGTTTAAATATGTTCTATGTCAAAGGCACGACAAATATAAAAATTCTTTATATGTTCTTAAGGTCAAGATTATTTAATGTTAAAAATAATGTACCTAGAAACAGAGAATATCTACTTCCAGTTACTTCTATTCCCTCGCTTTGCCTATAATTACGAATTTGAGTGCATTTTTAGCTCGATTTCAATTTAAAAAACAAATAATTTTATTTCCAAAGAACTTGTGAACTTAAAGTTTGCCTTCCCCTGGCATAAAGTAGCCATCAAATAGATCCGCAAACACATAAAGTCGAATGAGATATAGATCATCTATAAGCTTATTTTGCTGCCTAAAATCTTAGTTTCTTCTTCAACTTTTAAGCAATTCTCTTTTTTGCACAATGCCAAAGGGTTAGTACTTGGAAGGAACTACTGGGGGGAATCACTTCAGATTAGTAATCGAAAATGGATGGCAAATATTTTAGTTAGCTTAATATAGAGAGAATAATTTTGCCATTTTCCCTTGTCATAAGAGTTGGGAGAGAAGTGGAGTGGGGGGTATGGAGATGTGAAATGCATTTTCGTTACCTTTCGCTTGGCGGCTTTCAGCTCTCTATCTCTCTCTCACTCTCTCTCTTTCAGCTTTTTCTTTCTTTATGGAAAACGCTTTGGCGTTTGGCGAACAATTTGTATTTGTGCAATGCTTTTTCGTTTGAAATTGCGAATTCACAACGAAATTTGTTAAATTTGCATATGTTGGCGTTTGTTGTTGTTGTTGTTTCAGCTGTGATGTGTGTGCGTGTGTGTGTGGGGGGTATTTATTTGTTGTAAAAGTAATTAAAAAGTGGCCATCAATTACACGGAAAATGCACAAGACGTGGTGGTCGACCGTCGCTTGATTTATGGACGCGCGATTTTTAATAGCTGCGACGGCTTTCGGCTTTCGACACTCGACAATTGACACTTTGGGCAACGGGACGGTACCGGTGCCTCGTTGCGCGCGTGGAACTGGGGCGCGTTATGTTTTTATGGCCCTTCTCCTTTAGGGCTATGATTCACAAGTCTTCCCCGAGCACTTTTTACGAGCACTGCGAGACGTCTGCGGCGTGCGAGTGCTTTCTCTGACCTGGGACTGTTTAATTACTTTGTTTAAAATGCCGTAAAACACACGGGGAACGCCAAGAAACACTCGCAACTATCGAACCGTTTGTTTGATTGATTTCTGATTTGATGATTTTGTCACTATAAACCGCACTATAAAGCCGTAATACCGTAATTTGGCGGCAACAGTTAAATGACAATAAGCCGGGGAATAAACACGGCGACGGCGTTGGCGCTGGCGATGTCAATTGGAGATCGTCAAAGTCGAGTGTGGAGCAAGCGCTATTCCGCAGACACTACTGCGCGCCACGATAATAAATATTATAATAAAACGAAATTTTTAAAAGAGTATAAAAATTTCGTGTAATTGGTAATTCTTGCTGCCGGCGTTGGCAGCGCGCTGGCGCTCACAGCGACAGCGGCAGAGGCAGCGACGCGACAGCTTTTCTGGTGGAAGAGTGGAGAGTTTGTCTGTCTGTCTGTCTGGGGGTCTGCGTTGGATCGCTGTCTGGGCTTTGTCCCGGTCCCGGGTACGGGTTTTTTACTACAACTATGCTGCGGGGTCCGCGTCGGCCGTTGTGGCGTTACGAGCAGCGAAACGTTTATGGCGCAATACAAAAGCCATGCGAGCGCTCTTATGGGCAACTTTGCTGTTGCCGTTGGATGCTGAGACGGTAAGACAGCCCGTCCGGCCCAGCCAGCCAGCAATTCATTTCAAGCACTCGCACACACGCACAAACACTTGCAGCGTCAATAAGAAACATGGCAGCGCAGTCGGACTTATCTGCTTGTCTCGCTCTCGCCTCCACGGACAGATCTGGGGCCTGCAGCCGTTGCTGCGCTGCTGGACTGGCTCTCTCTTCCTGAGTGTGCTTGTGTGTGAGTAAGGCATAATGGCCGTCGGCATTGAGTGCAAGAGTGATTTGAGTGGGTCTCTCTCTCTCTGAACTGGATTCGGAGTGGTTTTTGTGTGTGGCATTTTTTCTTATACGAATTTCTCTGGGTTTTTAATTTGATGTTTATAACGTGAGAATGCGAATTGCGTATGCGCCAAGCGGCTAGCACACCCACGCAGCACGACCGTTGAGCGAAACTATGGTTTTGAGTGAGCGTGAGTGGAATGCGTTTTTAAGTGTTTTATGCTTTGTTTGGCAAAATGTTATTGTTGATTCAATTATTTTGTATTATACATGTGAATGCGACCACAAGTCGAGGGCTTTGAGCCTAGGCAATTAGGAGTGGCTCAGTTTTTGTGATGAATTAACAGTTAAGTGATTTGTTTCACCCATCACTCCCTCCCGCTCTGTCCCTCGCTCGCGCTTACTATGTTGTTTTTACCCCCGAAATACAATTACGAAAAATCCATAAATTCGAGAGATGAAATACGCCGACTCAGCCAAAAAAAATTCAACTTCTTTTCCCGCCCGACTTTTTTTTGCCTTTTGTTGTGTTTCTTCTTCATGGATTCTTGTGTTTTTTTTTTTTGCTGTCGCTAAAATTACTGTTATGACATTTTTATGAAAAATTTGAAATTTACGATTGAAATTGGACAACAACAAGAAGACATTGGTTTCAGTGTTTTTTTTTTTTGCTCTGAGAGCAAAATTCTTATTTTAGCCAGGAATTTATGCGGAAATGAATTTGGCATGTACGAAGAACTAGACTTATATTTTAAGTTTTTGCTAAATTTTTACTGATAATAAAGAGATAATAATAGATTGGTCTACTTGATAAGTCAATGACTTTTCGTTAAACAAATTCGGATTGGGCTTCCACTTATTTCGGTATTCCAGATCTGGTTTTGAGTTTTAATCGGTTCTTTTTAGTAGAAGATTCTATTTCGTGCTGCTTTTTAATTTCCTTCTTTATAATTAAATATTTTTCAATTCATTACTAAATTTTATGCTTAATATTAAAAGTTTAATCTCTTAGTTTAATTTTAAAACACAAAAAATTCAATTTGAAACCAAAAAAAAAGTTTCATGATGATGGCTTTATAAATGCGTGTTCCTAATTCTACTTCCACTTATCGAAAGAGGAAGTTTTGGGCTTTTCTCAAATAGAATTCCCTTCATTTTCAAGCCAACTTTGACTTATCAAACTTCATGAATCATGAAGGTTTTGGAAAAGCATTCGATTGTGGGAAAGAGGTCTAGAGGTCTTCACCTCATTCCTTCAAGTCAGAGCTTTTTGAAACACTTAATGAAGTTTGCTTCACCGTGTAAGTCCCAACTAAGAACTGTAGATTAAATACATTTTTGTAGGTATTATATATTTATTTTGGTTTAATTTATTAAAAATAAGTTGTGGAAACTTAAAATCTTTTATAATCATTGTGGAATGAAAAGTTTCTCTCTAAGCAGGATGTTCACACTTTATGATTGACCGTTTTGTGCATGAAACTCCAAAGATATTTTGTTCTTGGATCTACTTAAATAAAGTAAGAAACATTCTACAACACATCTTGAAATGAGGACAATAAAGACTTAAATATTAGCTCCAAAAAGTATGCAACGGAATATACGAACTATTTTAAAATAAAATAATTTTTTGAAATTCCTTACTGGTTTTAACACTCTGGTTGGGAATCGGGGATAGATTTTGGACGTGCAGCGAAGCCATCTGGGTCTTTGGCTAATTTACTTTCCATGGATTTATTTGAGAGGCCTATTTTCAAGAAGAGTTTTGTTGAAGTAACTATAAAACTAAGTTGTTGAAATATTTTTAAATACAGGGTGGTCTATTAAAAATGGGAATTTAAATTTTTTCTAAAAAAACAAGGCTCGATATTTTTAAAGGTTGAACATTTATTGGAAAGGTTGGTTCATGTCATTTATTTATAAAAAACAATTTCGGTCACTACTGTCTTTGCAATTTTTCTCGAGCGCACTGGACGAGACGAACTCGCGTTGTTATCCACCGTCATCCACAATTGATCCACAAATTGATTCATTTTTGTTAAATGTTTTTTTTTTTTCAAATTTCAAACGGCTAAATAAATGCCGAAAACGCCAAAAAAAATTACAAGTTTGGGATTTTTAAGTTAATCTAACATTGTTTTCCAGATGTGATTTGTTTATTAAAATTGATGAGGACTTTTAAGCATCAATAAATATGAAATATGGTCAGTAAAGGGTGTAGCCAGAGGGCACATCTCCCGCAGAAATCGTGTTGGAAGAGGCTGAAGATAAGAAAGATGTGAATTCCAAAAGCAACCATCAATTTCTCAGTTGCCTTTTTTGGTGCAAAGGGAAAGAGGAGAAGTGGCCTGCGATATGAGTTTTCTGATAATGCGAAGACAGATTGTAAGGTATAATGTACTTTCACACATAGTGGCATGTTCAATAGATACGTTAAAATCACGGTACCTTTTTGCCCTGAAAAGTGCATTGTGCTGGTGGCTCCCGACTAGCGCCCCCAGGAGATCGGAGTAACCATTTAAAAATCAAACTGTCGGACTCACGTCACGAATTTCCCCATTTTGAGGTGCAACGTCCAACTCAAAATTTAAAACTCAGCAAGCCCCAGGCTTGGTTCAGAGGGCAAGGGGTCCGCATAGCTGTCAGGCCCGTTATCTATCCCATAATAATTTGAGACAAACTTTCCAAACTTCCATATGAGCACCAACAGTTTTATTTGTCCCTCTCCAGACGCAAAACGAATCTCAATAAAAAAGTAATAAATATTCTTGTAAAAAAATATTATTAATATGTTTTTATTTTGCAAAACTTAGTATTACTGTTGTTGCTTTTGGCTTGGACATGCTTGTTGCAGATCGTTCTGCTGAAGGCTCTTCATGTCAACTGCACTAAAATTATTTATATTGGTGAGGTCCCACACTTATCTTATTCTATCCTTTTCATGAAAGCTCTTAAAACGATTTCTACACTCACCTTTCTTTTCGTACATTTTTTTCGCTTTTGGCCGTCAAAATAAATAAATTTAATAACTTATTCCACATCCACAAATTCAAAGTTCGACGTTCGAGTTCGAGTTCGATGTTCGTGTGGATTTTAAAGCCACACTTTTTTGTTTGTCTGCCTACACACCGTAAAACGTTTGACGTCAAACCTTTTGCAAGTGGTGTTACAGTTTTCCTTTTTCGTTTGCAAGCGCTTTTTTGAGTACTCCATACTGTGCTTAACGTAAAAATGGAAGCACAACACAAATTGTTGAAAGAATACAAAGCGTGCTAGAATTAAAGGCTATCTTAAAATGTGCAAAAAATACTGTGTCCACTAATATAAAAAATAATGCCCTCAGGAACCTTACTTTTAGTGGCCTAAGCTAACAAAAATATCGATGAAAAATATCATTATAATTTATTCGATATCCGATCCAATTTTTCGATATATCGGTATTAAATTCAGCATCCCTGGTTTTAAAGGTGAAATGAAATGAAATTGTCAAATAAGGCAGTTGTATAGTTGCTAGGCGCACATAAAGTTAAATTTTCTTCGATTTAAAATAAATGCTTAAATAAATTTCCATAACTTCGTTTGTTATAATAGATGAGACATATCTTTTGTTGAACATTTATAATTAATAAATTTAATCCAAGTTTATTCCAAAAATTTGGCTAGTTCTTAAACAAATCGGAAAAATCGATATTGTTGATAGTAAGATAAAAAAAAATTCGATTAACATCATTATCAAACATCCGGTATATCCAACCTGAATATTCAATGTGGGAAATAATAAATAATCCCTTCTTATTGCATTCGCCAAATAACTACAACTTTCAAAGTAATGCTGTCAGGGCAACCTGGGGAAGCGGAAAACTTTAGCGGTATTTCCTGTCATTATACCATAAGTTGAATCTTCTCGTTGATTTTAAATAAGAGACTTACGTATTGGGTGTGCACTAATGGAACGTTTAGCGAATTTAAATTTGGGTTTTGGAGCGGAAACTGTTCCTTGCTAAAAAAAAAAACCTATACATATGTTATGTGGGCTTTCGATCTGCCTCTGACAAAATTAAATGGAAGATTTTTATTCAAACTTCCATTTCCTAGTGAAGAATATCCAGTTCCAAAATTCACAACTCTGATCTTAATCCCCTCAAAAAATTTCAAATTACATAAATATTTTTCTGGCATCTTGAAACAATTCGAGATTTGAAGTTTCAATCGTCATTTCTAATATTTTACTTAGACCGAGTTTCTCCTATTTGATTTTCGACAATCAACTCACAATAATGTGAAGTATTTTTTAGTCATATCATATGAGAACTCAGACAGGTCAAAATACAGCTTAATCATTTATATTTGCATCCTTCAATCCAGTTAGTCTTTTCAGTGAATTTGTTTTAAAATCTATTTTCCAGGCAGTCGGGCGTTGACATAAATTTAGTTTGAGACACTAATTCATTACACGCAAATTTGAATAGGCACGCGAAGACCTATTCATTATCAGATTCAGATCAGTTGTGGAAATTGGTTGCTTACCTCTTTATTTGTTTCCAACCACTTACTTGGTTTGAAGAGTTCATTGAACTCCCTTCACAATTTATAGATAATTTTATTAATAATTTAAAGTATTACATATTTATTAAGATTTTTTCTTTCTTCTTTTTTTTACATAAAAATAGTTTCTATTGTTAATTATAGTACAATAATATTTCATTTTTATGGATTGATATACTTAAATTTTAATGTAATACTTTTAAACAATTCAATGAAATTCTTATAAATAATTTCCATTTATTTCTCCACCGTACAATTTGAAGACAGTCTTTCGATTAACAAAGTGCTCGCTTAATTGACTAATGACTTCTCTCTCACGTTTCATGGTACACATGCAGTTAATTGTGTTTTTACTGATCCAATTTTATGTTCGGCCTTAATGTCTAAATCTTTATGCTGGCCATAACAATGGAATAATGGATCAATCATCATCAGTGATCAGTGGTTAACAATCAATTTTTTTTCTTTTTTGGCAAACTGGAGAGTTAAGCTTTAATGGCCGTTCGACCGCAGGGGCCATCGCAGCGGACAGAAAAAGTGTTTAAAATTAATTGCTCATAAATTCCAAATTAAACATTTTGCCACACTTGGGCTTATGTTTATGGGTCATACGGCGAGTGCGAACGCGAGTGGTTGCACTCACTTATAGCACTCCCGGCGTGCTGTGATTTACAGCTTACTTGCCCCTTCCCCTCCCTCATAGTAGGCAGGTGGGCCGCCCAACGACCGGAAAAATGTAAAACGGCCATTTTGATAATCAAAACAAATAATAAAACAACTTCACACGTTGGTGCTCAACAACTGGGCGGACGGACGACCGGCGGCCACTGCTCACTCGAGTTGGAACAACAACAACCACGCGTCATCGTCAGCGGTGTGAATGAGCGTCATTAAATGATAATAATCGTAATAAACTAATAAAATTGAAATTGGCTGAGCGAGAGAGAAGAGTGTCAATTTAACATTTATAATAATAAAAATAAAAACAAGACAGAAACGTAACATACAAATCGCAGTAAAACACTATTTTGAGCTCTGCTCCATGTCGACTGTGTGCGTGTGTGTTTGGGGGTGATTGCGTGTGATCCTCAAAACAAGAATGGAGTAAACCATAAAAACAGTTAAGCGGCTGCCACTGCGTGCAATCTCTCGAGCGACAGGTTGTATCTAAAATAAAAACAAAATAACAAACATAAAAACCAAAACAAGCAATGAAAAATTCTTGCTAAAGAAATGTAGCGACCATTACAAAACGGAGAACAATTCCAAATTTTTATAGTTTTATTTATGTAAATGTTTGGTAAATCGCAATGTAAGTGTTGTAAGGGCTTGAAAGTGTTTTAAAATGGTGTAATGTATGCGAAAATATTGGGTGTAGAAATAGAAAGTAGACGATAAATAGCTGAGAGCTTAGTGGTCAACTTGGGCCTCTGTCAATTACTTCCTATCACTATAACTAATCAATTTCCTATCGATATCCCACCTAACTATGTCAAGTCAACTGCGGGAATTTTCTCTGTTTATAGGTAAGTAAAAGAAAGTTAATTTTTTGGGGGCATTAAGAATAGTTCGGTTTAAGTGGTTTATGGAGCTTTAGCACCACCCGTACGGGTTATATTATAGTTTTTAGAGCATACTTAACTCGAACTTTTAGTAATTATTTTCATAACTAAAGTCTGTTGATCTGTTTTTTTATACGGACGGACGGACATGGCTATATCGACTCGGCTGTTGATGCTGATCAAGAATATACATACTTTATATGGTCGGAAATGATTCCTTCTCCCTGTTGCATACTTTTGCACAAACTTAATATACTCTGTGTACCTTTGGTACAGAGTAGAAAAATTTTTATTTTTCCACTTAAGAATCGCACTATTGCGAGGAAAACAAGTGAGAAAGTCGGTCAAGCCCGACTACAACATACTCTGTACCTGGAGTAGAACCTGAATGCTGTGCTGCTGCTGCGCTCATCTCTAAGTCTCTCTCTCTTCTTCTCTCTCTCTAAGATTGTTCGGGGTTGGTTCTGAAATGGTAGGAGGGGGTTCGGCGGGGGGGAGGTGGTTCACTTATCTCCTCATAAATTGAGAACATCGATACATTTTGCTAATTACTAACTATCTTCGTACCTTAATCATATATCTTCAAAACTGTAGGAGATATAACGTTTTTTCCAAATTGCGGGGGCGGAAGGGGTCGTGGCAAAAATTGAAAATAAACTTGATCTGCCTGCAAGTATAGGAAGCAATTGTACCATACATGTCAAACCTCTATCTCTTACCATCTCTGAGATCTGTTTGTTCATACGGACGGACGGTCTGACGGACAGACGGACATGGCTATATAGACTCGGTTGATGATGCTGATAAAGAATATATATACTTTATAGGGTTGGAAATGATTCCTTCTGACTGTTACATACTTTTGCACAAACTTAATATCTCACTGCACCTCGAAGCGAACGTCAAGCGAGAGTATCGTAAAACTATCGCATTCGAGCTCAATAGTGATACGAGAGGCAAAAGTATTGTCAAATTATCGCATTCGAGCTTGAAATTGATATGTGAACTGGGAGAAAAATGATATTGACGAAAAACGAACAAGCGATCGAATCGCACGTTCCTTTTTTGTATGCTCCGTTATTCTTACGTTTTCTTCGCCTGTCTTGCGTTCTTTGCACTTTTTACTGACCGGCGATCGATTGGTGAAGAGAGTCGCAAAAGTAGTCGAAGAAGGCTCACAAAAACTATCGAAAAAGTCTCGTATCGTATCTTTTGCGAGCTATCGAGAACGTAACTTTTACTGCCACAAACTGAGCGACGGGTGATTACTTTGCGGATCGTTTGCGAGTGTTTTCTCGAAAGTTTTGGCCGTTAATGTTTTGCGTTAGTATCGTTAGAGATATTTTTTACGAGCTTTTGGTTTAGTGGGATACTCTATGTACCTTTGGTACAGAGCGTAATAAGGTATTGGTGAGAAAAATCGTTGTACAATTGAGAAGAGGAACTAACAGTCAATTTTGAGTATTTTGTGTGTTTACAAAAAATTTTTTATCTTTCTTCGTCTTTTTGGTCAATTTAAGCCAGAGCAATAATAAGGATCAAGAACAGAACAAAAGTCGAAGCAAACGAAAATTTATTTTTAAATAATCACCACATTTTTTTGCGCTAAATTGTTCCGGAGCTGTGTGCGCAATATATATCATCTTTATTTGTTTTTCTTAGTAGAAGCGCGATACTTAAGCATAAAAAATAAAAATATTTTATTTGGATTTTTTTATACATTTTTTCTAGGCGTTTCAAAACGAAATTTCTTGCATTTTCGAGCAAAAAATCGATTTATTTGAAATATTCTTCGTCGTTGAACACAAACTAATAAACCGATTTGACAAAAATGATCTAAACGATAATTGACAGCTTAATAAGCATTCGTTTCATATCTTGATTGGCTCTATCTGTCAAATATGAAGTGAGATTTGGCTTTACATGTAAGAGCACCTAACGACAAATAAAAAAAAATTCATATTTCCAAATCGGAGCCATGAAAAAAATTTTGAAATCGATTTTTTAGATCACCATTCCCAACTTCTTCATTAGTGAGTTTAACTGGCTCTAGGTCCGGAAAAGTTGCGTTTGTTCACAACTGTAAACAACTTATACAGTATACGGTAACGTTTCATCATTCTCCCGAAAAAATCTTCAGTATGCTTTCCGCTGGAGAAGCTCCCACAAAAGCTTTAGATTTTACCCTTAAAAATTTGAGCTTTAAGCATTAAAAAATAGAGGCCAGCTAACTTCGGCTCGACCGAAGTTTATATACCCTTGGAGCTTGATATATGCCTGGCAGTTTGTATGGCAGCTATACTATATAGTGGTCCGATTTCGACAAATCTTGTTGAAATTATGTGAAATCATTAAAAACTTATAAATACGAGCGTTGGGAGCTATAGCACTAAAAACAAAAAAGGTTTTTCTCACTAAATCTAGTTTTTCGACCGATCGTTCCTATGACAGCTATATGCTATAGTCATCCGATCCGGCCGGTTCCGACAAATGTGCAGCGTATTTATACCAAAACTTCGTGCAAAGTTTGGTTGCGATATCTTTAAAACTGACGGAGGAGATAGCATAGAAACAGACGGACGGACAGACGGACATGGCTATATCAACTCAGCTCGTCATGCTGATCAAGAATATATATACTTTATGTGGTCGGAGATGCTTCCTTCTATGCGTTACAAACATCCGGACAATTTTATTATACCCTCTCCAAGGGTATAACAAGTTGAAAGCATCGTGGCTTCTTCTATTTTTACTTTCACTGCTTTTTGCGGTTCCCAACTGATCAAAGCAATTATTGTATGGAAAGGCACGTGAAATCATGTTTTCTCCACCGGGAAGCCTACTGAAGATAGTGGTCCTTCACTTTTTCCAATTTTGCATAATATCCATTCTTTTCTTCCAGACATTACTATTGAGTCAAGTTGATGTTTTAAGAACAATCGAACAATGATTTAAGTCATAGCCCGCTGACAAATCGCAAAATCAAATATTTACTTCAACTTTTCTATTTGGTTCCTTTTTGTAGCCCAACAAACAGGAAAATGGCATACCGGCCTCCAAAGCATAAACTTTCTTAATATTTACAATGTAATTTTCAAACGCCTTATTCCGTTTAAGACGAAACTAGAATAAAGCAGCGTATACTTAGCTTGAAAAAAGAGAGAGAGCGGATGGAAAAATGTAAACAGATCGAACTTGCACTGCTCAAGTAACGGGAAGAAAGGCCAGATTCTACTCGAAAAAACATTGTTCCAGTTTGACAAGCAACTGGAAGTGATGTTAAGAACCAATGCCGTTTAAATTGCCAGGAAAATTGAGGAAAGACTTTTTTCCGATCGAGAATACATTGTTTTATAACGTTCATCTGAACGATCGAATGGGTGCTATCCAAGCACGTAAATCTCAAATAAACTGGCGAATCGTCTGAGTTGAACTCAAGGTCTATTATTTGTAAAAAACCAGCAAAGGAAAGGGTAGACTCCAAAATCAATTCAAAAACCAACTAAAACTTTTCGCAATCAACGACGAACTTCTATTTGTAAACCCAATCATTTTCACCGTATTTGCTAAGATACCAAATGAAGTTCTATTATGGACTAGAGACTCCTTATTACCCTGCAGCCAACCTTAATTTTTGAGCATTTCGAAGTCCATAAAAATTGCAACAAAACCTCTGGAATGTGTTATAAATAATGATTACTTATTTTAATTTTAATTGATCCCAGACACTTTAAACACATAACCTTACCCAATAAACTATAAAGTATGCAATCGTATTTGTTTTCATAACTCACATTCGATATACAAAAACGAACTACGACGCTATGGCTCTTGTTTTCCGCATCTGCAATCGTAAACTGCGCTAGAAGGCATGACAGGGTAAGTACACATAAAAAGATTGTAAAAATATTTCAACTCAATCTTGAGTTTAAATACGAGTAATGTGTCCGGGCGCAATCAGCGCTCAAATTTACTACAACAAATGGCTCATTCGCATCGATTGTAAGTGCTGGCCATAAAAATCCCAAGGAAAACAAACATTGAGCGAGCAGTGAGTGACATTTGAGTCAGATTTTCACTCACTCAACTCAGGCATAGTTATAAAATGTTAGTAGACTTCAGGCACGGTGGTTGAAAATGGAATTTGCTTGGACAAAACGCGGCTACGAGTTTACTATTCAATGAATCTAGAATGCTTTATTTCATTTTGAATACTTACAAAAAAATTAAGTTGCTTTACCTGAGAATGTGTGCATAAAATATTCTTACACTATACACTCAAGATTAGGAAGTACGTTAAGATTTGAGAATTTTTTTTGAGGTAGTTATAGACAATCATTCAATAGCTGCATCAACAAAACACTCAGCCATTGTTATGCTAGACTCCTTGTGTGAAAAGTTACATTTTTAAAACATTTTCATTTTCATATTAAAATCCATTTTACAGTGGCTCCTGCTTCTCTTACGCTACGCATCAAAATTCATTCCTTAATTTGATACACTTTTATTGCGCCAGTTTATGGCTTGTTTGGCTCTTGTGGTTCACCCCATACGGTTGAGGATGCGTGACTCTCTGTCGACCGACGACGAATGTTTCCTACGTCTTTTTTTAAGTGATTCGAATGATGATTATAAAATGCCTTCTCACGCAATCATTTTTTAATCCTTCGTTGTTGTCGCTGTGTTTTATGACTTGCAGTGCCCTTTGGCCCCCTCCCCACTCCCTGTGCACCGTTCGAAATGTGGGTTTCTGTGTCATCCTCGGCTGCAGTTTCAGCCATTTGAGAATAACACCGTAAAATTTATACGAGTTCAATGCCTGCCCATCCTTATGTCAATGTTACGTTTGCGTTTTTATTTGCTCACTTTTATTGCGTTTTAATTGTACTAATGATCCACCGTTTCGTAAATTACGCAAATGGAAATTATAAATCACCAAAATGATTATATAAGAAACGTAAGAACATGCACTTAAATGGAAGGGAGATGCCAACTTATTCGGTAGAGTATTTAAACGCTAGAGATTTACTCACCAAAAATGTGCACAGGCTGAATAGTGTGTTCAACTGAGGAACTGCAAATATAATGGAAAGAGTCGATTGTTATTTTTTCATTCAGTTTTCTTTGTACTTAAAAAAATAAAAAAATGAATAACAATGACTTAACAATTTACATAAATAGAAACACTTTCTAACAGACATGAACATCAAAAAAGAAGGTGTTTCTAGTTATATGAAACTCCCGTAAAAAAAAAATTTTTTCTGGTTAAAACAAGAAACTCCTAAATTTCCTATTTTATTTTAAATTTAAGAATAGCACAGTGCAACAAAAAAAAATAAAAATTTGCAAATATTTTTAATGGGACCCATTACATATTGTTGGGCTAGTCGAGTACAGCATTTCCTCATACTTGGTTTCTCTTTACACCCCCAAAATCTAAAGTTATGGCCCAAAAACGGCTTTTTGCTATTTTACCTCAATTACATTAATATAACTCGCGAATGGACCGTCTAATTTCTCATAACCTTTTCAATTTTGATAGCGACTAGAGGAATCTAATTCATTGTATTCAACGGTTTGACTAATTTAACACGATGGCTGAGATATGCGGCCTCGGCTTTTTTTTACATATTTTAAGAAATTTGTACTTTGTCCATCACTAATTTAATTATTTTATTCTGTGCGGTTATTTCTTAAAGTTTATTTTAAAAGCGCATTTAATTCTCCGTTGAAAGGTTGTTGTCCCAATGAATTTGGATATTGTTTGACAAAGTAATGCGCGCATTTCTAAGTACACCTCGACAATCTAGTATTTGTTATACCCTTGGAGATGGTTTATTGAAATTGTCCGGATGTTTGTAACGCAGAGAAGGAAGCATCTCCGACCACATGAAGCATATATATTCTTGATCAGCATGACGAGCTGAGTAAGTCCGTCTGTCCGTCCGTCCGTCTGTTTCTAGTTACCTCCGCTTTTAAAGCTATCTTAACCAAACTTTGCACGAAGTCTTTTGGTACAAATACGCTGCACATTTGTCGGAACCGGCCGGATCGGATGACTATAGCATATAGCTGCCATAGGAACGATCGGTGGAAAATTTAGTTTTAGTAAGAACGAGAGCGTAAGTTAAAATCGGCTCTGACCGACTTCGATATACCCGTTACTCATGAAAAAACATGTTTAACAGTGTCCCTGCGTTCCTTAGGGTGACCATCGGAAAAGTATGCAACATTTATTTTTAGGGTGGAAGGGGGTTAGCGGTGGGGGGGGCTTGGACACTTTTTTGCTCATAGCTTGAGAACCGTTCATCCGATCTTTATCATTTCTTTGGCAAATCAATCAAGGTACGAATCCTCTATCTTCAAAACTGTAGGAGACATAGCGTTTTTTCCAAATTGCGGGGGCGGGAGAGGCGAGGCAAAAAATAAAAATAAACTTGTTCTGTCTGCAAGTACAAAAAGCATTTGTCCCATACATGTCAAACCTCTACCTCTTACCATCTCTGAGATCTATGTGTTCATACAGACAGGCAGACAGACGGACAGACGGACTTGCTTATATCGACTCGGCTGTTGATGCTGATCAAGAATTTATATAGTTTTTATATACATACATATACATCATACATTTGCTCGACTTTAGTATACCCTTTTTACTCTACGAGTAACGGGTATAAAAATGTTTAAGGTCCGATTTCTCATCTTCTACATGAAACATAGCAGCTATCTGGAATAAGGAAAATTGGCACTATATTTGTTTCAACTTACGTACATGTTTGCTGAATAAGCGAAGAACAAAATTATTCCTGAACCCCGGTTCAGCGACCTTCTGAACCCGCTTCGTGAACCCGAACCCAAAAAGTTTCGTGGGTTCGAACCCCGGAGTGAACCCCTCCCGATTTTAAGGAGGTTTGCAGCCCTGACTTTAGGTATCCATTATAAATATTTTTTTTGGGATTGGGGGAAGTCGATCTATTTTCGCTTAAAAACGATATATATAATGGATCTTATAATGGATATTTCACAGGGGGTTTTTTCATTGAAACACGGTTTTTACAACGAAGTGTCAATACTGAAACGATACTTTTTGAATATCAGAAAAATATCGACAAAGATATTTTAAAATTACCGAAAAGACAAGTCAACTTTACTGACCTAACCACAGATTATTTGGTTCATTTGAATCTTTCTGAAAAACATCGAAAAATTTTTGTAAGAACTTTTTTGCGCGGATCGTATGGACGGTACGCTCAGCTTCGCTCTATACACAAATTTGTTGGATGTCAATCTTTTCCTGTGAGATTAAAGAACAGATCATAATAGTTTTATTTCCTCTTCGTAAATCAATATTAATCTAATTGTCGCTAATCTAATCTGACTTCTTAGTCAATCAACTTCTTATTCAAAATACAAAAATATTTCCCAAATTGGTAGTTTAATTGGTATGCGATTCTTTCCTTAAGCCAAGGGGGCTAAAAGTTCTCTGATCAACGGGACAACGGGAGGCAGTTGGGCAATGCGATGACGAGCGTGTTTTATAGTCCTCAACAAGACATTAAAATACGAACACGCCTCCTCTGCCTGTGCCCTGCATAGATATGGATGGGTGGTGTGCCGAGGCCGCAGTGGCCATTATACCTGGAGGGGTTTTTCAGTTTTTCCCCCATTAGGAGAGGCAAATTTGAGCAAAGTGCCGGGCAAACTAAGGCAGCAGCAAAAGACAAAAAACTTTGCGGCCTCAGCTGCTGTTCTCTGGAAAAGATGGGCTCGCAGCGAAAGGAGATTTCAATATCATAAAAAATCGTATTAAGAGAATCTCATATTGGGAATCGTAAAGTTTTTACGAGCGTTTAATGGACTCTTGCAGTAAGCGTGAGTATTTACGCGCTGCTTAAAAGCGGTAAAATATGGCCAAGTGGTGGTGTCGGGGGACAAACCAGGCAACTGGTCGCAGAAGAGGATGCGGTTAAATCAGGCGATAGCCAAAAGATGAGCATAAGTGCGCAGGATAAGGATTTTCATGAAAAACGTTAATACAGTTTGTGTTTTTTTTTGGGCTTAGAAATGCAAAAAAATAGCATTTGTACATTTCAATTAATGGAGCCAGACTTAGCCAAGGGGACGGTACAGCAATTACAATGCTAGCCAGGTGAGGCACCACAGCGCCATCTATGCGCTAAGTGTGGAAGCTGGCTAGCGCCGACCAAGCAGTGCCCGGAAAGCAGTGCGAATGCGTCCTGTTTTCGCCAAGGAGGGGGGTGAGATAGAAAATTGCATTTCAAAAGTAGGTGGGCTGGAAAATTGCACTGAAAGAGACAACAAATGATGAAAAGCAATTGCGATCATTAGCCGTGTGGGTGTGGCCAGAAAGAATTTTACCATTGGTGAGCCTTCTAAGGCAAATGTCCTTGTCCCACTGCACTATGGCCATAAAGTCTTGGTCTTCCAACAAAACTGTTAGTTGACTAATGAAATTTGTCTACAAATTATATGCGAAATAATGTGTGTGAGAAAAATCTAATGAAAATAAGGTAAGTCGTGCTGAAAACGAAATTTCTTTCTATTAGATTCGAAAAAGCTCTAAGAATTTCTAATCACCTCAAGGTCTCTTTGTATTGATTTAATACACAATTTAATCACTAATTTATAGATAATAACACATTTTCAAATTTATTAATGCTTCAGACCATTTTATAAAGCAAAGCTGCTTTTTTGTCGGTTTTCCACTTTTCTCCAGGAACTATTACAACCTATAAGTGTTGGCGATAAATTTGGGCTTCATATGAATCATGAACTGTTTAAACTTTATAGGGAGACTAATCTAGTCCAGCGCATAAAACAACTCCGTTTGTAAGAACATGGTACCAAAATGGATGTTAAACCTCCTGCGAAACAATCGGAAAGCTGGCTCGTTTCATTAGTTCTTCTGGTCCATAACCACTTTTGCATCTTATAAACTGCTCCCTATAGTCGATTTTGATTTGGCATCTGGTCGATAGGTGAAATTTCTCAAGATTTGGATGTTTCAATTGTATGTTATAAGTGTCAATGATACAATTAAACGAATTTTGTATCAATTCTTTGGCCAAAAATTTATTTTTCAATAAGCAAATCATTTTTTTTAGGGCTTAAGTCAATTTTATCACTTGCAGTTTCTTTACAGTTTTTTCATAAAGAATCCCCAACAACATATAATTTATGTGATCACATCTTAAGTGTGTTGATGGAGCTTTGTAAGCGGTATTAAAATCGTTAAATTATTCAAATTTTTCCAACCATTTTCTGTTTGTTTTTAAATTTTTGTTAAGAGAAGGTCCTACTTTTTGGGTCCATTTTTAATGTCTCGCTAAAAATTGATTTACTCAAAATTTATAATTGATTTTGCCAAAAGGTTTTTTTTATTGAACAGGCAACAATCAGAAATGGATCAAATGAACAAGTAAGAGCGTTGCAGTCGAGTTTCTCGACTTCAAAATACCCTGTACAATAGAGCAACACACACACACACATACAAAGTGACTCATACGCCTTAGCTGCGTGCAATAAGTACCAGATCGACGCGTTCAAACAGACAGACGGACATGGCTTAATCGACTCGGCTGTTGATGCTGATCAAAAAAATATATATTTTATAGGGTCGGAAATATTTTCACCTCCCCACATGTTTTTAACGAATTTGTTTCCTTGTGTAGTGAGCTTTCGATTTATTTTTAAATAAATTACCATACCATTTAAATTTATTTCGCTTTGAATGGTATTCAATCAATTTGGCAATTCATTCATAGTTGGATAGCAGGCTTAGAGAAATGTCTCTCTAAGCAAGAATAATTCAAATTATTTGTTCTCCGAGAAGCAAAGAAATGTAACTTGGAGTACAGAAGGTTTGGATCTTTCGTTGCTATAATCTTGTGTAACAATATTAATGTTCTAAAATCAATCCACTCTTTTAGGCTGAGGTAAAAAATCGTGCATGGTAAAAATTTAACATGGTCAGAGACTCGAGGATTATAAACTTATCTAAAAATTGAGTTCTCATATCATCTACTTTGGAGTGTCTGAAGATTTTGATTCCCAATAAAATGTGAGCGTCTAAGTTATGTCCTTGCAATAAGTAGCTTAGTTTGTGCCGGTAAAAAAAATTGCGACACTGACAGTTGCCTCATCAGTCCATCGTTAGTCGAAAGGGAATTAATTACCGACTAATAAGAGCTCGACGTGTTATAGAAAACACTTTTGGCATTCTTTCAGCGCGATTTTGCGTGATGCGCAAACCAATTGCCTTGAGTCCAGAAAAAACTCGCGTAGTGATTTCAGCAATATGTGCTCTTTATAACTTCTTTATCATAAGAAAATCTACGTATCTTTACCAACCCTGATTGACAGAGAAACATTAAATGGGACAATAATTCCAGGAGAATGGCGTTTAAATACTAATTCAGAAACATTTCTTGATATTGGGAGACACCGTTCGTATTTAAGCAATGATGCAAAGGCGATCAGGGAAGTCCAATTTCAGTATACTCATATCTAAATTTGCCCAGATTTGGATTTCATTCTTGCAGCATTGCTCCTAATTTGGATTCGTAGATTTGACCACTTCGCGCGCAGATCACCTTCTAAATACATTTCATCAAACTTGGTGTGAATGTCTCTCCAGGCATTGTCCCGTGCTGTTCTCTTGGAATTATCTTTGGAGCCAGCATTCCACACAGTTTCGGCTATCAGTATGATGGGAAGTTGTAACCGAAAGTACAGACGATATCAGCTGCAATTTATATATTTTTTATTTATTTATGTTTATATCAGGGAATCAAACCGAAACGAATTTCAGTTCCGGTCCCGGTACGTACCGAAACTAACGTTTCGGTAAAAGGTTCTGTTTTGGTTCTGCTACTGTTTCGGTATTCGGTTCCGGTTCCGGTACCCTTTTATTTCGGTATCGTACCGGTACGTACCGGTATGGACCGGTAAAACAAACAGAAATTTTAAAACTTAAGTTTAATCAAAGTGGGTAAGCAACAGTACACATGTATGTGTACATAAATTATCAATTTACTTTAAACTTCTTTAAAATTAGTTACAAAGAAGGTAAATTAATGATTATTTCTTAGAAGCATGATAGCGGTCAATGTATTTCCGTCCATCTGATTTCTAGCGGAGTTCTAATAAACTTCACGCCGGAAACTAAATGTTCTACGCAGCAAGAATAACTTTTGATAGTTCATACGATTCCGGAAACTTTGTCGAATTTTCTGACCACCATTTAAGTAAGTTATCTTTATTTTGTAAGCGTTTAAAGTTCAGAAAAATCTTGATCAGGCATCATACGTTAAACTGTCCAGTGAAAATACTAAACTATTTGTATTGTCCTGATTCTTTTCTTAGAAATTCATATATTAATCGACTTCATCTCCACTTTCATACAAATTAGTTGGGTCAGAGCTGCTTTCCTCATTTAGTTTCAATTGAGCAGAAGTCTATAAAATTCTTGAAGATTTACATATCAGTAGAAGCAGTTACACATGTACTTTTCTGTTCAGAGGTAAGCCTGACATTATAACGAGGGTCTAAGAAAACACCACATAGGAATGCATTATTTTCAAAGGGACTGGTCTCGCGATTTTGTATTTCACTGAACAAAAGTTTTGCTAAGCCAGAATCTTTTTTAATTTGAAAATAACAATTCAGCCAAATTGCGTAAAAATCCGCCAAGTCTAACTGCTCGTTTCGCAGTCTAGTGGTTGCACTCAGAACCGAAACCGTACCGGTACAACGTTTTGGTTCTTTTCGGTCTTTTCGGTTCTAAAAATATCGGTTCTCGGATACCGGTATATAAAAAATTAAGAATATCGGTTCCGGTTCCGGTACCGGTTCTGAGTTTCAATCGGTTCTTTTCGGTATACGGTTGCGGTTCCGGTTTGATTTCCTGGTTTATATAGAATAAATAGCGAATACCATACAATAATAATAATAATTGTATTTAAATAATATTTTAATTACGAACTTATTTATTTCGTGCTCTTGTGATTTATTTGAATTTTACTGGCTGCTACAGCTTTAGTTTTGATATTGCGTAAGGCAAACAAATTTTTTTCTTAATATTTGCCTTGTTTGCTCTTAAAATTTGCTTGCAAGAGCAAACTCACAAACCCCCAATTAAAATTTGTGAGGGTGTTCCCACGTGTTCCCATTAGGTAAATATTTGCCTTCAACTTATTGGAGCACAAACATATGCAAAGGCTACTTGGCAAATGTTTGCGCGCAAACTATTTAGTGTTCCCACTAAGGGCAAGCAAAATGGGCAAATATTTTAAAATATTTTCGCAAATTATTTGCCTCTGGGACCTTTTTCTAAATAAGGCTCATTTTCCGACCTATGACAGCTATAAGATATAGTCATCCGATTTTGACCAAAACTTCCAAATCTGTGTAAAAGCGTATAAAAAAAATTGCCGAAAAGGCGTTTACATTAAAAACAAAAAGTTTTCCAAAAATTCGACCGATAGTTCTAGGTGCTATAAGATATAGTCTCCGATTTTAAATCTGTGTAAAAGCTTATAAAACTAATAATTGCCGAAGCGGGAATGTAAACGTTCACATTAAAAACAAAAAAGTTTTCTTAAAAAACCCACTTTTCGACCGATAGTTCCTGTGGCAGCTATAATATATAGTCATCGACGGCGGTTCCGAATATTAGCAGTGTGCAGTAAAAAGAACACGATAGTTTAAAATTGAGAGACTAGTTTGCGTAGAAACAGACAGACAGACGGACGGAAAAGCTCAACGCTAGCCGTCGCCGATCAGAATATATATAGTTTATAGGGTCGGAAAGAATATTTTATGCGGTACTCTGCGATATTACCCCCAGGGTATAAAAGTTTTTCTCACAAAAACTTTCTTTTCGACCGATACTTCCTATGGCAGCTATATATCATCCGATCCGGTCGGTTCCGACATATTAGCAGTGTGCTGCAAAAAGAAGACTCTGTGCAAAATTTCAGCTCGGTAGCTTTAAAACTAAAAGACTAGTTTGCGTAGAAACAGACAGATAGATGGACGGACAAAGCTCAATCGACTCAGCTCGTGGTTTTTTTTTTAAAGGACTCCTCAAATCATCCATAGATGTTCCCGATTTAGTGTGTCGGGACTAAGCTTAGGAAACACTATTTAGAGGAGTTGCTGTTTCACTCCCGCTTCGTACAGCAAAATGTTCTGAGTAAGATTTTGAAAAGAATGTCAAACTTTTGAATGAAAGTGGCAAATCGCTCCTTAATTTATTTGGCTTTCGTACTTTCGTACTTTTTTAAAGCAGTCCCAAATTCTTCCTCTTTTCCACTTTCTTTTTGAATGGGGTCGACCATGTGCCCCACTTCAAATAATTCTCTTTACACAACTTAATAACTCTTAAATAAACAACGTCGGACCGTTATATTTTGGTTTGTCCAGAAATTTTGATATTACAAATTACGTTTCAAACAAAATAAACTTACGATTATTTTGTTACCGTTCCGATCAATTCAAAATTTTGATTCAAAAAGTATTAATGTCATTTGCCTTTAAATTTTTGAATGTCTTCTTTGCTAAAGATACTAAAATTATGAAATGTGTATATATTTTTAATAGCTCTCATTGAGTGCATCGATATATAAATATATGTTACCATATCAAGTCCATATTCAGAGGGAGACATTTCAATTGGAAATTTCATTTTGCTCCTCCTTCGTCTTACCCATCTTCTTGACCACCTGCACCGCCTTCGTTGCCCCTTGCACTTCCCTAGTATGGACCTAGAACAACAAATATGCGTACACATTGGATGTCCGGCTCATTGGACGCAATTCGTAGGTGAAGTCACGTAGAACCTAAGTTTCTAGCCTGGACAAATGGCCGATGTCTGGTGACAACGACCAGACGACTTCATTAGACGCGGACATACATCAGCCAAGTGTCTAACTAACGATTGACGCGAGTTATGTGACTTGCAGGAAGGATTTCCTATAACTTCCAGCACTTCCCAATGCCGCGTACTTGGATAAATCATGACGACAATGTAGACGTGCCAGACCAATGGCCAGGCCAAGAACTGCTCTTGGGCTTGGGCAAATAAATCAAAAGCCGGTGTCAAGTGGTGGGTGCACTAGCTGGTCGTAAAACGAATTCCACCGATTCGTCGAATGTTTGTTAATTATGGTTTTGCGTAACATTCGCATTTGCCAACCCGGCCAGAACCACAGTCAAAAACCAGACGCAGCACCCGATCCACTCATGAGTAATTTGTATTTGAACTCGTTAAAGTGTCGAACGAAATAAAGTGGAAAAAATGTGCTGGCCACTCAGCGATTCTCATATGCAACGGCACGGCCGCTGCGCATTGGGTGTGTATCTTCGTCCGAGACGAGGGCACTCATCTTCTGGAAACAGCACGTCCGGCCGACTGGGCCCCCACAATCAAATACAATTTGCAACAATTTAAAGATTTGTGCTGCCGCAGACAAACGCCAGCTCGGATAGCCGATAGCTGAAACAAGTAGAAGACAGAAGAAGGGCCAATCGCACGATATTGCTTAGATGCAGACTTGAATTGTTGTGGCGGCGCAATTTGATGGGCTCGTAAACCGACAGTTTGGCGCTGCTCCGCCGTTTGAGGGACGAGGCGTGGCTGGCGTCAGACGAGGGCGAGAACATGTGAAGGAATGCGCCAAGATGTTCAAACCGGGAACTGGAAACTGGGAAGCGGGAATACGCTGGCGCTTGTAGCGGTTTCCTATTCGGCAGGGAGCGTAAGATACAGTGGCGCAATACCTTGCGAAACTCGTTGAAAGAAAATCTAATTATATAGGGCTTAGCATAATAAGCAGGGAACTATTGCGCACCAAATTAAAATATTGTATAACCATATATGAGAAATTAACTCCCACAAACTTAGAGCCTCCTTCTGGCTTTCGGAGTAGAGTTATAAGAGCGGAACATTGCGATTTTCAGTTGTTTATAAGATTTTTCTAAGTCTAATTTCTTTCAACTATGTCAAAGTTAATATAACACATACTGAAGCACTGAAAGAACTGCTTGACTGTCGCTGCTTGACACTACTTACGAAGGCCCAACCTTCGGGAAAATCACTTATCAGCTTATTTCACTGCTTGCAACATATGGGTCCTGCTTACTTTTTAAGTAGTTTTTTGGGAGATTGCAATTAATAACTTCCTACGAGAACGGAAATCCGTTCAGTGATTTAATTAAAAGCAGGCTGAGGCCAGGATGGAGTCTTTTTGTGGAACCTACAGAGACGGAAAAGCCTGTTCAGAATATTAGTTGCCGTAAATTCAAAATAAGAACATAACTTTCTCAATAACTTTGAGTACAAATGTTCAAAAATGGTTTCAAATGAGCAAAACACAACTTCACCATAAGTACTACCGCACAAAAAAAATAATATAAATAGCAGCTTAGACGGGTATCTAAAAAAGTGTGTCCCTGACTTGTCTGGTATACAATTTTTCCTTTGTGTTTTAGAAATAACTCCATAAAACAAATCAGGTTGAATGGATCGCTTAGTTTTTTATATGGAACATGGAATATCAATCAAAAGTGTAAGATGTAATTGTCAAAATTATTCAAATATTGTTCCAAATTCACTTCATGTTCGTGAAGTAAGAATATGGTGCATCAAATGATTAAAACAGATCTTACTCTGTTTTTGACAACGTTTGTGCTGATCCGAGTCCAATGCTTTCGTTTTTTCTCTCAGTGCAATGTTGGACAGGAGAAGAGAGTCGACCGGAGGTCCCTTAAAATAACTGATTATGCGGATGACATAAGCATTAGAGGGGTCCATTTGTATGGGTGAAAAGAAGTCAACAAGTAAGAAAGTCGGTCAAGCCCGACTACAATATATCCTGCACGTCTCAATATAATGCAATATATTCGTTGTTCTGTTATACGCAATAATGTGGGAGTTATGAGGGGCGTGTCAAAAATTGAAAATAAACTAGTTCTGACTTTAAGTATAAAAAATACTTGTCCTATACATTTTAAACCTGAATCTCTTACCATCTCTGAGATCTGTTTGTTCATACGGACAGACAGACCGACATGGCTATATCGACATGGCTTTTGATGCTGATCAAGAATGTATATACTTAGAGGGTCGGAATCGATTCCTTCTTCCTGTTACATCCTTTTGCACAAGCTCAATATAATCTACGTACCTTTGATACGGAGTGTAAAAATAGAGGGAAGCTAACTTCGGCTCGACCGACGTTTATATATCCTTGGAACATGATATATGTCTGCCAGTTTGGTATATGGCAGATATACGATACATTCATCCGATTTTGATCAAACTCTCCAAAATTGTGTTAAAACAGATAATATTCATATCTGCAAAGTATGAAGACGCTACCATTGAAAAAAAAGGTTTTTCTCACTAAAACAACTTTTTCAGCCGGTCGTTTATGGCAGCTATATGCTATAGTCATCCGATCCGGCCTGTTCCGACAAATGTGCAGCGTTAATTAGCTTTAAGACTGACGGAGGAGATAGCTTAGAAACCGACAGAAAGACGGACGGACAGATGGACATGGCTACCAACTCAGCTCGTCACGTTGATCAAGAATATATATATACTTTACAAGCTGGACCCTTCGCGAATTCGTCCGCGTCAAAGATTTTAAGAAATTGTGTTGTTTCCCGTCCATCCTGTCCTAAAGGACCCAACGAAATTTTCTAGGCGCTCCAAAGCTCCGGAATTGTATGTTAAACCCTGCCAGTCAAGTGAATGCTGCAAGCATACCTCTTCCGCACGACCACATAGTGAGCGATATTATATGAAGAATGTGCATTTCAGAGCAGCATCAGCACTTTGCAATTATAATCCAATTCGAATTGGCTTTCCTGTTTTTTCCAGACCCCCTCTTCACCCTCACGACTCTTTCCGCGCCCTCCTTTCCATCTTCCACCGCTCTCTCTCTTTCCCATCCCCCGCTGTCATCGGTCTCAGAGAGCCAAGTGTGATACCTCTCATGTTCACTTTCTCTCGAGCTCTTTGCAAAACAGCTTAGCATGATATGTCTCCCAGACAATTTTTCTTTGGCGTTTTCAAGTTTTTCGCGGTGAAATTTTCCTAATTTTCTTTCTTAGTGCGCGCCTGCATAACTACACGAATGTCTATGCCAAATCTTAGATGTCAGTCGGCGTACAGATTAATATATATAGATGTGGTCAGAGATGCTTCCTTCTATGCGTTACAAACATCCTCTCCATGGGTATAAATATCCTGGGATTGTGAGTAAAATTTCAAAAAATTCCTAAAATTTTCAAGACGGCGCTTTTGCAGACTTTATTGAAGTCTACCAAAACCAGAAAAAGCAAATTCTCAAACTTTGCCGTTCGGTCCGGCGTTAAACTGTAGATCCCTTTCTCTTGAGCGAAAAATTTTAAAGCACACACGCCAAGAGATCGTGAGAAGCTTGGCTTGGCCCCGTTGAAGGAGCTGTATAGCCAACACTTACACTTACCAAAACCAGAAATTCAAAGTTATTTCAATACAATAGTTTTTTAAGCGATGCTTATCGGGGGTGCCACAATATCGCTAGAGATTTTGGTATAAACGTTTGCATTTCGAATTTAAATTGCTTTTCTGAATTGCATTGAATAAATTATATCCGGTTACTGGATCAGATGGTGAATTTAAACGATTTGGAACCGATTGCTCAAATCTACTTGGTTTTGAACAGTCCGTTCCAAATCGCTTAAATTTGGCCATCTGATATAGTAATCAACCCTTTTAGTGCCACTTCACACATAAATGCAAGCAGTTTACAATTGAAATACAATCGTTTATACGAAAATCCCTTGTGATTTCTGTGGCACCCTCGTATATTTATTTTATTATATTTATCCGCTTTTATACAAAGCAAGTTGGAATTATCTTGGATTTCTGTAAAAGCATTATATAATAAAAGGAATTTTATATTTTTTTAACGTGGCACTATTGCAACTAGCCTTGACAATGTAAAAAAAGGATGATTTGCTACCTAAATAAAGAGCACCAGGATACACTGGGGAAAAAGCGTGAAACCCTCCTATGTCTGATACACTTACAAGTCTTAGCATTTCATTGATATTATTAGAAAATTGAACTAGCTTTTATGCAAAAATAAACATAATTTACCCACATCTTTAAGGCCATCAAAACCTGCTTCTATTAATAACTCTATGAATATTTATTAAGACGTAGACCTGGTAATATTTGATTACAAATTGCTAATGTCAGCTCTTAAATTGATTTAATTGGCAAGCAGTTCGATAGCTAATTACTAAGTTAAGTGGCAGTCAATTGGAATTCTTGAAACATTTTCATTTACATAATGACAAATTGTAGGCCGCATTTCAAATTAATGATGTCAATTCGATTGAGCTAAGTGCTCAGTCTCGGGTCTCAGTCCGGCGGGACATTTCGAATTAATTTCAGTTGCGTTCAACACACATACTTTTAGAATATTATGCAATGGAGCGCGGTTGAGACCGACTCGGGTCGCACGGCGACCTTTTGCAACCAGCAGAAGAGCCCCCAAACGTGCATAACAAGCGAAGAGGGAAACGGCAGATTCACACGAAAGGCCAGGCAAATGGAGTCGGGGGTCTCATAAACCGGATCAACCACTTTGGAGAGCGACGGCGGCGGCATGGCGTCCACAATGGCAGGCGGTTGAGACAAGAATGGCAGTGATAACACAAACCGCATTGAAACGCCTCCGAGTGAGGCTGACCGCCATGCTCTGGTTTGGTTGTGAATAGATTTAAATGAGAATTGCCCTGGCAAAATTTCATCCCCTTTGCCCGCGCACATCTCTCTTTGCACTCAGCGCGCTATTGTACAATCCTCGGACTGGACGAGACAGGCAAGGCCACGTTGACATGGCGTGAAACTCGTTTCCAGCCATTGACTTATCGTGCGGTCATCGCAAACTCTTTTTTCTTTGGGCTGGCATTCAACCTTAATGCGTTGTTTTCGTTGTTTTGTGACGTTCCAGCCATAAGATAGGACTACATTCTCAGTGCCTGGGTCATCGCCATCCCGATTATCGATTGACCAAGTTATTGTATTTTCCAAGGGGGGATTGAATATTCAAGAGCGAGGATTCTATTTTTCGTCTCCAACCGTGAGGCAAGCGCAACACATAAATTATGAGAAGATTAAATTTAGATTAGTTTATTGATGCTTTGCCAGTGCCATAATGGAGAAAATGTGTTTGCCAGAGAGAAAGACCACGCCTTGGCGGGTAATTTATTTGTATAAATTATAAAGCAGAACTGGATTGATAATTAGTATCAGTTAAGGCAACCAAATGCGCTTACCACGCTCCGAAGAGTTTTGTACTTGACTAAAAAACACAAACTGTTTCAATGGTGTGCTAAGAATAAACTTGATTGATCCAAGTACAAAATGCTTATTTCAATTACTAATATTTCATACACGATATACCTTAGCTAAAGAACATTTTGAACTTGTAAGAATTTACTCATGATTTACTAGTGGGACATGAACTTTCATACTTAAAATTATTTGAAAATATATATGGGCATTTCCATGACGTCGAACGGGACAATCGTACACATTAAGTTTTTAAAAAAGTCAAAATAAAACGGATTTTTATTTTCACAATAGGCTTAACTAATAGCTCTTCAATAGCCTACAAATTGCTGCAAAGATTGATTTATGGAAAAAATTTTGGTTTCAAGATAATCGCAAAAAAACATGACATTCGCACGGGACAAAAATAGAAGTAGAACCATTCAACACCGATTTCAGCAAATCCTGAGGCAATATATTAATGCGATAAGCTTTAGAATGTAGTGCATTGATGTCTCTTTAAAATGGTTTTAATTTTACCCAAAAACCATTTACAGGTTTTTCAAAATTTTCTGTCGCATGAGACAGTTTTATCTATCATTATATATATGTGGTTTCTGCTATAATGCAAAGCAAAAACTTATATATTATTGCATTGACATAGTTTCTTTTGGTTTCTTATGCATTCATGTATACATACCCTCTTTGTACTTTGTACTGTAATCTATAATCACTTTTCGCAAAAAATTAAGCAAATTTAATGTCAAAATGAGAAAAATTGCGCTAGCTCGGCTGTGGAACCAAATATATCCAATTGGGTTATTAGTAAATGGAAGATTAGCTTACATTAGTTTAATTTGATTGTTTCCCTATAAACATTCGATAAAATTTAGTGTTTTGAACCACTTGTAATTTTTTGGCCCTAGTTGACCTTTTGGTGGAAATGCCCATATGGAAAATAAATCTAAATATATAAAATGGACGAATTTTTAAGGTCTTTGATATGTTCGCTTTGTTTTCGCCCCAAATCGTAGAGTAGCAGTTAAAAACTCGCACTGTCGCACTCGGACTTTCAAGACAGTTAAAATGGGTAAAAAAGATGGGTAAGCAGACAGATTAATAGAAACAAAACCAAACAAAGAAATTAAAACAAGGGTGAAATTGTGAATGTTTTATAAATAGTTTGGAAAAATTTTAAAAAATGATTTTAGATTATTGTGATTAGATATTAAATAGAAATTTAGCAAAATTTTATATAGAGTTTAAATTATCAAGACGATTTGATAGATGGCAAATGAAATGAAAGCTCCACTTCTTCGTTTTATCTTTAAAATACTAAATGAACAGCCAGTTTATATATGACAATAAAATTCCTATTCCAAACTCAAAATCTTGATTTGAGTACTGTTTTTCAAAATTCACGAGAGCGTAAGTTAAAGTCGGCTCTAATCGACTTCGATATACCCGTTACTCATGAAAAAATATGTTTAAAAGTGTTCCTGCGTTCCTGAGGCTGAACATCCGAAACACAACAGGTTTTTAACTCGGCTATTTATTATCCGATATTGATGTAAATTTCAGGGACATAGTAATTGGTAATTTAAATTTAAGTTATAAATTTTAACTCGATATCTTTCAAAATGTAGAAGTTATTCAACTTTTTTTTTGTGGGAGCGGGCGTTGCCAAAATTTGAAGCAAACTTGATCTGCGTGCAGATAAAACGAGAGCGTAAGTTAAAGTCGGCTCTAACCGACTTTGATATACCCGTTACTCATGAAAAAACATGTTTAACCGTATTCCTGCGTTCCTTAGGGTGACCATCCAAAAAGTATGCAACATTTTTTTTTTGGTGGGGAGGGGGTGGTAGCGAGGGGGGCTTGGTTCACTTTTTTGCTCATAACTTGAGAACCGTTCATCCGATCTTTATCATTTCTTTGGCAAATCTATTTATTTTGCTAATTCCTAACTATCTCTAGAAAGTACGAGTCGTCTATCTTCTGTAGGAGATATAACGTTTTTTCCAAATTGCGGGGGCGGGAGGGGGCGTGGCCAAAACTTTGAAACAAACTTGATCTGCGTGCAGATAAAAGAAGCATTTATCCCATACATGTCAAACCGCTATCTCTTACAATCTCTGAGATCTAGGTGTTCATACAGGCGAACGGACGGAGGGACGGACGGACAGACGGACATGTCTATATCGACTCAGCTGTTGATGCTGATCAAAAATATATATATACTTTATATGGTCGGAAATGATTCCTTCTGCCTGTTACATACATTTGCACGACTTAAGTATACCCTTTTTACTCTACGAGTAACGGGTATAAAAAGACTACATGTCAAGTTTGATAGCTCTAGCTCTTATAGTCTCCGAAATCTAACTGTTCATACCGACAGACGGACAGACGGAAAAGTCTATATCGACTCGGATGTTGATGCTGATATATATGCATTATTTAGTCGAAAATGATTCCTTCTGCCTGTTACATACATTTGCACGACTTTAGTATAACCTTTTTGCTCATCGAGTATTAAGTTCAAACCCTTTTTGGGATGCGTTATGTTTCGCACAAAATATATACTTTTAGCTAGGACTTGACCTACAACAATTAGAAAGGTCACCAAATCACTCAATTCCATTACGTTTTAAAAAGTAAATCGAACGCAATTCATTCATTTTTGTGTACTCAATTCTGAATAAAATTACTCTCTTCTAACTTTTTGCAAACCACTGGACCAAGTTAAAATGACACTAGATACATAAAAGATAAAGCAGAATTTCAAGCGAAACTTCGAATAGAAAAAATAGTTGGCACTAAGAGAGGCTGACTTTTAGGTTTTGCTAGACTAGAGTGCAACTTAAATATCCCTAACAACTCCTTAATTGATCACATAATAAAGGAAAACTCACTTTATATTCATCTAGTAACTGAAAGAGTGCGTAATTGGGCAAGGACTTTTCACTTTACCGACTAACAATCATTACTTTTCATGTTGCGAAAACATCAATAAATTGCACTTTCATAAAGTTGCCGTGGAAGTGGAATTGAGATCATGACTGTAAATATTTTTCCGAATTTCTGGAGAAGTTCGTATGGCAAGCTCTCAATATTACAAAAATACATTATCCATTTGCAGAAGAAATAATATAGATCTGATAAACGACTCTCAAGTTATGAGCAATATCATTTGGGATATTGGCATGTTAATATCAAGTCCCCCTTCATATCTTCATAAGAAACTGCAGTTTATACAAAGATGTGGGCAATAGATTCCTTTCACCATTCCCTAATTTCGCTGTTCTGTTGGCGAATTTACGTGACGCTGACACTTGCTATCTAGAGCCATAAACTCGCTGGGCTTATTATCGCTGATGGCCATTAAAAGAGAGTTTTAGTGGCGGAATAGACCTGGCGGTCCCCAACAACTTTAAAGCGAACACACGCCAATTATGCGCACAGTCGGACATTCCATGTCAACCACCGCTCTGCGTGATTCCCCCTCTCAACTGCAACGGTGGCAGTCGCGACGGGCATTGGCCAGTCTACGAGGCGGAACTGTGACAAGGCGATATTTACGAGTTCTTTAAAGGCAAATGGGTTGGGGCCAACCAGTTGGGTCGAAGTAGCAGTTTTGCAAGTATGTAATTATGCGGTGGATTAACTTGACAAAAATTAATTGGCCAGTGTAGAGGTACCTTGTTTGCTTCCATCTTAAGTTGGTGACGAGACATAACGCGACTAAAGCTAAGGTCCCACAGGCAAATAATTTGCCACATTTTGACAAAAGCTTGGCATAATAGCCAGAATTGCCGAATTTGCACGACATAAAACTGAAACTATGGAAAGTATAATGTGATCAAATATTTCTAAAAAGTTACCTAAATCGTCCATTTTGCCAAAAAAAAAAAATTTCAAAAAAATTTGCATCAAATATTTGGCAAATCATTTGCCTGTGGGACCTAAGACTTGGGTGAGATAATAAATATTTGTAAGGAGTGAAATTAAATTAGTTTCCTTGAATTTATGCCAATAATAAACAATATATTTTGCCAAAGGCGGAAAATTTAAATTCTGATTTGACTAATTCATTTCGTTAAAATAGTCCGAAAAATATTTTTAGCGGATTGCGTTTTCTTCGAATTCCTTTCCTTAGTAGTTAGGTAGTAGTTAGTATTTTAAGAGTTTCTCGTTTTCATTTTAATCGATCTTTCAAAAATTTAATGAGAATATCGTTATATATTTACAAAGACTCAATCAACTTGTGATTTAATACAAATTCAATTAGTAATTAGTTTCTGTTCACATTCCTGTGACCCTCAGCTTTGGTCCTACTTTCGTTTTCGAAAATGTTTTGCGATTTGTAGTCCAAAATCCGGTTTTAGTAAGAGTAGGAGCAAGGCTGTATGTGTACTTTTAATGCAGCCATCCCCAGTGTTTAATATCCTTTCAGTCTACGCGAAGCTTTTGCTCTAGCTCTGTTCAGCAGCAAATAACAACAATAAAGATCGTTTTCATCCTGCTTGGCCGAAGCACATAAAACAACGCATTATTACGCTCTTAGAGCTTTACAAACGAAATACCCTAACGCATGGTCTTATTATTACTCTTTAATTTCAAAGTGTATGTCGAATAGTTACAAAATGTTGAGTTTAGTACCAGTTCCACTGCAACATAAGCCTACATCAAAATATATTGTTGTTCTACTGCTAGAAATTCTATTAATGTTAAAGTTTGAGTGACAGCCAGCTGTGCTGCTATGTTTCAATTGTAATATATGTGTAAATTGTGTGAAGTCATAATAGATTGTGCATTATTAATATTTATGCTTCAAAATCAAGATAAAACAAGTTAGAAAGTCGGTCAAGCCCCACTATTACATACTCTGCACCTGGAGTAGGAGCTGAATGCAGTGCTGCTGCTGTGTCTCTCGCTATCTCTCGCTCTCTCTCTCTCTTTTTTAAGATTCTCAGTGTTGGTTGTGAAAGGGCGGGAGGGAGGTTGCGGGGGGGGCTTGGATCACATTTTTGCTCATAATTTGAGAACCGCTTATCCGATCTTTATTATTTCTTCAGCAAATCGCATTTCATACATTTCAATAATTACTAACTGTCTCTAGGAGGTACAAACCATCTATCTACAAAACTGTGTAAGATATGACGTTTTTTCGAAATTGCGGTGGCGGGAGGGGGCGTGGCAAAAAATAAAAATAAACTTGCTTTAAACTAGCTTCGTTGTCCTGGCTGACTCAGACCAGAGCTGTAAGGGAAAAATTCATTCAATTCATTCATGGTCTTTTATTTGCTACTAACTTCATTTTGTCACATAGCCTGTTTGTAACTACAAATGTTATTGTTTAAAGCAGTTAAAGCGTTGCAGTTAAAGAGCTCCAACAGCTTCAGAGCTAAATCGTTTAAAAATGAATGCACAATACCCTCCAGGAATCTGCTGCTTCAAAATTATTATACTATATGCAGGACGATGTGAATTTGTGGCGTACGCAGGGCTAAACCTTCTGAATATCTCTTTATAAGCTAAATAATATAAGGTGATATGAAAAAATTTCATTATTTTGCGTTTGAATGTGAAGACAATGAGTTTGAAAACACTTAAAATAAGAATTTGCTAGTGGCCAACTGTATTGTTTCGTTAGCCAATAAAAAGCATGTTTATACATCAGTTCTGTCGATTTTCGCCACAATAAAACTTAGCTTGGTTTATTAAAAAACTCTTCTGTAGTTCTGCCGCTATCTTGCCAAAGTTGCACTTTACTCGGCAACCAAGTTTAAACACAACTGATGCTATGCTTTAAGCAAATGTAAGAAAATTGCAAAAATCATTCGATTAATCAATGACACTTGGCAGCAGTTGCCAAAATTTCATGAGTGTAACACCCATTAACATAGCGATTCAGTCGGAACATTAGAAAAGAGTAGAAGAAGATCATTTCATCCGTCATCTCAACTATCATATTTTGTGGTAACCATGATTTTCCTCTGAGAAACGAAGGTAATTTAAGACATATTGACACAGGGCTGGTGATCAAACTCTGAGTCTTCATACTGAAAAGAGATGTAAGAATGGTACGTACTTTTCTCCAAGAATTCAAAATGAAATCATTGGGCTATGTGAACGTGTACTTAAAGATGATATCATAAAAGAAATAAAAGAGGCCTCTGTTGTTGTTGGAAGCCATAGATGCAAAAACTATTGCTTTTGAAATAGATAAATTCATCTCAGGAGCAGCACCTAATCCACTTAAACTAAAGGGACAAGGCTATGAAGTTTGTTCGACCATCTCGGAAAAGGATAATGGTGGGCAGGCCATTTTGAAAAAAAAACCCTGACGCATTTTACTTAGACTGCAGAGGTAACAAGCTTAATTTAGAAGAAAAAGATCTTAATGAATTTTCGGAGATTCGGAATTTGATATCAAAAATCAAAGATGTCATGAATTTTTTCCGCTAATCATTTAACAGGAGAAGTATATTCCAAACATTCCTGCTCTATGCGAACCTCGACGGTCGGAAAAGTACAAAAGCATTGGATTTTTATACTCTGTACCAAAGGTACACAGAGTATATTAAGTTTGTGCAAAAGTATGTAACAGGAAGAAGGAATCATTTCCGACCATATAAAGTATATATATTCTTGATCAGCATCAACAGCCGAGTCGATATAGCCATGTCCGTCTGTCCGTCTGTCTGTCCGTCCGTCCGTCCGTATGAACAAACAGATCTCGGAGATGGTAAGAGATAGAGGTTTGACATGTATTGGACAAATGCTTCTTATAGCTGCAGGCAGATCAAGTTTATTTTCAATTTTGGCCACGCCCCCTCCCGCCCCCGCAATTTGGAAAAAACGTTACAGTTTTGAAGATAGACGATTCGTACCTTTTAGAGATAGTTAGTATTTAGCAAAATGTATAATTTTGCCAAAGAAATGATAAAGATCGGATGAGCGGTTCTCAAGTTATGACCAAAAATAAATTCCCGCCTCCCCCACCCCCTCCCACGCGCTCACAACCAACACCGCATTTTTATTCAACAACGTGTGAGTGAAAGAGAGAGGGAGAGAGAGAGAAACTTAGAGATGAGCGCAGCAGAAACGTTGCATTCAGCTCCTGCTCTTGGTACAGAGTATGACATAGTCGGGCTTGACCGACTTTCTCACTTGTTTTAGAATCAATTCAAAATGATCGCCCACGGGTTAGAAAAACTCTGCTTTTCAGCCGCATTCTGCCATTATCCATTCAATTTTTCTCTTATGCCTCATCATTACAGCCAAATATTCTGCGTACGTTGAGTCAGGGGTTAATGCCCTACCATCACAGAGTCTGGACCTTCTCAGGTGCACAAATCACGTAAAGAAAATCACTCAATTGGTGGAGTAGAAGCTGAATGCAGCGCTGCTGCTGCGCTCATCGCCAATTTCTATTTCGGATTTGTAAAGTTTAATATTATTAAGAGTATTATTCTAAGTATTAGGTTAAGCTCTTTTTCTTTTCCTTCCCGTTTCGCGATGTTCTGTGAAATCGTGAAATTAATATATAATACCCTTAAAATGTGCTGAGAAAATTATCCGATAGAACTCATTTAAAAACAAGTGAGAAAGTCGGTCAAGCCCGACTATAACATACTCTGTACCTGGAGTAGGAGCTGAATGCAATGCTGGTGCTGTGTCTCTCGCTATCTCTCGCTCTCTCTCTCTCTTTCTCTCTCTCTCTCGCTCTCTCTCCCTAAGATTGTGCGGTGTTGGTTGTGAAAGGGTGGGAGGGGGTGGGGGGGGAGCTCGAATCACTTTTTTGCTTATAACTTGAGAACCGCTGATCCGATCTTTATCATTTCTTTGGCAAATCGATACATTTTGCCAAATACTAACTATCTTTAAAAGGTACGAAACGATCTATCTTCAAAACTGTGGAAGATATGACGTTTTTTCCGAATTGCGGGGGCGGGAGGGGGCGTGGCAAAAAATGAAAATAAACTTGATCTGCCTGCAGCTATAAGAAATATTTGTCCCATACATGTCAAACCTCTATCTCTTACCATCTCCGAGATCTGTTTGTTCATACGGACGGACAGACAGACGGACAGACGGACAGACGGACGGACGGACAGACGGACATGGCTATATCGACTCGGCTGTTGATGCTGATCAAGAATATATATACTTTATATAGTCGGAAATAATTCCTTCTCCCTGTTACATACTTTTGCACAAACTTATTATACTCTATGTACCTTCGGTACAGAGTATAAAAATTCAGCTTTAAAAAACCATCATGTTCCCTTCCGATCCACTTGATTTATGCTTGAGTTCTGTGTCGAATTCGCAACTCACCATGCGCATTGAATCTAATTTTCATCAAGGACATTGTCCCTTTTTTTACGGGAGTCTCATTAAGGGTTATGCTTGGAACCGACTAACATTGCACTAGCATCAGGTCCTGGCGCGTAGACCTTGAATTGCGCAATTAACTTGATGTGTTTTATACGACAGCTGCCTCGAGGTCTACCTGTTAGCCTTTCTCTGCCATCCGTTTCATGGAATATCCTTTCTCTTGTGGCCGTTTTTTAGACGCCTAATGTCCTTGAAACTGCAACCTATTAATGTGAATTGGCCAAATGCCAAAACCAGTTAATGGCTTCCGCCAAGGTGAACTTGTCTGCTCTTCCCCGTCTCGAAATCGATAACTTAAAAAACTGGCAACTTGTCTCGAGAAGGAAACAGAGTTTTAAGGACCATTTGGCAATGTCAGTTTGTCAACGAAAGTGAAGCAGTTAGGAGAGACCCCGACACAGGAGTGAGCCTCAACTGGCCATAAACTCGCCGAACAAAAGATGAGCGGCGGTCGTAAAACGCGACAACATGGTGTGACATTTTGTCGTTGTTGTTGCTCTCGCTGCTTCCATATTTTTCCCACTTTGAGGGCCATGTCCTGGGCAAGGGGTGTGAGGCATTCGAAACGGACAAACTGGTCGGCCGCTCCGCGACTTTTGTTTGCCATTTTTATTGCTACTCCAAAGGGTTTCCAAAGCATTTCGAGAAACGAAAAATCCTGCATTTTACGACTCTTTTTTGCAATTGGACAGTTTAACCCTTCAATGGAAGACACTGGGCCCGGTTGCATGGTGTGAAAACTGGAAACGTATGCGATGTGTTTGTGTTCCACCTGGAAATTTGTATTGTTTTCCATTGTTGTATGTTTGGGAAATAAAAGGCGTAACATTTTTTCGACATATTTTGCGGCTATGTTCTCAACTCGTTGATTGTGATTTATGGGTGAAAAAAACCGGATGTTGAATGTAAATAAAAAAGAAGCTTTGGTGCTCATATGAGCGAATTGGCTGACTGTACTAAATATAGTCTTGTACTTATCATTTTAAATTCCATAAATTTCAAAAGTTGGCTATTTTCGATTTCCCACCTTCGTCCCGTCTTCACTTGCCAATTCATTCATAATTCATTTTGTATGCCGCATAAAATGTTTTTACTATCAATAAAAAGACAATTAAATTAACATTAAACTCATTTCGCTGGTCGCTCGACCCGGCTCCCTGTCTGAGGTAGTTCTTGTCTCTCTCCCCCTCTTTCCACGCCGCTTGTCTTGCAGCCCAAAAACAAACAAAAAAGCCACGTAATTATTTTAAAATATTCCATTAGTCCGTTATGTGATAACATTTTTCTAGTTGACTTGTTTTGTGTCGATGAATCTTGCAGAATTGTGAGATTTAAAAATAAAAAATTGCCCGTGATCTGTGTGGGTGTCACGACCCTCTTCCGCTCTCTCTCTCTCTCTGTGTGTTTCTCGTTGACAATTTGTTGGCTTTGCGTTGGCTTTCAGCATTTCTATTAATTTTGAAAGCTTGTTGACATTTTATTTACAATAACCGAAATGTGCAATAAAAATAAATGGACGACTTATGTAAATGGTTCGCAGTCTGTCACGTTATTGCGGACGTAATTTGTGAAAATTTTTGCATTCGTACGTTTTTGCCATTTGGCTGTCATGAAAATGTGTTTTCTTAATTAGTAATTGTGGCAAGAATTAGTACAATTTTTATGCGCGGCACATCAACAAAATAGCGTACAATAAATAAATAACCTAACAGAGTCGTTTCACAATGATCTGTATGGAAGTTTTACGAGTCTGTTGGTTTTAAAAAAAACCAATCCAAATATCGGTGCTCCACACATGTCGGATATTTCATTTTTCGGAGTTAGCTTAGAAGTAAAATGTAAATGCGGGCTATACAGCTCCTACAACGGGGCCAAGCCAAGCTTCTCTCTTGGCTTAGAAGTCACTGGCAAAAAAAAAAAGCTGACTGGAAGAAATTGCGTTGTGAAATAATAGAAATTAATGTTGAATTAAATCTTTTTTGAAGTTTCTAAGCCAAATGCGGCAAGTGGTTGTGGTATGCACTGACTTCCACACTATACATTTTTTTTAAGCCATTAAAACTCAATTTCCTCATGCTACGAATTAAAACAAGTCCGCATTTACACGGTGAAGCAAACTTCATGAAGTTCTTCATGAAGGTTTTGTTTGTAGAGGAGAGATGTGGGGGGCAGTCGAAGCCGGCAAAGCTTCATGGCCTAGCTGGGCATGCAGTTTTTCGATAGTTTCTCTTTGCCAGGGTTGAGTTTTTGGTTGATCGATAACCTGAGCTGATCGAATTAGCGCGGCAGTTTTGAAATTGTCTCACAGCAGTTCAATAAATTGAAATTGAATTGCACTTCATGCATTAATTTTACTGCTATTTGACTCAATGTCAATATTGTTAAATTACAATAAAAACGTACGATAGCTTGCCAAAATAAAGGGTTGCAATGCGATAGTAATCGGAATGTACAAACAAAACGAAAAACTTCATGATGGACACTTCATGGTGTAAATGCGAGCGCAGTTTTGAAGATGCTTTAAAACAAAATCGAAGAGAGCTTCATGAAGCAAACTTTACCGTGTAAACACGGACCAAGTGAGAAAGTCGGCCAAGCCCGAATATAACATACTCTGACCTGGAGTAGGAGCTGAATGCAGTGCTGCTGCTTTGTCTCTCTCTATCTCAGTCTCTCTCTCTCTTTCTCTCCTCTCTCTTTAAGAGTGTGGTGTTGGTTGTGAAAGGGTGGGTGGGGGGGTGGCGGCGGATGCTTGGTTCACTTTTTTGCTTATAACTTGAGAACCGCTCATCCGATCTTTATTATTTTTACATTTCGACAATTACTAACTATTTCTGGGGTCAAACTCAAAGGGTGGGTTGATGGGGGGGGGAGGGGTCGTGAAAATTGAACTGACGCCTGCGTTAGAGCTGTCCCCCCTTCCCTCCGAGTCGTGTCTCGCCCACGCTTCGAATCTGTCCAGAAACAATTTCTAATTTTCGCTCTTCGCAATCTGCATTGGGACACCAATAGGCATTTACCGTCGTACCGATCGAGGTTAAAACTAATTGATCTTCAATCTATGCATCACCGCAGAATATGCAATGGTGTCCTATTCGTCCACAAACTTCTTCTCGGATTGGTAGACTCTCAATCGCTTCTCACTTCCATAGAATTTACAGTACCCTCAAGGTTCACCCGTAGATTCCGGCCACTACGTTTGCCACTCTCCAGGTTGCAGGTCCAACTATGCCCTTCATGAACCTTTTCGAGTCTTATGCTCTAATTAAAATTCCCTTTCTTTTATTTTTTCGTTTGAAAAATCTTTTAATGTTATTTTAAGTGAAATTTATGAACACCTTGAAGTATCTAACCTCTAAACCTATTACTCTAAACAACTTTGTATTACCATTGCCAATTGTTTTAAGTTAGCAGATCATTGTTAACCAAATAAATAAATAAATACGGACGGACAGACGGACATGGCTATATCGACTCGGCTGTTGATGCTGATCAAGAATATATATACTTTATAGGGTCGGAAATGATTCCTTCTCTCTGTTACATACTTTTGCACAAACCTTATATACTCTACAAGTATATTTTGTAATTGACAACAAGTAATTATTTTGTATTGACAACCCTGTTGCTTACAAGTGAGTGGAGTGTTATAAATTCAAAAATGCTCGCGGTTGCATTAATTACTTTGGATATTGCTGGGAGAATGCTGTTGACGAGGGAAACACAATCGTTACAAGATTTTCAGAAATAACGCAATCCACTTTTGATTTTTTTGAAGCGTGAGCCACTTTTCTTCGCAATTATAGCCGGCGGCTTTTCCACACAGCATTACTGCCTCTGACTCCGGAGTTCTATCTTTCAACCATAAAATCACTTTAAAACTGTTTTAACTTAAAATAAATATGATAACTTGTAGTTTGAAACTCTCTCCGATATAATTTATCAAAAGGTTCTTTTGATGCTTCATTGAATTAACCCTTAAAATCATTTTTTTTAAACTGCCAATTTATCCACATTTTGTTTAAATTTTACTTCACTTAAGCGTATTATTTTGAAAAAAAAAAAAAAAAAAGTTATTGTCATAAATGGAATAAGTTGACAGGTTTGCTCATTGTTGCTTTCTGCTTCTGTCAGACATTTGTAATTTTTTTTCGTGGACAATAATTAAACACTAATTTTTTTACCAAAGTCCCATTAAATCTTTAATTATACTGATGCAATTCGATCAATAAAGCAATCAAGTTGTGTTCCTCATTATTCTATTTGACTTAAAATATGTTTATTGGCAAAACATTGGCCATATGTCCCCACAAAGTTTGCATCATTTGAAAATAACCAAAAAAGGTTCAAGAAAACCAACAATTGCATCTGGGTTGTTAGAGGTGTGTAGAACACGGCCGATCACTTATGTTCGTTAAGTACAATTTTTCTTTAAGATATTAAAAGAAACAAAAAGTATAATAGTAGACAAAGAGAAAGATAATAAAATAAAAAAAATAAATTTTTTTTTTTTTTTTTTTTTTTTTTTTTTTTTTTTTTTTTTTTTCCCCCCCCCCCCCCCCCAAAAAATTTAGGCTTGACTGTGAGTTGAACACGGTACCTAATGCACTTAAACTTATGGAAAATTCAGCAGAATTCTGATGATTCACATATAGTTAAAGAAGAACCATGGGAGAGAGCGAGTTGGTATCTCTCTCTCTCTGCCAAAAACCATTTTTGGTGAAACACTGAAACAATTTAATGAATCAAACTTTTTGTTCTATCTCTGAGTCTGCCCCGCGGTTTAAACAACAAACAATTTCAGAATTTCGATTTAGCATCATGATAAAAATGAAGACGCAGTAAATTTTAATATTTTGCAATTCAAGTTAAACAACAAATTGTTTGAAAATTATGAAGGAAATTAAGGGCGAAATTTAAAAGTTTTGATGTAATGATAAAATCATTTCAAATCAAAAACACGTTAGCCAAGACTCTTTGATCTAGAAAGTGCAGTTGAATTCTAGAGGTAGCTGCAAAATTGTTATAGTATAATTTGTATAATTATGACATTTAAAAAAAACTTTTAAGACTATGGTTTTTGTCCCTGCGTTCGCCACTTTGCCATAACATAAAACTCTGTTTTGAATTCAGGAGGTAATCGGTAATTGAAGGCTTGAATATCAGCCTTTAAAGTGTTAAGGAGACTATAAATCTTGTAATGAACAGTTGAGCCGCTGACATATGACAAGTGTGAAAGAAGCTTTACAAAGTGTATAATTTTTTTTGCCCAGACAGCATTAAGTACATATATATCTGATCACATCTACGAGCTAAGTCAATTAAGCTTTGTCCGACCGTCTATCTGTAGGTTTCTACTTCAACAAGCCTCTCAGTTATCGCGATGTATTTGTGGGTATCTTGCAGCTGTCTTAAGACGAATGAGTGAATAACAACTTCTTTTTATGGTAGCGTGCTTAAATCTTAAAGTTAACAAGCTGATTTTTCGAATTGATTTTCTTTAATATTTTATATCAGTAAGATTCTGGAGCGATTTTCTGCAAGTGAATTAAAACTTCGGCACTTACGAAGTTACCTTAAATGTACAGTACGCGGTTCTTAAAAAGGGCATACAAAATTTAATAATACAAAATAAAAATTTTTTAAATGATCTTTTCTTATCGATCAAACAAATAGAGTCAAGTACTTCAAATTAGTAGTAGAATGTAAATCTTCTAAGAAGTTAACCTTCATTTTTGTTTTTCAAATGTTTCAAGCTTAATTTATAATGTGTATAGCCGCCTTTATGTGAAATCACTTTATAAATTCCGTCGGGCACTGAATCGTACAGAAACCTTAAATGGTTCAGGAATACAACCCGGTTCTTAACCGAAAAAGGCAAAGCCGTCAAGAATTGCTAGTTTCAGTTGAAAATGCTGAAACAACCCGAAAAATCTTTTAAAAACGGATAAATTCGGTTTATTTCATCGACGTGTTTGTTGCTTTGGACACTGGTCTCTCCAAGGACCAAAATGATTCGTTAATAAAAATCTACTATGTGTTCTCTTTCCTAAAGGGGGGATTCTTCATGTCGAGGCTGTTTTTGGGAAACAACTGTTATTTGAAAGCACAATGAGTTTTTACAATTCTGTTCATCTTTTATTGTGTCACAAACAGATTAAATTAAACAAACAAATTTTTACTGCTTCGATATGAGGGGTGTTCAAAAGAATAAAAAAGAAAGATATATTGATATAGATATATATAAAGATATATATCTCCAAGTATTGTGAAATAAAAAGTAACAACGGGGCTATAATCAGTATTGATGTCATTCTGGTTTGAATCACGAAAAAAATGTTGTGATTGTTTTTGACAAAATGGCGGCCATTGATACATATATCGATATTGGGCCCTTTTTTGTAGTATAGCGTCGATTTAACTTAGTTTCATCAAAATCGGTTCAGTGTACCTGGAGATAGAATGGCCGTCAGTTCGAAAAATGTGGTTTCGAGATCAATGCGTTTAAAGTTTGAAGTATTTTGAAGATTACTCGTTTTAGAGAAGACATTGTTCTGAAAAAAAAGCTAAATCTTCTAAAGTAATGTTTTGGGGCGATATTCTCAAATACTCAAGCTATAAAAAATGCACAAATAAAAATCGAAAAAATGTTTGCCCTTAAAAAAGTTTTTTCCGACATTTGGTTAGGTTAGGCTTCGCTGTTAGACCTCAAAGAACGGAAGGACACCCAAAGACCTCACTGAACTGAAAATATAATAAATTTATGCAACCATAAAGGGGACTCACGAGTCTGTCAGACTTTGAGTTTTTTCAACAATCTCCCAGTTTTCCGTCTGGTTCCAGTGATTCCAAATCAGAGAATTTTTAAGCCATAGTAACTGTCGTAATACTTTTTTTTTGAAGATTTAATTGTGTGCGTTTCCCTTATCGTATGGATCGTTTTTTAACCGAAAACGAATTGTAGATTCTGTAGGATAAACTATTAATATTTTTTAGGGGTAGTGATTCTGCACCATTTTGTATTTTAAGCAGGAGAAGCACTGCCTGTTAAATTTCCCATTATTTCTATAGATATCCAATGTGTTATATTGCTGTTATTTAAGACAGCCCCGGATCTTTATACTGTGTTTTAGCCAGAGATAAAATATATCAAATTCAGTTTGATATTCTCCTGCTTAAAATTAACTTTTCAAAAGCAGCAACATTTTCCATTTCATTTAGCAAGAATATTATATCTTTCTCATTTAAAATAAAATAATAATAATAAAAAAAATAATTTCAGAATGATTCCTAAAATGTAAAAATGACATCTTAAAAATATCGATTTGAAGTTTTCAACATATCCATATGATATCGGTGTAGAACCTTTTTTTGGGTTTGACTTTTGAAATATAATTTAAGGGCCCAGCGCTTGATTAATCGATAGCTTAAAGTAATGTTTTATCTATGCACTTATAAATGCATTCGGTGAGAAGCTTTGAAAGCGGTACTAAACGATATCCATTCATAGAAAGCGGTGACTGGGGATCGCCTAAGAAAAACCAAAAGCCAACCGCAACAATATCAAGTGGCTATTGCCATCACTTTCCATTACAAAACCATAAGAATTTCAATATCATGCCAACCATTTGCATAACTTGACTGTAGCTCTAGCTCTGCAATCCTTAGACATGGCCTGGCCGTGGAAAGTCTGGGCGAGTCGCATAGAGTCACATAAATTTCGGACCAAAAACTCAAGCACTTGGCTAGTGAATCGTTAGTTGAAGTGCGACAGAAATTGTCAATTAAATAAATCGAAAGGCGACAAACGTGTCGACGACTTTGGGAGCTGGAGACATGCACTCGCATTCGCAGTTCGCATTTCACATTTTGCAGTTCGCAATTCGAGTTTCAAGTTTTGATATGCAGAACGTTTGCTTGCGTGACAGGTGAAGTTGACGGCGGGCGGGGGCGTCGGCGTTGGCGAGTTAGTTTGTTGGCATTTCGCACGCATCAGACATAAATTAGCAAGATTTATGCGACATGGTCTTAGATTCGCTAGAAAACAGCGAAAATGATATGAAATCGATAATAAATTATTCTCCTTGGCGACACATTTCCTTTTTGCCTTCGCCGACACACCCAGAAAAGCGTCTCTCTCTCTCTGTTTGGGCTGTTGTTTGTCTCTCTCCCACGCTCATTATGCGCACTCATTCTGTAAAAAATCGATGGAATATGCAAAATATTGTTTGGGTATTTAGCCCCTCCAGCACATGGGATCCGCCTAAGTCAACACTGAAATTCCCAGATTGCCAACGGCAACCCTTGAGGCGTTACGCTCCCCAAACTCTTTCGCTTAAATGTAAATTTGAACAACGTTTTCTTTGTTTGGCCTTTTTATTTTTGTTTAAAATGTGTTTTGATACGCTACCAAACCACTCAGTGCTTTCCAGTCCAACTCAAGTTTCAAAGCTGGTCAAAGATTTTAATCGCTGGAATTTTGTTTTTAGGCTTGGTAAATTATTTGACAGTCGAAACTTTGAGTGTGACACTTTAAAACCGTTTTTACGGTTTATTAAATGAATATTCGGCCAAACTGGTTTTTAATTAAAGTCTAATTTGCTAGCTCGCCGCGCCAGAGGACACGGTCGCCACTTGAGCGCTAGCGATTCGCCAAGTGGCATTCGTATCTTTTGCACTTGAGTCGCTTTTAGGCGTGCCGCACAGGAAAAATCGATTGAAGGCCATAAAACGAAATGTTTATATTTGGAAAAGTCAAAAAAGTCAAATATGAAATGTAAAAGATCAACAGCCGAAATGTCGTGGGTGGGTGGTGAGAGGGGGGCCTGAGAATTGTTGTACGCTCCACAAGGAGCGCCGCGCACTGCAATTGGTGGAATTGGATTTATATTGAATTGGGGTTGGTTGGGGGCGGCTGCTCTCTCAGCACTTGGACTTAATTGAAATTTGAAATATGGTATTATGTGTGCGCCGTTCGAGAACAGTTCATAATGCCAAGCCCGAGCCAAGTTGGAAAACTCGATGGTTGTTTATGGAAATAATTATTCGGTCGAGGGTAATGAGCAGCTGGCTCAAGTGGAGGTAAGTACAAGTATATACTTCAAACCGATTGGAATGCATGGCCATGGCATATTGTAAGAGCTCCATTTAATTACCTGCGGATGTAGTTCTTGATTGGCTTATAATTGAAATTGTCTTGCAATAAAAGCTAGACGCAATAAGCGAAATAAAAGATTTTCAATGGGGCTTCGCCTTTGATATTTAGTCCATTTTGTTTTTTTTTTGCTGGGTCGATTTTTTATTTCTTAGCTTCCTAAACCCTTACCACACTCTTTTAAAGCTAAACGCAATTTTGAATTTTTTGAGAATCGATCTTTTTGGACAGTACAGATTACGTTCTGAGTTTTTGTAATTATTTTCATTTTCAGGTCTGTTCCCATTTCCGAGTAGATTTAAGAAGTAATACAATTGTTATTCCGAATCGTTTTCATTTAATGTTTCCGGTTGCGAGTGAAATAGAAATCGACTTATTAATTTCTATCTCTTTCTACCACATGGGTGCAGCTGTCATCTGTCTCAGAGAGTCAAGAAAGCTAGTTGAAAACGAACCTAACTTCGTCTTTGCCGAAGTTTTTATACCCTTGCAAATGTTTTAATAAATCAGAGTTTACGAACGTCAGCATTAAAACCAACAATTTTTCTAAATAAGCCCCACTTTTCGACCGATATTTCCTATGGCAGCTATAAGATATAGTCATCCGATTTTGACCATTACTCCCAAATCTGTGTAAAAGCGCATATTGCTAATATTTGCTGAGGCGGTAGGCGTATACATTAAAAACAAAAGAGTTGTTCCCACAAAGACCCACTTTTCGACCGATCGTATAGTCATTCGATTCGGATAAAACTTGACAGAATTGTGTGGTATCATGTAACATTGATCAGTAACAAGTTTGGATGTGATAGCATTGTTAACAAAAAAGTTTTTCTCACAAAGACTTTTTTCAGACCTAACTTTTGTATGGCAGCTATACTATATAGTTGTCTGATTTTGACAGATCTTGGTAAAATTATGTGAAATCAGGGAAAATTTATAAATACAAGCGTTGGGAGCGATAGCACTAAAAACAAAAAAGTTTTTCCCCCTAAAAATAGTTTTTTAACCGATCGTTCCTATGGCAGCTGTATGCAATAGTCATCCGATCCGGCCGGTTCCGACAAATGTGCAGCGTATTGGTACCAAAAGATTTCGTGCAAGGTTTGGTTAAGATCAGAGCTGGAAACCTCTTAAAAATCGGCAGGGGTTCACTCCGGGGTTCGAACCTCTGAAACTTTTTGGGTTCAGGTTCACGGAGCGGGTTCAGAAGAGCGCTGAACCTAGGTTCAGGTTCGAACCGGGCTTCAGGAATAATTTTGTTTTAGCTGATTAATAAAAATGTATTTTAGTTTGAAAAACCTGAAACATTTCATACATATTTGGAAGTTCAGAGTCTTGATATTTCGAATTTAATATAATATTTGAACTCAATAATAGTTGGTAAATTTTTAACTAATTTTAAGAAAGTGACTAGAAAAGCAAGACCTAATTACACAGTTTTACAAGCTTTTGCAACAGAGATCATAGCGAAATTTCCATACGTATATTTGGTCGCTGAACTCAAATCAAAAAACTTAGGAAAAATCCATATTAAAATCCTAACAATTTTTTATCTTATGAGCAAAATCAAAACTTCGTTTTCGAGTTTTCTGTAACTACATTCAGCTAACATGAAATAAAATTTCGTTAGAAAATGTAACCCTGACGTGCTGGGTGAAAACGGACAATTGATTTCAATTCAGCGACCAAAAACATTTATGAAAAGTTTGCTGCCTTTCCTGTTGAAAAGGTTGGCCTTTTTTTGTATTCCTGTGCTATCAGACTCATATTTTCAGAAACCGGTTATCAGTACCGAAACAGAAACAAATTTAACGGTTTATTTCGGGTTTCCTCTACTAGTAAAAATTTCGATAGTGAGCAAGAGAGCTCTCCAGACTACAGCCGTTTTACATGCAATTCAGCTTTCACTGAATCACACTACCATAAGCTCGGCTCGCGTTTGCATCAAAACATGAGTGACTTCGGCTCCTGGTAGATTTGGCTGGCCGGCTTTGGTCTAGACCAGGACAAGCCAAATGGAGAGGACAGAAAAATATGCACTTCTCTTTCTGACACTCAGTTATGCATGGCCGGCTCTGACGTAAATTTAATTGATGTTTGCACGATGAACATTTTACTTGCATACATTACGCTGAACTGTTGCTGACCGGAACAAAGAAAAGATTGAGAACTAGAAAGAGCGAGTGCAGCTAACCAAAATCTTTGCCCTCCTCATCTTTCTTTATACATATGTGATATTAAACTGGATGCTGACTAGTTTTGCCGATCCAAAAAAAGTCGTACTTTGGCTCAAAATTAGTTTTTTTATGATTTTTCCGTAACCTAAGGTGTGGGACAATATTAGCGAAATTTTTACAGTTTACGCACAAGAAAAAGTTGCATCAACAAGAATGCAGAGCTAACTGTTAGTCTTTGGTATGTTTTATTCTATTTGGGTTAGCTTAAATTTAATAACCCAAAAACATGACTGAGACTAATATGACCAAAAATAACTTCAGTCGGTTCCGACATATTAGCAGCGTGCAGACAAAGAGTTAGAGTTTAGAGAACCAAGTCTGTTCGGGAATGATGCTCACCTATGTGCGATATTTTTTGATCCGAGATAAAATGTGTCTTTATCTGCCGAGCTGAAAATTAACTGTATTAAATTGTTATGAAATCAGCACAATCAAATATTGGAGAATTCTAATTTAATTGAATGTTGAGGGGAAAACAGTTCAAAACCAAGTTGGTCGGGAATTTCCAACAGTTCTTATTAACAACAATATGACATCTTAAATAGGAGAGTTCTTTAAATTCACGCCACATTTTTTTCTTAGTGTGCAATTATATATATTGGAAAATGGCAAAGTTAAAAATTATTGCATCTAGAAAATTTTTTATTATTTTGAACCGAACCCTTTTTTGACTTTTTTGCTCCGGTTCAGGTTCAGGTTCGGGCGGATAAAAATTAACCTGCTCCGGTTCGGGTTCGGTTCGGACTTCCCCAAAATCCCGGAGTCTCCGACTCCGGAGCTGTTCAACTCTGAACCGGTTTGCAGCCCTAATTAAGCTTTGAAACTGACGGAGAAGATAGCATAGAAACAGACGGACAGACGGACATGGCTATATCAACTCAGCTCGTCACGCTGATCAAGAATATATATACTTCATATATACCCTCTCCAAGGGTATGAAAAGATTACACAATAATATTAATTTAAGGTATCATCAATATATATTGCTTACGAATATGCAGCCCATGAAAATTGCAGCCCTAAGTGGACATAGCCGGTGAAGGCGACTGGTTGTATAAAAGTTTTTAGAGAAAATAATTTTTATACCCCTGGAGAGGGTATATTAAAATTGTCCGGATGTTTGTAACGCACAGAAGGAAGCATCTCCGACCACATAAAGTATATATATTCTTGATCAGCATGACGAGCTGAGTTCATATAGCCATGTCCGTCTGTCCGTCCGTCTGTCCGTCCGTCCGTCTGTCCGTCTGTTTCTATGCTATCTCCTCCGTCAGTTTTAAAGCTATCGTAACCAAACTTTGCACAAAGTCTTTTGGTATAAATACGCTGCACATTTGTCGGAACCGGCCGGATCGGATGACTATAGCATATAGCTGCCATAGGAACGATCGGTTGAAAAACTAGTTTTAGTAAGAAAAACTTTTTTGTTTTCAATGCTATCGCTCCCAACGCTCGTATTTATAAGTTTTCAATGATTTTACATAATTTCAACAAGATTTGTCGAAATCGGATCACTATATAGTATAGCTACCATACAAAAGTTAGGTCTGAAAAAAAGTCTTAGTGAGAAAAACTTTTTTTGTTTTCAATGTTATCGCTCCCAACGCTCGTATTTATAAGTTTTCAATGATTTTACATAATTTCAACAAGATTTGTCGAAATCGGATCACTTTATAGTATAGCTGCCATACAAACTGTCAGGCATATATCAAGCTCCAAGGGTATATAAACTTCGGTCGAGCCGAAGTTAGCTGGCCTCTATTTTTTATATTGTGTTCCCGCCTTCTGCTCGAGCAAGCACACGCACTACCGCTGCACCACCCCCGGCCCTACGACTATGTCAACCGATTTTGACTTTTGCAGAACCATTTGAAAACATACAATATATCTATGGCTGAGCTTAATAACGCTAAGGTTGTTTTCGTAGAATGCCTAGTCCACTTGTCACAGCAATGAATACAGTACTGTGGATGGAGTGCTTCAGCTATTGGAGAACAAAAATCTACTTGTAGCCACAATATTGGAAAAATAATCAAGATATGTTTGTGTCAATAATAATTCAAGAACAAAATTTTTATTTCAAGAAAGATTTTTTCAATCCCGAAATACTTGGACTAAGACCGTTTCAGGATATGGATACTTAATAGTTTGATCGATTTTAAAATTTGTCTGATCTTATTTAATGAATTTAATGGTTTGGACTTTTTTGCTCATAACTTAAGAATTGTTCATCATTTGTTCGACAAATTTATAAATATTGCTAACTACTAACTATCTCTAGAAAATCCGAACCATCTATCTACAATCACTATCTACAAATCTGTAGGGAATATGATGTTTTTTCCAAATTGCGGTGATGGGAGGGGGCTTAGCAAAAATTAAAAATAGACTTGATCTGCCTTCAAGTAAAGAAGTTTTTTTCCCATTCACGTCAAAACTCATTAGCTATCGCAAGTCGTAAATCGTTAATTTCTAATGGGAATGGGATGGGACTAATGTTTGTTGAAATCTAATAAAATCTTTAGTCAAATCCAATAATTTCTTGCTTCGAAAAAGAGTACATTAAATTAGTTCAATGGTCTTTATTTAATCTAACAAAATTCGTAAGATGTTACCAATTTGTTCTCGCATTAAGGTCTCTGTTTTGAGTAACGCAGAATACATCCAAATTGGATCATTTTACCGACGACATTTCGAGTTGCCTGTTCCTGTCAGACAGTACAGGTGTAGGACACGAATCTACCATCACTTCATAAGCAAAAAGAATTTAGAGTCTATTTTTTACTCGATCTTATTAATTGGAAACCTTAAGATATTTGAATACTTCAGCCTTTCCATAAGGCTTGGAAAAGTGTGTGTCAATCTCAGAAATTGGATATTTGAAGTAAGAACGATTTTTATACCCTAGCAAAGGGTATTATAATTTTGCCCAGAAGTTTGCAACGCATAGAAATATTCATTTCCGACCCTATAAACTATATATATTCTTGATCAGGGCGACGAGCTGAGTCGATTGAGCTTTGTCCGTCCGTCTGTCTGTCCGTCTGTCTGTCTGTCTGTTTCTACGCAAACTAGTCTCTCAGTTTTAAAGCTATCGGGCTGAAACTTTGCACAGAGTCTTCTTTTTACTGCACACTGATAATATGTCGGAACCGACCGGATCGGATGACTATATCTTATAGCTGCCATAGGAACTATAGGTCGAAAAGTGGGTTTTTGTGAGAAAACTTTTTTGTTTTTAATGTAAACGCCTTCCGCTTCGACAATAATTAGTTTTATACGCTTTTACACAGATTTGGAAGTTTTTGTCAAAATCGGATGACTATATCTTAAAGCTGCCATAGGAACTATCAGTCGAAAAGTGGGTTTTTGTGAGAAAACTTTTTTGCTTTTAATGTAAACGCCTTCCGCTACGACAATTTTAGTTTTATACGCTTTTACACTGATTTGGAAGTTTTTGTCAAAATCGGATGACTATATCTTATAGCTGCCATAGGAACTATCGGCCGAAAAGTGGGTCTTTGTCAGAAAACTTTTTTGTTTTTAATGTAAACGCCTTCCGCTTCGACAATTATTAGTTTTATACGCTTTTACACAGATGTGGAAGTTTTTGTCAAAATCGGATGACTATATCTTATAGCCAAAAAAAAGAAAAATAAGAGAAAAAGGGGGTTTTGTGAGAAAACTTTTTTGTTTTTAATGTAAACGCCTTCCGCTTCAAATTTTACACTTTTACACAGATTTGGAAGTTTTTGTCAAAATCGGATGACTACAACTACCCGACATAAAAAATATCGGTAGAAAAAGTGGTTTTAACAAAAAATGGTTTGTTTTAATGCTGACGTTCGTAAACTCTGTTGTATTAAAACATTTGCAAGGGTATTAAAACTTCGGCAAAGAAGAAGTTAGCTTGGCCTTCTCGTTTTAGAGTTTTTCGACCTTTTGTAAGTACCAAAAATTCTTCATGTAAGAATTTTGTTCGTATTTCAACACTATTTTTTTAACATGAATTGAACTCTGTGAAATTAACAACCAATCATTCTTTTTCATCTATATTCAGACATCTCAATTGATTATAATTCCAAGAAGAAAATTTTATCTGATCTGTGTTTTTATTTTGAAATCAGCATCAATCCCATCATTTGACTTTTATAATAAAAGTACACACATGAGTCTCATTTAATGAGAAATTATTTCATACTTTAATTTTTCATTAATTCTCTGGATCAAAGGCTATCCAGAGTCTAGGTCCCTTTTAAAGATTAATTGTCCATTTCCAGAAATTAAAGCGCTTGATAAACTCACATGCGGGTGCAAATGTCATTGATTACGTATAATTAAAATGTTTTTAGTGTTTCGTGTTTATTTTTATTTTGCTCTGAACAAAGCTTTTGCGATAGAGCCGGGGGCTAGACTTACTCGATGCTGGCACCGAGTCGTTGCCGGCTGTAAATGAAGTCATAAAATTATTTAAATCTGTATTTAAGTGACAATAAAGATCATTAAGTGTTATTAATGTTCAGCGGCCATTGCAAATATGTGAAACAATGCGATTATAAAGAATACTGCAGATTTTGGTTTATTTTTCATACATGAACTTTAAGTATATCAGCGCACGAAATCGTTACATGTCACGCCATCCACACCTTGCCAGTGGCTTTCATTGTTATTGAACATGATTTTGAGTATATTTATTGTGAAATAAGTATGGGTATTTGAATTTTTACTTCTTTCAAGCTACATAAACTTCAGTTGCTTACAGCTAATTTAAAACGCTGGTGTATTTAAAATATTCCAACAGGGTTACTCACAATAATGAAAAGTTGTTGGGCCGGGAAATGCACGTTTTTATTTATATCTTAAGATTTTTTGCCATTATTTAGAAGATTGTTTCTTATTTCATATTAAATGTTTCTTGATATAATAACTTAACGTTGAAAAAAATAATTATAGCAATATTTACGAAACGTTCAGGCAACTTTTTCGAAAAGCTGGCCACGCCCTTAAACTGAAACACTTATGATAATTGGCTGATAATCGCTTTGATTAGAATAATCGATGATGTCAACCTGTAAGCGCTCTTTGACATTTCGATCAATTTATATCAACTTTGAAATAGAATTTAAAGAAAAAGAGTATTATATCAAATCGGACAATGTATCAACTAACTTCATATTGAAGCCTGATCGTTAGGCTTTCTTTTCAGTATTTCTCGTTTCGCTGAAGTGTAAACAACACAGTTTTTGTGTGCTCCAAATATGTACCGTTTTGTGCCAAAAGGCAGTTTACAAAAAAGTTTACTTTTGCGCTTTCATTTGAGGAGAAATTCAACTTTTGGCCATCGAATGCTACAATCGGGTGCATCCATCACTGGGCAACTCTACAGAACTCTCATGATGCGTTTAAGCTGAACACTGAAGCAAAAAACAAAATACGAGCAAAATTGACGTTCGTCAATGTAATTTTGTACCGTTAACTTAAATCGCTGAAATGGGAAGTCCTACCCCAAGCCAGAACATTTCGCTTCCGACTACTATTTGTTATTGTCAATGACACATGCCCTTAAGGATCAGCAAAGTCGATTCGAGGAACGCATCAAAAGACCCATCGGTTTACGAAATGGTATTCAAATATTGCCAGAAATTCAGGAAAAATTTGAAAAATGAATTTGTAAAAAATGCAGTAAAAGAAAGCGTCACACTTGAAAAAAACTACTTTTAAGCTTTTTGTACAGGTAATACAAAATATAGAAATTTGTTAACGAGCGTGATCCTGTTCTGAGCCTCAGTTACCCATAAGAATTATATATTGATCCGTGGCTTACAACCGAACCAGCCGAAATTTGTCAACAATTTGCATCCCTGAATTTAAACTTTTCTTAAGTGACACTTGTACATTATTACATATATTAAATATTCTGATAAAATGCTTTGCAGTGCCTCACCCTAACGTATTTGGGATGGTGGCAGTTTCTGCTGTTGTTTCATTTGTTCCCCAATAAAAATGCCTGATTACGAGCATTTAATGCAATACAATATATTAATTACTTTGTCTCCTCGTATGGTACATCGCTCTACCCCCGCCTCCACCCAACCCGCTGCTATCCCGCAGATGGGCAAATACCCAATGAGCAGATTAAAAACTGGAATAACGTCTTTGTCAGCATCTTCGTGGCTCCGGTGGCGATGATCGCAAGCGATTCGCTTCGTGCTCTGCCAATGACGGGCCTGAACTTTGGATCTTTATGGCGGAGCGCTGAGCGGCAAGGTGGGCAGGAAGGATGTCAATTTACGAGCGACTAATGACAATAATGAATACATTTTATAGCCGCCATTCATAATGCACAAATTCTATGCGACATCCACAAGTAAAGACAAAATACAAAATTTAATATCAATTTATTAGCTCACAAATTGGAATCAATGCATTGAATTATTTCAAAGCTTTGGCATTGCTGTTTGGGGCAAATTAAATCATAAAATCAATGAAAACAAAAACCACACACTTTTTTGGGCTAATTTTCGTTTTAATGGCCGCACAAGCTGAGCTTCTTGAATATCATGTTCGGTTGAAAGGGAAAGCCTCTCTGGCTGGGTTTATGGCCATGTCAAGGGATTTAACATTTTATGGCTGGCTTCGTTGTAAACTGTTGATCGATTCATGCGCAAAACCCTCCGCTTGGGATTAAATCATTATGCAATTAATTTTTATGCTGATTTTTTGTCTCGAAGTGAATAGACAAAAGAATTTTATGTCCCATAAGCCGAGTTTATTTAAAAAGCGATGTGATTTATGCTTTTTTGATTTAATCTGGGGCTTTGTTGGCCCGTTGCTCGAATCAAATTCATATTAATATTAATGCTAATAAAACGACGAGCATACATACCAACCCTTTTTTTCAGGCAACTCGAAATGGAGTGGTGAAGTGTATTTTTTATAGTTTTAATCCACAAATGTTATAAAAAATACACAACAACACGAGATCTGAAAAAGAAAGAGCGGAAGAGAAGAGAAGCGTGTAAAATGCTGATTAGTTTTCAGAGTAGTATAGATATTGCTTAGTTGACATTTAATTGATCTGGTAAGTGTTTAAACTCTTCATTTTTAAAGCACATTTTGAATTTGCATATAACAATTTTGTTGGATCTGAAAAATTTTATTACATTGAAGTTTTAAAAAAAGTCCAACTTTTGCAACAGAGAAAGGATAGCTTTCCATATGTATTTTTGGTCCCTTTTTCCCCCAGCACATCGGGCTTACGAGGTATTTGCTTAAACGTGACTTGAGCGAGGTTGGTCCTGTGGCCACATTAAGTGTCCTATTCCGAAATTTGATGTAATGTAAGCTGCATCGAATAACGTTTAAAAAAAACCGAGTACAAAATTTTGCTCATAAGATAGAAATTTTTTGATATTAATATTGAAAATGTGCTTTTATTTATAAAAATCGATTTTTTTAGGTTTAAATACTTGTAAAAATTTTCTGCTGATAATAAAACTCTCAGACAAAAAATTTACGTAAAAGAACTACCAACTTAATTTTTCTAAAAATTTTAATATCAGCAGAAAAATTTGCAGAATTATTTAAACTCGGAATAAATCGATTTCATCAAAAAAAAACCACATTTTTCATACTAAAAAAAATAGAGGCCAGCTAACTTCGGCTCGACCGAAGTTTATATACCCCGGAGCTTGATATATGCCTGGTAGTTTGTATGGCAGCTATACTATATAGTGGTCCGATTTTGACAAATTTTGTTGAAACTATGTAAAATCATTGAAAACTTATACGAGCGTTGGGAGCGATAGCTTTGAAAACAAAAAAGTTTTTCTCACTAAAACTAGTTTTTCAACCGATCGTTCCTATGGCAGCTATATGCTATAGTCATCCGATCCGGCCGGTTCCGACAAATGTGCAGCGTATTTATACCAAAAGACTTCGTGAAAAGTTTGGTTAAGATAGCTTTAAAACTGACGGAGGAGATAGCATAGAAACAGACGGACGGATAGACGGGCAGACGGACGGACGGACAGACGGACATGGCTATATCAACTCAGCTCGTCATGCTGATCAAGAATATATGGGTGATTCCATGAAAAATCGCCCACTGGGATTTTTTTTGGATCGAAATAATTTTTTTCGTATTCCTTGTAGTAAAATAGTATATACGTATTTTCAGCATTTTGGCGAAATACACTTAATTCGCGGGTAAAGTCGATTTGAAAATTGACATATTTGAAAAATTTAATTATTTTCAATTGCTTGCTATCCAAAGCCATTGGTAATAAAAATTTTTAAAAAATCTGAAAATTAACATTTGAATCCAAGCTTTCAAATAACTCACACTAAATAATTTTTAAATTTTTCTTTGGTCTTTAAATCGCGAAAATAAGTAAACAAAAATTAATTGCCGCGAAAGGGATTTTTTTTGTCTTCATTTTTTTCTCAAAACTTGGTCTTGTATGCAGTAATTTACTGTATTAAGCTGTAAATGGGAAATCCAATAGTTCCGGAGTTATGGCCATTTTTTATAAAGACGAAAAAATAAAAAATAAAGAAAAAGAAAGAAAAACTTTTTGTTTTTAGTGATATCGCTCCCAACGCTCGTATTTATAAGTTCTTAATGATTTCACATAATTTCACTAAGGCTTGTCGAACTCGGACAACTATATAGTATAGCTGCCATATAAAAGTTAGGTCTGGAAAAAAGTCTCAGTGAGAAAAACTTTTTTGTTTTCAATGTTATCGCTCCCAACGCTCGTATTTATAAGTTTTCAATGATTTTACATAATTTCAACAAGATTTGTCGAAATCGGACCACTATATAGTATAGCTGCCATACAAACTGCCAGGCATATATCAAGCTCCAAGGGTATATAAACTTCGGTCGAGCCGAAGTTAGCTGGCCTCTATTTTTTCTTTTTGTAACACACTTCAGAGCCTGTCAATTGCTTGTGCGACATAGTGGCGCCAATTGCCGAAAGACAACTCTAGAAGCAAAGCAAGCAAAGTCGTTTCATCCGTTGAAGTAGACATAAATAGCTATTTATACATCGCTGGAAAGCAAAGACTCATAGGTATCAATCTCAAATCTGATATTTTCACAATGTGCTATAATAAAGTCGGCCTTATAAGAAGGAATCTAATAATAAAACTATGTTCAGAGTTCTCAAATATCGGAACGTCTTCTATTAGGCTCGAACCTGAGATGTTTTCCTAGTTCAGGTTCTGTCAGCTTCGGAAAATGCAGGCTAAAATTTTAATGCTTTGGGTCGGTTCTCAGATGACATTAAAAATAAACTAACACAATGACAAAATTATCATGTTTGTTTTTTATAAAAATGTATATGTTTTATGTTTTTACTATTAATGTAATACAAAGTAACAAAGGCCGCCGAAACGCATAGGAGAAAAAGAAGCAATATAACATGACTTTTTATTTTGGATGAGAAACCATAGCCATTGAAGCCCAAACATTAAACACTACAATTAAACAAATTGTCCTGCCACAATACACGACATAAATATTAGTTTTAGTAAGACAGCATAGCGAAAACATACGAGCCAAAGGGATTCTTATTTTTAAGAAGAATTTCTACACGAATAAATTATACTTGTTCTAATAGGCCTCAAATTTGAATAACAGTCTTTACGTGTGTTTGAATTTCAATATTAAATTGTTATGAAAACAAAATTTCTGACCGAATTGCAGGATTCCATATGTTAGCTTTAGTTGTTAAAGTATTTCATAGACTTTTGCATATCATTCAAAGTCTCAGAAATTTGATTTTTTCTTATTAGGTTCTTTATCAAGCAAGCACGCTGGGCCAATGTTCTTAAATATTCCCATAAAAATAATTTTCTGAGTGTGGGCAGCAGTCGGCATGTTCGGTTCAACTAAAGTTTTGAACTTGAAATTTTGTGTTGGGGTTAGTAATGTGGAGTTCGACATTCAAGGACGGTATGGAATCAGATTGAACCGGCTCAAAAGGCGTCAGAAATATATTTCAGAACTTATGGAATTTGGTGGGGACCTTTGGTATAGGGTACAGACCTGCATGATTAAGTAAAACAGTAAGCGAGTAAGCTGTCAGCCTGGCACTGTGGCGCCGTAGAATCGTAGGAGCTGCACCGATTTAATCATTTTACTCGTTTTTCCTAAAATCATTTTTAGGTCGTATAAAATTTATTAAGAATTAAAATGAACGTATCTAGAAAGCTAGACACGGGAGAATATAGACGGATTGAAGTAAGCGGTTCCAGCAATATGTATGTGAAAACTTTACGATAGAATTGCGCAAGAAATGCGAAAAAATTTAAAAATTCCCAAATTATCTGCGAAAACATGTTTGTTATAATCTCTAAAGTCCCGGCGAAATATTTTTGCCTTAATTGAAAAAATCAGGAGTGGCTGTCGATGTCCAATTACGAGAGGAAGTGACAAAGAGCTTTGTTAAATTTGTCGCTCAAGACATTCGCTTGTTTGAGACCGTAAATGGTTCGGGAATAACGGACTTTGCAGTTAGTTGATGTAGGAGTCAAGTAAGAGACCAAGCAGTATTAAATCGATGATATTCGGCTACGTTCGAACACCGACTGAAAAATGAACAATTCAAATATTATGAATCTAGCGCTTCTAGCACCAATCTTAGGGCCGAAAAATTGGATGCTGTTCTATTTTTACACTCATAAATCCATACAGTGAATAGAAAAAATTTTTGAACTAATTTTTTGTTTGTCAATCGGAGGTGTCACAGAAATCTCTTCCAACCCAAAACCAATTCTTGGTGTCACAGAAATCTCTTTCGGTTGGTTTTAAATCTCTCATGTTTTGTTAGGAGATTTAGCAAAATACACCACCCAAACAATTTTGACAAGATAAACTAATTGTGGAACTGTAAAAAACATTATTTTTCTGTATAGATTGCATCAAATTAATAAATTATATAATTAGTTTTACTTTTATCATTAGTTTTGGAAACGATGGTCATAGTGGATCATCTTAAGCCAAAGAATTCGCGGGTTGAGGAACTAAGAATCAAGGCTGCAAACCTCTAAAATTTTGCACAAGGTTCGGTTCGCGGGTTCGAACCCGTGGTAAATTCTGGGGTTCGGTTCGCGGACCGGTTCCTGAAACCCCTGGGCCCAAGGTTCTGGTTCGAACCTCGGTTCGCTTGAACATATAAGCTAAGTTCCATTCATTAATACTCATTTTTTATTAACTTAATAAAATAGTTTTAAAATTCATTAGCTAACACTGACAAAGTTAGAGAGCTGCTTAGTTTAAGCTAATTAGCATTATCAGCCATGCTCCCATTTTCGCTTTCGCAAAAATTTTCCGATTCCAAGTCCAAATTTGCTCTAAAAACCGGAACTGTTCATCTATACTAGCTTAATGATTAGAAAAATCAAACTTGAGCGTTGAAAAGGCACTGAGAATTTCAATATCCCTGGTTCTCAGGTACCATTCAGCTCCCGTAATGCGCCTAAGGATTTTTGCCTGGACCTCTCTAATCCTTGTCAGGTGAATCTTCGCGGCGATTCCATAAATTTATAGGCCGTGTCTCCATAATGGAGCCAGAATCGCCTTTCAAATTAAGACTATATTTCTGAATGACAGCTGCTTCTTGGAGTTCAGGAGCCACCCCATGAGACTTGCTTTGGCAGCCACTGCCTGAGCTATTGCCTTAAGATATGGTGTCCAATAGTCAGGCTTCTCTGCAGTTTTATTCCAAGGTATTAATGGACTGCTTTATGCTCCATAAGCTGACCGTGCAACAACATGTAGTCCTGGGCAGGTGACACGACGGGTGGAATAAGTCACCGAAGCACACTTGTCCGTGTTATGGCAATGTTCTATCTAGCGGCCCAGTTGCTAAACTTATTCAAGTATTCTTGAAGGGAATTTGTGTTAAGAACACTGAGTACACGTAGTAATAAACCATGATTTGTTGAAGATTTTAGAACATTTTCTCGACATGAAAAGCAAGCGTAATAAAAATTAATTGGTTGCGAATCGTTCAGCTCTAAAGAAGTTCTATAAATTGGAACTACGGTTCAATCAAATATTTTTGATGGAACTCGTTTAAGAAACTCCGAATGCAAAAACCTTTAGAGGTAGTTTGCGTTTGCACATTTTGTAGATAGAGTTCCATCGAGCCACACAGCACTAGTTTTTTCAACATTTCTATAAGTAGTAGATTTCATATTGTGTGAGTAGAGAGTTTCTTACAAAACTCTACTAGTGTCGAACTGAACTTCCCTAAAAATATCTTAAACTACATAGAACTTTTTTAAGCAGGCTCTAGGTCATTTAAGTTTTGGATATTGTCTAAAACAAGACACGCATAACACCACAAAGAAGGCTGGTTGACAGTATAGCGCTTTTTCATGAATACCAATTAAATCTTCAGCTGTCTCTGCCTGTCCTTAGTGTGTTAGCAGAAGTTACCTCATGACAGAATTGCTATAACCGCGTGGGAATCCCAAAGGCAGGCTTGTAGCAAAATCCGGCATCAGCTACAAACCAAATACACAAAGGCCTTTGTGTGTGTGTGTGTATCCCGTGTAAACTACTTTAGAGTGTACGCAGCACAACGAACTGTAGTTATAAAGTCCTCTAGGGAATCTATTGAGGTAACTTGGTCATCGGCCAAATCAAGGAATGCATTTGCTTTACGTAGCAACCTTCATTTACATTATATTCTTCATAGTGGCATTTCTTTTAAACTCTGCAGTTGTCATTGAAAAATTGTGCTCAAACTATATTCGCTTCATTATCGACGGCGATAGTATAAATCTGACATAGAATTGTACAACTTCTAGAATGAAAGCAGTCAGAATACAAGAAATTTCTGTATGAGTAGTTTGAAAAACTACTTGATTTTGTGAACCGAACCAAATTTTTCGAAAAAGTGGTCTGGTTCGGGTTCAGGTTCGAGGGCGCCAAATAATTAGGGGTTCGGTTCATGGTCCGGTTCGGCGCACCCAAAAAACCCGAACTAAACCGGTTCTAAGGGGTTCGGGTTCGGACCGGTTTGCAGCCTTGCTAAGAATATACATTTTTTACACCACAAACTATCGCAAATAGAAACTATAGAGCTATATAAGAAATAGAAATATAAAAGATTTAATTGGTCATCGCGTAAACAAATGTGAAATTTCATTTGAAATGTGAAGCTCAAACAATATAAAAAATGTCGACTTCGCCAGCTAAATTGGTCGAGCATTGCATTCGTATATTAAAGCAGGACAGTATTGGGAACTGTGGTAAAATTTTACCAACAGATTCATTTTAAGAACTATTTTTTACCAAGATTATTCTCCCACGATGCCACGATTATTATTGTAAGATAGTGGCTATGCCGATTATGATTACCCTTTAAAGGGGGTATTCTCCATGTCGGGGCTGTTTTGGGACCTTTTAAAAAAAAATTTTATTAGAAAACGCAAAAAGACTTTCCAATTCTGTTTTTTTATTTTGTTACAAACATATTAAAGTAAACAAACAAAATTTTACTGCTTCGATACGAGGGCTGTTCAAAAAGTTCTCGGCCGTCAAAGTCGGCCAGTCTCCAGGTTGTGTGAATTGAAAATTAAAAACGGGGCTATAATTAGTATAGATGTCATTCTGGTCTGACCCTCGAACAAAATTTTGTGATATTTTTTCGGCGATTAAAAATTTAAATTCGATTTTGGTCTCTTTTTTGTAGTTTAGTGTAAGGCAAAAATATAAAATTTTTTTAAAAATTATGATTGAGGGTCAGACCAGAATGGTGACAATTCTGCGTCGATTGCACTTTGAATCATCAAAATCGGTTCAGTGTAACTGAAGATATCATGGCCGCCAGCTGGAAAAAAGTGGTTTCGAGATAAATGCTTTTAAAGTTTGAAGTAATATGAAAATAACTTGTATTTGTGAAGACATTGGTCGACAAAAAAGGTAATATTTTCTGAAGTATTTCGAATTTCAAAAAAATTCCTTGGGGGCGATATTATTAACTATCCAAGCTATAAAAAATTGAAAAAAAAAAAATATTTTAAAACAAGTGAGAAAGTCGGTCAAGCCCGACAATAACATACTCTGTACCTGGAGTAGAAGCTGAATGCAATGCTGGTGCTGCTATCATCTCTAATGCTCTCCTCTCTTTCTCTCTCTCTCTCTCTCTCTCTTTAACGGTGGGAGTGGGTGGGGGTATAGTTGTTTACTTATATGCTCATAACTTGAGAACCGCTCATCCGATCTTTATCGTTTCTTCAGCAAATACATTTTACATACATTTTGCTAATTACTAACTATCTTCAGAAGGTTCAAATCATCTATCTTCAAAACTGTAGAGATATAACGTATTTTCCAAATTGCGGGGGCGGGAGGGGGCGTGGCAAAAATTGAAAATAAACTTGATCTGCCGCAAGTATAAGAAGCATTTGTCCCATACATGTCAAACTTCTATCCCTTACTATCTCTGAGATCTGTTTGTTGTGACAGACGGACGGTGGGACAGACGGACATGGCTATATCGACTCGGCTGTTGATGCTGATCAAGAATAAATATACTTTATATGGTCGGAAATCATTCATTCTCCCTGTTAAATACTTTTGCACAAACTTAATATACTCTATGTTCCTTTGGTACAGAGTATAAAAACTGGTTAAAAAAGTAATTATAATCGCCACAATTAGTATTTTTACTTATGATTCTAGCATCGTGTAATTACTTGTGCAGGTCTCTTGTACAGAGTATAAAAAATGGGCTCAAATTTATATAAGAAAATAAATATTAAACTTATGATTGTGGAATTCAGTGTGTTTGTTGGTAATTAGATAGATATTTACTAGGTGCAAAATCATTTCCGAACCAGTGTGAATCGCTTCAAATTTTACTCCTATAAATGCCACTTATCAGGACTGTTCACATTTAAGAATACTAAGAAACGATCAAAAAAAATTCGCGCGAAAGGATTTGAAATCAAGAGGGTCGAATTAAAATAAGCGGGATCATTTTAGATTCAGCATGATTTGATCGAAATCGACAATGCGAACAGGCCTTCTTCTTAAATAAATGATTTTGGATTGGAAATAAATATGTGCAAAAATAACTCTTTGAATTGTATTAGGGGCCGTTGGAGAAGACTTGCCAGAAATTAAAAATGGTTCTGATTACGAAAAAGGCTACATTCCAGGCAACATTCCACGTCATTTACAAAAAAACACATAAATGAAAGACGAGCGCAGCTGAAGGTAGCAATAAACAGCAAACAAATATATTCCCACTCTCACAATATATCCCTTATCGTATCTTGATGCTGGAAACTGGACTTTCACCTTTCTATACATACACAATTAATGCGAATGTCAAATTTATTATAGAAGCGCTCAACAAGCCAAGCTACCGCATTCCAAATATAGTCGATATGATTAAACAGCGCTTGGAGTGCTGGACGGCTCCGCATCCGCAAAATTAGTGAATGGAGAAGCAGGACCATAAATCCAAATGATCAATCGCATAGAAACAGATGGAGAGCTGAAACGGAAGTAAGTACGTCAAGGCTGCTATACAAAGAACTGGATCTCAACTGAGCAAGCCTAAACCATTTGAATGAGGCGTACAATCTAGCCAAATATGGAATATTGTTAAATTATAAATTTTAACTATTATTTAGTTTACAAAAATTAAGAAATGAAAAGGTATAAAATATTTTTCATTGCGAATAATTAGGCTGATGGCAAATGGAAAGCCAAGGCGAACACTAACATTTCTTTAATCAAAATATGCAACAACAACGTAAATGAAATTCTACCTTAAGTATTCAATGCTACTTTTGTGGCCACGGCTAAGCGGTTCTTGAGAAAAATCTATTTTCGGCTCTACTTTCCCGCCTCATTCTCAAGTGAGAGTAAGTTCCTCTTTGATGGTCATCAAATATTTAGATTTGGTACTGATAAGCGCGGGGGCTACAACTACACTTTGAGAACCGATACATTTTTGCGCTCCGGTTTAGCCTCAAATAGATCGGTTTCGTACAATTCATCGTCACATTGAAATTATTTTTTTGTAGTGATTTCTGTATTTTAATTTTTTTGTTTTTAATTTTCAAAAATGTTCCTGCAGTTTATGACATTAAATTAAATCGACCATTTTCCAACAAAAACTTACTTACTCTTGTGGTCAACAATTTCGCGAAATTGGTTCAATTTCTGCTACTAATTTAAGCCAGCCATTTGCTGCCAGATCGTCAGGTGTTTCCTACGACATTTGACTCTTTTTGAAGCGGATTTTTTTCTTAATAATGAAAACAAATCAAGTTTGAAAAATCAATTTCCAATGCTTAAGGCGTGGCGGCGGCAAAAATGTGTAGGTTGCCTGAGAAACTTTGAAGCTAATTTCTGGGATCGGATTTTCACTCAAAAGTTCGCCGCTCAAATTCTCCCTTGGGTGGCATTTCTCTAGAGAGAGAGAGTAAATTCCAGCACATCCAGGCGGCCGAAAGTCTCCAAATGCTGACCAGCTGCAGTTGCGGTCGCAGTCGCTGTTGCCGTCTCGGTTGACGTTGGCGTTGACGTTGCCAGTGGACTTGCTATATATCGCTCTCGCTTCCACCAAAATGGCCGCAGCACGCCGTCTCTTTCGCACTCAGGGGGCGAGTCCATGGCTGCCTCTCGCTTGTGACATGTGAATCGTTGGGGCGCAATCCGTTGGCGCAACAGGGTGCACTATACTTAGGAGCCTGCCACGCCCATTCGGCCAGTGGTTTGGCAGCTCCCCAAACCAAGGCGTCGTTTGGTAGCCAGCTGCTGCGCCAGTCGGGCGGTTGTGGTACGCGTCCGCTCGCACCGCTTAACGCCCGCTTTGCCGTCGCGATTGTAGCTGTTGCTGTTGTTGTATCTGTTATCAATTCTCCAGTGTGCTGGGAGCCGAGGCACTTAGCTTAGCTCTTGGGCCATTTCCAGTTGATTGGCTGCAGTTCTTGAGATTTTCGATATCGTGACCAGAAATTTGCATCCAGACAGACACTGACACCCCGTTGGAGGATGTAAGGCTACATTGATATGCACAACGAACAAAAGCAGCTGCTGCCATTCATCCATATCCCAATGCTCCTGCAGTCGTCCGTATGGTGCAAATTGCTTGCGCTCGCCGATGCGAAAAGTGAAAATGCAGTTTCGCATAATTTGGTTCTGTTTCTGTTCCTGATGGCACTCGCTCCTCGATCCTGGGCTGAGTGCCTGGGACAATGACAATGTCCCCGCTGTAATCGTAATCATAGTTGAAAGCAATGCTCTCTCCTTGGGCTTGTGTGTGTGCATCCCTTGCTTGTCTCAATGGTTGTCCTTCCTATGAATTGCACTTTTTTATGACTTGGCAATTAGGGGTAACACACACACACTTGCATTCACGAGTAGATAACACACTCACACATACACGCACAATTGGCAATGATCCTTTAACTGGTAAGGGTGCAAAAACTCACCTAAGGGTGGTTAATTATCTGAGCAACCAGGTGAGCGCTCTAAGGGATGCAAAAGATGATACCAATACAAATGCAATGCAACCAAGCGGTTATCTCATATGGCGAATTCTAATGAGATTTATGTAATTATTCAGTTGAACTTAAATATTACTCAGTTTGCATCACAGACTAATGCATCCACCTGGGTTGTTCTAACAGCGCTACTGTGTCTGACTAATTAGTCGTATTTGTCTGAATAACATGATTATTTGTAAACTAACAGGAATTAATTGGATAACAAGAACAGATTTTAATTACAGATTGCAAGTTTAATTTACATTTTTCCCTTCTTAGCTAGGGGAGAAATGAGGCACATTATGTGTGGCAGTTAAAATAGGCTTCACAGCCCTATAGGGCCAAGCCAAGCTTCTCTCAATCTCTTGGTGTGTGTGCTTATCATTATTCGCACAAGAGAAAGGGACCTACAGTATAACGTCGTATCCGAACGAAAATTTTATGGCTAGTTACTACACTGCTGGCGCCAGTAGCTGGTGAAGGTGACCAGATGAGAAAAAAAACTATTTTCTAAACTATTTTTTGCACAGTAGGCCAACACACTAACCGCTGCGCCACACCCGGCCAATTCAATCTGGATATACGAGTATTATAATATACAATAAAACGAAAAACATATCAGAAATACTCCCTTATTCCAGTAACAGCTTAAATTAGAACAATTCATATCAAAAATTTTACATCAGACTTTAATTAATCCCTTACTTATTACAAATGGGTAAAAAGGGCATTCGTATTGCTGGCAACTTAAATTCGTCGATCTCAGAGAACAAATGAGCTAGTTAAAAAATTTGTTAAAGCCCATATATTATTATTATTATCTTGAGCAGAATATTTATTTGTTTTGAAAATTCTAATAAGATCATTCGCTCATCCAAGTCGGCCTTAAGCATTTTGATGTAGTACGGTAAGTTACCGGGTTTAAAAAGGGGTTTAAAATTAAGTATACAACATTTTGAAATTGAAAAGTCCCTCGTTTTTATTTTTGAAATTAAAACCAAAAGGATACAATCTATAAGTTTTCGTAACTGAGGTATATAAGTAGGTATACAATATCATCAAGGTCTCGGAAAATAATATAAAATATAAATTCCTCTCACTAACATGGTAAGGCCATTTGGGGACACTCACAAAGGCTACTGGATGCTTATCGCTAGATCGTAGAGCCGGTTTTTGCTGTTAAGTCGCTTTGGACTTCCCAAACGATTTTAGCAGCGTTGGCATGGAGTGGCATCTTTTGGTTGACAGCAGAACTGGCAAGGATTGCTGATGAAACAGCTGTACTATACAACTTGCCTCCTTTGTGGTGAGACCTCGAGCCCGTTAAAATAATATATCAGGATTGAGAAAATACTCTGCACTATGAGAAATATTTCATATTATAATGCGCTTGTGAGCGAATTTTCTTGCACTTCACGGACGCTTCGCGAAATAAAAGTCTTAGGAACATACAAAATTTCAAACACTTTCTCCAAAGGAAACTTTCGTGAATACTGCATGTCTTTTTTTATTCTTTCACGAATCATGGATCACGGATGCTTACGCATGGGGGATAAAACCAAAAAAAAGTGGATTTTCAAAAATTTTTGGCCAAATGGAAGGGCCAAAGTAAATGAGGTATTATAGTGTGATACATTAGAAACGTTTTCGGGTTTTGTATCAAAAACAAAATGCGGTCGTTCATCAGACTTATCGTGGCCGGAAACCAAGACTAACGATCGATGTTTCGAGTTGTGCTATCGATCAGGTTTTTCGATATTTGAGGCGGGTAAGTTTTGAAAAAAACGCGTTTAAAAAAAAATCTAATTTAAAAAAAGTACAAAATATCGAAAAAATAAATCAGGTGATTCGATCAGACGACGTTAAGATCGTAGCCGCTGAAATGAGATACACCGTTTTTTAAGTACAAACTAAATATTATCGAAAACCCGATGTCTTCAGGTAAGCAAGGCGATGCCAGCCAGGATTGCAGCTTTTGGGTCTGGTCCACGGCAAATAAACGGTTCAAGACTAGTTACGAATTACAAGCTGAGACGGGATTGTAGTTTTTAAGACCCTAAAGCATTATTAAGCAAACGATTTTCAAAAAATACAGAGTCCTAAACTCAGTGTTTGTTCACGATCACGTCATGAAATGCTGAGACTCACCGTGACACGTTAAAATTCACGTCATGCGGGCACCTCTAGTATGCACAATCGTAGTCTATGTGAATCGATAAATAATTTATATATTGCAATTTATATTATGAAAATCTCAAAAATCTACTTATAAAAATTTCAGACATATGGGACATGCTTTTCCAAATCGAAAGGTCTCTAAATTCAACATTTTTGCATAATAAACAAAAAACCTAAATTAGATCTCGACACTCCCACCGAAACGTGACTTGCTGTTTACAAAAAAAAAAATTTCAAAATCGTAGCACTTTTTTAACAGGCTCTGGGTCATTAAGTTATGATTTTGTCCATAACTTGTCTAAAACAAGACACGCACAACAGTACAGAGGAGGCTGGGTGACAGTATAGCTATTTCATGAATACCAATTCAATCTTCAGCTGTCTGGAGCCTGCTTAAAAAGTTCTACGATTTTCAATCAAAATGTCCCAATTTGATATTGGTGAACAGGACTTTTGTTGTATCTACTCAAATCATAATTGTTGCTAAATTTTGTATATATTTTTCTCAGTGTTAGCCACCATGTTATAGCTTCTAAGAATATACACTTTGTTTCCGTTATCACAACTTAAATTACGCTGTTTAAAAAAATGTAGACTTTTGAAGTTTAAAAGTTATTAGTATATAAGGTTATTAACAAATAAAAACATGCCCTTTAAGAAAGCTTTGCCACGCAGAAAACAAAAAAAAAAATCAGACACCCGGACTGACATCAATTCCAAACGATTCGGTCGATACCGAATTTTCTTTAACCAAATACCTGCGGATTGATTCTGCTATCCAGTAATACTCGTCTTTATCCCGTTTTTAGCTCTGGTGAGCTCTATAACAAATTTCAGAAACAATCGGGACTGGCATATGCACATGTGATAGGGAATTGAAAAACGCGAATCATAATTAAACACAAAGTAAATGATTGCATGCTAAGGAAACCCAACAAAACACAGCCATTACACATGTACACTTTATGTCACAATGAAATTCTTGTATCATGTATGTACATTGCACATATGTATTTACTGCACTAAGCTTAATTTTTTCTACATTTCTCCCCAAGGTATTCCCACTTAAAAATGTTAGGGTAACTGTAATCGAAACGCGAATAAAAATAGTTTATTTCTCTCTTCCATCTGCTCTCAAGATGACAGCGCAAATTGTAAAGTTACCGGCGCCAAGCTGACAAGCTGTCAAGATGACGGCATGCCAAAAACATTTTATTTACTAATACACGTCTTCATTTACATTCTTGATCGATGTTTTTCGAAAACCCCTGTTTCAATATTTAGTAGACTTTGCCCACCGACAGTAAGTCAACAGCTGCCTTCTCAATTCAGAAGTGCTATAACTGGTAAGGAATTACAAGGCAGCTTTAGTACAAAAATCGACCACCAAAAAAAAAAAAAAACAAATCCAAAGTTGACAGATTAATTTGTGTATGTGTGCGTACCCATTTAACTTGACTGTATTAGTAAGTTAGTTTAGTTTGGAACTTGCACTCATATTCTATTTGCTTATTCGCTTTTCATTCTATTTCCGTACTTACTTAAATCTCTATTCAGGATTATTTAATTTTCACGTAGGATCATTACTTGAAATGAGCTTATTCGGATTGTATGTATTTTCTTCCGTTTCAAACATTGTCATAAGCTTATTATACCTTTCGTACTGTTTCAATTCATTTTTTAAACAAAATCTAACTCAATTTAAGGTTTTCATTAATTTCGTAATAAACGTAGTATATGCTGAAACTAAATTCTTTGGAGAAACTTGAGAAACAAATGAAGTAAATATTTTTTCTCAGTGTATTTGCAGTTAATTTGTTCTATTTTTAGAACGACAAGCTCAAATACCTCTCAAAACTATTCTGTAAAGTTTTAATAAAAGCCGAGTGCACAATTTATGATCAACAAACGATTTATTAAATGAGAAAACCTCCAATAAAATGTCCAATGTGGGCAATGGAACCCAATCCCAGGCCCTGCCAAATGGTCCTAGAGGGTGAAGGAGGATTGGGTGGGTTGGAAGGTGGTCGGTCGGTCCATTGTCATCGTATTTGCGCATTATGTACAAAAGTCGTAAAAATTTTTGCTGTCTACGTACGAAATGAAAGGCAGAACTGGATTTTTGGATGGAGAAATGAATGGGAATGCCAGCAAACAATTCTTGTAAATTTTACGAGCGCAAATATAATTCAAATGGCCATTAATTGAAGCAACAACAACAACAACTACAACAAGAGAAACCAAACTCAAAATGGGTCGTAGACAGCGTTGAAAGTGCCTCATAAATGAATTGAAGACCTGCCGCCAGCTTCGGCGCGGGCGAGGTTATGTACAACAACAACTGTAGAAGCTTTTTCTTTCGAACTGTGCAGCGGAAAAAGCACAAAGCAAACGCACAAAAACAAAAGCAAAAGCCAACGAAACACGTGGTTGGGAAATTTCAAAATTTCGAAGTTGCATCGCAAGTAACTGTAACTGCTGGGACATTTCGTTTTGGCAGCTGTCTTGTGGGTGTGGGGGAAATTTCATTGCACGTGCGTGTGAAACACACACACACGCACACACTAACTGTTCAAGGGAAGTTTTGGCCGCTGCGCGCATGAACAGCAAAAAGTTACACCAACACATGCACGGCCACACACAGATACGCCATACAGACGCTCACACAGATACTCGAGAACGATATCTGTGAGATACGCACAGATACAGATACTATCAGCGGGAGCGTCGCTGCCGCTGTCGCCGGCGCTGCCGCCAACCCGAGAACTGCGACCAAGCGGCGCACAAGAAATCAACGGGCGACGGCTTCAAATGAACGCAAAACGTTGAAAAGCAAACATCCGCCAGCCGAAATAAACGTCCAAAATAAAAAGAAATTTGTATGCCTTCAGCTAGAAATCAATTTGTGAATTTAAACTTGGAACTGGAGCTTTGATTTCAAATGTTTTTGTGCCCTATTTTTAGGTGAATTTTGTGACTTAAGTTTTCTTCAAGTTTTTGGTTGCATTTGGTTTACCGTTAAAAGCGCAGCAGGAAACAGGTTTGCATTTGTGTGTGCGTGTGTGTGTGTGTGTGCGTTGCATTTTGTAAACCAGTTTCTGGCCCTGCCCAGAACTGCTGCCTACAATTGGGTGCAGTTACCCTACCTACAGTGGGGCCTGGCTAAGTAAATGTATTAATAAATTTGTTCTCTTTCCTTCTCTTTTAGATGGGACTCCACTTAACCGTACTAAACGAGGCCATAAACACCAAATAAAATTTAGTTTTGGGCCCTCAAATGTCGCATGTTAAAATATTATTAAATATTTCAAATGGAAGTGGAACATGGCAAAACCTACAGCTGTCAAAATTCTTCAAGTGTATGTGTGTGTGTGTGCCATTGACATTGACTTATGACCATTAAGGGAAGCATGGTTCGAGGTCGACCCTTTGACGTAAACTTTGTGTCTGTTTTGCACTTTGCTTCGTTTCTCTACGCACTTTTATGGTTTGTTTTGCTGTGACGACATCACTCACACACACACACACACAAATCACGCACACTGCCATAAAGCGCTCCAAAATGCCTACGTGTATGGAAGTGAAAGAGGGAGAGACAGAGAGAAAGACAGAGAAAGAGAGAGCAAGGTTGTCGTCTGGGATGATAAACGCTTCTGGCTTTTTTGGCGGGCTCATGAATGAAACAATTGCTTTGAATGACTGACTGTCTGACTGATGACTAGTGGAGAGGGCGGGGAGTGAACGGGGCAGCAAAGCCGCCAACCATAAACACTTTGCTACGACAATAGTCTGATGTTGCAGACAATGATGATGATGAGAATGGAAATGATTTGCCCATTTGTCTCTTTTCGCTTTGCCTGCCTCCCATGGCTTTCGTGGCAGCCGGTTTTTCGTTACAGTTTTCATTCGGTGGGGCAGGTTACGTTTGCATGGAGTTTTGAAAGAAGCTCTGACCGTATATAGATTTTCGATGTTTCGAACCCACTACGGGCGATCATGAGACCGGAAGGACCCTCAAATGGTGAGTACTTTATACAATTATTTATTATAATTGCGCTTTAAACATTAATATGGTAAACTGGGACTGGGTGTTGAAAGAGAGAGTTAGGAAAGATAATCTATTCCGGTTCTAAAGCGAATCAAACCTATTCGCTATTTCGTGCTTATAGGCCGAACCGCAAACCCAAACGGTTTTCCCTCAAATTCAACAAAGGAAGACGGTTCGGTTTGTTCCAGATTCTTTTCACCAAAAACTCAAAATTTATATCTTAAAAGCATTAGCCAGTTGTTTTGGTGAAATGTCCTTGAAAAATATATGTCGCTCTTGAACTCTTATGCGTTTGTCTTGAAGTGAAGCTCTGACCTACTTCATCGACCGCTGGCCAGCGACAGAAAATCACAAGCCTCGGCTTGCGTTCGGCTCGTGTCGGTGTGTATAGCGAAATGAGTTCGGCCCCTGTGGCTCATTGGCTGTTTGAAAACAATTGAATCGGTATATAGAATTCATTCAAGTCAGGCATGACCAGCTTTCTTTCTTGTTATTTACTCGATTACCTAAGAACAGAACACTTTCAATGCTTCTTGTTATTGATAACATTTGAACAATTTACTATTTGATCATAGCATAATGCTATTCGCCAAGAACGGTATGTACCCAGGTGTTCCACAAATCGCTTTCGACTCAAATCTTGTGGTCGATTTTGGGTCCGTTTTTAGTATGTAGTAACAAAGTGGGAGTGTTATGAGCTGTCATATGGCTGGGGAACCAGCAGCGTCGAAAGATTGGTAGGGAATGGTGCCAAGGACACACTTATGTCAAATTGATGAGGCCGCCAGAGGGACGCTTTCCATAGACATCTGTGTGTCGCCAGATCATAGGCAAATCTATTGGAATGGTGCACCAATTGGTTATATTTCCTGCTGGTTAGCATATTGATTTGGGCGCATAATGGGACGGGACCGCCCAGATCCACCGATACAAGGCTTGAGAAGCCAATGGAGCTCCAATGCCGTAGCTGCTGCCCGGTCCAGAGACGTATCAAGGTACCGCAGTATCAGTATTTGTGACTCTTGATCCTAGAAGTCGCACTCAAGCAATTGCGATCATACTGACTCTGAACGATTAACGTCTATGTTCTAGCGGTTCGCCCATCGACCAAAGCCAAGGTCCTGATCCTTAATATAAACGCGAATGAAATTCGGCAATCTTGTATCCGACAATGAAAGACTTCATTTGATTGGCGTACAACCAAGAGGTCATACTATTTTGGAGATAATGCAGCTATGCATGCTCAGCCATTGTCCTATCATCCCTAAGTGTAAAGTATGTAGCACCTACTCCGAGCAGCTTGCTACCTCCAGAAAATATTATTTTTATTGTTTTTAATTTATTGAAATTCAAATAGTTAACAGCTGATTGATCAGAGTGATCTTCCACCTTTTTGGTGTTTTAGTTACATATGTTCCACACACACATGTAATAAATTCAGTTTTTCAGTTAAATCAATTACACCTTCGTTGTCGTATCGGTATTTTTGTGGTTGTCTTGTCTATCAAATTAGGTGATTCTTCTTCACGCTGCACCGCAGTCGTACGCTGAACACAGGAGTATAAGAAATGAACCACGCTAGAGAAGCACAAATAAGCCATGAGTGGAGTAAACACTTCATTCATTTTTTGCAGTGGTTGAGTCAATTGAGTGTAAAAGCGACTTCTGGGCAAAAACATAATACACTTTTAAAATGTATTTATATCACTGCTTTTGACATGCAGTACACTACATACATATTCGAATATCCACATTAAGATCCTTTTTTTAATATCTTTTTCACATTTTTCCGCTCCTTTGGATGAATAATAAAAATCAATGAAATATTTATTTCCTGATATAAGCGAAAATAAATCGACTTCGAAAATATTCGATAGTTCCCAAAAAAGGATAGTTAACTATCCAGTCCAAATGGATACCGAAAAGGATCATTAAAACTATCCTTTTTTTCTCAGTGTAGTAGTTGCAGTAAACCCGTGCAGATCCCTGGTATTCCTACTTTCACCTGGTTGGATTCGTTAGATTGGAGGTTGCGACCTTAGAGCCATTTGGCGTAAAAAGCAATAAAATAAACCTGCTTTTCTCAGAAAAAGGCTGACAAATATCTGGTGGTTGATTTTAAACCCTTTGGTAACATTTTGGCCTAAGCAGCTCCATTAGACTTTTCCAAATTTTGGGGTAGGCAAAAGAATTAGCTGCCAGCTCATACCATTTGTATACTTAGTTTAAAGAGTAGCTTGGATTTGGACGAAGAATAATTTCTCGAAAATCTCACTTCAAAACAAACTTATTTCCACTTCAGTTTAAGTTTATAGCCAACTTGCAATTGCTCAAAAATATGCTCAGAATGCTTTTCAGTTTAACAAATGCCCATCAATCACGTTCACTAGTTTTAAGCATTTTCTCACGGCCAATGGGGCGTATGCGTACTCTCAATAGCGCTTAGAAATGGCCCAAACTGCCACCTGGCTACTTATTAGCGGCAGTAAATCAAATTGTCTCCTGAAACAGAAGACAGAGACGAGCCAGTTTACGAGTTGTAGTTGAGTTTTCACATGCGTATAAATCAATGAAGATCCCAGCACCGACCCCTCGCCCCGGTCGGAATCATAAAGTGCAGCAAGAACAACGGACGTACAGACGACAGTCATAAAAGTTGAGTTTTACGACTGCGAACGCATAATTACGCACTCTTGCACCTACACACGGGGCGGTTTCTGGCCCTTCCTTCCCTCCCTGTAGAGGGGTAAAATGGCAAACAACCCGATTTTAATCACGATTCGACCAGATGCAGGCGTGAAGCGACATCGATCCGCAGCCAATATGGCGTTGTCGCCTCATTTTTCGCAAATTATCAAATGACATTTTTGGCGTTTTTTCGTGGTGATTTATGTGCCTACACATATGACCACGGTTCTTGGTGGTGGGTTTATAATGAAGCTGTAAGAAAATATGTACATTTATGGTTTGTCTACCGCACAGCACATTTAATTTTACGCCTTGCGCTTCACGAAGCACAAAGAGATCTCATCAAGCTCGACTTGTACCTTGCACTCTTGCTGTGCCCACGCGCAGACATTATGCTCACAACAAGGTGAGGCAAGGCTGAAAAGTTGTTGGCTCTTTAAACCACCCCTAACTTTTGCGTGGACACAACCTTTCGCAACAATTGTCTGCCTCACCCTGTTTTCGTTTCATGAGACAGAGACTGAGAACTGGAGAGCTTCCTCCAATTTGGTCATTCAAATTGCAGCTCAGACAAGACGCAATCATTATTTGACTGGGCTGCCTGGCAGCTCCATGAAGCATAAATTGCACACTAATTGTGTTCATTTCTGTGCTCCGCTTTGTTCTCGAGAGGCGGGTCCCACTCGCCCACCCAGTCCAGTCCCCATTAGTCGTTTTAATAAAATAAAATCAACTAAAACACAGTAGCTAGAGCACACTGTGCGCAAGTGTTGTGGCCATCTTCGGTCTCTACCTCATCCTCAATCCCATTCTCCGAGCTGTGCTCTTGTCGTTGCTGTTTAGTTTGGGTGTGAAATGTAATTTGAAAAGTTTGTGCAGTCATTTTGATGCCGGCGCGCACTCAGCAGCATATGCTACCCACCGCTTGGGTTTTCTTTTCTAATTTTGTTTGCAAGTCATTGACGCAAATATGGCCCAGCCCAGCCCTGCCCCGCCCCGCCCGCACCACAGCACCCTCCCTGATTTCTGTCCTCCGGCTGTGACTTGAAAATTTTATAAGAACCGCAAACACATTTGCCATACATTGAACGTAAACGTTCTGAAATTTAAATTAGACTTTGATAAAGAATAGTTGGAAATGAACAGGGAAAAACATGGGAGACGGGAAGTGAGCAGCCGAATTTGGTAGGAAAATATTATTACAAACTAACGAATAAATATGGAATGAACAGAAGTTGTACGAAAAAGGAGATTGAACCATTCCTTTAAAGCAGCTATCATTTTAGGCAGAGGTAGGAGGTTTCCGAATAAAGCGTGTGTTTCAGACCAAATATCCACATACTTTCCGTTTTAACATCGGAAATGCTTAACAAGTAGCTATTCGGATCACGCGGAATTCCCGAAAAGGGTCCATCTCTTATTGTTAATCAGCGTTGGCCAATGAGAGCTAGGCCAAATAGTGAGAGTGCGTTCGCATCAAAGTCTAGCCAGCGACTGAAAGGCTTCTTGCTCTCTTCTCCTCAGCTTCGGCATGCGTTCGGCTCTTATATGTGTAAATAGCGAAACGCTTTCGCCCCCTATGGTGATCCTGTGACCATCGCTGTTCTAAATTATGTGCAAATTATTTGTCTGAGTTTGAGTATATTTCACACTTTGTAACATAATACAATGTCTCCTACTGCAAGACAAAATAATAGGGATACAGCAGTTCAGTACTAAAGTTTTCAGTGCTGATTCAGACTTGAGAAGTAGGAATTGCTCCAAAAGAAAACCTCTCTCATATTTCAATAAGCCGGGAAACAATATTTTGTTTGGTTTGCTGTCCTAATACCCTGAAAATACCTAACCGATCACTCATATTTCATTACTTAATCTTTTGCTTTGAAAAAATGTATATTAATATGGCCAACTTAAGTTTAAGTGTCCAGCAACTGTTATTCGAAATTACCTTTACTTAAAATAAAAATTGCACAAACCGAGCTCAAGTTCATTTTAATGAATAAAGAAATATCAAGGTATTCCGATTATTATTTATTTGAAAACGAGACTCGAGTTCAAGTCTGGGATGGGAAAAGAAAGGCAGGGAATATATTGTAATAGGTGCCGATGTTTTTAAATCCCTGCAATTGATGGTTTGGAAATATCAGAGTTTAAGAACGCTAGCATTAAAATCAAACCCCGTTTTCCGATAGTCAGCCGATTTCAGTCAATTTTCTCGAATCTATTTCAAAGCATATCTATATACCATCACCGAGTTTAAGAACAATGCAATTAAAAACCAAACCAGTTTTTCTCACTAAAACCCATTTTCCAACCGATCGGTCCTATGGAAGCTATAAGATATTGTCATCCGATTTTGACTAATTTTTGCAAAATCTTTTTAAAAGCATTATACATAAATAATGAAAGAGATTAGAGTTTAGGAATGATAAATTTGAAAAGAACAAAATTGTTCTCTCTAAAACCAATTTTCCGACAGATCGGTCATATGGCAACCATAAGATATAGTCATCCAAATTGTATTAAACTCGGCGAAACTCTTTCATCGAGAATCTCTCTTTGGGGACGCTAACATGGAAACCAAAAAAATTTTTGCACTAAGACCCATTTTCCGACCCATGGCTTCTATCCGGCTTTAGTTATCCGGTCCAATCGGTTCCGACATATTAGCAGCGTTTAGTAAAATGAAAACTTTGTGCAATATTTCAGTTTGATTGCTTTAAAACAGAGACACAAGTTTGCATAGAAGCAGACAAAGACACAGATGGACGGACAAAGCTCAATCAGCTCATCGCCCTGATCAAAAATAAAACAGGATTCGAAAAAAAGGTTGGTTAGGTGATTCGATTCAAAATTTTGTTCCAAGTAATTTTAAAGTTGATGTAAGCCGGCTCTAGGTCTAGAATAAAAAACTCAATTTGTGTGTTTGTTTCCGGATATATTTCGGAAGCACATTGGCCTTCTGAAAGTCTTGAAATCTTGTATATAGTAGGGGTGTTCATGTAGCTTGTGGATTTAGGCTATATTGGACAAGTTTCCGCTAGAAATATACCTCTATATCTGGCAACGTCTTCTCATCTAGCTTTATTTCTCTGCCATAAACATAGCAATTCATCAATTGAAGCTTCTGCAAGGGCTTTACGCTCTGCGCAATTTCTCCACTGTATATAGCTATCAGCAAGCTTCAAAAGCTACTATGTGCCAGCTAATAGTGCCAGCATCACCAATCCCAAACCATGCTGCCCTTTTAACAATGAAAGATCCTTCGCCATCCGACCCAAGATGATATAGAACCACAATAAGTTGTTCCTTAATTGCGATCTGTTGGCTGTTGCGCAAAACATTAAAAACTTCATCATATTCTATTATGCTTAAAATAACGTTGCGGCCTTACTAGTTTCCTCATACTGTGCTTAAGACACTAGTTCAGATTTGGCAGCACATTGGTTATGAATTGCTTGCATTTTGAGACAGATTGATTGATGTAGGAATGCCATATTGATATAGTTCACCTTGGATACCGTACATTAATAGATCGTTAAAAATTTTGGATCTGCCTTTTCCTCGAACGAGCTGCATTATTACATGAAACGTATACAAAACCATAAAAAGTAAGACTTCAACGAACCTTTACCAAGCTGCGAAAGTTTGAAAGCTATATACTCCGCGTGCAAACTATTTTTGATTGTTTCAATCAACCCTGTCTAATCACTTTTGTTTGGCATTTTCCTAAATTTATTAAATTCATTTTGTATTTTTTAATAGTCAATATTAATTTTGGCAAAATGATTTGATTTTAATTTTGTGTGACAGTTTTTTTTTATCATTTTCTTCAGATGGTTCATCACACCAGATGGTCCAGATTCTTCTTTCAGAAATTATTTATGCTCTGAGCTAAACAATTTAGTCTTTGCGTTGATAAAATGGTGTTACATATTTTCACGAAACAAAATCGAGTCGGAACTGGGGTAAACTATTAACTGGAATTGTGCAACGAAGATTGGTAATACGGAATTAAAAAGTTTGATGCTGCTAAAATCTATAAAGCTATTCCCAGTCAGTTGAAACTTGACTTTGAGCAATCAATTTGTGAGATCCTGAGTGACGCCAGATATATAGTCGAACTTCTCTATTACAAACTTCAGTACAACAAAGTTGGGTGATGGAAATTAGACCGCGTGAATTAGGCCAAATGAATTTAGACCTATACAAAATGAAACGGTTAATTTTCGCAAAGAATTAAGACCGCATCACAAGAAAGAGGGGGTAATAGAACCCAACAAAAAAATTTTCGATTCAGTAAGAAATTATCTAACATTAAGAAATTATTGATACAAAAACGCGATTTTTGTATCAAATTAGCGCGCTAACATTAAAAAAAAAAAAAATAAAAAACATTTATCAAAGGCGCTAACAGAACAATTTAAAGACAAAGAAAAAAAAAAAAAAAAAAAAAAAAAAAAAGGGTAATGGAGGCTAAACATGAGGGTAACAGAAGAAAGAGGGCCGCGGTAATTGGTTCTCAAACCTTTCCTGACGTAATATGAATTACGCATTTCTCTGTCTTTTACAAATTTTTTATTGGGTTCCCCTTGTAGCTAGATTAATAAATAGAATATAATTTTGTAATTTTGCACTGTCTCTAGCGAAAAGCCTGTAAAGCCATAGTGTAATTATATAGTGAGGCAAGCAAATAAATAGAGAACAAGTTTATTTACTTTAAAAATATTAATTGAGAATCAATTTTATTGCTATTCCCTGGATTCTTTTCGCCCAACTTTTAACTTTGGTTTTTTTATCTTCAACTTTAAAAATCCCCTGCAAAGTCAATTCGAGGTGAAAGAAATTTAAAAACTAAATTAAACTTGCATTTTTTTGTTTGTTTGTAGAGGACATAATCCCCCAATGAGCGATAAAGAAATATACGCGAATGTTTCGCTCACAGAAAGAAAGCGAAAATCTAAATGCTAGAAAATAATTGAGCAGCCAAAAAGAAGCAGGAGCAGGGAAAAACTCATTTGTAAACTACGCCCCAAAGACACAACGGAGCGTAGAGAGGTAACAAATGCAGACGCTGACGCTTGATGCTCCTTGCGCTGAAAACTTTACAATTGTGTCGAGGGTCTGTTCGGGTGTGGCTGTAAGGATGGTCTAGGGTTGCTCCCCGAGCATGGAAACAATCAACTGAAAGCGTTGCGGTCCAGGGCAGGTGGTAAAGAAGGAGTAAGGCGTTACGGTTTCGGTTTCATATGCGTCTGCTGGCAACAATGGCGCAATGGCGTCTGTAATTTCAAGCAATTGTTTCCCTTCCTTTATGACATCTTTGTCTGTCCGTCCACCCCCGCGTCTGAGCGCGGGCCAAGCGAAGCGTGCAAATTTCATGCGTTGTTGCAGCCAAAACGCCCACACTCGCTGGAATCGTCTCGGGCGTTTAGCACCTTTGGCCACAATGGCAACGATTTGCCATAAAGTCACGTACCGTTGTATTGGATGATTTTGGGGAGCTAGAGATTTGCCTGCAGTCTCCATCCCTCAGGATATTTTACTCACTGGCCTCGCACGGCTCGTTGCGCTTGCAAATTGTCACACATTCTTAAAGACAAACTGTCCCGAAATGGATACCGAAACCGCCCCAGGCACTCGTAATGTCTGTCTAACCGTCCTTTGGCCCGTTGCTGGGACTGACGGGATTTGGGGGAGGCAGCAGCAGCATTTTGCATTGGAATTTGCTTGGCCAAATGCCGCCATTTAGGGTTGTGCCAATAAAAAAATGATATTTATGGTTGTAACGGCCGTTTTGTGTGTACGCCCCACCCCCTGACCTAACCACCCACCAAAAGGCTGACAAACTTGGGACACGGTAGAAGTCGAAAAAAAACGTGAAACCCTACACGCAGACAGACACGGGTCGGTGGGTGCAGTGGGACAAGTGCTAGTATTTGTGCTTAATAGGGAAAATTTTAAATAAAATTGACAACAAAAAACAAATTCGATTTTCGAAGACATTTATTTTACAATATATATACTAGATATATATACTAGTGGCCGTATGTGGCCCAGTGGTTAGTGTGCTGGACTGCTGGGCGGGAGGTCGTGGGTTCGATCCTGCCTCTGAACATCTAATAATAAAAGTTTTTTTCTTTCTTTAGAAAATAGCTTTTACACATACGGCCACCTTCACCAGCTATTGGCGCCAGCTGTGAAGTAACTAGCCATGAAAAAGCAAATTCTCCAACTTTGCCGTTCGGATCCGGTAGGTCCCTTTCTCTTGTGCGAAAAATTTAAAGCACACACGCCAAGAGATCGTGAGAAGCTTGGCTTTGCCCCGTTGGAGGAGCTGTATAGCCAACATTTACATTTACTAGATCATTTAGGTATTATGGTCTTAAGCCCACTGCCCAATGTGTTCTTAATATATAACCAAAACCTTCCCAAAATGAGTCCAAACAAGAGTTTAATGTCGGTCCCGCCCCACCTTTGATGTACCTGGTACTCAGGGAAAGAAATGTTTAGTAGCCTTCCTTTATATTAATTAATAGAGAATTTCATTAAGGAAGCGCCGAAAAGTATACAACGTTTTTTATTATAACTTGGCTATTTATTATCCGATCTATATGAAAACTTAGATATGTCGAATATAAGAGTGAGTTTAACATTTAGGAGCGATATCTTAACTGTTGTGGGATCAACTTAGAATTTTTTATTGTGGTGGCGGGAGGGGTGAGCGAAAAATTTGAAACAAACAGCACCGGCGTGCAGACAATTGAAGCTTACAAATTAATTTACAAGTTAATTTTTTCTTTTATTTCGATCTGCTTTCATTTCTTTGAGCACGGAAACGCCCAAATGCAGGAAATTGAATATACACTCAGAAAACTAGTAGTATGTAATTAGTGCTTCTTTATTTAAATTGATTAAATAGACAATACATGGATGATAGCTTAGATTCTAAACTACAAGTTTTTTACTAATATATATAAATCGACCTGGTAAGAAACGTCAGTCGATCTCTGCCTTCAAAACTCTTCGTTACACCTGGCTTTCCGGGTCTTCCCCAGATACCAGATTGTTCAACTGCAAAGCGCGAGATTTGGATTTCAGAGTTATTTTGCTTTAAAAGTCCCCTTCTAAAATTTGTTTTCGATATTTAGTTGCCTAACTTATAAAGTTATATAGGATCAACCAATTTGTTGATCTTACCTTACCAAAATATAATAAATTGGGCAGCTTCCAATAGAATGGGTACTTAATGTTTTCCTGCTCGTTCCAATTCCAGAAAACTATTTTTCACTTTTAAAGAAAATCATCCTAGAATTGAAATCGACCTTAAATGTAGAGGAAATTTTTGTAAATTTTTAGAAATTATTTCTCGTATATTATGAGTTGATTTATGAGTTTGGATTTAATAAATATTAAAAAATGCAACTGAACATTAGAATCAAATATACGAACTTATAAATTTAAATAATTTTAAATTTGAAAATGCGCTTTTAGTCCTTAAGCCTCTGAATAAAATGTAGAAGGTCTGTCTTAAAGTAAACACGACTTAAAATTTTGTTGTCAAAACAAGGAGAGACTCCGAATGACCACACCACCCGCTTTGTTGTAAAGTCTAATTCATTTACAATGAGTACGGTCGGGATCAAATCATTCTATTTATGTTTTTAGTTTAGTTTCGCGAAATCATTAATTTAGAGGTAATTTCGGCTTGTTATCCTATTTAAGTTCGACCGATTGGATTTAGTGAGAGTTCTGATTTCCATGAATCGATTAGAGAGCTCAGTCGACTAAAGGTTAATTAAATTTTAATTTAAATGCCGAGTTTCAAGAACGGCAACAAACAAAAACTCAGATTTTACGTGATTTAATTTAACAGCCTTATATGGAAAAATTTATCGTTTGCTTTTCTTCCAAATTTTGTCTTTAAAATTTTGACATTCCCTTTAATTACTTCACAGCTCTGTGCAGGATTTATCAACCATTTTGCCCATCGGTTTTTGACACACTTTTTATTGAAATCATTTTCAGGGTTAAATTCGTAATTATCGCTGCCTAGCAACAGTTTTTGACCCACTGTAGACAGGGGGTTGCCTTGCCTAGCGCCGGCATACAAATGAAATCTCACAAGCATAACGAGCTCATGACTCTTTGCTGGCAAGGGTTGGGCATGGCCGAGCACACTCACACGCACACACAGGGCAAGTAGTACGTATGTATGGTGGCTGCTGACTTGGGCACATACACATAGAGAAATATGGCACGTACTCCTCGAGAGCCATAAGTTTACGTTTTATATCGGGCAAACTGTGCAATATTATAAATTTTGAATTTTATCTTAGACATTAGATTGCCAGAGAGTTTGCTTGGTTGGCTGGTTGGAACTTGTGTGCTGGTTTCTTTTTGTCCCTTTTTGTTTGGATTAAATGTAAGGACGTGCGCGTGAGCCAAAGTGGAAGCTGAGTTGGGGGAGGGGCGGGGAGCACAGCAGCACAAAGGGTGATTATCGCGATTGGTGAAATAGTTGGGGGCCACGCACCGTCTTAAGGCAGGTTAGATGAGAAAATTAATGCAGGTATCTGGGGAAACTTGGGGTCGTAACTTATTAAACTTATTGTTTTCATTATTGTACCAACTCGCCCTCTGATCTTTCTTATATTTATTGCTTCCAGCCAGGACGAAGTTGAAACTGAAGTAACTTGCAGCTGCTGGAGCACGTCTTGTGGAACAAGTGTTTGGCTAAGCGTCTGAGGTTATCAAAATCATTTTCGATTCTCTCCCCCTCCTAGAAAATGGAAAACTGTAAACTGTCAGCCGCAGCAACCACCAAACTGCACCAAAAAGGACAAGGACAAGGGACAGAGGACAGACCGGAAGTCCCTGTTAAGCGAATACACGAGCAAAACACACAGCACGAGGTGGCAGCGGCACGACCGAGCGAGGAAACGACAATTACGAGGACACGCCAGTTAGTTTTTCCTGCCGCCGCTTCAGTTGCGTCCGTGCAATCGTCGGGTCAACAACAGCTCTGAGAGTGAGCTCCACGTCCATCTTCCATCACGACACGAATCACTCGAAAGACGTCTTCTTACGGTTTATTCTTTTGGATGAACCCGTGCAACTTCGTATACGTATACTGAATGTATCCTGAGTGTATCCTATCCGGTATACCTTCAGTATACGTAACACGAGGAAACACCAGCAACGCGGGATGTGTGAAATGTAAATTGAGAAAAAATTGTTACACTAATTAAAAATTAATTAACACTTTTCACTTGACACTTGTATTAAAATTTAATCACCTGCTAATTAAATGATGAATTGCTCATAAAACGCGCTTTTAGTACATTGGATTTGGATTTGGGTGGGCATTTTTATGGCAAGCAACCTGTTGCTTTTGATTGGCTGAAGAGCGGGGGGTTGGATGACTAAACAGCTGACTTGCATGAAATTCGAGAGAAAATTACCAACCATGCTGCTCAATGAATGTTAACTCGGAGCGCGGCTTGCAACTTAATTGTTTATGTTTGATTTATGATTCTATGACATGGGTAGTGTGCGTAAAACTTTGAATGGGCAAGACAAAAAAACACGAAACATTCAAAAACTGTGTATACCTTATGTAATCTCTGCTAGAGACGTGTCGGTATCTCCTCATTGTTGTTTCATATGAGATGTGCATCTCAGGGCCCCTGAAAATCCAAAAACGTAAGATCCTGCGAAACTTCAAAACATTCAAATTTCGAGGAAATTTGTAGACTGTTGTCAAATGGAGCAATGAAATAGTTAATCTATTTAATATTGGTCACTTTTTTCTTTTTTTAGCTCCTTTGATAATTATTATCAGAAGATGAGCATGGTGAGGATTATTCCCACCTAGCATTTGGACGATCAGATTTTACTTTGGACTTAACTGTTTTTCTAGCATACGAGGGATCACACTCACACAAATTAGGTAAGTGTGTATTACAAATATGCCATTCATCTCTTGGCTATCAGAGACAGAGGACAGCTGCTACATATGTTGGAATGGGGGGGGGGGGAGCGGGGGGGGGGGGGGGGGGGGGGGGGGGGGGGGGGGGGGGGGGGGGGGGGGGGGGGGGGGGGGGGGGGGGGGGGGGGGGGGGGGGGGGGTGGAAGGAGTAGAGAGCGGTGGAAGATGGAAAGGAAGGTGGGGAAAGTGTCGTGAGCGGGTGAAGAGGGGGTGGGGAAAAAAGGAAAGCCAATTTGAATTGCTGATGCTGCTCTAAAATGCACAGTCTTTATATAATATCTCTACAGCTGAAATTCACTATGTGGTCGTATGTTTTCAGCATCCACTTTACTGGCGGTGACTAATATATAATTCCGGAATTTTCGAGCGCCTAGAATATTCGGTTTGGTCTTTTAGGAAGGTTTGATGGGGAGCTCGAAACTGTCTACAAGATAAAAAAGCAGAATTTCTTAAAATCTTAGACGCGGACAAAGTCACGGCGTGTTCAGCTAGTCACCTAAATATCGAATACGATATACACAACCTCTGTATTACCTGACAGTTGGAAATTGAATAAAATTATACCTATTCCAAAAAAATAAGAGCGAGTTCAGACCAATCTTCATTTTCCCTTATTTGGCAAAAGTATTTGAACAACTAAATTCAGACATTTCCCTCATCCAATTCTTTGTTAGGCCAACTACAATCAGGTTATCAAAAAATAAGGAGCTGATTGACAGCTATTTTACCAGTTAGATAGTAGAAGATATACGAAGGCAGACGGACAATAGCAATGTTACATAAATTATCATCTAGATTTCAGAAGCCATTTGATACAGTTGACCACAATATCTTAAGTATCAAGGTTAAAAATCTCTACAATTTTTCCTCAATTGGTCCTATTCGGTGTCTTGTATGTCAGGTTTCTTACGTCTGACTAGTGGTGTTTCTCAAGCTTCAGTCATTGGGCCCTTATTCTCTCCTCTGTGTATGTCAACAACCTTCCTAATTGTCTGAAAGGCTGTAATGTCCATTTGTATGCCGATGATGTACAACTTTATGTAAGTCAACCGTTACGTGAATTAAATGGGTGTGTAAGAATTTATAATAGGGATCTTGTGCAAATTAGCGATTGTGACTAAATCCTCAAAAGTCGAAGTGTGTAGTAATTTACAAGACGGCTCTTAATATCAGTGATCTGCCCAAGCTGACAATAAACAATGCTCCGCTGGAATATGCTAAGGATATCACTAATCTGGGAAACCAATTTAATAATACCCTAGCAAGGAGCTACCAATTCCTCTTCATCTCAGGCTTTCGGTTGCTAAAACATGCCCGACTCTATTCTATGGTGTGAAAATATTTGGTAGAAGTGAAGCAACCAGTATGCAAACGCTTAAGGTGACATTTATTTCCATCGTATGATAGGTCTTTAATCTTGGTCTCAGAGACCAAACAAAACAAATTCTTGGCCTTGACTTAGAGTCTATTTCAAAATATACAACTTGCTGTGTCAATTTCACATTATTTTTATATGTTTAGTATTTTCTTATCTTTTGTAATCTCAATGTTTTTGTGGCCAATGCACCAATTTATAGTACTAATGTACCAGTAGCGTTGGGATAATAACGAAATATAATTAAAAATCAAAGTATATAGACGGACCTATTACGATATTCTACGACTGCGATAGTTTCAACAACAAAATCCGGATTTCTTAAGAGAAGCAGGTTTCAAAAAATTTTTGTTGTGTTCTCAGTTAGTGACAGCCACTTCATTTGTTGATAAAGTTCGTCCGATGTTCAAGCAATGCGGAACTAGTTTGTGACATATTTTAAGGGTTCCTCCAGTCTATTTTGGTGTTCAAGCCCGTCGAGACGGTCGTAGTCGTTAATGGGCGGGTATGTAGCTAAATTTTTAAAAAGAAGATTATTTGGATCAAGAGCGTGAGCGTACTTATAGTTACTCATTCCTGCAGTCCTATTTGCAAATGTTCAAGCCCGCGTCGATAACGCCCGGTGATAAAATCCAATATCTGCACAAGACAGACACGGGACCGGACTTTGCCCGGAGAAGTTTTTAAGCTGAGAAAAAGGATCGGTCCAGGTGATGGTCTCTTTAATCATTGCGGTGGGCACCTTCTGCATATGTGAAGTGACTTAGTCGAATTGCCACCCTGCAACTGTTGCAAAAGTTACCCCCAGAGATCATATTGGATCGCATGTTCGTCTAAGTCTCTCTTTCTTTCTGTCTTTAGCTGAATCTGGCCGAAAAATTAAAACTCTTACTACTTACAATCACCTACGGAACGATGCCAATGATTTTCCCAGAGTATATACTGCCTTATATCACAGATTTATCAGTGAACCAAGTAAGGGCATTGTGTATCCCTTACCCGAAATTTTACCGCTTTCTGGAGGAAAAACAGGGAAATGCTCCGAATTTGAAGCCCACATCACGCTATGAGGCGCAACTGAATGATTTGCATGACGCTTAATTTGCTGACTGATGCACAATCCAGTGTCAAGCAAACCCCTAATGGAGTCGCGCATATGTGATTTCTGAGCCATCATTGTCCGATGTTACATTTTTTTATCAAAAGTGGACTCAAAAGGTGTTAATTTAGCAAAGAAACAAAGTAGTTTTTGAACTCTAAATGTAATGCAATTTAATAAAAAGAATAATCTCATAATAAGCAAAAATACAAAACTAACAAAACACACACAACAACCCAAAAGAAAAAAAAAAAAAAAAAGGGGGGGGGGGGGGGGAAAAAATTAAATTTTTTTATAAAAAAAAATGGGGGGAAAAAAAAAAAAAAAACCGGAAAGAGGGGAGGAAAAGAAAAAAGAAAAAAAAAATCCTTCTCCCCTTCAATAAAAAACTAAAAGTTTTTATATGGGAAACGGAATGGAATGAAACAAAACATTCTTATCAATTATCGCCAAAGTAAACGCTCCCAGCACATTTTCAAATCCGCACTAGACACTTTTTTGATAGTGAAATCGAATTGAAAACGTTTCAGTTCTCGATCCGTTTTTGTAATACTTCTTCGGACCGAAAACGAAACACTTGTTGTTGTGATTATGTCGAATTAAGAAAAATTCGTATCTTCCGCTGCACAAGTCTCTTTTATATTATCTGTAATTTGTAGACAATGGAAGGTTATAAGCGGGTAATAAAAATAATTGTTTTTGAATTTAAAACTGAAATAAAAATGAAAATAAAACAGCCACTGTTTATAGGAATCCATAAAATTACATTTTATTAACCTAAAGTCGAAATTTGCCAAAGTCAAAGGCGGATCCAGCTGAAATACCTGGTCGGAAAGGAAATTTTTGTTCACCTGTTGACACCAAGCCGGGTGATTTCATGTCGCATCTGGTCTTTTCATATTAGATTCACTCTTCAATAGTACAAATTTTGTATTGCAGTTTCTTGGGTTCGTTAGAGTTCAGTCGGAACAAAAATTCTTCATAAGATTTTCCCATCTGCCCATATTACAGGCGGAGATGATGTGAGACATGCTAGCTGGACCTATAGAAAAGACGTTTTGCAGAAGTTACAATATTCTTCCCTCGAAGATTGAATGTCGGCTTTAATTCGGATTTTTTGATGCGACCAGAAATATTTTTGTTCGGTCTCGAAGTAAGTAAGTAATTTCCTTAGGAAATACTTTAAAACCAACTAAATTATTTATTTCCATTAAATTCCATTTCTAAAACAGGTTCAAAAATTTCATTTTTGAAGCGACAATGTGGGACAGCAGCAGTAACATTAGCAGCGCCCTCTGTTGGTCAGTAGATGAAACTCCCTTACAGTGCGCACGCACGGAACATAAGTAAAGACGTAAGCGAGGGATGAAGCGTCTATGGTTTTTTCTTATTTCTAATCAGAATTTAAAGTTTTAATAATGCTGATCTAAGAAAAATAAACCGAATTCCAAAGATCCATTTTAAATTGACTTCCCAAGATCCTGGGAAAGTTGTGCCGACCCTCGCGCCGGCTGTCGAGAAGCCAATGAACCTCAGCTGGTCGGCAAATGCATGAATAGAAAGCATTTCAGAGATAGAGTAGTCCATGGCAACAAGAAGACGCACAGATAGCGCTCGTCGACGCCAACAACAACCAAATGAATTTATGAACATGCCCCGCCGCACAGTCCACTCTCTCCCTCTCGCCTACTCGCTCTCCTTCTCTCTCTATCACCCCAACAACCGGTTGTCATGGCAACAATGGCCGTGGCGAAGGAGAATGCAAAGCGCAGAGCAAGAGCATTAATTCGGCCATATTTGATTTTGGAAATGCTGTCATTGTTGTTGCTTTGCTTCCTGCTGCTCTCGTTTTTCGGGGTGGTTTCGTTTGCCGGTTCCTCTGTCTCTCTCAGTTTCTGCTCTGTCTTTTTCCTTTAATTTTTGGGCGTTTGCCGGCGTTTCAATCTCTGTGTGTCCGTTGTGGATTCCACCGGTGGACAGTGGTTTCTTGTCTCAAAACTTGCTGCAAAAACCAAAGCTTAACGATGAAAGATTTTGAGGGCTAGTCACGGTGAAAATTTCGGTCAAATCATGCGGAATCAAAATTGTTAAATGATGCCGAATTCAAACTCCGATTGTGTCCGAATTTTAGCTTCAAAACTACATTTATTTTCATCTTAGAAACTGCCACTCGTGCCAACTTCGATCAATCGAATTTGGAAACGAGAACAGAGCTGATTGATTTGGATTTTCTACAGTTTATGGAACGGTATTCAAGCTATTGGCCGACACCAACAGTCCGAACGGGCACAAAGAACGCTGACTAAGAAGTATAAAGAGAACCGAAACTGAAAGATGAATCGGATTCTGTCATATCATGAAAATAAAATTGTTTAATTTAAGTTTTCGGTGGAAGGACTGCCCTTGTGCTTGTCTAATCTAAAAAAAAAAAAAAAATATTTCAAATTTATTACAAGTTGAAGAACTTCAAAATTTATTTTCACCAAGAGTTGTCGAAGAATGTGCCACTGTGCGGCTTTTTCCGTTTTTGATTCCGCCGGCCAATGCACTAGTTAATGATTAAGTCGCCGTGACACGTTTAGTTTTTCTCTTTTGTGTAATTTCTCGGCCCATAGCTTCCGTGCCCCAAATAAACAGGGGCACAATGTGAGATTTGCTGCTTTAACGGCTTTAATGTTAATCTCTCTCTTTGTTAGATTTTACGACTTGGCAATTAAAAAACCAAAGCGCTAAACACGTCTTTAAAAACAAATAAATCACCTCTATATCGTTGGTCGCCCATTGAGCACTATTTTGTATTGACAGGCTGGCGCTTATGGTATACATATACATATGGCTATATACATATATTTAATATGCGGCGGAGGTTTATGCCCCTAAATGGCCATCGATTAACTATAAAATTGACGATTTACGATTTGCGCCCATAAAATCATGATTCGTAGAAGTCGAATTGGCTGCACGTAAAGCTGAATTTCAGCAAATGGATTTTCAATGGAATGCCCCGGAGGTTGGGATAGGCAATGTACCAGTGGGTATTGAAAATTTATGGGAGAGTCTAAGTATATATATAAGTCGAATATAAAGCAAATTGATTTATGACATATACAAATATTATTTTTGATTACTCAACAAAGGAAGGCAAAGAAGGTTTAAAGTCAGTCTACCATATTCTTTTAGGAGATCGAGCCAAATAATACAACAAAAAGTATTTCAAAGAAATTGTTACTGTGTCATTTGTACTACGAGACTTGTATTTAATTTCATAAATTAAAAATCAAAAACTGAAATAAAATGCGCATACATAAATTATTATTTCTCTTGAAACATTGAGAAGTCCCTTTTTAAGATTATGTGTATATAAAATTGCGGGTTTCAAACAATAGGTACCAATTTATTTTTAAATTTTAAAATTCATATTAGCGGAAAGTTGAATATGGGTTCTATTCGATTTAATTCACTTACTAGGCACATGCATCAAACTGACTACATTTCCTTATGTAGCAGCTGTAATCGGTGATTGAGTAATATTTTTGAGCAAAATAATCATTGGGCGTATTCAGCAGATGATTCCGACTTACGATTTGTGATTTATGATTGCTGTATGATATAGTCATCCGATCCGCGCGATGTTGACATTTTTGGAAAGCTTGATAAATATTAAGCACACTTGTCAAGGATATCTTTTTATTTGTTTATAACTTCAAAAATTAATATATCTTAAAAAATATAAAAGTCTCCATTTTTTTGAAAACACCGTTTTTTAAGTTGTATTTAGTACAATAAATTGTATATCCTTAGAAGCTATAACATGATGGTATACACTGAGAAAAAATTATATATAATTTTTAACAACAATTACTTAATAATATTAAATATTTTAAAAACCTATAAAACTATAATTTAAGTAGATACAGTAAAATGCTTTCCATCAATATCAACTTGAGACCTGTCCGATAGACCAATCCTGAGATATCACGTTTTTAAAAAACCCTTTTCTTCCATTTTTTCATTTTTGACGATTTTTGAAATTGTTTTTAATTTTAACAAAAAATTTTTTTGCAAAACCGCAATTCACGTTTCGGTGGGAGTCTCGAGATCTAATTTCGGGTTTTTTGTTTATTGAAACAAAAAATGTTGAATTTTGAGACTGTTCGATTTGAAAAAGAATGACCCATGTGCTGGAGGAAAAGATGTGGAAATTTTTTCATCTTTTCTCTTGCAAAAAAAAACATTTTTTAAACCTGTCTTATATTGAAAAATTAAAAAGATATCAAATTTCGGAAAGCCTTGTATCATGACGGGGTTCAGCTTAGCAAAACATGTCAACTATTTCGTCAGTTTAAACTTATAGTTCTAATATCTATCTTAAAGTTATAATATCTTTGTGAACGTTTCCCAGCCCTAACCCGTTGAGCCTGTCCCAAGACATACTGAAACGAAGGTAAGTTTTTAATCTTTTCAGTCTGTGAGATCAACGAGTTTATCATAGAGAGTGACAGTTTTTCGATGATGGAGGATGTGGAGTTTTCCAAATCTGAAACAAACATTTCAAAACTTGTGGCTCTATCTATTACAGTCTCTGAGATCGACGCGTTCATACAGACAGACAGACATGGATAAATCGACTCGGCTGTTGATGCCGATCAAGAATATACATATTTTATGTGATTGGAGATGCTTCCTTCTCCCTGTTACATACATTTGCACAACTTCATGATCCCCTTTTCCCATTTTTAATGGGAACAGGGTATAAAAATGATTCATTTTTTCTTGTTTCAATTAACAATTGAATCACATTGGCGACGTGAGCTCAGGCTGATGACATCTGTAGTTTTGCAGCATTGACTGCAGTAAAAGCTTGCAGAGAAGCTGTGCCACCTTTGATTAAGTCTCGCTGTCTCTATAATAAGAATTTTTTTGGTTTCGACCGTATTAACTTTTCAGTGTTGCACATTATAATGCAAGGCATCTTGTGGCCCAACACAATTCATACCGAATCAAAATATACCTACCAAATATAGCAACCTAAATTGAAAAGTATATCTTTAATTTGGAAATGCCTAATGTTTCAGATAGACTTGAGTCGAAGTCCAAATGCTTATCGATTTGTTTTTTGAAAGACATTGGCGATTGTCCATATTTCTGGAATGCAGCCCTGCCAGAAATATCAATAGTTTTGAATGACGGATACAGAATGGGCGCTTCAAAACTATAAAATAAACTTGATCTGCCTGCACGTCCGAGAAGTAAATGTCTAATGCTTATAATTCTAGCACAAGAGAAAGGAACAGTCTAACCCCGAGTCCGAGAAGCTTTTTCATGGCTTGTTACTTCACAGCTACCGCCAAAAGTTGGTCAAGGTGAGTATAAAAGTATTTTAAAAGAAAAAACATTTCTTCTTTTTAAATGTTTCGTCGCTGAATTGAATCCACGACCTCATGCACAGCAGGGCCTTAACCGGTCAAACCGGTCACTGATATCAAATCAGAAACAGAAATTTTAGTTAAATATCAGTTTCTAGGACTTACAAATGATCAAGGTATCCATCTGCATTTCCCACGAAAATCTGCAATGAAACAAGAAGCAGAAACATTTTTAAAAATCTTCACTTATTAATAAAAATGTTTGCATAATTTAAAAACGTTCATAAATATTCTCATGCAATTGCATTTAATTCTCTGTCTGATCTGTTCGTCTCGTCTGTGGTCAGCGCATTGAACTTCATGGGAAACGCACAAAATGGCAAGAACACGACAAGCCAATTGGGCAGGCGGAGGCATTGGCATTAATTTCAGTAATTCAAAAGACGGAGATTTTTTAGGCAAATTCAAGCAGGACAGACAGACAAAGAGTCAAGTTTGACGGGGGAGTATGAGTAATTTATGCCTTCTTTGTTCTGGGACTCATGTTATTTCATTTAAAAACGCACACACACACTCGGAGGGAGATATGTACAAGATATACTCGCCACGCTGGGCACTGGGGATTGGAACTTGGGTTTGGGAATGCGATTGCGAGTGACCACAGCAAGTACATTGAATATGTAAATGCATTTGTCGTCTACCCCGGCGCGTCGGTGCCATGTGCAATAAATAAGAAGTCAACTGACAGGCTTCATTTTGAATTCCTGGAGACGAGCGCCTGTCACACGATATTGCTGGTGATGCGTCAGTGCAACTTTAAGCACGTCGCAGTGCCACTTTGTAAGTACAGAATTAAATCTCATATTGGGTTTGGCAGCCTCGAAATCATAATTTAAGATTTTATGGTCGTTTAAGTGCCATTAAGTCAACTCCCTATCCTGCCCCTTTCCCTGCGGCGTTTCCCGAGGACAAGGACCAGCTACCACTCTCGTTTTCCTTGAACATTCCGCGTGCAATTAAAATTTGTAATTGCAACTCTTTGAAAAGCGAGGAATCCCGGCCAGCCCAAGCAATTTTTTAGATTTTCACTCCATTTGCGGTGCTGCGCCCGCACAGCAACAACAACTGTAAAACGGCGACCATTAAAACTGCTTTATGATCTCTAAAAACGAAAGCGAGAGTTCCGCACAGTTCCGCAGGACGGGAGATGGCATGAAAAACATGTGTAATAGTTTTTTTCACTTCCTTTTGTTGTTGTTGTTGGTGTGTTTTTTTTTTGGCCAACAGCCACAACGGAACGACGACTATGAAGCGGAAGGATTAATATTTTTATGAGGCACTTTTCTGGCTATTTGCTGAATTTTGCAACAAATTGTTTTATGACCCCGCACAGTGCACGGTCTAAGTAAAACAGAATGAAGGTTGAGTTGGGCGTAAATATAGAAATGATCAAATCAATTGCTCATTGAAATGAAAAAATCGGAAAAGGAGGATACATATTGCGAAATTATTAAAGTGTAAGCTGTTTCTTAAATTACTTTAAAATTGTTTGTTAAAGTTTTTTGTTGGCAAATTAGTTTTGAATAAAAGCGAGATGTTTTTGGTAATTCCTGGAGAAAGGATGGGAGATTTCTTTCGATAATGCTTGCTTTTATAAGAAAGTACGAAGCACATTTATTCATCAGTTGGTGGATTCTTTTATAAACCGATCGGATTTAAAATTTTCCATTTTCGATTTCAATAATAAACGAGAGCGTAAGTTAAAGTCGGCTCTAACCGACTTCGATATATCCGTTACTCACGGAAAGAAATGTTCAGTAGTCTTCCTGTGTTCCTGAGGGGGGCAGCCGAAAGGTATGCAAAATGTTTTTACTAAGGCCTATCTTGATACCATCTTGAACCGATCTTGATGCAAAATAAATCCCGAATATAAGTGCACGTTTTAAATTTGAAATCGACATCTTAGCAGTTATTGAACAATTTGTATTGTGGGGGGTGTGGCAAAAATGTTAACTAAACTGGACAATAGTACTCTGCTTTTCAAATTTGGTTCTTCTATTCTCTGAGATCAAGGTGTGATCCAGACAAACGGATATATTAATATGCATTATATAGACGAAAATGAGTTATACAATTTTTTATTTTACGTGTAAAAAATTATCTTGGCGGCCAATTGTCTGGTAAAAACGTGAGACTAATTGCTCACCAATCTCGACTATCAATTGGCCCATGGTTTCCCGTGCGGTGGGGCATGTGACACCGTCTTGTTGAAACCACATGTCAATCAAGTCAAATTGTTTAATTTTGAGCGAAATAAAGTCGGTAATAATCACTCGGAATTTTGTGTGACCTTACTGAGCATTTTAGGCGTTGCCACATGTTACGAATCACTCGTGAGGCGTCAGAAAATAAACACTGAAAATAGCAAAATATCACCCATTACAATCATGGCTGGAAAATGCATTCGATTCTTCACACTTTAATGTGAAATCCCTCTCCAAACGTTAGAAAGCGAGTTAGAAAGTAATATACTGGTTTACTGGTACAGGCGGTAAATTTCAGAAATTCGGAGCATGTAAAGAAACTCGTACCCCAAACTAAGTTACTACATGATGGAAAATAGCTCGGGAAAGAATTTTCCCCACTACCAACTGATGTACCGATTAAGGTGGCGCACACTCACACAAAGCTTCGACTTGGCTTCAGTTGCTGATGTCGGATTTTGCTATAAGCCTGCCTTTGGAATTCCCAAGCGGTTATAACAATGCTGGTAGCTTCTGCTAACCCGCTAAAGACGGGCAAAGACTGCTGATGATTGACTCGTGGTGATTCATGAAATAGCTATAGGTCTACCAGCCTCCTTTGTGGTGAGTTTCTGTCTTGTTTAAGATAGTCTTGACCAAAAACTTATTTACCTGAAACCTGCTGAAAGTGGTATGATTTATTTTCAGGAGAGTGTAGGAGCATTGATGAAATTCCAAAATTTTAAAAAGAAATTTATGTAATATGCGAGGAAAACCCAGAATCAAGAAGGTTAAATCAAGGTCAATGGCGTTTCGAAGGCTTTTGGAAGCGGGAAATTGAACTATTTCGAAAACGGGAGCAGACCTAAAAATCTTTGTCTTTATATCATCTGATTTGTAGATTTGTAAACATAATGTTCCGTCTAGCCTTCTGAAACATTGATAGGTACAAACCTACCGAAAAAATACTATAAAATTGTTTTCATTAAAAAAGCTTTTCTCAATATCATTTTAAAATGTACATAAATTGGTCTGTAAACATATTTCCAGTTCCTACATAATAACTAATGATATCTTGTCGTAAGGTGTCAAATATCCCTTATAATCAGATTTAAATAACATTGAAAAACAATTTCGTTGCGATAAACATCCATAGACAAAACAGCGACGCACAAATGAACATTAGAGAATACCAACACGCAAACACACAAATTCCAACCCAAAAAATGTCTCAACTCATTTTGTTCAATTTGTATGCAAAAGTCAGAAAAGCCAGAAACAAAAGATAGTCATGCAAATCAGATGATTCTTCTTACAGTAGACTCTGCCCGGTTTATCCACTTTTCTTCCATTTTGGCCGAATCATTTAGTAAGTTATCCGGTCTGCGAATCCACTACAACAATGTCTGATGCGTCTGCCTGTGCTGAGAGCCGTTCCATTTCCTCTGGCAAAGATCTCGATCTCCCTCAGGGACGACCAACCGGCTGCCATTTATGTGCGGTTTGAAAGCGCCTAAAGTAAACATTTAATTGCGCCATTAATTGCGCGGTAAGTGTGCCAGATGCACATGCTCATGCCTCGAGACAGTGCCGTCTCTCTCTCCCTCTTTCCTGCTCGCTAACATTGCAGCAAAACAAACAAATTTCATCATTTAAGTGCTCAGCGGTGCACTCGACATCCCCATCCCTCAGCTCCATACACTCCCCGTACCCCTGTCCCCAAACCGCTGGCTTTTACGAGCATTCGAGTCTTCCATTAAGGCGCGCCGTGTTCTTCTCATACCCTTTGGCAGTGTCTCACACGGTGTCCACCTTGCATCCAAGTTGGAATCGCAGAGCCAACCGTCTGGTGCATTAACTTTGTGCGTTTAATGCGAAAAATTATTGTCAATACAATCGACTTTTTACGATGCTTAAGTTGACAGTTTCTATGGATCTAAGGCCACTGCACCGCAAGGATCGGATTCGGCGATGTTTGACTTTCCGGCATATTAACGCTTTGCCCTGCTTCTGGTTCGATTTTAATTTTTGAAAGCCTACATTATGAAACAAAAACAAGTTAAATGGATTTATACATAATTTTAAGAAGAACAAGGGATACCTTTTTGATCTGCCCATAAATGGTATTCAATTTAATAATCATTGAGTGATCCACTATTATTTGAATGACAGTTTTGAGGAAATGTAGATGACTGCGTTTTTTTTTGAAGCTGAAACTTTTAATACTCAGCTTAGACTCTTTGTTTGGTGGTCGCACGTACCGCATAACCCAGAGGCATTTTGGCATTGCGTATGTGTGTAGACGAATATCATTTTGCTCGGCGGCATTCTTGGTGAAGCAGCGCAGTCACAAGCTTATGATGTCGGTCGAATGCGAAGCTGCTGAGCTTTTTTTGTATGCACAGTAGGTAGTGGCCGTATGTGGCCCAGTGGTTAGTGTGCTGAACTGCTGGGCGGGAGGTCGTGGGTTCGATCCCGCCCCTGAACATCTAATAATAAAAGTTTTTTCTTTCTTTAGAAAATAGCTTTTACACAAACGGTTACCTTCACCAGCTGTTGGCGCCAGCTGTGAAGTAACTAGCCATGAAAAAGCAAATTCTCAATCTTTGCCGTTCGGATTCGGCGTTAAACTGTAGGTCCCTTTCTCTTGTGCGAAAAATTTAAGGCACACTCGCAATGAGATTGAGAGAAGCTTGGCTGGCCCCGTTGGAGGAGCTGTATAGCCAACATTTACATTTACAGTAGGTAGTGACGCTACGACCCCAGGATCTCAGAGATGATCAAAGCTAGAGGTTTAAAGTGTTTGGAAGGAGACTCTGCGTCTGCCTCAAATTGCCATAAAATACTCCAGAATTTTGTAGGTAGACCGTTAGGACCTTAGAGATGTATAGTATAAAAACATTTTTATCGATCCACAAAGTTAAGGATTAATCAGTTGAACGATCCAATTAGCTGTAATCTAATCGAATCAATCGCTGCAACAGCGCCAAATGTGTGAGACGAACATGCTTTTAAAACAAACAGAGCTATGATGGGGAAATTTTTTGAAGAACGTAAGGAAATTCGAATCAGTAGATATATAAAAGAGAAAGTATGTTTGAATGCGTTGTTTGTCCTAATGGGCGTCTAAGCAGTTGAACCGATCTTCACTAAATTTTTACTGTATGCTTATGGCGATCAGAAATAACCTGATAACCTGAAGTTGAACATAGGCTATATAGCATTTATTTAAATGGTGCAAAGAACCGCGAAATTTACCAAATTATTGTAAGACTACCTATTAAAGCGCTCAATGTTTAGATGATAATACAGGTGTCGGTTATTAGAAGGTGTAAATCCAATGGTCAAAAAATTCGCAAAATTTGCAAAATTTTCATAGACCCTAATCTTAGGGTCTTGAGTTATCTAATTACAAATAGACGCATATATAAGACGTGAAGACTAAAACCGCGAAATGGCCGAAATGCCAACTTGGGCTGAATTATATTTCTTGACGCCCTTTCACTCAGAACTACTCGGAGGTGCACTTCTACTACCAACAGTCGATTTTCGGCAAACCAGTTATTCTTCGAGCAACAACGGCGGATTAGTTTAAAGCATGCCTGAAGTCATCGTTTCTTTGGGGATATGTAAAAACGTTAACGCTTATACTTCAGGAAGTGTCAGGACAAATATTTTCTAAACAGTTACTAGATATCGGAGACGGTAAATGTACACGTTTACATTTGGGGAAATATCATTCCCCAACAATATGTGTCAACTGCGAAATTCATTGGAAGATGTAATACAAAAAGTATTTCCGTAGGAAACTACACAAATCCGAATTGGCTTTGTGGACGTGCAATATTGGCTGCAATATATAGCGCAGTCAATAATATAAATAATCGAATTCTTAATTAACTGCCTGGTGAGCCAGCGAAGTACGACAAAGTTATTGCTTCAGATGAATCCGTGAACTATCAAAAATAATTTCCTAATTCATTAGAGCCCTCCAAAATGCCGCCTCAGTTATTAGAATTAAAATTAGGCGCTCCGATTATGATCCTCAGAAACTTGGATCCTCCAACGTTACTCGACCTTGTGTAAAATATATAAAACCAAATGTCATTAAAGCCACCATCATTAGTGGAAAATTTAATTTAGTTTCTGAATCATCTGGGAATTTGGAATCGGGATCATATATTGGTTTCGGGCTAATATATTTCCTCTAATATGTAAAAATACGCATACACTCGGTAGTATACAATTCAATTGAAAAACAAGTGAGAAAGTCGGTCAAGCCCGACTATAACATACTCTGTACCTGGAGTAGAAGCTGAATGCAATGCTGGTGCTGCGCTCATCTCTAAGTCTCTCTCTCTTTCTCTCTCTCTAAGATTGTGCGGTGTTAGTTGTGATGGTGGGAGGGGGTGGGGGGAGGTAGCTTACTTGTTTGCTCATAACTTGAGAACCGCTCATCCGATCTTTATCATTTCTTCGGCAAATCGATACATTTTGCCAATTACTAACTATCTCTAGAAGGTACGAATTGTCTATCTTCAAAACTGAAGGAGATATAACGGTTTTCCATATTGCGGGGGCGGGAGGGGGCGTGGCAAAAACTGAAAATAAACTTGATCTGCCTGCAAGTATAAGAAGCATTTGTCCCATACACGTCAAACCTCTATCTCTTACCATCTCTGAGATCTGTTTGTTCATACGGACGAACGGACGGACGGACACACGGACACGGCTATATCGACTCGGCTGTTGATGCTGATCAAGAATATATATACTTTATATGGTCCTAAATGATTCCTTCTCCCTGTTACATACTTTTGCACAAACTTAATATACTCTATGTACCTTCGGTACAGAGTATAATGAGTCTTTATTACAATTGATGTTTGCACGGCCCTAAGGAACTATTGGGCATACTTGGTTAAAGAACTATGAGATGCATTTCAAACACAAGATAATAAGTTTGGAACTCAATTCAAATATAGTAAGCTAATTAATCCTTTGAAACAGTTTGTAAGTATTGGCAAATCAGAAGTCTAAGCATCTGCCTAGAACTTTTTTAATGAAAAATGCCAGCCTACGTCATTGCCTTAAGCAGAAGATGGGCTTGCGATTGAATAAATTAAAATTAATTTGACAAAAACTTGCCAAAACGTGCCCAGGTAAGGGGAACTAAGAGGCAGGGTCTGGGGTTGTAGTTCAACTGACACACGCCGAGGCAGTTCTATTAATTTAATCGAATGGAAAACCAAACAAAAGTCGCAATTAATGTGGAACCCTTCTCGGTGTTCCGATCTGTGAAACCTGCGCGTTGTGCTGCCAAAACCTGCGCGGCCCAGGGGAGGTGCGCGTGTGTGTGTTTGTGTGTGCTAATTTGAAATTCTGTGGCATAAGCACACGCACTACCCGCCCCCGCACATGACCCACAGTTACATTAAACTTTAGAAAACACAAAATGCCGCTTTCCCTGTTGGTTGGCAAACAATTTCACATAAATTTCCGTCAAAATACAACCGGCAATATGTACAATGTGTATGTACAAATGTAGAAAAGGCGGAGCGGTACCGGGGACAAGGACCAGGAGTAAAGGCCAAAGTTTTGCCCTGGTCTGAATTTCGTTGGTTTTTTTTTTGGCAAACATGAAAATGTATTCCAGACACGCATCGAGCCATTTTGCAAACGTGCCACCGAATGAGGCTCAACGCCCAGAGAGTTTGAGACAAGTTTGCTACCCACTCTCCATTTATGTACCATCTCGCTCCTTCACTAAGCAAACATACAACCGCAACGACCTCCGCCCAAGCACTCAGTTCTGAAGCGGGGCCTGGACCCAGTATGTACACTCGGAAAAAAAATTGACTGAGCAAAGAGTTATAACTATACTCAGTTTAGTTCGGCAGAATACTTTACTTAAATAAGACAGCATTTCCAACGCAATCATATTTCAAAACTGTTCAAAAGTATCAGAGTACAGAACTTTAAGTTTGATTTGATCTTGTCAGGTTAGTACGACTGGGGCGAGCAGTGTGACCCTTCATCAGCAAACAACCAAATGGTCACCGCTGTGTTTTGCAAAATTTAGTTGATTGAAGTTTAAAGTTCCACTGCATAAAATAAGTACGAACAGCTTAGAACGATTTTATAATTGATACATCAAAACGAAAATACTTATAACAAGTTTGGATTAATACTTGAAACTCGAATTGTTCGTACTCAAATAAATCCCCACTTATTAGTTTTGAAAAAACCCAATATCGATTTGTACTTCTACTTCTGACATCGATTAGGATAGTAGTCCGGATACATAAGCGATATTGATAAAAACACCTTCCACCAATATTAAGCTGGCTCAAGGTCTCCTTATGCTTGCGCATAACTCCAAAAAGGAAGAACACAACACACCACAAGGAAAGCTAGTTGGTCGTACAGCTGTTCCAATGGTATCTCTACCAAATCATCAGCAACCTTCGCTTACTTGTACTAGCGTTAACAAGCCCCACTCCATTCTTAATTCAAGAACATAATTTCTTGGAATGGATACAAATTGGCCGTAAGAGGTGCAAATCAGCCCATACAATTGCCTAAAGCACTTTTCTTATGGAGTGGGCTTGGATTTGATTATGTTAAGCCTTTGGACTTAAGTGACCTCGTCTGAATCTAGGATATATAGACTGAACGATTGCGTAAACAGAAAATAGTCAGCTGTTTGCTCTCACTTACACTCTCTGGGTGCATTTCGGAATATTTTCGTTAAGATCAGCGTTGGCCAACGAGAGCGAGGCCAAAAAATGAGAGTGTATTGGTGTGCGAAAATAAAGTGCCGTGAATTTGTTTCATATCAAGTAGTTCGGGACTAAATAACTTTAGTTGAGTTTGACATCGTGTGATGCTTGATTTAGTTTTTTCGAGTGTAGGATTTTTCGGCTGACTTTGCATTTTACCTCCCGCCCTCCCAACAGACAACCACCCGTAAAAAGACCAAAAACTTGTTTGTTGCAAAAATAAGAAAAGTTTGAATTTGTCAGACATAAATTATTTGCGCAAATTACCCAATGTGCTCGTCGCGTTTTCATATTTTTGTACATTTTATAATCGCCGGCGCAAATATATGAAAAACATAAATAAATAATAAAATACACTTGCAGCTCGGCGTGGGAGAAGGGAGCTGGCTTGGGCCATTAGGCGTGGCAGACTTTGAACGGGCTTGCCCAGAAATGCCATTTGCTTGTTTCCCGTTTCATTTTTCTTTCTTGTTTTTTTTTTCTTTTTTGCTATTTGCCATTTTTGGAGCAAAGTTTTCCTGTTATGGCAGTTGTTGTTGCTGCTACTGTTGGACTACAGATACTTTGGACTGGTAACTTATGGATACAACTGCTCTTGTCGGAGCAGCAAGGTGAGCAAATTGCTAGGGCAAAAGCAAAAAGACGACGCCCACCTTGGAAGCTGTGGTGTAATTTGTATCTAATCTTGTCTCATGTTTATATAAAAGCCACGAGCGGAGGGGGAAAAAAACTACTACGGTAGCTGATGCTGCTGCTCTATACACAATTTCTGCAATATGGCGTTGTCAATGCCAGGAGGGTGTGCGAGTCCGAGCAACGACACGGCAAGGACAGAGGAGTCAGGCCAACCAGTGAAACCCACGGGTCGAGGGCAATGAAGGGTGCTGACTGCCGGCTGCCGAGTTTTGGAATTTTAATAAAATTGCACAATTTCCAACTAAAGATATATACTTTTCGTGTAATTTACGATGATGGCAGATAGCAATGATGGCGAGCGATGGCACTAGCAGGCAACTATGTATAACATAGTTGGGGTTGGGGTTGGGGTTGTAGTTGGAGCTGTTACTTTTCCACTGCATATTTAAGCAAATGTGACCCGAGAACACTTGTTTAATGAAAATTGAAAAGAAGGATATAAATGATGCCTTTTTTTGTTAGAATCTACAGAACACCATTACAGACCGAGTAAGAGTGTTGCAGTCGAGTGCCGTGACCGCAAAATACCCTGTTCCAAGTAATGTGGTTCCTATGGGGGTGATTTGGGCTGTGTGTCTCGTTATACTTTGAACAGTTCAACTAACATTGACGCCACTCAATGTCACGTCAACCTTCTTGTACTTTCAAACCATCAGCGGTCAAATGAAGTTAATGTTAAGTTAACTTCATTTGGTCCGAAGATTAGCTACAGTTAAACAAACGAAAAAGCAAAGCTTTGCTGTGATTTCGACCAAAATTTCGCAGATTAATTCAAAAACAAATAACATTATCCATGACAGAGGGAATCAAATATTATGCCTTTTAAAGTATATAAAAATGTTATTTGTGCTAGATTGTCTAGTTGAACTCAACAGTCAGCATTCTTTTGATTATCATACCCAAAACAAAACTCTGCTGATCGAGTAGAGTGACGCACCCCCAGTTCATTTGTAAATACCACAGACATAAATTTTCCGCTTAACTTTTTCTTTAATCTGGTCAGATCTTTGAACTCAAATAAATCGTTCATTATTTGTTGGGTGGACGAGGAGGATTAATTAGTCTGGGCTTTATATTAAAGGTCTTCCATCTATCCTTCGTCCTACTGTTTTGACTATCTGGCAACGCCAAATTAATTCCCATATCCAACGCCAAAATGCGAGCAGCACTCAAGTCATCTCCATTTACTTTCTCTTGACTTATTTATTGATGAAGTCAACTGCACGTTGACATGAAACTTCGAAATCATGAGACGACGGAATAAGCGCTTGCTTAATTTTCCCCAATTGATCAATTCCCCCATCTGCCCTCGCCGATGCGTATATGCAGATGGCAGTCATTGCCAATGATTGGGCCACAAAATCGAAGGCCCATAATAATAGTAATCATCATCGGGCGGGCAAAAGTCAGCAGGAGCATGCCGGGCTTAATGTAATTGCTGCGGGGGTGAGGGCCCAACCGCGGGCTTGGTAATTGGGCATCGTGGCTTCATTTGCGCTAAATTGGGAGGCCATCAATTGGGACATTGGTACTTTTAATTACGTAAGTAAATTGGCAATCGCCTTCAGTTTTTGGTCGCTCTTCACTTGATGTGCCTACCCTTTCTCTACCTACTCGAAACGAAAGGATTTACCTGCCGCATCAGGTGCCCAGCCGCGAACGGGTTGGGACCTGACTTACCGGACATCCCTTGGAACTGTCATGCGTAAAATTGCTGTAGCAAAATACGCACACAAAATTTCCACGCTCCTGCCAAAAAAACTGCGCATCTTCTTTACTTTTTTGTTGATTATTTTTTATGATAGGCGGCATAAATGGATTTTAAAATGCTGCCAAACAGGCAGCTGAGTCGCATTGTCTCGACTTGGTTAGGGTCCGTTTCAGTGGAATTGACGTTGTCAGGTTGTGGCTCATCTCTTACAAAGGGTTGCAAGGATTGCGACTTCGTGGCGCGGCGACAATTGTTGCAATTCCCTGACGCAGGATCATAAAAACCAAACCAAGAGTTTAGGAACCTTGGCAGTAAATCAAAATTTGTTCGGCAGAAAAGTGAAAGTGGAAATGGCGATTCAATTCAATTGCCCTCCATATTGAAAATGGCAACCACCCCGTTCACCTGGTGCACCCGAGAAGGATGTTACATGGGGGTTGAATCGCCTTGGGTCGCTGCTGTTGCTTTGGCATGTAAATGTTGGGTTTAATCCTTGTAATGGTAGCATTTGTTGAGACTCCCATGGAAATTGGGCATCGCCTTCTATTTACATTTTTCATCTGATAAACCGCAACAAAGGCAAAACAACAATAAGAGCCATTCCGTTGTTTACGCTTACCTATTTCAAAAATAATTGCGTATTACATTCATTCCTCTTAATCACAGGACGCCATTTATTTTATTTGTTTGGAAATGCTTTGCCAGCACTATTTTCAATTTCCAGAGAAACCTCATGCTCTTGCGTCTGTGTGGGCGTGGCAATAGTAGAATGAGGTGTGTGAGAAAGGAAAAAAATTATGTGTGAGCGAGTGTAAACACGTTTCCCTAAGCCATATAAACCGAGATTTAATCAATATTAGAAATGAATTTACTTGAATATTAAGTATTTGCTGAACCAAATGCATATTTATATTTAACTCAAGCGAATTTGCATTTTCGATTATAAAATCTGTTGCTCATTTATTAATACCCGTTACTCGTAGAGGGTAGACTGAGATGGCGCAAAATTTATGTATCAGGCAGAAAGAAACATTTCCAACAGTATAAAGTATATATATTCTTGATCAGCATCAACAGACGAGTCGATATAACCCTGTCCTTCCGTCTGTATAAACACTTACAGCTCAGAGATTGTAAGAGATCGACCAACCAAATGTTGTATGTAGACTTCTTTTGATTTATTTATTTCTTCCTTCAATATTTCTTCTCCTAAGTAACGAGTATTAAGAAGTCAGGCAGGGCCGACTTCGAAAATTCGAATAAATAGCTTTCTGTTTCACGCATTGATCTCTCAATTTAAGCAAAATGAAGAACTCGATATGGGCATTTCCAGAGAAAGGTCCACCAAGACCGACAAAATATATTTTTTTAAAATGGGTAAAAACAAAAATTAAAATAAATAACTTAATTCATTTAAAGCCTTTCCAATTCCATAGTAAAACAAAATTTGCCTGAATACTGAAGATAAGTCAATTTCATTGTTATCTTTTTTTAATATGTAGCGTGCTAAATGTCGCGTTCTTCATAATACTAAAGCTTATAAAAGCAAAGCGAATGTACATAATTGAATATCATTGCACTCAATAAAAAGCTGCATTATTCCCCTTTATTTAAGAGTTAACTGCTCTTTTTGTTTATTATTCCCAGATTTATGAATTTTTATTAGATGCAGTCGAAAGCGACTTCCATTTTTGTGGCGTGATAAATCAAATAACTTTTTCAACTTATATTTTAATCGTCAAATCGACTGAACCTATCTTTTGCACTTAATATACTGCTGCCAAAATTCTACCAAACAACAAAAACAAAACACAAAAAAATGTTTGTTTTCTAGATTTCTCTGCACTTTAAAGTTGTACAAATGTCGCGTTCGCGGCTTTGGAAATGCCCATATACGAAATATTAAAATAAATAAAAACGAAATTGCTCAGTACAAGCCAATTCAACAGTTTTACAGTAATTTTGGATAAGGATTTCAATTAATACCGTAATAAATATGGAGTCACTATAATACGCTGCTATGCTGAATATTGAATTGGTTGTGAATTATATCGATATTTGATAAAACGGGTGCACAAAATATCCGTTAATCGAATAACTTTTTCTGAATTTTGTCACTTATTTGAACAATCAAAAAACAACTCTCCCTAAAAAGTTCAATATTCGCCTTATTTGTAAATACTTTTCTAAAATGTAGAAATTGTGTTCTAAATTCTAGGTAAATTTTCCTAAAAAACTTAGACAAGTTTATGCAAGAGGAGGCATCTTCTGCCTGGCTGTAGGGATGGTCAGTAAAGAAGTTATTGTTGTTGGTCCACCGCCCTCTTCCAACTCAACCCAACCACCACCCACCAAATTTTCTTTAGACTGTAATAGATTTTGAAATAAGCATTCACAATTTTGTTTACTTACTTTACTGGGTCTTTAACTCGGAAACTCTCATCAAGTACTGAACACACGGACGACGCCGTAGCCCACTCGACTGTCATTCATCAGCAATACTTTGCGTCGAAACCAAACTTAAGAATGTAATGGGCCAAATAAACCACACAAATTTGCCTGTCAACGAGCAGCCGTAGTCTGTGTGCTATCTTAGAAAACATGGGAACGTAGTATTTCTTCTAATTTCATCCGTTTTTTTCAAATTTTTATTTGTGGTTTTTTTAACATTGTCTTTATTTTAAACAACCCTTTAAACGATTACTACTTGGTGCAACGCTCTTGCTCAAACTTGTTTAATACAGAAGGAAGCATTTTAGTAAAACTAGCTTATATTTATTTAATTTACCCTATATTTTTAACAAAGGTTTCCTATAATCAAAGGCGAAATTTCCCAAAAAGAATAGAGGAGCATGCCAGTTTGTTATAAGGTAGCTATACAATATATTCATACGACTTTGATCAAAAACTCATAAATTGTGTTGAAGCAGATTTTTCTTACTAGATCTTTATTCTTTATTATCTTTATATAGAAAACTTATAAATTACGAGTTTTGGGAACGTTTGCTTTAAAGACAAGAGAGTATTTCTCGCTAAAAATAGTTTTCTGACTGATCGTTCCTGTGGCAGTCATCCGATTCGACGGAATTGCCGACGATATTTTGTGTTTCGGTTGCGCAACCTTGTATTTATATTCTCTGTACCAATGGTACACAAAGTACATTAAGTTTGTGCAAAAGTTTGAAAAGGGACAATTTCCCATCATATAAATTATATATATATTTGTTCAGCCTCAACAGTCCGTCTGTACGTCTGTATGAACCTACAGATCTCACAGATGGTAAAAGATAGAGGTTTGACATGTATGGAACATAATGTACTTCTTATACTTGCAGGCAGATTAAGTTTATTTTCAATTTTTGCCACGCCCCATACCGCCCCCACAATTTGGAGAGACATTGTATATCCCTGAGTTCTTAAGAAAGATAGTTCGTAGCTTCAAGAGATGGTTAGTAATGAGCTCTATTTATGAATTTGTCGAAGAAATGAGAAAGATCGATTAACGCCCTGTCAGTAGTGGCGTCATCTATTGTTAATTTTTTAGTTCATGATTTACATATATTCCAAAAGCTCACGGAATCGATAAGCAAATACTTGAACAATGCAATTTTTGCGTGACGGCAACCTATGAACTTATTATGTGAAAAACCGAAAGATTAAGTTGAACATTTTTTTCGAAAAGGTATTCAGGATCTATTTAAGAATGTGCAAAAATGGATCCTCCTTTTCTTAAATATTAATCGCTTCTTAATTCAAAGAACTAAATATGTTCGAAGTTGTTTCTTCTAAAACAACTAGCTGCTTCATGACCAACAAGCGGTAGGTATTGATCGAAAATTAAATTCGAACACGCAAAAAAATGAAGAAAGTTTCTTTATTGGCAAAAAGATGGATGGGTGGCAAATTTACTTTACAGTCAAAGCAATGAAGTAATAAAGTGATTATCTTCAAAATAAAAACACAATTCATACGCAGTATAAGTTGTTATTGGCATGAAATAAGTTAAAATTTAGGTCAAATGTATTTTAAATAAAAACGTATTTTCTTTGATAATCACAAGACATTATCTGCTCCATATATAGGTCTTAACTTGTTATTCAAAGAACTTGTAAATTGTTTGATAGTTTTACCGTAATCACCAAAATGAAATTTCTCACTTAAAAGTGCTTTGGAAAAATGCTAAAACTCGTATAAAGAAACCGCGCTCAACTTCTCCTTCAAATGTCTCCAGGGAGGTGAGGGAACCGGCACAAATCTGTTAACATTTACGGAACATGTGTCAATTTCGGCATCATAAAAATTATGCCACACGATACAAGATGACGTTGAAGATTAAGTGGACGCCCGGCCAAGTGGCGTAAATATTTACAGCATTCCAAAATGATAAATAAAACAAAATACCAAAACAAAAAATACAAAGTAAATTATTTATTTATTTATACATTTCGGGTTTCGAATAGCCATAGATAAGAGTCGGTCTTGGGTCTGGTGACTTATGTATGTGTCAGCGGCGACTTGAAATTCATTTCATAAAATACGAGCTGGAAATATGAAAATGGGAGACAAGACAACCAAAACTGACCGAAACGCATTTGGAAATATTTGAAAACAAGTTTTCAATCGAACCACAACCTCACCCCGCACTTGAGTCTCAAGTGTCAAGAGCGCGGCGGGACAGGCAACAGGGGATCGGGGACAAAAACTGTGCAATTGCAATTAGATCAGAGACATCGCTCATTCTGAAGTGATCCCCCTGCCTGTTAGGGAAAGCAGACATAAAACTGTTTCAAAAGGCATCGAGAAAATGAAAAATGGTGCCATACGAGTGGCATATTTATGTACAAGTGCGTAGGAGCATTCCCAGTCCCAGAACCTGATAAATGCAGCAAGTTTGCGTTTTGAATTTCAATGGCGGACACATCCCGCAATGGGTGCCAAGAGACAAGAGACATTGGGTCCCACATCACTTCGACTCTGATTCCGACCCTGTGTTGTACTTTACAACAAGAGTCAAGTGCGTTCCGAGGAATGGGAAGGGGGATCTGGCGATAACCGCGCGCCGCATCGCGTCGCCCATTTTAATGCGTTTCTTCGACAGGCCATTCAAAATATGCCCGATGATTTTTGAAATGTTTTAATTGAAGCCCCAACAACGAATCGGGGCGGCAGACAACATGTCTGTTTTTGTTTCGTTCCTTCTTGAGATGCAAAAGTGGGCAACCCAATTAAAATTCTTAAGGCATTATTTACTTAACTTGAAATCGTTCTGTGTGCTGGCTTCTTCTGTAAACCAAATGTAGTTGTTTTTCGATTGAAAAATGGCGACGACAAAATATTCATAAAACTTATTTGGTCTTCACATGCAAAATATAGTCCGGCGAATGCTTTTACGACTTTTTAATCTGTAGGAAACACTCACATCGATGACGCTTTCTTTCAAGAGGGAGAAGCGGGGCCATAAACAAAACTCAAATTGAGCTGGGAAAAAGTTATGAAAGAAGGAAGTGTTTGGGCCATAGACAAGTCGTAAAGTTTCGAGCTGTACAAACTTGAAATATTTTGTTTGTCACTGATTTTGGTTGATTGTTAGAGGGGAATTACCAATCCTTTTGTGTGAAAATTTGTTTAAGAACTTTAAGGGATTCTTCCGTTCTCTGAATTTTAATTCATTAGACAGCACATTAAAGGGGAATAAATCGGTTTTAGTTTAATCGGATTATTGGATCGTAAAATCAAAGATATTCTTTTGTTATTTTATTTGACTCGTAAAATGTGACAATGTAGCAATATTTGGCCTCAAAGCTTCTGACTTTTTTGATGAAATGTAAGGTGATATGTATTTCTCATGTTTGTGTTTGTTTTTGGTCAGTATATTAATTTTGTTTGAGAAGAATATAATTGAATTTTAGCCACACTGAGCAAATAATCAAATGTTGGGCTCATGATTAATTTGATCAAAGTTCTAGCTGATCAAATGGATAAGCCATATTGCCCATAAATCAATTCCAAAACAGGCGACAGTTTTTACCCTCTAGGGCAAAAGGTTACATCTAGCTTCCAGTTAGAATTGGGATTCTCCTAAACCCAGAACTGATTCCTTAAGCTCTGAACTATTAATTCCTTGGAGTAATCTCATGTTTTGGGATCAAGGCTAGAGCAAATAAGCTGGGATTATTCTGCTACAAAAATCGTCTGATTTGACAAGTCTATTTTGGCTAAAGTATTGAAATATCGAGATTTAACTTGTATTTTAAGTTATGGTTTCAGGTTTAGAGACACTGGGACAAATTATTTGGCCATTGCACATTGGGCGGAATTGCCATCGTCATAACATCGCTCAATAATTCCGGAATCATAAATTAATCTCTTCCAGTCAAAGTGGATGCTTAAGACATAACTATTCCGCGACCTCAGTCGCGGTAATTCCAGTCTATCGGTATTTCCGTTCTGCGCCCATTTCTAGTAATTATATGAAAATGGTGCATTTCACAGGAGCATCAGCGCACTTCGATTATAATTCAATTCAAGTTGGCTTTCCCTATCCTCCTTTCCATCTTCCACCGCTCTCCACTCTTTCCCCTCCCCCACATTTTAGCATATGTCTCTTTTAGCAGCTGTCATCTGTCGCAGAGAGCCAGGAGATGCATGACATATTTTCAATAAACACATACCTAATTTGTGTCAGTTTGAAAAGATCCCTCTCATGCGTTTCTAAAGAACAGCTTAGTCCACACATTACCTGAACGCCACAGTACCGTTTTGTGGCCCATAAAACTATTCTTTAACGTCATCACCCACTTTGCGAACAAATTTACCGAATTTTCTTTATTAGTGCGCGCCCGCATAACTAAACGAAGGTCTATGCCAAATCTTAGATTTCTAGGATAAGCAGTTTTGGCTGTGGGTTGATAACAAGTCAGTCTGTCAGTGAGTTAGTCGGGTCGATAGATTTATAAGTTCAGAAATGGAGCAATTAACGTTTGCCAAATTTTGAAACATTTTAGACAAGGTCGATATTTGTCTTGGAGATTTGCAGGAAGTTTGGTTGACAGGCTGAGCAAACAAATAGTCCGCAATTCCCTCTCTCAAATCTAAATGATGTGAAAGTTACGTTAAAAAAATTTAATTGCCCATTTTAAAAAGCTGCTACATAAAGCTAAGGCCGAATTTAAATTGTCATATGTCTCTAAAGAGACTCTCTGACGAAAGAGTAATAGCATATCAAATATCTCTATGTATTTCGAAAAAGACTTTTTTGATATAATTTCACTGGATTCATTTGATAAGAGTTTCGCTTTAGAAAAATTTTACAACCGACTATTTACAGATATATGTAAGATAAGTGTAAAGGCAGCTTAAGAGACTTGTTGAGTGAATTAAATAGAAATGGCAAAAACTTGTCTTTTTGCTCATAACTTGAGTATCATTCTTCCGATCTTTATCGTTCCTTTGGCATATCAATAAATTATCTTGATTACTAAATATCTGTAAAATGTACGAGACAGCTACCCACAAAACTGTGGTAGATATGAGGTTTTTTCGAAATTGCGTTGGTGGGAGGGGGCGTGGTAAAAATTGAAAATAAACTAAAATCTGCCTGTAAGTATAAGGAGATTATGTCCCAAACATGTCAAACCTCTATCTCTTACCATCTCTGAGATCTGTTTGTTCAGACGAACATGACTATATCCATTCGACTGTTGATACTGATCAAGAATTTATGTACTTTTTAGGGTCGGAAATGATTCCTTTTTCCTGTTACATACCTTTACACAAACTTACACGATACACACAATACACATACACATTTAAAAAAAGACCCATTTTAGATAATAGCAATCCAACTACAATCTTTTTTACAACGCTATAGTCTGTAACCATGTCCTGAACTGAGTCATGAAAATCCGATTTGGTTTAAATTTTTGTGTTCATCTTAACTAATCCTTCCTGTATCCGAAGATGAATTACTCAGCTTAGAAAAGGAAACTTCAGAGGTTTTTTCAGAACTTATGGAGATAACGTTATATCTTGAACGACATTTTTCCGCCGTGTTGTGATATCTTCGCGCGGAGGTATCGTCGTAAAACGACATATCTCCTTCATTAATCACAGCGGAGAAATGTCGTTTTAGAACGAAATACCTTCGACAGAAAAAAAAGCGACGTAGCTCCGACGGCAAAATGTACCGGTCAGAGATATGTAATAGGAGATATGACGCTTTGTCCTTATGAAACGGAGCATTATCATTTAAAAACTACAAACTTCGACTTCGAGGAAGAAAAAAACATAGGTTAAGGTGTAAAATGGTAAAACAAACAGAAGGTGAGATAGCTTTCCATTTTAAACCCCACGCACCATGGTAAGCAGTGCAAAATGTCTTAACAATCAAGGAGTCTATGAAACAAGAGTCGAACCAAAACCCTTAAATCGATAAGTAAAGGAACCGGTTCAAGAGCCGAACCTTAGACCTTGTTAATAATATAGTTTTAAAGTCCGCGTATAATTGAATATGTTTTATTGAACGAATTTTAATAAAAAATGAGAAAGGCAAGGCTAACTTCGTCCGTGCCGAAGTTTTTATACACTTGAAAACGCATGTCTCAACGGTTAGCGACTTCGACCAAACTTCGCAGATCAGCTTAAAAACATTTAATATTACCCATGACCGTGATTGAGAGCGGTAATATTGAGAAAAAACCAGTTTTTCTCATTAAAAACCATTTTCCGACCGATCATTTGTATGGCAGCTACAAGAAGTAGTCATCCGATCCTTTCGGTTCCGACATATTAGCAGCGTGCAGACAAAAGACTCTGTGCAAAATTTCAGCTCGCTAGTTTCAAAACTGAGGGACTAGTTCGCGTAGAAACAGACAGGCGGACGGACGGACAGACGGACGGACAAAGCTTAATCGACTCAGCTCGTCATGCTGATCAAGAATATATATACTTTATGTGGTCGGAGATGATTCCTTCCAGGCGTTGCAAACTTCTGGGCAAAATTATAATACACTTTTCAAGTGTATAAAAAGGGGTTGAAAGCGAAGCAGATTTCACACAAAAACCATAAACATTTTGGAATATTTGTTTTGTCGACAGTTTTGTTGTGGCTTAACTATTAGTTTTGTCTTAGAAAGGGTTCCATATTTGGTTAGGTGTTAGGCTGTTCGACGCAAAAAGGAATTATAATCCAGTAGATTTGCTTGCAGTTATGTTTTCAATTAGGGTGTTCAACAGCCCGCGTAAAAAATAATGCCCCCAAAGGGTTTACCCTCGTAATTTTTGGCGTAAGTCAGCTGCTTTTGACAAGCCGTGAGTTTTTCTGTTACTTGTGTGTGTCAAAGTTTAATTCGTATTTTTAAAGCATTGATTGTTGGTGTATAAATCAAGCTAAATATGAAATATGAATATTTATATAACAAATCTTGAGATCCAACCATGATGCTGTCGATGAAATGGTAGACGAAGTTATGGAGGTTCTTACTGCAGTTGCATGCTGGCGGCGAGGATCCAAGTTCTGTGTGCCCAAATGAGTCAAATGGCGAACCAATGTGCTACCATTTTTCAATGACCTATAAGTCAGGTGCGGCCCCATGCTTTTTGTCGAATGCATTTCGACCCCAAGTGGAACTTGAGTTACAGGGAGCACTTTTCTGTTTGGGGTAGTTTAGAGAAGCTGCATCAATAAGGAAAACTAGAACTATGTTTACAGTAGGTGATGACGGCTCTTTGGGTGTAGCTACAGACAGCTATTTTGAGGAAGATGTCTCAATTGATTTATTGGCCAGATGCAGTTAAACTGACAAAAAAAATTTAATTATTCTAGGTGTGACCGCATATTTTAAAGAAAAAAATTTTAAAACCGAGTATTTTTGGTCGATACTTTGAATAATTTTACAACACTTCAACACTTTACTCTTTTTACACTTTTACGCTGATTTTTTAAACATACCCCAGGGCAGCAAAAAGCGCGTAATTTTTTCTCATGTGTTTTGTTGTTGTGGCGTAAACTTTTGGAGTTTACGCTTTTTGCTTTACGCTTTTACGCGGGCTGTTGAACACCCTAAATGTTATATTATTAGTGGGTAATGCCAAGACGGCTATTCTCTAAAATTCGGTCGCATGTTTTGAGCTTGACGTACAGTACAATGTTCGCTAAGGCTTTGATTCGAACTAGGGTTGCCGAATATTTTTAAAATATCGTATCGATGATATTCTCTGATTTGAAAAAATATCCAATGATATTAAATATATTACTTTTAAAACATCGATATATCGATATAATTGATATTTTAATTTTTTTCCTGTCCCAAAATAAAAAGATGTAGTCTATATTAAGCAAACATAACAATATTTTCCACGAGATTCGAGTTTTCTATGTATTATACATATACTTTTAGTTCCAATATTTGGGCTAAATTTTACATGTTTTTTTAAATTTCGTGGAAAGAAATCCGGAAGAGATTTTGTAATTCTGTTTTTTTGTATTTGATTGTACAATTCATTATAAAAAACACAAAATAAAAAATTTTTGAATGCGAGGGCTGTTAAAAAGTAAAAGGTCTCGGGATCCAAAGTAGGCTATTCCAAAAAAAGATGTGTCGATGGTACCCACGTTTCCGGGAGTTACAATTATCAGAAAGCAAAACGGAAGATGGGAAGTTTGTTTGTCGTCCGTGCGAATTGTGAAATTAAAATTGAATTTAAAGAAGTGCGACCTTTAAAATCGGAAATCGTTTCACCAGTCGACGGACTCGTCAAAAACTGGTTTCGAGATAAAGAGTGTAATTGAATGCTGTTTCCGAAGTCATTGGTCGAAAAAAAGTTATATAACTAGGTATTCGCATTTTAAAAATCATTGATAATGAATCGGCGCTTATAGAGAGCAAGTCGTCCGAGGCACTGGGGTATAAGATCTAGGGTAGTCGGATGTCGTTGGCGCCTTGGAATTCCAGATTGTTTCCGTGTGGCCCTAGTTAACTTCGCCGCTTTTTTCCGACTCAAAAAAAAGAATTTTTTTTGAAAATAATTTTTAATTTTCAAAAAAAAATGTTCTTTTTTTATGTCGCTCTAATTTGCTTTTATCAAATTTAAATCCATTTTCTGTCTCTTAAATGCGCTTGCGCTCGCTACCCAGATCAAAGAGTAACCAACGCACAAATATCATAAAATATCCCAAAAAAAAATCGATTTTCGATATTTGGTCAAAAATAAAATCACGATATAAATATATCAGTTTTAAAAAATATTATCGATATATTGATATTTTGATATATTTTCGACAACCCTAATTCAAACCTTGCTTCGAATCTTTTTTTTTATGAGTTTCAAAAGGAATGAATAAGGTTTTTTTTAATTTTTAATCTATGTGATATGAATTAAGTCGAACGAGTCATATAATTATGGGTATTAATCATATTTCGGCTTCCGAAAGTTCTTGGTACTTTTATTAAGTTATCTTACACAAATATGCGATGTTTGTTTTGTCATTACACATCTTATATTTTTTATATTCCTTTTCAATGCTGGAATATTTTCAGCTAGGATATGATTACAACCTTTGCATCCCCCAGAAAAAAACATGTAGTTTTTCTAAGCCGAACCTTTTTACACAAAAAATAAGTGTTCGGTTGTGTCTAAGGTTTATTTACGAGGTTCAATTAATATTCCTGTTTGATGAATAAACATATCCACTATTCTTACCAATTTTTCGCAGTTATTATTTTTTTTAGGTTCTTTGTTCTATGATAAATTTACTCTATAGACCATATTCTTTGACCACATTAACATGACCTCCAGTTCCGTTCCAATTTTTATTGTACTCTCTTAAATATTTTAAAAGCAAACACAAATTTCACTTGCTTTAAACAAATTAAAGTATTAAATAATGCCATAAATTATATTGATCAAATTGTGTATCATTATAGTGCAATAAAAAGCTAATTTGATTTGCAATTGGCTGAATTAATAATCTGCTCTCCAATAAAAAAAAAACATTTCAAATATAAATGACGCATTTGGGGCAAAAAATGTATATAAATAAAAATCCGATTACACGGCCACAAAAGAGCGCATTAAGGCTTTCAAACGACACCATTTCGTTGTGTAAAAATACTAATTGTATTCATAAAACGAGCACTTCAAATTCACGATGAAAAATATGTATAACAAGCTAATTTGTTGCATTTCCTTTACAAATAAGCCTCGAATTTACGCACTGACTCAGGCACGAAATTAAATAAGTATTTTCGTGGAGATAAGACAAATGAAAATGCAAAATTGTCCTTAAGCGGAGTGCTGGTAACAGGTTCGCGATAAGACCTAAAGTTGCCATTAAGACGCTCTCGACTGACGCAAGCCATGTCCATAAAGTGTGAAGTTTATACCAGAAATGGAAATTAATATGCATAAAATATATAAATACCATTACAAACAGGGCGTGGCCGCATTGGCAATGCTGTAAAAATTGTCAGACTTAAATTGATTTAAAGTATTTTTTGCGTATTTACTGAAGTCACTCTTTTTGAAGGCAAATTGTTATGCAAATTGGCTCTGTGTGGCTGGCTCGTTTCTCGTTTTATTGCGAATATTAAATGAAATTAATGAAATTTTCTGCATCATAATCCTTTGCAAAAACGCATAAATTTTTGCTCATTAAGTGTATACACAATACATACACAAGTATGTAAGAGAAGTACATGGAGCGCCTGCTCCTTCATTCGGTACATATTCTATTCCATTCTATTGATTTTTATCTTGCCGGCATCGAGCAGAGCAGCCGCAGCAGCACGGGCCAGATTCAAGTATTTGTTGTTATTGTTGTTTCTTGGAATGGTTTTACATGTGCAGACTAAGCTTTACAGTACATAAGCGACGCCCCAAAATGAAGAAAGCTTTGTGTTTGCTCTTTTTCGAAATAGAATTTGTTCGAACTCGAGCTCGAATGGAATTGTTTATAAGCCAGTTTAATTAAATTCTACGAAATTTCCCCTTATTAATAATATTTTATTTGCTTTTTTGATAAGATTTTTAGGTTTTTTTCGGACTCGTACCGAACCGAATATTCTTAATTAAAACCCTCCCGAACTAAATTAGGATCGGTTTTAAGTCTGACTCATACTTTAATAGAATCGAAACGGTGATCGGAACACTTGCAAAAATTCAAAATATTTTGAACAGCGACTTCAAAAAATCAAATAAACGGCCTTTCTATATAATTAAAAATCAGGCAAAGAAAGAAACAATAATAGGAGTAAATCATTTGCTGTCAATCAAGACAGTAAACCTCTTAAATTCAGCAGAAGTTTTGGACAAAAAGGTTCAAAAATGTCATTAAGTATTAGGTTCATAGCTATTAATCGAACATCTTCAGAGCTTCCACTCTATACTTTTAAAATTGTAATATTCCGAGTGTGCAAAAAATTTCCTAAATGTAAACGCTATATAATACATCGATCCATTACTCCACCACAGTTATTTTCCGGAAACATTAAGAAGTTTATTACTTTTTTATTAAGAGACTGTCTGGTTCGGGTTAAGGTTCCGGGGGTCACAATGTTTTAAAGGTACCGAACCGAACCGTAGACTAAAAAAACGAAAGGAGAATCCCAAAGTTCGCTGAATCAAGAACCGACAGTTTTACACATTTCTCAGAATTCCAGAGAAATGGACGAAATTGCGGCTCTGGTCACACTAATCATTGTCAGCAACGTTATCAAGCTGTGTCCATTGCTAGAGAGTCTGTCCCCGGAACTTGCTGACTGTCGCGCGTCCATTTATTATTTAAGCTAAATCAAATAAAGTTAGTTGCACCCACGAAAAACAGCAACTAAATATGGTTGTCAAAAAAGTCTTGCGGTATTTTCGCAAGCTTGTCTTTGCAAGCGCGTAGTTCTAGTTGTATTCGTCGCATCGGCTCACGCTAGAGCTTTTTGGAAAGCTCTTTTCACGCGCTAACACGTGTTTGAGATTTATTGTTGTTTGTTTTTAGTCGTTCGTGAGTTATAGCGTCGCAAACGTGGAGCAAAATAAAGAGAAAATACGGCATATTTTACAGTACTACTACGATAAAGGGAAAAATGCATCTCATGCTGGCAATACAATTTGTGCAGTTTATGGACCCGACACAGTTTCCATTTCCACCGCACAACGATGGTTTCAACGTTTTCGGTCTGGTGCAGAGGTGATCGAAGATGCGCCACGGTCCGGAAGGCTTGTCGTCGAAAATTGCGATAAAATCGCTGAATTGATCGAAAGAGACCGGCATAGTAGCAGCCGTAGCATCGGCCAAGAGCTGGGCATGAGTCATCAAACCGTTATAAACCATTTGAAGAATCTTGGATTCAAAAAGAAGCTCGATGTATGGGTGCCACACGACTTGACGCAAAAAAACATTTTTGCCCGTATGGATGCATGCGAATCGCTTCTGAATCGCAACAAAATCGACCCGTTTTTGAAGCGGATGGTGGTCGAAAAGCGGCGAAGCTGCCCAGACGGTGGCCAAACCTGGATTGAGGGCCAGGAAGGTACTTCTGTGTGTTTGGTGGGATTGGCAGGGAATCATAAACTATGAGCTGCTCCCCTATGGCCAAACGGTCAATTCGGACCTGTACTGCCCACAACTGGACCGCTTGAATGCAGCACTCATGCAGAAGAGGCCATCTTTGATCAACAAAGGCCGAATTGTCTTCCATCAGGACAACGCCAGGTCAAACACATCTTTGGTGACGCGCCAGAAGCTCCGGGAGCTCGGATGGGAGGTTCTTTTGCATCCACCGTATAGTCCGGATCTCGCACCAAGTGATTACCATCTATTTCTGTCCATGGCGAACGAGCTTGGTAGTCGGAAGTTGGCCACAAGAGAGTCCTGTGAAAATTGGCTCTCCGAGTTTTTTGCCAATAGGGAAGCGAGCTTCTATAAGAGGGGCATTATGAAGTTGGCATCTCGTTGGGAACTCGTCATCGAACAAAACGGTGCATATTTGACTTAAATCGCATTATTATAACCAATTTTATGAACAATTGAAAATGCAATAAAAATACCGCAAGACTTTTTTGACAACTTATATTTTTTAAACTAGCGCCCCCTGGCGTGCAGCTGGTGTACTGACAGAAAGGTACACTTGTTACGCTATGTGGGCAAATATTGTACAGAAATGAATTTAAATTATAATATGTTCATCTAAATATACACATAAGTAAATTTTCATAAAAATAAAACACATTTTAAGTAAATACTTAGAAATTTCCCACCTTTGGGTAAAATTAAGCGCCCTCTATTGATTTATATGCGCACTTCTCAGGTTCCGGCCTCTTTCAACAGAGGTCGCCACTAGAACGTGTACACAAATGCACTGCTCACATATGCTTGTGTGTGTGTGTGTGAGCATGTGCTCTGAGAGCAGGACAGCTACTGTGTTGTCTTACAGCTGTCCCACTCTCCCTCTCCCATGGCTGTCGTCTGTCATGGCTGACGAGTATAAAATCGTTTATTTTACTTTCGACGTTGGCGTCTCTGCCGCAGCGACGCTGCCTTACGGTTGCCAGGCGACGGCAGCCATCATGAATGTGAAAGATACTGGGCCTTTGCTCCCCCGCAAGATACATGCGCAGACCGTTTTTGGGAAGCAGCTGCTTATCTCGTATTTTTTGGTAAATTTTTGCATTCTAGTTTATTAGACTGCACTTAAAACTTGGCTGCGTGCCTTGCCAAAAAGCCAAATGGGAATGCAAATTTAGTCGAAACTCAACTTCGTTCTCAACTTTGGCTAAGCTTCGCTAGTAGATAAACCCACTCATTTCGCTTGGAAATCTGATATCCAGCACAAAAGAAACTATGCGTGTCACGTCCGCATAATGCTGTCGAAAATTGTCAAATAAATCAATCATATTTATACAAATGCCCCTGATATTCAAGTCGCAGGTTGACATCGACATCGACTCGCTGTCTACTTTGTTGGTAACAATATGCAAATTAGTTTAACCCCCGTGCCGTTGTATCTGTCCGCGATAAGCGACCGCTGAAAACGTGTTTTGGCATTTGATTAGCCGCCTCAAGTCCGGGCCAAGTGTGCCCAACATGGCAGACCCAATCTGAACCGTCACTGTACGGGGGCAAAATAGTTGATCATTCATTCAGTTTGATTATATGATGAGAAATGAAATAATCAAATGGTTTACTGTGCTAGGTTTTTATTAAAAATTTGAAGCATTATAGAGTTTAAAATTATTGTAAACGTAAGCTTTTAGCTTATACACAGAAATAAAAGCCTTTCGAATTTGTATCATTCCAAATGAGCTTACTTCAATCCCTTTCGAGATCGCATGTCCCTAAATTGGAGATCGAAGACAACCTACCACTAACGATGGGGGATAATGGTGTGCGATGAGAGGCCATTCCAGAGCCCAAATTTGTAATTTTTTTTCTTGCTTTTCAGAAGTCTTAAATAAACCAAAAGTGAAGTATATAAGAATGTCTAATGGCATATGGCATGGTGGAGAAAAGGAAGAAGAGGTATCTTTCCAGCGGTCAAATCAGTATTACATATCGAGCTCAAAATTATCTCGATTCCTTAGATTGAAAGAGGATTAAAACAATCGGATTTTCTGATTCTGTCAAAAACATCCGGGACTACTTTTGTGTGATTGATTTGTTCCTATATGAATTGATTTGAGTGTATGATAGAAGCTAAAAAAGAGATAAGGCTCGAATGTAAAATACCCTTTTTCTACCCAAGTTTAAGCCTTAAGTTGCTGTCAGTTTGCGCGACGCAACGTTAAGCTAAGATTACTAAGATTTTAAGTGCCACGGGGAACGTTGCAGCAGACCAAGTTCCGTGGTTAAGTTTTGACTACGCTGGCAGTTGCAATAATTCCTTGAACTTGCCGATTTGAGTATTTTTTTTAACAACAGCTTGAACTAACTCACTGGCTACACCGGAGTCGGAAAGCAGCTAAGCCTTCTCCATTGATAACATTTCTAATGGCAACAAAAAAAATCAAGTTTGCAATTAATTACAACATTGAAAACAAAAAACAGTAGATTCCGAAAAGTTATTAAGGATTTTATTGTAAAAACACAAATTGTTTTCCGTTTTAACTTGCCATTAAAATTATTTTTTAAAGTTTTAGTTAGTCTTTCTAAAAATCGTTGTCATTTAAAACTCACAAAACAAAACACACAAAAATAAACAAGCACAAATCAAAGGGAGCCATCTGCTATCCCTTTCTATCTTTCTACCTCACCGAATGCTGACGGCTTCACCTTATATAATTCCACCCCCATCTGTCAGCTAACATACACTCAAAAAAACAACTCACCCTAAAACGCCCAAGTTTCCCCTGAAGATTACAGATTCTCTTATAAAATCTAATAAAACTAAAATGTGGCAAAGAGCAATGGAAAATTCAAGTGTCGAGTTTTTTAAGCAAATATTTTGAATTAAGCCTTGGTTTTACCCACTTTAGCGGAAACATCGTTGAGATAGTTTTCTACGGGGTTATTTTCTGAAAGCAATGTTTATAGACTGAGACTTAGACAAAATCTGCTTAAGCTTTTTAAACAAAGAAGTTTTACTCCAACGTAACTGAATCATTTAATAAACTCTGGACTCGAGTATCAGAAAAATGGTTGCCGATATTATTCCTAATGGTGAGCGTGACCTGGCGATTTTGGGACCTTGTCGCCCAAAATCGATCAGAACACATAATCTAATGATAAGAACACACAATTTCACAGAGAAATAAGTAAGTTCCATTTTAAAGAAAAAACCATTGATACTTACAGGTCTGTTCCGTTCCGAGAATGCAAAAGTACAGAATCCAAAATGCTTTGTAATATTTTCTAAATAATCTTATTCTATTTAAGTAATGCAATGAAAATATCAAATGGATAACTTTTTAAGTTCTAATTAATCTTGTTGCATTGCTTTTTAAGCCGAACATCGGCCTGCCATTAAGGGCGCAACGCGCAGCTGTCTGTAGGTCGGGTTGGGTAATATGTGGTGAGTGTTTTCAAAAATAACCTGTTCCACGAAACTTTGGGCTTTTTCTATAACTAAAATCTATAAATCTATTATTCTATAAAATCTATATTTGAATAGATTTATTTTTAAGGACCTCTTTGCCCTATTTACTATACTTTAAACATTTTGTTTTAATTCCCACTTCAATATCTTCAATTTTATGACAGCAACTATTAATGTCAACTGTCTGTCAGTTGAATGGTCCAACTTGTTGTGATTTACTCGCCGGGCCATAAAATGAAGGTGTTTTGCATTTTAAAAGAGTTGTCATAGAAAATTTGCAACCATTTTGTCAGTTGTTGTCTCGTTCGAGTGCATAATGTGACATTAAGGCCAATAAAATGTCGCTAAAAAAGCTACAAAACATGAGCAGGGGAAGCCAGGGCCAAGCAAACGGCGTTTCATTCATAAAAACGCAGCCGCAAGACGCGGCCGGCGAGTGCAGAGTAAACCACTGTCTTGTGGGTGTAGATGGTTAAAGAGGGAATGCTGGCAGGGGGAAGCTGCGTATTAGTGTAGCCCCTCACTTTTACGAGAGACAGCCAGACATGTAGACCAGCGTCTATGCTCGCCGCTTCAGCTTCCCTCAATGTCTTGAGCGGCACTTGACGACGCGATGTTGTCATTTAATGGCCGCCATAATAATGCTTTATTTTACTAGCGTGTGTGTGTGTGTGTGTGCGAAAGTGTGTCTAGGTGTCTGGCAGACGTCTACCGCTAGCCGTAAAATTTTAATATCTTTCGCTCGTTCTCATTGGCGCGGTAGGCGTAAGGCCCCAAAATGAATAAGGCCCCAAAAATTTATAGGAAAACAAAACACGATTCTCAAATTTGGGGTGTTATTTCTTTTGGGGCTTTATTTCTAAATAAAATTAAAAATGAAATAAGTCCCCAAGGAATGAATAAGGCCCCAAAAATAGGTGTGCGGTCTTATTTCTTTCTGGAAATAAGACCCCAGTTTTTAATATGAATTTTGGGGTCTTATTTCTTTCTCTTATTTTGCTGATATATGGAAAAAATTCCAATAACGGTTAATTTTCTTTCGGGATTTTTTGTAAAAAATTTTCTTATTATTTAGTTATAGGTAGTTTGTTTCACTAAAAATCCAAATAAGAAAATATTTTAAAATTTTAATAGGTATTTCCAATAGTTTTTATTTTATTGAATAAATTGAATAAAGCAATAAAATGAACAAAAAATGAATGAAAAATTGGGGTGTTATTTCTTTTTCAAAATGGGGTATTATTTCATTATGAAATAACACCCCAAATATGGGGCCTTATTTCATTTTTTGGGGGCCTTATTTCTTCAGTGGGGCCTTATTTCATAATTAAATTGGGGTATATTCAATGAAATAACTCCCAAATGGGGCCTTATTTCTTTTATCGTTTGGGGACTTATTTCATTGGGGACTTATTGCCTGCAGCCGTTCTCATTGTCTCTCCTTCCCCCATGGCCCTTCTGTGCGCGCGGCCTAAATCAATCTGCAGCACCTTTATGGCCATTTTATGTGTCACACTTTTCACCTTGACATTGACAGACTCATTGACCAATGCTCCAAGTCCGTAACCTGCCCCAACTTGTCCCACATGGAAAGTGCCATAAAAAACAAAGTGAGTAAGAGAGTGCGCGGAAGTGGGAGCATAATCCATCATAAACATTTTTTATGGCCACCTCCGCCTTCTCCCTGGTATTGTTGCTCTGCTGCTGCTGCGGCAGTAAAATTCGTTAAATGTTCAACAAATTGTTTATGATAGCAGTTTGGCAATAAATGCGGCCATTAACTCATTTTAGGTGCTGCCACCACACTTTTTCATACACTTGAGGGGATCCGATTGAGTGGGGGAAGGGAGAAAGAGGTGACAGTAAGTATTAGCAATGCGGGGAGTGCCTCAGCCTAAATACTGACCAATAATGTTGAAAAATGTAGAAGGAAGTTTTGCCTTCAAAACTTCGATTAGACAGAACATTAGAAGTATTTTAGTAATAGAGTACCCTGTATACCTACAGACATTTTTTTAAAAATTTTTAATTACTTTAGCTTTTGAGTAGGGTCCGATAAACATTTGGTAAAACTTTAAAGCAAATTCGAAATCCGACCCTATTAAAGGAAAAAATTATTCATCGACCATCGTAATTTTTAAAATTCAAAGTTTTTTTTCTTTTTTTCAGTCGGAAAACTTATAAAAAGGTTGTAAACTGTTCGCAATTTACTTGGTAATTTTTGGTACTAAACCGATTATGATCATATTTTTCGGTGAAAGATAACACCCCAATTCACCAAATCCGTGTTTGAAAGCTATCAAAAAAACACTAGCTTACAGCATTTCCGATCCCGACCGCGTTATAATGGCTTTTATCTGCAACTTTCCGCGATTTCTCAAAAACGGCCCCACTATAAAAATTTTGAAATGGATTTTGGGGCTCAGCGGGGGGATTTACATAAGAAATTACTACCAAATGTTCGGGATCGCAAAATTTGTATTATTTTGTAAACTAGAGTAATTTGCATTTCCTTGAAAACAATACCTAATACCCACCATTCCAATCCAAAATATCCTGGTTCACACCGGAAAAATTTAGTTTTTTAACAAAACCTTGTTTTCGATTTCACTTTCAGATAATTCGTTCAAAAAAATGTTTGCAAACATTGGCCTATGTTTAAATTTTTTGGTTATCTTTGAACCGCAAAAACAAATTTCTAAATTAAATTTAACTAATTACCTATCGAATGAAAAAAATCTATAGCAGGCTGCCATATTTGTGGGTGTCAGTTGCTTTCACCAGGCAGATACAGTGTTGCCATTCTCTACCATACTCTACTCAGTGTGAACAAACTGCCAGACAATCCAAAATCTATCACAGAAAAAAAACGTCGAGATATTTTCCATCTTTTAAATCTTGGAGTAAGCCCGTCATAAGCTTGGAAGTTCAATCTATTCTACTCCTTCAATCTTCACAGGATTGACCCATGCCTTTCGAACTTGAATCATTAGAAATGTGTTTACATCAATCCCTTTCGAGATCAAACGTCCAAGAACGAAGAAATATAAGTAGTCTTTAAGAAATGCTACAACAACCGATGTGGATGGTAGTGTGCGATGAGATGACATTCCATTCGTGTTTAGTGCGCATTGTCGTGGGTTCAAATCCCAGTGGAGCACAAAAATTTGTATATTTCTTTGTTTTTTTCAGAAGTCTTAAATAACCAAAACTAGTGTGGTCTTTAATGTTGATAATGATTGTTCTATGGAATGTGGACATAATAATAAGTTAATGAATAACAAAAAAAAAAATATATAACAAGTAAAAATGTTCAGCTTTGGGATTAAATTTAATTTTATTTGTTGCTCTTTAATTTTTTGCTAGATCAATCTCTCTTGGGATCAAAAAAGGCGGATCAACTCAATCTTTTTTCTGATCGGTTCCAGCATATCCGGGACTACGTTGTTTTCATTACCGCTTGGGATTGATTTGATCCCGTATGGATTGCAGTGTGTGTGAACGTACTAGTGTTGCACGAATATCAGGTCAAAAATGTTACTAAAGTAATAAGTAAAATTAAAAAATTAATTGGCTAAAAGTCAAAATTCAAGAGAAATTACTGTTTTTGGGACTAAAAACTAACAAAAAACTTCAATTTGTTAAGACTACAAAATATTTAAAATTCAGTTCTGAAAATCAGGTACTAAAAACATGTCTCTCATTATATTCTTTTCGGTTGTAAATTTAAAAAAGGAAGCGCAAATCACTCATGGAGTGAACCTATTTCAATTGTAAAATTTCTTTCATCGTAAATGTGATAAAGATGATCCAATCAAGACTGCCCCGAATTGTGCCAACGTTTCATTTGGAGTCCAAAACGTAATTTTTAGCGGAGTGGGTGCAACTGGCTACGCAGCCCGGGCCTTGATCACAACTTGAATGCAATAGACACTTAGAATCACCTTAATGTCAACCTTCTGCAAAAGATAGATAAACACGATCGAGATCTTTTCGGGTCCCAAGCACGCCAAGGTCAGTCCAGACATACGTACAGAGTATTGGAGTAAATCTAAGCGAAACAATGTATTTCCACAATCTGTTTGACGCGTCAACAATTTTGATGTTATTTAAGGCACGTACGGATCTGCTTAACCGAAATAACATTCCTTCCATCGGAAGAGACCATTCGAGAAGTCTGGCAAGCTTTACGAAGGTGAAACTAAGCAGCTTTCAAATGGAAATGACAAATACCACCCATATTTGACCTTTTTCAGGTTAAAGAATAGCTAACAGTGAATAGTATAATACTTGGTGCATATTTTGATATACATTCCACTGACAACATTTCCAAGATTTTAGCATAAATCATTTATACGCATAGTACATATACTATACATACTTACATCAGTAAACACAATAGACAATTCCCAGTGGAACTCTATGGAAGCTAAATCTTTTATCCCCGTACAAATATTGTACCATTTGCTCATGGGTAGAGCGGAAGACATTGACTTGCGAATACACTGCACAAGCTCCATTTGTATTCTTAAGTATTCCATGCCTGTGCCCAGGCCAGAAGCCCCACATTATAAGGAAGTTTGAATGTGGCCATTTGGGTATGAATTCCATAAATGAAGTCACATCCGCACGGCATATAAAATACACACAATTCGGCATGCGTGCTTATAAGTAAATGAGAAAACCACATAGAGAACCAGGGCGAGGGTGAGGGCACAGCGACAGCCTCCTCTCAAGTAAGCGTGTGTGGGTATGTATTTATATCTGGTCTGTAATGTGGCAGGCGATGTGTCACTCGTGGAATGAAATGACCAGCCTTCAAGTCAACTGGACGCAGTCAGGCAGCAAACTGATACTCAGTCCGTCCCAATGTCCGTGACCTACTTACCAGATTTGCCTCAGTCTCTGAAGCAGTGTGTATGTATTGTACATATGTATGTATTCGCCTATGCGCCAAGTTGTTTATGGGTCAGAACAGAAATCTAATTGCGTCGTCCACATTTTTGTCTTAGTTTCTTAATTAATTCTATTAACACTGATTGGATGAAATTAAAATGATCGGCAAGATAGAGCAAGTCTACACTTGACACTGCGAACGCGTCGATCGATACACGACGAAAGTGTAAAATGAAGACCAAATGTTTCTGGACAGTGGAAAGTACTCGTGAAATAGCAGTAAGACATAGGAGAAAAAAGCGAATCGAGATTATTAAGAGTAAAATAAAATATATGTACTGATTGTCCCTGAGGGCCAAAGTCGTGTTTCCCCCATGCTTTTAGCATGTGGGAGCACAAAAGAAAATTATTAATAGTTGCACAGGAAACTTTTCCATAGATCTGATTACCTAGTGCCCCTTTTTTTTCGAAACTTGCTTCTAAATTATCTATTTCTTTCCGAAATTCTAAAAATTAGAGGATTGGAACCAAGGTATACATATTTTCAATAAATTGAAAATACTTTAAATTCACCCATTCATATAACGCTTATAACTGATTGGATTGAAACGTAATAAAACACCTGAAGAAAAAAATTTTGAAATTCATATCTTACAAAAATTTTTGGGAATTGATTTTCGAGTTCATCACTTACACTCAGAAAATCAATCCAAAAACTTTGTGATTGAATCAAGTGCAAAAGCTTTCAAAAGTACGGTTAGTTTGAAAATACTTGATTCAATCCCGATATACTTGTTGATGTCTTTCCTTTCGATTCCTTTCTTGCATATTTTGTGTTGCTGTTTAAGCGGAGTGTCCCAGGTGGAGAGGTGTAAAAGAGGGTGCAAAGAGGGGTCAAAGAGGAGGGAAAGTGAGGGAAAAAAGAAAAAGGTAGGGAGAAGTGGGAAAAAAGTGGTGGGAAAGTGGGAGGGGGAAAGTGAAATTGAAGACTAAACAGTGACTGAACAGTGACTAAACAGTGAGTTGACAGTGACTTGACATCAACTTGACAATGACAAAACAGTCACTTAACAGTGAATTGACTGTGACTAAACAGTGACTTGACAGTTACTGAACAGTGACTAAACAATGACTAACGTGTCTTGACAGTGACTTGACGTGACTAAACATTGAATTAACAGAATGACCAAAAATAAGGAAGAACACAGCTGCCAGTGATCTTGTTGTTTCTATTTCTATTCCTTTTTTTTTTCTTTTAAAAAATTTTCACACCTGCTTTAATTACCATTGAGTTTCATACCAAAGCCTCGTGAGTGTTAACGACACTCACACTGTTAAGTAAATAGTAAAATATTTTAAAATCTTTTTGCTCATACTTTTAGGTTGTAATGGTCTTAAGTACTACCCTTTTTAGATTATTAAAAATTGGATGATTACTGCATGGATGACAACTGCTTTATTTAAAAAGTGTCCACTTCTTTTTGATTTCAGCCCATTGTTCGACTATCGCACTACCGTCAACCGACCGAAAAGAAAACAAAAACAGATACAAGACCTCAGACTAATGGCCACAGAGCTTTGCCTTTGCCCCGACGGCCTAATCTTTGGGTGTTTTATCGAATTTTTAGTTCGGTCGGTCGGGTTTGGTATTTCTTATTTTTTTTTTTTTGGTCCCTCCCTCTTATGTGCGTGGCAGAGTCAAGCACAAAACTCATTTAAATTCAATTCGAATGTGTTTTTTTTTATATTTGCTGTTCAGTTTTTTTGTTGGCATTTTTGGGCCTGTGATAAATGTGGCAAAGCTGAGCGGGAAGGCAGTCAATGAACGTTTAAGTCGATACCGATTCTACCTTTTCCAATGTTTGTATTTTTTCTTTTCTGTTTTTCCTGTTTCTGGTCGTTGATATTGATGGCTGTTGTTGTTGTTGTTGTTTTGTTTGTTAGCTTCCATTGTTATCCAAAATGGCTGCATTATTTGTACCGACTTTTTTTCATTTTTTTCTTACACATATGAGTATTTCAGAGCTGTTGTTGTTGTTCTTCGATTGTTTTGTTCTTTTGGTGTTCTTTTTCCTTTTTTTGGGAACTCGAAACGTGATTCATGCGTTCTGTTGCTGTTGTTGTTTTTGTTGCTGCTGTTGCTGCATGTTACTGCCATTTATATTGATGGGGTGTATTTTATTTTATTGTTGTATGTAGACACGGATGTATGTATGTGTGTGCTGGAATTTGTTTTCGTGGAGTAAAGCTGAAGCTGAAGCAGACCCAACATTAGAGAAAAGCTGCTGGCTTCAATTGTACTTCTCTTCAGCTCTCCTCTGTTATCGTTTCTGTCTGATTGCTGGCAATTTTCATAAACACACTAAATAAAATTCATGAGTTTCTCGCATATTACTTAACTTACCTTTGTGTTAAATAAACAATATATTGAAAATGGAAAGACGCAGTTATTATTTTACCTGAAATTGAAACGGAATGGATACAAAATTAATCATTTATTTTTAAAATTTGATTGTTTTTTCTGGGTTCTTTGAATTTAGGGGAAATATTTCTTATAAGAGGTTTTAAATTCATCTTTGAACTGGCTGAAAATCGTTACTGACATTAGAAATCGTCCACAATTGTTCGGAACCATTTTTGCCTCGGAACATCTGATAAAAAGTTTTTATCCCCTTGGAGATGGTATATTAAAATTGTCCAGATGTTTGTAACGCGTAGAAGGAAGCATCTTCGACCACATAAAGTATATACAAATTCTTGATTGAAGGTTTTTTTTTTACCTTATGTACAAAAGGTTTTTAACTATATTTCGTAACGCTAGGGGATTTGGGTGTTCCTCTGCAGAACATTCTTGCAAACCCCTCCATTGGCCTATCTGTGTGAGTGTGTATTACTGTAAACAATGCCAGCAACACGTAGAGGTGGCTATTTGGGCCGTCGAACGAATGCACCAACACACATGCGTAATGTTAGAGCATGGATGTGGGTGGGAAGTGGATGGGATTTTTGTGGGACGTGGGTGGGAAGTGGGTGAGATGTGAGCGGGATGGTGGTGGGAAGTGGGTGGGAAGTGGAGGAAAAGGGAACGATCGGTCGAAAATGAAGTTCTTGTGAGAACCACTTTTTTATATTCATTGGTAGCGACTTAATGATTTCCATTTATGAAAGTTATCTGTTTCATCACAGTTTTGGAGAGTTTGATCAAAAAGGGATGAACATATCAAATAGATGCCATATAACCAACTGAGCACACAATAAAGCCGTCATCTATTGGAAAGCTTGGGAAATCCATTAGCTAACATAACAAATAATACACATTATTATTTTTTGTTGGGGAAACTCTCTAGCTCTGCGACCAATACTGATCTTTTATGCCCCTCAGCCTTAAACTCGTAAGCTGTGTTTCCCAAATCTGTTGAATCTGCGCCTCGGTCTAGCATCGCAGTGGGCTATTATATGTTCTGAGGACTCCTCCTTCTCTTCACAGTTTCTACATTGTTGGGTGCTTATTGTGACCCTGCAATCTGTAGGGGCCCGTGTTGAACCCCGTCAGGATCCTGAGGGCATTCTTTCCTAGTTGGATCAATTTCTGGAGCTTTTCAGGTTGTGGTCCACTATTAATGCTGTTGCTCATCTTATGCCCCTGGTGTTTACCCAGGAGGCAGATCTAAACGTATTTTCTTCCTTTCTAAGGAGCTTCCTAATGGTGTTTTGGACTATGCCACACTAGGGTTCTGGGCCGACCATATGTCTCTACAAGTGAGATCCAATCCTTATTACTTCTGTGTACAGTGAAATTCCTGTCGAAGTGGACTTTTGTCACCATCTCGTCTCTGAGTTAAAGATTTGTTGTGATTTGCTTCTTCAACCTCTCAGAGAATAATGGACATTGTCTAAAGCGAAAATGTAATTGTTATATGAACATCATTCAAATCCTTTATTTCTTCATTTTACGAGCAGAAAGGATATATAAACTTCTGTCGAGCCTAAGTTATCTTTCCTTTTTTTTTCCTTGAAAACTTTTACACATCCGGTCACCTTCACCAGTTATTGGCGCCAACTGTAAAGTAAGTAGCTATGAAAAAGCTTCTCAAGACTATGCCGTTTGGATTTGGCTTACTTGAATAACTTCTGAGATAAGTTTTTAAACCTTTTTTGAACCGGTTAATTCTGGTTTGGTTCAGGTCTGGATATAGTCGTTATCAACCTATTGACCAATTTTCCAAATCACAGCTTAAACTAGTTTTAAGATATGAGCTTAAATGTACTCTGCGAGACAAATGTAAAGTGTATTGGCCAACAAAAATGAAACGGAGGCCTTCAAAACTAACTAATTTCTTCTTCTGATCCTCGTCCAGTCATTCAAACTTGAGTCACTTAAAACTTGATACGGTTAGGCTCGTAGAATTTCTAGAAATGTAGGCTAAAGGGACCCGCATCTGCTCATATATTTTCGTTACAAATACAAAGATAAATATTATTTAATAGTTTGATTAACTTATGGTTTTGATTCTATGAGAGAAGACTTTGGTTTTGCTCAAATCGAAATCCGCCTTGATTTTGCAACTAGGAGGTTTTTGTGCAATTCTTTGTCTCATGTAGTTTGATCATAATTATTGGCATTTGCTTCACGGAAGGCGCTAGTAGTAGGTTGGCAGCGCCTCTGTACTCCGCTGATTATTGTTATATTCATGGCGCGCCAATTTAAAAAACGAGAAGGCCAAGCCTACTTCGTCTTTGCCGAAGTTTTTATACCCTTGCAAACGAACGTCAGCATTAAAACACAAAAAAATTTTCTAAATAGAACCCAAATTTTGACCCATTGTTTCTATGGCAGCTATATATATTCATCGGATTTCGACCAAAACTTCCGAATCTGTGTAAAAGCGTATAAAACTAATAATTGCTGAAGCGGGAGTCGTTTACATTAAAAACAAAAAAGTTTTTTTTTTTACAAAGACCCTCTTTTCAACCGATAGTTCCTATAGCAGCTATAACATATAGTCATCCGATCCGGTCGGTTCCGACATATTAGCAGTGTGCAGTAAAAAGAAGACTCTGTGCAAAGTTTCAGCTCGATAGCTAAAACTAGTTTGCGTAGAAACAGACAGACAGACGGACGGACAAAGCTCAATCGACTCAGGTCGTCGCCCTGATCAAGAAGTATATATAGTTTATCCGGTCAAAAATTAATATTTCTATGCGTTGCGAACTTGTGGGCCAAATTCGATTACCCTTTGCAAGGGTATAATAACCCAAGCATTTCACAGAGAAGGAGAAGGTTTTTCTTTTGGATCAACTTGTTACAATGAACGGAGATTAAGCAGTAGGATTGGTTCCAGGCAAATAATTTGGACAAGTTTTGATGAAAAATTGGCTATATGAGCCAAATTTGAACACTTTACTGGCATATTTGATCATTTTCTTGGGTGTATGAGTTTGTGCGCGCATCTGTCTCTTCAGTATTGTGTGCAGGTGTCTTGTATATAAAAGGCAAATCCACTATTTTTAAATTTTTGGTTTACTTAAAAACAATACAGACTTAACTGTTTTTAGCACCAGTTGTTTATTGTTGTCAAATATTTCAAGTCCGCTCATGCTGAAAAATACACAACTTGCCTTAACAAGTAGATGGTTTTGAAGTCAATGAGGATAAAGTAGATAACTACAAAATCCATCTAGATGGCTAACTTTGAACACGAGCAAAGCACCCAGATTTGCAAAAAACACTTCGAAATTGACTTTGCGTATTTCGAAATTTAAAAACCAAATCGTCCTTAAAATGATGCAAGCATTTGAGTGCTCATCTTACTATCTACACCATTTGTACCTAATTCGAACTTATTTTTCCTTTGCCTTTGCAACGTTTATGGCAATGAAAACACCAATGCATATGACAAATCACTTGTCAAACAACAGGAAACACCAGAAAGAGATGAAGAAAGTCCGGTAATTGTCGGGAGCTTTGTGTCTTTATTGCCCGGCCTTTGTCTCGGTGCTTCACAAAAACTAGATTTAAACAGGGAATGCTTTGGTGCCTGGGTTTCCTATTCCTCTTTGTTAACCCTTTGACTCCACCGAAACTACTGTTTAATATTCTGAAGGCTTAATAATGGCATATTTACTTGATAATCATTTTTCATAATTTATTAAAATATTGTAATTTTATTTTCAACCAAAATGCACAGAGGAACCCATGACCAAACTTTGTAATTCAAATATTCATTAATTCATTGTGCAAAAACATGAAAATCATTTCATTGTTCTCAAAACGAAAAAAAATTAATGAATTTTAAAGCAATTGCAGCTGATGCCTGATTATGAAAGTCCATTAAAATCGTAAATTTGAGAGGCATCCAACGCAAATCCTTTTTTTCCATTCCCCAGAGTGCAGAGCAAGAATTTACAAGCCCAAAAAAATGGGTGAAAAATATGAAATTAGTGTTGTCAGACGTTCGTCTGCGTCTAACGCTCAGTAAATTAATATAAAATGCAGAACCTGTCTGGGTGGGTCTAGATTTGGTTAAGGGGACCAGCTGCGTAAGGGGCGAAAGCAATGTAAAAATGCATTTAAATTAATGGAAGTCGCCCTCTTCGTGGGCAATGCAAAATTAAAATGCTGAACGTCTTTGGTATGACACCTGTACATTCAGTTCAATGGCCAAGGTACGGCTCATAACTTCAGTTATTTATAACACCTTTTCTTTATCTTTGCTTTTTCTCTCTCCTAAAGTGCAAAGCGATGTCACTGTCTTCAGTCACGCAGTGCACTTAAACGGAGTAAAAATATTTCAAGAATTGTAATTATGCTATATTTTTCCTCTAACCATCCCAGGTAGAAAAAAAATCTGGCCAATAATGTTCAGAAGTATTGCACTTCATTTCACCTTATGGCCAGACCCGTACAACAATGAAGCAAGTGAATGGACTAAAACGAAAATGGCAACAAATTTGCCAACAAAATAAGCAACAGACAGCAACAAAGATGCCGAAAAACCCAAAAAAAAAATGCCAGACAAATTTTATATAAATAATTCATTGTTGTAACGTGCAAAGCTCGTCGAGACCATTTCAGTTAATTAATGAAACGCATCCCGGGCCATGGCCCTAAGGCCAAAGCAAAGCAAAGACAAAGACCGAGACGCAATTGAGGCTAAACGGTCCCATGCGGAGACATGGCAGAGGTGATGGCGATGCCGAGGAGTACGAAAATTAATAACAGACGGAGATCCAGCTCCAGCTTCAAGATGGAACAAATGGCCCAGCCAGGGAGCTTATAGAGAGCATGGCAAAGAGTTGGAGGTTGCAGGACGAGTACGAGTTGTATGCAAACAAACAGCAACGTGTGTTCCGTTGTGTGTGTGATAATATGGTGGTGGTTGCAATCCTAAGCCATTTCCACCACCATTAAACGTAGCCCACACACACACACACAAAGGATGCTTGTGTGAGGCCATGGTATCCTAGCGATTTTGGAAATGGTGGTGGCTGCTCGGCTTGCTGAACGCGATATAAGCCAAACGATATTCAAATTTTCTGCACAAACTTTACGAAGCGCATCAGCAACAGGGAGGCACGGGGTTGAGCCCAGGGTTGGGTGGAAGTCGGCCAGGTTTGTGGCATTAGCTAATAGTCAGGCAGCAGCAAAGTTTTAGCCAAAAAACAAAGACAGGGAATTTCAGTAAAGTCACACCGATGGCTTAATACTCTAAAGCACGAAGTTTGAGTTCTAGATCCAGGTTGGAAATTTTTTATTCCGTACTTACAAAATATGGCATTTCATTCAAATAGTAAAAGTTTTTAAAAATTTCGGTACAAACATTTTCTTCATTCACCTGCAGACCAATACATCAGATAGAGTTATAGTACTGAAATAAATTTATTTATTCCGCCATTTACTTTACTCTTTTGACTGCTTAATTAAAGTATAATACTATAACTAATATAATGACTATACAATGAAAACACAGATTCCTTAGCACTGGTCCATAAAATTCTCAATTGGTTGCATCGCATTGCTTGTGGAGTGATGTAAGACTTTTTGGCATTTGGTTCAGAGATGACTTTTGAATTTTTTGAGTCGACGTGACGCTATTGAGGATTAATCTAGGAAAACATTGGCTAAGACCTAGGATATTTTGAGCTTATTTAATATATAAGCTTTGTTCTAAAGCATGTTTCAGGATTGAAGTTAGTTAATGAACTTGATAAAATCAGGCGAAAAAATAATACCACTTTTTAAAAATAGAAAAAATTAAAAAATTACCAATAAGTTATGAGTTCATTAGTACTAAATCTATATTTATCATTTAATAGTTAGTACAGTGTCCTTTATTGGCAATAACAGCTACGCAGCGTATCGGCATAGAATCAACTGAGTCCTGGCATCGTTTTTGGGGAATTTTGGACCAGGACTCTGTAATTTCTTCCCAAAATGATTCGATAGTGGTTGGCTTGGAAGCAGCAACAGCCTTCTTGACGTCGGACCACAGATTTTCGATGGAATTCAGGTCAGCCGACTGAGCCACTCGAAAACGTTTACAGAGTTGGCCCTGATCGATTCCTTTACTTTCTTGCGGGTGTGTTTGGGGTCATTGTCCTTTTGAAAGACCCATACGAGCGGTATTTCGTATTCTGCAAAAGGGTAGCACTACTGTCTCAATGATATTCACGTACACCTGCTGATCTATGATGGTTTTTATCCAATGTGTTGGACCTACTCCATGGTAGGAGAAGCAGGCTTATACCATAACACTACACCCTCCATGCTTAGTGGTTTTTGTGGTGTATTCTGTGTTCCTTGGACTCATCTGACCATAGAATATTCCTTCAATGTTGGGATGTCTAATTTGCATGATCCCTCGCAAACTTCATGCGCCTATTAATGTGTGTCGCTTTTAACAGTGGTATCTTTATTGGGCTGCAGGCTTTTAGGTTATGTTGCCAAAGATATGTGTAAACTGTTTGGTCCGTCGCATTTTTTTAAACCGAAGGTACATAGAGTATATTAAGTTTGTGCAAAAGTATGTAACAGGGAGAGGAATCATTTCCGACCATATAAAGAATATATATATTCTTGATCAGCATCAACAGCCGAGTCGATATAGCCATGTCCGTCTGTCTGTCCGTCCGTCCGTATGCACAAACAGATCTCAGAGATGGTAAGCAATAGAGGTTTGACATGTATGGGACAAATGTTTCTTATACTTGCAGGCAGACCTTTCCGCCCACGCAATTTTGAAAAAAAGTTATATCTCCCACAGTTTTGTAAATAGATGAGTTGTTTCTTCTAGAGATAGTTAGTCATTTATAATATGTATCGTTTTGCCAAAGAACTGATAAAGATCGGATGAGCGGTTCTCAAGTTATGAGCAAAAAATAATATACTCCGCCCCCTCCCACGCACTCACAACCAACACCGCATATTATTCAACGTGTGAGTGAGAGAGAGAGAGATAGAGAAACTTAGGAGATAGCCAGTCAGATAGTCGTCGCATTCATTTATTGTAGTTTATCGAATGCGACTTTATGTTTAACTGGGTAAAAGGCTTGAAGGAACCCTTCTTGCTCTGGCGAATCATGAATCATGAAGAGGGGTCATAAATCGTTTTCGTCCGCGTGTTTCAATATTTTCTTTATAGTTTAAGGCGCTTTTAATCATTTGGATTGGAGCATCCTACCAATTGGCCAACTTCTCTGTAAGTTTTTCCGCCCATATATCAATTTTTTGACATGATCGCGCTTCTGCGCAGTGCAGTGCTTTCCACGTCCCATTGTAATGATTATTAATAACTTAATGATAGAAACAATGAAATCTTAGTCAAAACTAATAAACACAGGCAATTCCGCGACATATACGGGATTCACTAAAAAATCCCCCAAAAAAAATTTTTTTAAGAACGGTAATAGTTTTTTTATGTCGAATACTAAACAATATTAAAAAAGCAGAACAGCAATCGTCTTAATAAATTATTATTATATTTTCGCAACTTTTTATAGGTTGGAAAAATCTAAATTATTTTCAGAAAGAAATGAATTTTTCAGAATTTACCTTAAATATCCCGAATCGGTAAATAATTAATGAATAATTTTGTACTTCCTCTTGCACTCTTTCTTTTTCCAATAAGAGTACTATTGATAGCGATTGTACTTGAATCAAGAACACAAACAAGAGTACAAAATTTTGAAAGTTCTTGCACAAACGTTAAGAAATAATAAAAAACTTTAGTTAAATTTTTGTTTATGGTAATCCCGATTTGTTGTAGAAGTAATAAAATAGTGGCTGGCGATTGTGCTTACTATGCGGAAGGTTGGGGTTTCAATGCCGCTTGGGATCATATAATAGCAAAATAAATTTTCTATAAGAACTTTAACACAACCGGTCACCTTTACCAGCTATTCTGGTGCCAAATACATACATATACCAGAATGACGGTTTGACGTTTTCCATCCTGCTCGCACCGGAACATTGACGAAAGCTTATTTTTTCAGAGCGCATGCATGTCACCACAGTATTCCCCTATACTAAGGGTATTATCCACACCCCCAACTCTACAAACAACAATGTTCATTACACAAAATTTGCATTTAGACGCAAACATCGCTGGGTGGGGAATGGCGGGTTGGGGCGCCAAGGGTAAGCAGCCGAAAAAGTGCACTTAACCATAACTTGCGCTCGTGACATCGCGAAAAATTTTCCATTAGTTTTGCCTGCCACAAACCTGAGAGCTACGGTTGCATACGAAATTTCGCTTGTAAGTAATCATCATCATCAGGCAATGTTTCCATCACGACTATGACATTATCGTCATCATCCATCGATAGCTACGATAACGAAGCTGCTGCTGTTCGTAAGATGGGCGGATTAAGTGCGCGTCTTGGCCCCCGCCAGCCCAGTCAGAAAGTGGATATTTATGGGCCAAGAAAGAAAAATCGGGAGAGGGAGAAATGCCGTTTGGTGGCTAATAAACTTGTCACTTGCTAAATTTATGCCATAACGTGATTTTGCTACTTGCAAGTTGTTTGATATTGGTAATGAATTACTTAATTTGAGCTTTGTGGCTATTTTTACTGTGTTAATTAAGTTGAGCAGCAATAAATTCACATTTTATTCAAGTTTGTGATTTATCTTATATATGCACATATTCTTGGAGGCATTTCTGTTCTTTTTTTTTTGTGGACAAAAATAAACAAAAACAGCTGCCGTGTACCCAAAACACCCTGTTTCGGTGTTCTCATTGACCAAACAGACAAAGAGAGAAGCCAAATGTTCTCTTTGGGGTTGAGTGCTCTCTTGAAAACTCTCTTCAACTGGCAGAAAGTCTCTGTGTTTTTCTTTTAAAAGCAAGCAAATAATATAAACGATTAGCGAAACAACGCACATTGTTTAGGATTAATTTATTTGATGAAGAAAGTGTTTACATGGTACTTGAAAGGAGAAAAAAAATTCTGCGGTTCGGTGAAATTTTTATGGTTTTTAATGTTCTTAAAAGTCAGAAGAAGGTTTCTATTGAATTAATTATTTCAATCCAATTGACTGGTTTGTAGGCTTGCAGCTAAGATGGGGAAAATGGGGTCAAAATTCATTTGGTTTAATATTTAATTTAATTTAATTTAGATTTTATTCAAAAAATTTATTTTCAGGCATTTTCTAAGTCCAGAAAATTCAACTTTAAGGTGCGAAAATGGGAGGATTCAAGCTTAAAAATTATTTTTCAGCAGATTTATGGACCCTGATACGAGTTCCGAGTTGATTTGTATAGATTTATACGTAAGTGATAAGCTTATTTACAAAATTTTCTCTCGAATTGAATTCACTTGAGATTTAGCATTCGGTTTCAGCTGCTCACACAATTCCGAGTTTTGTTAAACCTGATCTAGTAACCGTTGGTATATTTGCCACCTTCTATACAACAGTTTTAATATCGGCTGCTAAATACTGAAGATTACACAAAAACCGAGTCGAAATTCGGATTAAGTCTGTTTTGGCTTTTAGGCTCAATTGAATTTCGGAACCTCTGTAAAAGGGAAACAATAATTTCCATTTTTTTTAAATCCACCCCAAAATCAAAATATGTAGGCTTAAGCTGCATCCCTATTTTTCCACCAATCGAAATATTTCACATTTGGGGTTTTTAGCCCCAGAGGTCTTTGAAATGTTTTGAAAATAGCCGACATAATGTGAACATGTACAGATATATCGATATTTTAGTGTTAAGGTATTTGTAATCGAATGATGGTCACACTGTAGATTGTAAAAGATGGCGAAACATTTCCCTTTTCTGTCCAAACTTATAAAAAAAGACGAAATACTTTGTCTGATTTCATCGACTTGAAACCCAATCAACCCAATAGAACCAACTCACACCTCATACCTGCTACACTTGGATAAAATTGTTGCTCACATCAAACACAACTTGTACTCGACGAGTTTGGATTTCACAAAATCTTGCACATCACATTTAGTTGATGTGTAGCAATTTTTCGATTCAATTATTCTCAATAGATTGTAAAGAAATGCACAAGCAGACGCTATGCTCCCCCACCCCCTTCTTTGCAGTTGGAACGTGCAATTGGCAAAAGGAATTTTCCACTATGCTCAGCTTTTTCATGTTTTTGCCCTTTTTTGGCGTTGTTGCTGTGAAAACTTGAGAAAAACGTCTGCGAAAAATACTTGTAATCAAAATGGTCGCCATTTGCCGGCTGCTGCTGGTCTCGAGCAGAAGGTGTGGATAATTCATTTTCATGCAAGGAGCATGGCTGATGAGTGCGTTGGCCCCATTGAAAGACGCCCCCGCCTTTGCCAGTAAGCTCAATTGAACTTAATTCGACTGAACCGAACTGAAAAGCAAACTGAAGCTCGAGGAACCGAGGGCTGAGCTCAACTCGGAACGTGTTCAATTTGCGCTCATGAATGTTTCATCATGTAGTTATTGGATTTAGTTTCGGCACTTGCCACTAAGCATTTTTTGTCGTATTTCTTAGATATTTTTCATAGAAGTTTTGGCTTTTTGCTGGCTGGCAAATCGTGCGCAAAATTGGCAAACAAGCCAAACTTTCTTGTGTGAGGAGAAAGATGAAATTATTCAATTTCTTTATCTTACAAAACAATCAATTGATCACAATTTTGGGAGCTCAAATGTCTTGTCTGGCAGACAAATTGGGTCACTGCGATGACGCTCTATCATAAAAAGTAACATAAAATTCCCTCAGACGACCTTGAGAAGCAGTAAAAATTTTTAATGACTCTCACTTTTTACGGCCAACTCTCGTAGACAGTAAAATTTCGAACTGTGACGGGCACACACACACACAGCAGCATCGTAAAGAGGCAAGGAAAGCAAGAGCATAACCGACCAGACGATCGCCCGCTTACCGCAAATTGTCAATGGGCCCACAAGTAGCCATGTGTGTGTGTGTGCGCGTTTTCGAAACAGCCCAGTTTTCCCTTTCGCTTCTTTTTTTATTCCTCAACTGGTGTGGTTCTTGTTCTTTTATGACTTTATGATGGTCGTTTGGCATTTCTCGAGGCATTGCAGCCCATTGTCTAAACTAGGCACCCACCTCTGACATTGGCATTGACTCACACCCTCCTCAACCCTTTGCAAGAGAAGGGCGAGAAAAACTAACGATAATTGCGCGCAGGTTGTGCCTAATTTACTTTCAAGGTCTACTGTATTTTTTGGCAACGGCTGGGAAATTACATTTATATTCTTTATTACAGCAATGTGGCAAGGGCAAAGAACATTTTCTTAATTGGCTTTTGGAAAGTGGAAATAATTACAGCCAAGGCAGAAATTTATGAAAAGGTGTTGGTCGGCAGAGAACAGTGTTCACTTAGCTCGACCCTATGTCTATTTATTTTTTTTTCAATTTTAAAATAATAAAAAAACAAAATTTAATTAACAATTAAACAAAAAATTAAAATATAATGTTTTAAAAACTTTTTACATTTATTTTGAACTCTAACAAAATGTTATCTATTTGCACTAATGAACTATTTGGAACTCATACGTATGAGCTCTTTACGTCTTTGCGGAGACCCTGAGCGAAAAACGCAAAAGCTCCTCTGTTGCTGTATTCGATTTGAACCTTCTGCATAGTGCGCCATCATGCAAAGCGCTGAAACATCCACAGCAGCATTGTGGGGTAGTATTTGTCCTGTCTAAAGAGTTACAAAGAGTTTGCAAAAAAAGACCACAAAAACTTATATACATAAGTATGTAGGATTACACAGAGAAAAAAAATACAAATTTATTTTGAAATGATTAAAATGAACTTTTTGAAAATATTAATATTTTCATTTCTTTTTGACAACAATATAATATCTGATTTATTCTGATTCTGATTTAAAATAAAATCATTCACTTAAGAAATAATCAAATAAGATAAGAAATATTTTTAGAATGATGCTAAAAATGTTATAATAATGTGTTAAAATATATCGATTTGATATTTTGTACATATCAATTTGATACTTTTCATATTGGATAAAATTGATATGGAAATATTTCATTTTCTTTCTCGGTGTAGCTGCTAAAACTTACCTCGTAAATATAGAAGTTCGTACTCCATATTGAAATGCATTAATTTATCTTCAGCACTTGTGTGGAAAAGTGTTCTCTTTTGCATTTACTTTTAACTAAAGCTGCCTTTACACTTGTTATATATCTCTTCATAGTCCGTCTTATCTACAGAGAAACACTTATCTATTAAATCCTTAAAAACTGTTCTATTTCATCAAAAAAGACTTCACATAAGAGCATGACTTTTCCATGGAACTACATTAAACATATTTTAGTTTCCAATTAATACTTTTGCGTAATTTATCAAATTAATATTTTAGGATACCAAAAATATCAATTTGATTTTCTCTATTAAATTGAAAATGGTAAAAAAAATTCTTGGGTGCATGCAACAAACTTTGTCAGATGTGTCTGTCCAAACTCCAAAAATGCTATTTCTATTAAGCAACAACACATCATTATATTTCAATAAATTGACAGCCACCTGTCTAACTAAATGCTGCCGATTCCAGTAGCTGTACTCTAGCTTAATGCATTTCCCGCCTGCCGCTCGGTTCATTATGAAAATGGCTTCTGTCTGCTGATAAGAATGTTCGTTGAGACAACAAATGTCGAAAACTTTTAATGAGAAATGTCGCCAATGCAGCGTGCGGTTCCATTTGTTATTCCTCCTGCTCCTGTTCCGCCTGTTTGTTGTGCCCCAGCGGCGTTTTCAGCTGGCGTCTTGGCAAAATGAGAAAACTTTTGCCAACACCAAACGTGTCGACGGCCCCAAAATGGAGATGATATGAAGTTGAAGTCAGAGCTGCCCATAAAGCTTGCCAGGCACGGGCCACCATCCTCTGTTGTCGCATGGGCCATAAGTTGCCAAAAGTAAATCTGTTTCGAGTGGCTGCAATCCCCGTGGACGGGCGTAGGTGTCGGTTTCCATTGTGTTGTTTCGTGCCTTCCGTCCGGGCCCAGCCAAATGGGTTTCTCTCCCATTATTTGCACAACAGTTGCAACGAGCCGGCAAGGCAGAATGGATCGATGTCCCTGTCCCAAAGCAACCAAGGCAACCTCGTTCACCCGCACAGCATTGGTCCACTGGACCTCAAAGCACTTACTCCAAGCCGTGCTCTGACTTTTCTTTTATTTTGGCATAAGGCAACGATTCGGAAGAATGGCTCTGTTTCCATTTCCATTTCGTTGTGCAAGCTGATGTGGGGGCGGGACACGGTTGTCGGGATGTCCCTACAATTCACCCAAAGGACCGGAGTTGCATTTGTGGCAAGTGGCGTTCCTGACAAATAAATGTGAGTTTCATTCAAGTGTACTGAGAAAAACCAGGGTATTTCCCATTAGCTGCAGAAAGACAGTACCAAATACTGAGATGCTTTACCAGGGTCTAGAAAGAGCAAAGTATTGATATACTGAGAAAAAATCAATTTTAAATCAAGATTATAATCTTGAATCAAAGAGAAACGGTGTCGGAATTCGACAGAGACGTGATAATCTTAACCCAAGATTTTATTCTCAGTTTTAATCTTAATCCATCAATCTCGAATTGACAAGGCTTATAACGCTTGTTCAAAAAGACGATTTCAGTTTTTAGTTGATCTGGTAACACTGTGGATATTAAATCAGGAGTAAAAGTCTTTTGCTTATACCGCAGTGAAGGAACCATTGGCGGGTATTTGGCTTATTTGATTACTCTTGTCGAGTTGATCAAGAATATCTTTGTCTTTTGGTCGCTAATGGTTGCGGTATAAGCATAAGACTTTTATTGTGTGACTGAAAAAATAAAAGTCTCTGAATAACTGTTATTGTGGGACGAAATATCAAAAGTAACTGTTACTTGCTGAGTACAAAAAAATTAGAAAATAACTTAATTTCTGACTTTTTAAATAAAAATCACTAAATAACAGTTAATGTATGGACTTTTAAAATAAAAATTGTAACTGTTACGGTCCTTGATATATATAAATACATACATACACACAATTTGCGAAAACTATTTGATAAATCATATATTAAACCGAAATTTTATATTTTAGCAGTAAGTCTTGGTCAAAATAGGATGACGATATCTGTTAGCTGCCATAGGAACTATCGGTCGAAAAGAAAGTTATATTTAGATTAATAGTTTGTTTTAATGCTGGCGTTCTTAAACTCTGATGTATTAAAACATTTGCAACGGTATAAAAACTTCGGCGAAGACCGAAGTAAGCTTGGCCTTTTCGTTTATATAGTATTATATTTAAGAAACACTTTCTAGTTTTAGGGCGTTTAACCCTACATTCTTTCTTCACCCTTAATTTAAGAAAAATTGCCATTCATTTGGGCCGTGTGTGGCCCAGTGCTGGACTGCTGGGCGGGAGGTCGTGGGTTCGATCCCGCCTCTGAACATCTAATAATAAAAGTTTTTTTCTTTCTTTAGAAAATAGCTTTTACACATACGGTCACCTTCACCAGCTATTGTCGCCAGCTGTGAAGTAACTAGCCATGAAAAAGCAAATTCTCAAACTTTGCCGTTTGGATCCGGCGTTAAACTGTAGGTCCCTTTCTCTTGTGCGGAAAATTTAAAGCACACACACCACGAGATTGAGAGAAGCTTGGCTTGGTCCCGGTGGAGGAGCTGTATAGCCAATTTTACATTTATATTTACCATTCATTTTAGAAAACACTTTTTATTTTTTTGGCATTTTTCCTGAATTATCAGAAAATTAGCCCTACACTCATAAAAATCTAGAACGAATAATTTGAGTACGAACGCTCTTGAAAAAAAATCTAGTCGCACTTGAATTTTCAAGAATTTCGTTCTTGGAATCGAGAATAATTTATTCTCAATGTGGTTCTATAGGCAAGGGGAGTGAGGAAACTTTGAGAGAATAACGTTGGCCGCGCTCTTTCAAAGAGAGACAGCGCATGCGCAGTTTGTCATTGTTATTTGACCGTGGCTCGTCGAATATTAAGATTGGGCAAAAGTATGTGATTAAACGTCTGTATAATATAATAAAAATGTTTAAAACACCACATAAAAAAATAAAATGTAATATAAATAAAAAAAAAAAGGAAAAAATAAAAAAAAATAAATGCTGCTACGTGGACTTGATCCACGGTCGAGCTGTTGCGGCTGGCCAAATACCAACCGCGCTGGCTTATAAATATGCTTTCGCCGCTGCTTGTAGCTTATCGAGAATAGTCGAGTCGGTTAAGCTGCTCGTCCAATTTATGTCAGTCTTCGAGGTACCGAGTTCAAGTCCCAGTAAAGTAGTAAAATAAAAAGTTTTTATCTGTTATGTGACTAACTCAAAATCAATCACATCTTAGAAAAAAGTGGGTGGGGTGGCTAATGGTGAGTGGCGAGCTGCGCGGAACAAACGACACCAAGTCGGTTGTCCCGGGGTCTCGGTCATGTCTCTCAAACCCAAACCCCCACCCCCTTCAATTATTATTTTTATACCCTTGGAGAGGGTATATTCAAATTGTCCGGATGTTTGTAACGCTTAGAAGGAAGCATCTCCGACCACATAAAGTATATAAATTCTTAATCAGCATGACGATCTGAGTTGATGTCCGTCTGTCCGTCTGTCCGTCTGTCCGTCCGTCTGTTTCTAAGATATCTCCTCCGTCAGTTTTAAAGCTTTCTTAACCAAACTTTGCACGAAGTCTTTTGGTATAAATACGCTGCACATTTGTCGGAACCGGCCGGATCGGATGACTATAGCATATAGCTGTCATAGGAACGATCGGTCGAAAAACTAGTTTTAGTGAGAAAAACTTTTTTGTTTTTAGTGCAACGCTCGCATTTATAAGTTTTTAATGATTTCACATAATTTCACTAAGGCTTGTCGAAATCGGACAACTATATAGTATAGCTGCCATACAAAAGCTAGGTCTGAAAAAAAGTCTTAGTGAGAAAAACTTTTTTGTTTTCAATACTATCGCTCCCAACGCTCGTATTTATAAGTTTTCAATGATTTTACATAATTTCAACAAGATTTGTCGAAATCGGACCACTATATAGTATAGCTACCATACAACCTGTCAGGTATATATCAAGCTCCAAGGGTATATAAACTTCGGTCGAGCCGAAGTTAGCTGGCCACTATTTTTAGTCTTTTATTTTGAGAATTATTCGTACTTGGATCAAGTACTGAAACTCTTGAGTCAAGAATGTCGGGATCAAAAATTCACTCTTGGATCAAGAATTTTCACTCTTACCCTACTTTTGAGAACGAATGCTCTTGATTTAAGAGTGAATTTCTCTATTTTTTCTCTGAGTGTATTATTAGAAGATTCTTTCTATTTTTTGAGTAAATTGCGTCAATTTAAGAAAATTTTTGTTAATTTTTTTTTTTAAAATTGCTTTTAAATTAAGAACACATTACATATTTATATATTAAGACATTTCACCCCAAATTTTAGAAAACTAATTTCAAAAATTTTTCGAAAAGCTTTTCCTTAAAAAAAGCCGATAGCTTTTAAAAACGCGATGATATCAAAAAACTGAAAATATGTTAAATAAGAAGAAACAAAGTATTACCAACCATTTTTTCTGAGATTTTTAATATCAGAAAATTTTTTTTCAGAATTATTTAAACTTGGGAAAAAAAATAATTTTATTAAAAAAAAACACATATTCCAAAAATTTCTATTTTTTGAAAAATTAAATCTTCGTGTTTGGTTTTTCTGCAACGTCATCCAATGCAGCTTACTTTTAATCCAATTTCCTTGGAATAGGACACTTAATGTGGCCACAGGATCAACAATTGTAAAGAAACCTCGCTCAACTCACGTTTATGGAAATATCTCGTAAACCTGACGAGCTGGGGGAAAACGGACAATTTATTTGAATTCAGCGACCATTTGGATCCTAAAAACAAAATAGTGTATTGAGATAACTAAATAATGTCAAAAACGCCAGAAAATGGCAAATTTGCGACTTTTAAGTTAATCTAACATTGTTTTCTAGATGTGATTTGATTACTAAAATCGATGAGGATTTGAAAGCACCAATAAAAAACGAAAGCGTAAGTTTAAGTCGGCTGTAACCGACTTCAATATACCGGTTACTCATGAAAAGAAATGTTTAATTGCGTTTCTGCGTTCCTGAGCGTGAAGATCATAAAAGTATGCAACATTTTTTTAACTCGGCTATTTATTATCCGATCTTGATGTAAGTTTCAGGGATTATAGTTATAGCTAACATAAATTTAAGTTTTGAATTTGAACTCGATATCTTAAAAAATTTGGGAATTATTCAAAAAATTTTTTATTGTGGGGGCGGGGGTGGGCGTGGCAAAAATTTAAAACATACTTGATCTGCGTGCAGACAATAGGAGTCTACATGTCAAGTTTGGTGGCCCTAGCTCTTCTAGTCTCTGAGATCTAGGTGTTTATACAGACAGACGGACAGACAAACAAGGCAGTATCGACTTGGCTGTTGATGCTGGTCAAGAATATATTTACTTTATAGGGTCGGAAATGATTCCTTTTCCCTGTTGCATACTTTTGCACAAACTTAATATACTTTAAGTACCTTTGGTACAGAGTATAAAACCAGTGACCAGTTGCACTGCTCTAGAATATGGTTGGTGGAAGCGAGACAGCGTAAGAACGAAATAACACACTCTCAATGACAGAATTTTTTCTTTCAGTGCTTTAATACGCGCTCTGAGTCCAAGGTGCTTGTGAAGGGAACACACCTCCGTGTACACACAATACGAAAGGGAAACAAACATATCAACAGTCAGCCCACTTAAATAAATTCTGCAAATAGCAAAAGATATGATTCTATTTGACTACGGCCGAGTCTGTTTATTTTCATATTTTTCTGTCTCAAAAAAATATACTAAATTGGGCTGGGCCCAACCCAATGGCATGGAAACGCAAAAAATAAAACAAAAACAAAAAGAAGTGGGTGCAGGACCACTTAAAGTTGCCCTAACTTCGCATCCAAGTTGCATGTTTGCTTTTAATTTGCCTGCCAGAAAGTGTTGGCCAATATTTTTGGGCAAAGTTTTTATAACCCTAACAGATTTTGTCAATTGGTTTGTCTAATGAAATTCGTCACCTCGTCATGATTTTGCCATATTGCGCAAAAACTTGGCCGAACAAAACTTTGGCCACATCCATTTCGTTTAATTATTTCCGGTGCGCTGTGTGCGGCAAGCTGTGAGGCGCAAACTTTGGCTTATCAAGCAGTGAACGGCTCACAGGAAAGCAAAGTGCACGCTGCGTTGGGTAGAAGATGGTGGATGGATTCACCATTGGAGGCCGAATTGCGACCAAGGCATCAGTGTAAATCGAACACTTAATGAACTTACCTGCCTGGGATATCGATGTCTCCTCCTCCCGCCCAGGGTTAATAAATTTGCATGCATTATGAGCATGAAATAAGTTACGAACTTTATTCGTAAATTAAACGTGAAATGAATTAACGTGACTGAAATATTCCATTTTGGCACACACAGACAAAGCCAGGCACACCGGCACGGAGCTGGAATCGAGTTATTTGCATAAATTGGTGTTGTAGCTCTCTCTTCTAGCTTCTCTCGTGGTTCCTGTTTGTTCTGGAAATGCGCCAGCGGACATAAAGAAGCGAGTTTTATGCAATGCTTGAATTAAAATAATTTCTGCATTTAAGTTATGCAAATTTTGGCGTTGCGCTTATCTCGAAAGGCTCTTTCGGCTGAAACTCCTCTTCAGAACATATATTTTAATAGAACCTTCCATGAATGGATCCATCATGTGTCCAACCTTCTTCAATGTATTCATGACTTGAAGCAATTGTCGCCTCAATTAGGCAAGGTTCCGAGGTTCAATGTGAATACCATACAGGCTTAATTAAAATGAGTGTTTCGCAATTCTCAGACCGCACATCAAGTTGAAATTAGCATTTGTCCACTAATTGCCAATTAATTGAGTGTGGTGCGAGAATTTAAATAGAGGCTAGAGCCACTACGACTGACAACAAAACAAAGCGAAAGTGAATAAAAAAGAAATACGTAGATAGAACTGAGAACCGTCGGCATTTGAAGCTATAGCTTTGGTTTATAAACCAAAGGCGCCTGAGTGAGGAAGATCTAGCAGTTTTGGCTACGAGGGCAGTTTAAAAAGCCACAGGCTTTTAAATAAGAGTTTTTTTTTTATAAAAAACTCTTTTATTTTGTAACAAAGTTCCTCTCACTTTTTGAAACATGATCTTGATGATCTCTGCTTAGACTGCTTCTTGCTCACGTTTTAGCCAATTTAAATGGAAAACCAATTGGTAAAAGTACAAAAAAATTATTCGCAATTTCTTCGTATTTGGAAAAGCCTGTTCATCTTATACTTGAGTCGAAGAAGATTCCAAGATTCATTTAATATCACTTTAATAAGCGTCAATTTCGCTCAAATATATTTAAAGATCGTCGTCCTCTAAAAGTTATATTGAAAGCGTATTAAAGAAATATTATAAATATTACCAATGTGTCACTTACCTTCTTTGTTGTACGAATCGTTAGAAGAACTATGAAGTATAAGATCTCAAAACATAGGCAATTAGAGGTTCAGATTTTAGCTCTAATTTTATTACACTATCTCAGAACTTTAATGTATCATTTGTGTTGAACCGAACCGCAATCTTGGGTTTCGTAAGAATCCGTCCTGCGTCCCTTATCGTTCGAAGGATTTTATCGACAATTTTCGGAGTTTCTTTCGGTAATGTACTTGATGTGCAACATGTTAAAAGAGTTTTTTAGAAGCTAGATAATAATTATTTTTAAAGTTGATGCTTAAAAAATCATCCGTTGCACACTGGGATAGATTCAAAAAATGGCAGGCAGAAATAAATAACTTCCTTGTCTTTGACTTTAAACGTGACAGAATCAGCATTTGGAGGGTTTTCGGCGCTAATTTCATTTCTGGCAATATTTTTCAGATTGGTGGGGAGAGGGCTGACTTAAGGTGGTGGAGAGCGGGACAAAATTCAAAAAGAGTGTGTGTCATGAGACGCACGGTACGAGCGAAGCTCTTTACGATGAATCCGATTTAAGTTATGGCAAAAGACACATTTGGATTCTGTTTAAATAAATGTTAAATTATGAAAAATTAGTTCACTGTCAAGTCACTGTTCAGACACTGTTAAATCACTGTTAACTCACTGTTAAGTGACTGTTAAGTTAGTGTTAAGTCACTGTTAAGTCACGGTTTAATCACTGTTTAGTCACTGTTCAGTCACTGTTCAGTCACTGTTCAGTCACTGTTAAGTCACTGTTGAGTCTCTGTCAAGTCACTGTTAAGGCACTGTCAAACAAAGAACATTATAGTTTTTAGCACAGAATTCACAATTTGACCTTAATGTAGCCACTCTTTGCACCCCCACTCCCTGCATACCCACCATATCCCCACCCGACCAACTCCACATCCCCACCTGAGCCTCACCAGATCCCCACCAGATGGGGTATCGTTCTATCGGTTTTTGGGTGCACCGACTTTACTTCTGGCAATATTTGTCCGATCGGTGGAGTGGAGGCTGACGATTTCGGGCAATAATTTTCCAATCGGACCGTCTTTGGTAATAGCTAGTTTTAAGTGATTGTTAAGATCGGTAAATTTTTAGATGTGAGAAAAAAAATCAGGGAGTCAAACCGGAATCAGAACCGGAACAAAAATCTATTAGTTTCCAATCAATCTATTAAAATATTTTTCAAGTGCTCATTAAAGAAATTCCAAAAAATGTCGTCTTAACTGAAAGCTGAATGATTATTCAGCTTACCCGATGTCGTTTGGGGGCAACTGAGATCTGCCGCTCTTGTTAGATCATAAAAATGAAACTGTACAATGAAATAACGACATATTTTCATAATACTTGAAGAGTATAAACGATATAGATAAGCAAAAATTTTCACTATTTAGAACGCGACTTTAGGAACATTTCTGTGTTACGAATTCAAGCAACCTTTGTTTTTTAGATCCGTCAGTCTTAAAGTAGAATACAAATAGTTCGGTATCTGCAGAAATCAGTTTAATCATTCAACTTTAATGGCGACTCTTGTCCTTATTTTTCAGTCTAATGTTTATTACGTCTCCACTAAAAAATCAGATAAACGCAAAACCAATAGCCGATACAAAATATGATTTTTATAAATAATTTTACCGGTATACCGAAATACAAATCCAGGTACCAATAATTTTATAACCAACACAAAAGCTTTTACCGAAATATAAATTCGGTACGTACCAGAACCCGAACAGGAACCGAAATACGATTCGGTTTTGAGTGCATCTACTTTATTATTCAGCAAACAAAAAACAAAATAAGATTAGTGATTTTCCGTTAAGATTTTAAGAATTCAGAAATGTCCACAAAAACCTTTTACCGGACATAGCAGGACATTAAATTTCCCGGACAAAAATAGATTTAAAAAGTTTCTCTTCAATAACACTTTAACCTGTAATCTTACTTAAATTAAATTATTTACAATTTCGTACCTCAAGTAACACAACATAAATAAAAATAAGTTACCTGCAACCAGAAACATAGCCTTCGCTTGGCACTTATCTGCTAAAAGTGATTAAAAATTAGGGAAAAAAATTTTTGACTCTATGTTCCTTGACTGTGAAACAACGTTAATGGAACCTTCAAATCTGTGCATTTTCGACCTCAGGGCTTTATTGGCAAATGTTTAAGTCACTTAAGGCAACTGTATTACAACTTCGATTGTTGGAGTTTCTGCCGGACAGTTTGTGTGATGTGGGTATTTGGGCTCGGACCTTCATGAATAGGCATTTATTAAAACGGTTACCGTGCCTATAAAATGCTTGTAAGTCGATGTATCTTTCAACCATTCAACTGAATTAGTCTCTGGTCCATTGGAACCTTTTCCAAATTCATTAACAGAGTTTTAAAAATCGTACAAAGAAAAATGTTAGACAGGCTGTTTCAATGGAAGTGTATGAAATGATTTAGAGATCAATTATTGTCGAACAACCGGTTGCGAAAGTGAAAATGTTAGTCATTTGAGACCGGTGGAACTTCAAGGGTCATGTATAAGGAGATAAGAATGACATATGTAATAGTGTGCATGTAAGTTATTTGCAATCGTTCTAAGAGAGTTGTGTGCAGACTAGCTGACAGGCGGCGAAACGGTTATCTTCAGGCCAAATGAATTGTAAAGCGTGCGATATATCACTGCATTTTTATACAAATTTGCTCTCAGTGTATTTTCATGTACGCATCTTTTTCTTTATCTAAATTGTTTAATTCGGAAATTCCAGTTGCATAACGTAGAAAATGATCCATTTTGAAATTAATAAAATAAAGAAATTAAAATTTGCACAATCTGACTTATGAAAGTGGCTTAGCTTTATAAAATCTTTCACATTTCTGCGCGCTCTGCACGCCCAAGCATCGCCGCTGCTGTTTCGAATGGAAAATGACAAAAAATGTAATGGCAGCCACGCGCTATGGCCGGCAGCGAGGTACGAGGGCTGCTTGAGTGCATCAGTATTGGTGCGTGCAATGGTGTGTGTGAGCGGCGCTGTCGCTGTCGACGTAGACGCAGGCCAACAAAATATATGCCACGCCTGAAATAAGTCGAGGCGGGCTTAGCTGTCCCACAGGGCGCATGTGCGGGAAAAGGACGCAGCGTATCTGTCAGATACATTCGCAAGCCAGATAATTTCAACATGGCCGACAAGCAGATAAACTTGATTGTCGAATCGCTTTGCCTCAGCCCATTGGCAGTAGCTAGATAAAATGCTGCTCCGACTAGCTCAAAACGCCACCTAGCGGCTAAGGCAACGGTAAAAGTATCTTTATCTGCTGTTCCCGCTGCTACTGATTGGAATTGAACTCTTGAGGCACACACTTGCCTTGTCGGCAGGACGTCTTGAAGTCTCTGGTCTATGCAGCTTCCAATTTTAGCCGCCAGGCGGCACTCACGGCCGATTCCCATTGGCATTGAGGCAGATAAACAACCAACTGGAGTTGAAATTGGTGGAAGGCAAAAATCTGGTAGAGGTTATATCTAATCATCTAGTTTGTTCGAGTGGCAAACTGGTGATTGGGATGATTGAAAGGGAACGAAATGAAGATTGACGCAGGTAGTTTAAGAATTTTTGACTACTTCAGGGTATGGTACTTAGCTTTATATGTTCAAAATTATAATCATTTCATAATCTGCAAAGAATTTTTTTTTGGATATTGCATGAGGGCCAGTGTAGTTTTTAAAGCAAATATAAAGTACACGGAAAGAAATTTTAAATGATTTTTCTGGAAAATTCGGGTGCTAGGAAAATAGCAAAAATTTAGTAACTTATATGTTTAATATTTATATATTTATATTCTAAGTCCAGATTCGGGCTCAGCGTGAAAATATTTTCCAAATTCAATTAATCTCTTAGAATTTCAGGTCCCCTGTGCTAAGATTAAATCAATTTTTAAATCTTGTCAAAATACTTATTTCAAAGAGCAATATGGTATTTATTGTGGGTCTGAAATCTACCACCACTATATAAGCAAAAGGTTTAATACAGTTGAGAATTTTAGAAATATATTTGTTTTTGGGGCTTTCAGTGTAAGTTTATTTTGTACTCATTCGTAGATATTTTGTATTTAAATTAAGAACAATCATTTTGTACATTTTTTTATGTAAGAAAGAAATGTTCTTGATTTAAGAAAGTTTGTTCTCATTTTAATATTACTAACAGACTTTCTTGGAGTTTGTTGTTGAATGTTTCCTACTTTATTTACTTACTTCCAGGAACAGAATATGCTTGAAGTTACAAAACAGTATAAACTCTGTCCTCTGTAAACTCTGTTTTTTATGCTGCTTACTAAATGAATTTAAAGTTGGGGCATTGAACCCATTTTATAATGCCTCTGAGAAGCGTAATCGGTGACACTATTGTACGTGAACGCAACACTTTGTAGGCTTTGTATTTCACGACGTTCATTTGCAGTTGTTGTTGCATCATAGTTCCGTTGATCTAAACGGGACCTTGCTATGCGTATGTGCGATGTGTAATGTCTTGGATACTTTCACTGCTCCTCGAAGCCACAACTTGTGACTTGATCGTCTCGACATTTAACTTTAAAAACCACTCGGGATTATTTCAAAAGCCACAAATGTACTTACATTAATTGCAATTTAAAAAAATAAATAAAATTTCCCACAAAAAAGTTTAAAATCAAATTCTATCATAAAATGTTTCGTTCAACAGAATGACACAAAATTAAATGAAATAGGCTATTAAGCAAACATTTTTAACCCAAATTTGAGATTTTTTTGAGTAATTTTTAATTTTTGGGGAACCTATTTTAAAAACCTAAAAAAACCATGCCAAATACTATACCTATCATTTAAAAAAAACCGCATGCAATTTTGTGCAAGCGTTGCGTTGAGATAGCCCCATAAACACACATTGTTTCCTACAATTTATAGTATAGATAACCCTAATGTCAGAACATTTTTCATCAACATTTTTATGGTATTTTATACTCTGTAGTAGGGTTGTGAGAACATTGAGCGTGTTCAGCAGCATACACCAATCATCTAACAAAAATCATCAATCAAAAAAAAATTGTTAGTCTGCTGGTGAACGAACTTGTTAGAATTTTTAGGCAACAAAGTTATCGATATATTTTTGTTGGCGGAAGGTTTGAATTTTTGACAACAAACAGCTTAATATAATTAAGAACTGACCTCTAAATATTTATGACCGTCGTAACCACAACTGCTCCTAGAACTCACCTTAATTTTTCCTTAAGACTTGGTTAGCCGGTTAATGTTTTTAACTTTGTTGTAAGCCCAGCCCAGGCGGGTCCATTAAAAAGGACTCCTGACCACGCAAAGAAGGGTCTCAAAATGTTAATTTTAACAAAGTGGCAATGGGCTAAGAGTAGAGATGGGCGAATAAGGACAATTCGCTCCCGTTCCCTCCCGATCCCGACCAACAAATTTAAATTCAATATTCAATACCTGATCCCCTCGGATCCCGCTGGAATCCCGTTGCGAGCCCATCTCTAGCAATGAGTAATTGAGCGACGCCCAAGCGTGCAGCATGCCTCCCAATAAGGCAGTGACCCGTTAGGGCCAAGACCACAAGTAACATGTTTGCGAGGACCCCGTGACCCTAGCTACAGCCCAAGTCGGAACCATTCTTCCGGAACCAGGCGCCGGGTTTCTTTCCTTGTGATTATCTTGTAAGAGGATATGGGCGTCCCCATCAAGCTCTTATCTGGGAGGAGCTGAATGGTAGCGCCACTGTGTTGAGGTGTCCATGTACCTAGATGAGGTGGTTACTACGCGTACGCAGGGCATCTTTTTTTTTGGAGTGGCGGCTTTTTAAGCTTTCCTCCTCCTCCGCAGTAACCAGTAGAGCCTTTAGAGCCTTGCACGAATTTCCAAGAGCCACTTGCGAAACCATGTGCTCTGCCAACTCATTTATTAAAAACAAAGAGGTTTCCACATTCATTTTGCATTTGCTTTCTCAAAATTTGTTTACTTCTGACAGCTGTTTTCTATCGATAACAAATCATAATCAAGCAATTCTAACAAACTATTTCTTTGTTAGATTCACATCTAACACAATCACGAAAAATAGCAAACATGATTGCGCATCATGCCCGTTCAGCAGCACAATCTAACAAAAATTGTCGATTTTTTGTCATCGATTTATGCTGCTGAACACGCTCATTGATACTATTGATGAATGTGTCTTGGCCGCAATCGATTTATCGGGGCAAACTTCATATTGTAACAAAGTAAGAGTACTAATTTCTTATCTTGTCATGAATAACCTATGATATTATTTAATTCTATATTAAAAATAAATATTTTTCGATATTAAATCTCTGTAGCAAAGGTGCAAAGGTAACAGCTAGAAGGTAGCGTCTTATAGCATCCCTTAGGTACAAAGAGATCTCAGAGTTGGTAGAAGACTCATATACTTTCAGCTTTACCTGAGCCACGCCATTTTCCACCCCCCCAAAACTTCAAATCTCCTACATCTTTTTATATAGATGGTTCGCACCTGTTAGAGATATTTAGTAATCAAGATTATTTATCTATCTGCCAAAGGAATGATAATGATCGGATGTACGATACTCAAGTTGTGAGCAAAAGAATGTTTGCTTCCGCAACGCATCAGCAGCACAGCATTTAGTTTCTACTACAGTTGCAGAGTATATTACAAGTGGGCTTGACCGACTTTCTTACTTGGTATTTCGTACTGTTGCTAATTCGCTGGAGTGCGCTACAGTTTTGTTTTTGATTCTACTATTTTATTAGTTACGCAATTCGAGAGCTATACTTAACCAAACAGGAAATAATAGGCTAAATAATATTTTAGTGGCTCTTAAGCTTGAAAAATAACTCAATAGTTACACTTTAAGAAACTACAAAATGCAATGAGTTTCCAAATCTCGGCCTTTTCATAATTGTGTCGAGCGAGATGCCGCATAAGACAATGCGTTAATGAATGAATAAACGAATGATTGTGTGAGTCAGTCAATTACTAAATTAGGTCTAAAAGTTGTCGCGGCTGATATGAGCTAATTAATGTAGCATGCTTTTTATCTGGTCTTACTAAGTGGATCATGAATACTGAAATTAAATAATTATTATGGCGCATCCACAAACAAAACTAGTTCGAGATATTCAGTTCTCGTTGCTTTCATGAAGACAGGAAATAGTGTATTTTCCACAGATAGTTCTAGTAAATTTGCGTATTTATTTAATACCAAAGTGGCTTAGTTACTCTTTGCTTTTAGACTCCAACGGTGCTTCGGGCTCGACGGAATCTGTGGCAGACTCACTAACAGTACCGCGATGTGCGGACGGGCGGGTATGAAATGACAAAATTGAGAACGGGATCGGAATTCGAGAACATTGCCGTCGAATAAAAAATAATTTTTACCTCTAATACCAAAGCTAACAGTATGGACGGACCCCTGAGAGCAAGATTATGACTTTCCCTAGACGCACTAAGAAAAGAAAACCAAGTGCTTTGTACTTAAATCATGTTCAAGCGGGTCAATAGTATGGTAAGCACGAAAATAGTTGATTTAAGTCATAAATTCTTATTTCAAGTACGATTATTCAGTGTGGAAATCTTTTTGACCATATGTCTAGGTTGAAATGGTCTTAAGTTCAACCCGATTCACAATTTAGGATAGGTTAGGTTGATGTGGCTGTCGCTGTCCCACTTAGGCCACTTTAGGCCCACTGTGTTGCCATGTTAATCACTGTTAACCTTTTTTATACCCGTTACTCGTAGAGTAAAAAGGGTATACTAAAGTCGTGCAAATGTATGTAACAGGCAGAAGGAATCATTTCCGACCATATAAAGTATATATATTCTTGATCAGCATCAACAGCCGAGTCGATATAGACATGTCCGTCTGTCTGTCCGTCCGTCCGTATGAACAAACAGATCGCAGAGATGGTAAGAGATAGAGACAAATGCTTCTTATACTTGCAGGCAGATCAAGTTTATTTCAAATTTTGGCCACGCCCCCTCCCGCCCCCGCAACTCGGAAAAAACATTATATCTCCCACAGTTTTAAAGATAGACGATTCGTACCTTCTAGAGATAGTTAGTAATTAGCATAATAATATAATTAATAAATAAATAATAAATAATATAATAATAAAGTTGCCGAAGAAATGATAAGGATCGGATTAGCGGGTTTCAAGTAATGAGCAAAAATGTGAAAAATAGCCGAGTTAAAAAAGTGTTGCATACTTTTCATATGTTTACCCTAAGGAACGCAGGAACACTGTTAAACATGTTTTTTCATGAGTAACGGGTATATCGTAGTCGGTTAAAACCAACTTTAACTTGCGCTCTCGTGCTTAACTGCAGGGAGGGAGGTCCCCCAAAAAATTTGAAAACAAAATTTTAGTACACCCAAAAAAATGTGGCCGCAAAATACACAAGGTCATTTTGGCATCGCGTGTGAGTGTAAGCCACGTTTTTGCACTTGTTTGTTGTTGCAAAAGAGTGCAGTGTAAGCTCGTATACTGTCGGTGTAGCGACGTCGCTGCTACTCTGCGGCTCTTGTATACAAAGAAAATACAAACCTGTCGAACTCTGGTTAAAACGCTTAATAACCATTTGCTCTGCCAACATTTTTAAGATTTTGTCTTGTAAAAATGATAAGAGGGTCGATGATAGTGCAACAAATCTGGCAAATTTTGCCTTGGTAAATATTTTTGACTCAGGATGTTGGATGCTAGATGTACTAATTATGATTAGGCTATAAAAGTAAACGCTATGGAAGACAACGTGATGAAGATTTATAAATGGATTTCAAATGGTGCAAACTTACAAGGAAAGTTTAAGCAGCTAAGTATTAATATTGCTGTGGTCGATTTTTGCAATTATATGTAATAACAAATGTAACTATTCAGACAGGACACATAACATGCCACAAAGCTGCGGTGCCTGTTTCAGCGAGAGGAATCTAACGAAGACAGCTGCAGAAGAGGCGTTTTTTGCGTTATTTCTTTAGAGTCTCTGAAGGCTACATGTATCGGTTCCAGCAAAAGGCACACCAGTACAGTGACTTCTAAACATTCGAGTGGACATGAGGCTTGCAGTGAGAGACCAATGTTTTTCCTTAACGAGGTGTCCACACTTGACAAATTCAATTTGTTAGTGTAAATAAAATACATTTTGAAAGATATAAAAATGTAATGTTTTTAAAATGTTATGCATTAATTTTAATGGGAGTTTGTAAAAAACTGAATTTATTTTTCAAACTTGATAAGAAATAATATAATATTAAAAGCTAGTTTCAAAATGATACTAAAAGTATGATAATTGAAGTGTCAAATTAATAAGACCTAGTGTCAAATTGATACTAATAAAGTAATACAAAAAAGTGTCAACCAGAAACACGGTAGTATCAATTTGAAATCCTCGAAGTATCATGTTAATACTTTCGAAGATATCAATTTGATACTTGGAGTATTAGAGAGAATTCGATACTCAATAGTTTCAAATTGATGTCTAAATTGTGTCGCTGTAATGACAACTTTTTTTTGAGTGTAGTGCTGGGATCTCTGGCCCGGATATATCCAAGAGGTTGACTAGGCGAGGTTGACCAAGTTTCCCAAAGTCTTCTTTTTTTCAAAGCGGGGAATTGGCAGTTACGTCACATCTACTGTTTCTCCTCTTCTTCAAATCCCTCTTTAAATTAGTAAAAAATATTCTTGATTGAAGCTCGATAAATGCTCAACTCAGCCCCAATACATTCTTATAACGAAACAAAAGCTTACATAGGGACAAAATTGCCTATCCCTTTTACTTTGTTCTTGAAATATGCAACTGAGTAAAATCATAGAAAGCTGAAAATATCCAAATGGATAAACTCACCAAAGATCAAGATAATTATTAAAACATTAAGTTAAGTACGTCAGAAATCTACCCTTACACTATAACCAAAGTGTTAGAGCCTGGATGGAATTTTAAGAACAGATTTGGTTTCAAACACAGACCCAGTTTTTCTTGAGCTATGAGTACCCTGCGTATAGAGGTCTAACTTAGAAAATGGATTTAAGGGAAAACGACTCGACAGAATTTTCGAAGACTTTAAATATATTGAGATTGAAAGTGTGTACCACATTTGACCAACCCCACTATCGAGATAATATAGGCCATTAACTAGAGATCAACGAAGCCTTAGATCGCGGGCTGTGGGTATCTTTATACAAGCAATCACCTCAGAAGAACATTGACCATTTGTGTACCAAGAGCTTCTCAAAAAATAATGCAATAAATCCTATGAATAAAATTCGCTTTTAAACAGATTCAAAAAATGTTTTGAAGTCACATGACGATTGATGAGAAAATGGGTTTAATTTAGAAAGAAATCATATTTGGTTTTAGTGTTAGCGATTTTAAGCTCTGAAATTTCAAAACCAATATTGGCTTAGGTTCAAATACTTTGGCACAGACGAGGAGTTTAGCCATTGTGACCTCGTGTAAGAGATTCGGAGATTCCTCTCTAATAAAAGAAATACAATAAAAATCACTAAGTGCGAATGTTTGAGTAAACTGTTTGGTTACTCCGCCTCAGATTAAGCGATACGAAAAGGCACATGTCTACTTGAAGACGTACCCTCCGCTGTGTTTTTGATATTAAAGATGTTTTCTCCGTTTATATTGGCTCCAACACCTTTCTAAGCTAATTTGGTGTACCTTTCCATCTTCCACAGGGAACACTCGGGATCTCAGGGATGAAGGGTCCCAGTCAAGTAAACAGATAAGGAACTGGCGGGAGTGGGATTAAGATCGAATATATTAAACAACTAATCCCATCTCTTCCCCAAAAAAAAACACTATTTGCAACCTACCTAAGCACAGTACCTCCTAGGTGCCCTCTCCAATTTGACTACAATTATGCACGAGTAACAAGCCCACAACCCTGATAAACTCACCAATTGTGAGTACCCGCGTCAAAGGACGCGCATAATTTGTAGTCGCCAATCAGACATGGAGGCTCGCGCTCAACTCCACGACACAAAACAACACAAGTAATTTGTAATCATTGGCGTAAGCAATGCGACCCATAAATTTCTATTGACCTCTATACCCTCTGGAAAATGTCGCGCACGTTTCGGTTTGAGGCGTCCCGTCAACCCTGCAGCGAGTGAATTATGCAAGTGGCGCGATAAAAGCAAAGCCCGGCAAACTAAATTTATTGGATGCCATGCACTCATTAGCATCCAAATGCCGAGAGCGCGAACACCAAGACGAACGAACTCATTAAGAGCCCCAGCCTCAGCCCACAATCGACAACCCAGTCCGGTCCCAGTCCCGGTCCCGGTCCTCACCATGGCGCTGAATAAATAACAAAGTGACAACCACAAAAAACGACCACGACCAGGCGGGCCAAGGTGAAGATGTAGGCAAGGCGAGACACGAAAGTCTACCATACTTGAGTCCACAAATCACAAGACGGAGCAGAGCAGCAGCCGGCGTACAAATGAACACGAAGCAAGTAAATTGAGATTCTTTAAATTTATGCACATATTTTTTTCAGCAGCAGCAGCAAATAGAACGTGGTACGTGGAGCCACTTAAGCTCCTCGGCCTCGGCCCCAAGAACGCGCCTCGCGAGGCCCCCAAAGTGCCCCAAACAGGGGCAGCAAATCTGCGCAGAGGCAGACAAGACAACGAAAGCTGCCACCCGGCCACAGGGCAGGCAGGCGCCTTTGCCTAGCTCTGCCTGAGTCTGGTTGGGTTGGTTTGGCCTGGCGATTTGCTTGGTCCGGGATGTGTGTGGCGTGGCATATTGATGAACCGCAACAAATTGGCTCCACGGTGGTAGCGGCAGGCTTTGGCCTGTGCCAAGCGCCGCACAATGGTATCAAAAGTTGAATTGAAAAAATACACCACCGAAAACTAAGCAAAATTATGTAATTAATTGATAAAAATAACTAAATAACATTTAATTTGTTTCATTCATTGGGTTAATACTGATTTATAAGGATGGTAAATCATGCATTCAGATCAGTGATGGCGACCTATATCAGATCATCAACAGACTTTTAAGTGAGGTACGTAATTTTTTGCCACATCCATTTTAACTCTCATCCACAGTGCGGTCGCTCTTGAGAATGATACAACTTTTTCTAGCCCATTATACTCGAGAGAAAATTGTAAAAAGCGCCCAAGAAAAAAAAAACAGGAAAATGAACAAAAATAAAAGAAAACAAAAAACACACACTAAAAATCGTGTTGACTGTCCTGAGTTCGTCCCCAGTTTGCCACAGGAAAATCCCTATCAACCACCTCAAACTCTCCTCCCCTCCCTATAGTTTGTAGTTGCAGCTTGGCAATCTGCCATCATTTGGCATAAATCCCCCATGATAAAATCCACGATTGCTCCCCAAAGTTCGTGGTGCGCACTAAGCCGCACAATTCTGTGTTTTTCTCGGAGAGAGAAAGAGTGTGTGGGAAAGAGAGAGAGGGAGTTCATAGTTTCGTGCTCGCAACTTTTGAGCTCATCCACTTTAAAAATAAAATAAATTTTTTAAAAAGATTGCGCAGCCCTCACGAGCCACCAAGTTTCGGCCATAACCAGCGCCAACTTAGATTGCTCAGAAATTAGCCATTCCTATGCCATTGCAGTGCATCTCATTTGTTACCTCGGTTCAATGCACGTTCTACTGACTTCTGGCACCAGTCACATCTCTAATCTCCCCCATTTTGCTGGGGAGCCACTCAATGATTGGCACTCATTAAGTTGCAAGTGCAGAGAAGAGACATTATTCATATTTTGGAGATGGTTAAGACTGTTGGTGATAAAAGAACGATGAGTAAAACAGTACAAACTTTAACCTTTTGACTCTGTTAGGACATTCAAAATTATTAAAGGGATGAAATAGCATAGACAAAATAGAACTATTAAAATAACAAGACCTGCTTGACAAATCGGTTTAGTTTAAAGCGCTCAAATAAGGCTCAAAAGGCTGAACTAGAGCCCTGCATGAGTGGAGTCTTAGTTCCCTGTGCTTCAACTTTTGATTCGAGTTTGTCTGACAATGAAAGAATGATTTATTGCAAATTGCATTGTATACACTGGATGTCTTGTTATTATACCAAAAAATGTTGTGAAATTATTAATTTTAACAATGAACAAAGTTCCAGCTTAAGATCCAATAAATGTCAAAAAATACCAACTACTTTTTAATTCAAATTGTAAAAACAGGGGTTAAAATTTGAGGTTGCATCGATTTGTCAATATAAAATCTTTAAAAATGGAGTGAAGAGGTTGCTGTTGACGGCGACGAGGTTCAGCCAAAATTTAAGCGCCAATAAGGTATGTGTGTTTCAAGGCTTTGTGAGAATGAACTAAAAATCATTTGACATGCTGATGTCTATGGTGGCGCGCTTTATCCAGAACAGAAAACGAATATTCGAGACCAAATATCACCGGCTGTAAGATATTCCACATAAAACCTAAACCTGATGCAATTTACGGTAATAGTCTAGTACAACGTCCTTCTTTCAAAAAATTGTGAATTTTTTGACCATTCGTTCACCTTCACCAGCTATTGTCGCCAGCTCTGAAGTAACTAGGCATGAAAAAGCAGCTGTTCAAACTTTGCCGTTTGGATTAATCGGCTTTAATCTGTTTGGAAATTTTAGGTTCGAGGTAAGTGGAAGAAGGTTTTGGTTCGAACGAACCTTGATTTGGCACAAGTTTTACCCAAATTTATTAAAAATTAAGAATATGTGATTAATATTCAAATTAATATTCTTCTGTACTTTTCATCAGGCAAACCAAATTTTAAGGCCTTATCAACTGAGACTTCATTTGATGGTACTGATAATAAAATAGGCATAATAGATTTAAATTCATTAAATTGATCAGATGTCAAATAATTAAAATATTTGATTTAGGTGGTTCTATTATTTGATAGCTTTCGACATCTTCTGAAAGTGAAATCTAGCACCTTATAACAGAGCTTATAATAGGTGGTGTCTGTATTGCTTGCAACATCTTTATAGAACTTAGAAAAAACATTAAATATAAGAACTTTATTGACTATTTCGACTATTTGTTAAACAATATTGAACAGATTACAACTATGCTAGACTATAGAATGACTTTAATTTTTAAACTAAGCCGATATGCTAAGTCCGTAACAGGTTTCGATTGAGGAATTACACAGCGTTACAGCGAAAATATACTTTGACGAAATAACCCAGCATACACTGTAAAGCAGGACGAGTATTGCATTTCAAAAAGCCTTCGCGTTTAATTAGTCAAAACATTGACTATAATGTATTAGATTTCTCTCGTCGCTGTCGAGGTTATGAAAAATCAGACGGTCGATCTGCGAATTATATCAAATAAATTGAGGTAAAATAGCAAAAACCGTTTTTGAACCATAGCTTGAGATTAGAAGAAAACCAAGTATGAGAAAATGCTATACTCTACTAGCCCAACAATATGTACTGGGTCCCGTGAAAAGTATGTGCAGTTTTTTTCTTTTTTTTCACTGTGTTATTATTTCAATGCTGTTTAAAAGTGTTTCTTTTCATGTGAAGTATTAGGCTGAACTAAATTTGTATCTTACTTTAAAGATTATCTCAGCCTTAAAGATTAAAATATTCTGCTAACCAAAAGTGACAAATTTTGTTCTTTCTGTTGCTCTTTACCAAAAGTGCTTTGACTAAGGAGCATTCGGCGGGTGATGAAAAAGCCGGCACTTTTTCTTATATGTGCGCAGTCATCTCTGTAGCAGCGGCGTCGATGATGTGTTTGCCGAACACTGCTGTAAATACTAGTTTGCTTGCGCAAATCATGTCATCATGTGTCGAACAGTGTGAAGCTCATTATTCAGCTCATACATATTAATAATGGGTCCATTCAGCAGATAATTCCGATTTCCGATTTGTGATTTATAAAAAATCCATAAATACTGGAGATTTTGTCCATGGATAAAAAAAAGTGTGAGTGTCGCTAGCACTCACGAGTCTTTGATGTGAAACATGATCCTAAGTTTAAAAGATTATTTTTAAATCACAAGCTCTCTCAATGGTATATAAATCAGCAAGGGCACTCTTTTGAAAGAAGAAGTTTATCGGGGATGCTACCAGATCCCTTCCAGATCCCATCCAGATCCCTCACAGATACCGCCCAGATCCCTTTCAAATTCCATTCAGATCCCGCCCAGATCCCGCAAAGATCCCACCCAGATCCCTTCTAGATGCCGCCCAGATCTCTTCCAGATTCCACCGAGATCTATTCCAGATCCCACCCAGATACCTTCCAGATAACGCCCAGATCCCGCCAAGATCCCACCCAAATCCCACCCAGATCCCACCTAGATCCCACCTAGATCCCACCCAGATCCCACCCAGATCTCTTCCAGATAACGCTCAGATCCCTTCCACATTCCATCCTGATCCTGCTCAGATCCCACCCAGATCCCTTCCAGATACCGCGCAGATTCCTTCCAGATTCCATCCAGATCTCGCACCGATCCCGCCAGGATCCCGCCCAGATCCCTTCTAGATCCCTTCCAAGATCCTACCCAGAACTCACCCAGATCCTTATCCAGATCCCACACATATCCCAACCATATCGCTCCTAAATTCCACCCAGATCCCACCCAAATGAGATTCCACCTGAATCCCTCCCACATACCACCAAATCCCACCAAGATCACACCCAGATCTTTCCCAGAACCCACCCAGTTGCATCTCTCTTCAGCATCTTTCCTACCTATTCGCTTACCCTCTTTGCCCATCCTCTTGTGTGTCTGTTTGCCGAGAAACTCAACAAATCAAAACAACTCAAAATATGAATGACGTCTGCGTCACGTGACACTGAAATCAAATTTTACTCTTACTAAAATCGTCCGTCAGCGTCACGTGACACTGAAATGAAATTTTACTCCTACTAAAATCGTCCGTACCGAAATTAAAGATGTTTCACATCAAAAAACTTAAGCCACAGAATATTGACCCCTGTGCGCGAAAACATCGTATGTGCCCTTTTTAACGAAATTGACATTTTGATGCGAATTAGTTCTAAGTCCAAAATTATATAGCGATAACCATAACGGTTACGGAGATACAACAAAATCAATTTAATCGTATGTGACAATAATGAGATTATTTCTTTTGGGCGAAATGATCGTATTTACCCCACAATACTGATATTCAACAGTCTGGTTGAAAAATTGCTAAATTGGTCAATTTTCATAAAATAGTTACGAGTTTAGTTAAATAATTTTATAAATGTTGCACATCTAAAGATTGGTAGCGACGTTGCTAGCCACCGCATCGAAAAGTAGAAAAAACGCTCTACTGTAAAATTTGGCACATACGAAATTCGCGAGGTCGATATATTAAAGTCTGCAATTAATTCCATATAGCAGAGACTCAATAGCAATCGGAAATTGCTAGTCGGATTTATCTGTTGAATACGCCCAATGATCTAAAAAGATCATGCTCATGCGGTTCCTTAGATCAAAACAATTCAGAAAAGGAGTCGACCTAAAAATATACAGCGAAAAGATTGGAAAGCAAAAGCCGGTTGGAGGAAACGACTGAGATGAGAAGGCCAGGTGCTGCAAGAGGAAGACATTGCCAAGCATGATGAAAATAGTTAAAGCATCCTCTAGCAAAAATGAAACGATTGGCTAGCATTTTGCATATTGCAGCGGCCGAGATGAAAAAGAAATGGTTGCTTATTGTTTTTCCACTAACTATTTTTTTAACAAATTTTCGGATCTCTTTTACCACTTTTCCATTTTCTTAGCAGCTTTCTAATGTCTATTTAAAGTTTGCACCGGCTGTATATAAAAACACAATAAATTTCTACCTGTCGGCGGCTTACCTTTGAACGGGGGGCGACACATCGGGGGTGACACAGAAATCTCTACATGGTATAATTTTATATGTAAAGTGGACAATATATCTTAGGTTGCTAAATCAGATGGTGAAGTTGAGCGATTTGGAATCAACTACTCAAATCTACTTTAAACAGTTAGTTTTATTTCGCTTAAATTTGGTCATCTGATCTAGTAATCGAGCCGCTTAATTTATACGGAAATCTCATGTGATTTTTGTGGTACCCTCGTATAAGTCAAAACCCTATTGAAATATATTGGTTCACGCATCTGTTGGTCTATATCAAACTGATTCATGGTATCACCAAACTTCCCTACTCCCGACTATTCACTGAGTCTATTATCGCGATTTTGACCTTTGAGTTGAGCATGATTGATCTAGTTGCTGTGTTGAGCTGATCTGAGCCGAATCATTTCAAACAGATTATATTGATCAAGGCTTATGTCAGGAGCTATTATTCAATAAATCAATAATCTTGTGAGCTATGAGTAGAAGTTCATAGATAGTTTGTATCAGAAAAAAATACCAGGAAAACTTTGATTCCATTAATGCAGGTCTGTAGTCTAAACAAAATGGAAGCCTGATTTATTAAGGGGGTATTCCTCATGTGCAAACATTTTTTTTCGATTTTTTTATTTTTGCATTTTTTATAGCTTGGATATTTGGGAACATCGCCAAAAAAGGATTTTTTGAAATTCGAAATATTTCAAAAGATATTGCCTATTTAGTGGAACAATGTTTTCGCGAAAACGAGAAATTTTTGAGTAAATAAATTTCCAGTCAATAAAACTGTGATATAACGGCCGGTTCTTGAATTTAAATGGTAATATATTTTCTCCCAGATCGATATCGATTATTAATCGGCTTTTAATCGATAATTATCGAAGGCTATCCTACGCAATGCTACTACCGACTAAATCGCTCAGAAACTACAGCCGCGGCCGCATCTAAAGAAGGCAGAATGACACTCTGAGCTGCTGAAAACAGCTTTTTTAAAGATGAGGAAGGTCCGCTGAATGCAGTTGGCATCGCCGACTAATATCTGTAAGTATATAATATTTGTAAAATTTTTGGTTACTTTTATAGCAACTTTTTCGGACTTCCAAGCCAGTTTTCTCCAGATCTACTAAACTGATTTTGATAAAGTTATATGCAATCGACGCAGAAATGTCACCATTCTAGAACTGCATTTTTTTATTTATTTATTTTTTTTCCCCAAAAAACGAACTTGAAACTCTAAAAGCGAAATCGACGCAGAATTGTCACCATTCTGGTCTGAACCTCAATCATAATTTTAAAAAAATTTTTACTATTTTTTTTTAAACTAAACTACAAAAAAAAGGGCCAAAAATAGATTTTTCATATGTTAATAGCCGCCATTATGTCAAAAAAAATCGCAAAATTTTATAACCCCATTTTCACTTTTCATTTCAGACATCCTGGAGACCTTGAATCATGGCCGCCAGCACTATAACTTTTTTTTTGGACACCCACATTGACGGCCGATAACTTTTGGAACAGCCCTCGCATCGAAGCAGTAAACATTTTTATACTCTGTACCGAAGGTACATAGAGTATATTAAGTTTGTGCAAAAGTATGTAACAGGGAGAAGGAATCATCTCCGACCCTATAAAGTATATATATTCTTGATCAGCATCAACAGCCGAGTCGATATAGCCATGTCCGTCTGTCCGTCCGTCTGTCCGTCCGTCCATATGAACAAACAGATCTCGGAGATGGTAAGAGATAGAGGTTTGACATGCATGGGACAAATGTTTCTTATAGCTGCAGGCAAATCAAGTTTATTTTCAATTTTTGCCACGCCCCCTTCCGCCCCCGCAATTTGGAAAAAACGTTATATCTTCTACAGTTTTGAAGATAGACGATTCGTACCTTCTAGAGATATTTGGTAATTAGCAAATGTATATATTTGCCGAAAAAATGATAAAGATCGGATGAGCGGTTCTCAAGTTGTGAGCAAAAAAGTACATCACCCTCCCCACCCCCTCCCAACCTTAAAGAGAGAGAGAGAGAGAGCGAGAGAGAGAAATGAACCAGCCCAGCTTGCTTCAGCTTCTACTCAGGTCAGAGTTGTTATAGTCGGGCTGACCGACTTTCTTACTTGTTTTGAATTGGTTAAGCGACTTTTTATGCGACCCGTATTCGTTATCGAACCCAAATGTGCGATTTAATTTAGTTGAGCTAAAAAAAAACTGTCAATCGAGTAAATTGAATTTTGTTAAAATGTTCGCTTTAATTCTGTACCTATTTATTTCGAGCTGGCACCATGATATCTCCATTTACACTAAACCGATTTTTATGATTTAATGAGAAATCGACGCAGAATTGTCATCATTTTAGTCTGACCCTCAATAATAATTTTTAAAAAAATTTTCACTATTTTTTCTTTATACTAAACTGAAAAATATGGTCCCAAAATCGAACTTAAATTTTTTAATAGCCGACATTTTGTCACAAAAAATTACAATTTTGTTTTGCTGGTCAGACCAGAATGACATCTGATTATAATCTCGTTTTTAGTTTTCGTTTCACTCAACCTGTGCACGTGAAATCGTGGCCGCATATACCTTTATTTTGAACCCCCCACTTTGACGGCCGAGAACTTTTTGAACAGCCCTCGGATCGAAGCAGTAAAATTTTTTTGTTTACTTTAATCTGTTTGTAACATAATACAAAAAAAAAAACAGAATTGGAAAAACTTTTTTTCTCGTAATTTTCCTCCCTAAAATTCTTTTTAATTATAATCTTACACATTTAACTTAAAATTTTTATATTCACAAATAAAGAATTATTTTTTTTAAATTTAGTAATTAATTTAAAAAAAAAATTGTATTATTTAAAAATTACCAATTAATTGATATAAACAAATGTTTATTATAGAAATTAAAAAGAACAATTTCTTTAAGATATCCTTCGTACCAAACATCGTAGGACTGAAGCATAATAATATTTTTGATATGTGAGCTTATAAAATATTTGCGCCAGCCGGTACATAAGTGTGTATTTCGCGCAACAAGAAAAGTTAACAAAACACAACTTAAAAATTTGAGTAAAATAGTTTGTGTAAATTTTTGTAGTGTAGTGTACAAGACAAAAATCTACGATATATTTAAATAGAAAAATTCGTTGCAATTCAAGTTGTGTCCACTTAAAAATAAATAAATTTTGCGCAAATCTTGTGTGCGTTTTGTTGTTGTTTCGTTTTTTATTGAGTGCATTAAAATAATATAAATAAATGTGGCGAAGCACGCACATAAATAAATAAAATATGAATGTACGCTGGTGCTGACTCAGAGCCACACGAGACACACACACCCTCCATTGTACTCTCATGAGGCTGCCTAAAAAATTACATACATTTATACTTGGTTTATCTGCTGTACGTGGCAAGGGACAGGGGCAGGTCGAGGCCTTCATTTCAACGTGGAATATACTTTAAATTCAGCCACAACCACAAAAGCGGCAACCAACATGAACAGATTTTTGAATCTGCGGCAGCCTCTAGCCCAGGGTCCAAGCAATTTTGTGTGTTCCTCTGCGCAGTTTGAGTTCGAGTTGGTCGCTAGCTCGGGGCATTGGCATGGCTGCCTGTATCAATGGCCGTCTTGCGCCTGTGTACCTGTGAGTGCGACAAGGATACCAAGAGTGCCGGGGTGTGAGCAAGCGAGATGGTACCTAATACGGAGAGTGCAGTGGTTGAAGTTGTATTGGAATTCAGTTTTCGGTACATTGTCATGGCCAGGTCAGAATGTGATCCAGAAATCGAAATTGTGGGCCATGGTATTTGTTTGACTGGCAACCATTCGGTGTGCAGCTGTTTATGGCCCGGCAAAAGTTTGTTTACGATTTCGAGATGCTGTTTCGGTATTTTGTTGATGTTGTTCCACTGTAATTGTTATTGTTGGGGCTGCCACACTGTATGCTTAATTAGCATCGGCCTTCAGAATTCTGACGCAAATAAATCAAAACGTAAATTTCAATCTATTTATAGACTTGTGGAAAAACTTGTTTAGATATGATTGCAATATAATATGATTCAATAAGTAGCCAAATCAGACAGATTTTCTCAGACTTACATTATGTAAAGTAATAAAACCAAATTTAACTTTAAGGCTTCTAAAATTGTATTAATCGTTTCAGTGGAGTTTTTATTTCCTTCGCGGGAAGTCGTTGCTAGCAACGCCCAAAAGAAAGTGAGATTTCCAAACTTTAATGTCAGCATTTTTCCTTCCTGGATATATGGTAACATTTCAAGTTTCAATCTAAAATTGCCATTAAATTAATTTTTGTTCAATTAAATTAAGCTCGATCATCAGAGAAGGTTTGGTCCAAAGGTTCGACCCCGTTGAAAGCATAAAATTCAATTAGGTTTGAAAAATGGAGTCCAAGGCTTAGGTTCGGACTAGGCTATAATCGTGCTGGCTGGAAAAAATCTCCACAGACACAAAAAAGCACAATCAATTTCGTACAGTGGTGCACGTTCTCTGATAAAATGAATAAATGCAAGCCCATCTCTAGTTGGGTTTACTAAGAAAACTATACCCAAACATGAATTGGATACTATTTTGGATGCTGAAATAATAAGAGATTTGTGAGACATTATACGCAGTCGTTGATCAAACGATTTGTTCCCACCTGGGCGGCAAACCTCCTAGAAATCGAAAGGGAGGATCGGAAGGTTGTTGAACCTAGGTAAACAAATTTGGTTTTAGCTAATTTTGAAAGAAGTGTGTTAATTAAAAAATCTTAAACACTTCATTCATATTTAGAAGTTTAAAGTCTTCATAATTTAAATTTAATATTCGAGCTCAATAATTTTCTAAATGGAAAGAAGGAAAGGAAGGAAAAATATTTTAAACTAATTTTAAGAAAGTGAAACATTCTACCTAATTATCAAAAAAATCTCTCATATTTTTTTTATACATACTCTTTTTTAGTCCATATTTTTCGTAGTTCTAAAAAATCTTTTAAGTTTATTGAAAAAATTGTTCTAATTGTCAGGGCAAACTTTTTTCAGAGTGTTCGTTTAGATATGTTAGAAAATGGCCAAGTTAAGAATTATAGAATCGTATAAGGGTTGTTGGATAATTTTTTAATCAAACCCATATTTGACTCTTTTTGTTCCGGTTCAAGTTCAGGTTCGATCGGGAATATTTTTTCTGCTCCGGTTTGGGTTCAGTTCGGACTACCCACAAATCTCGAAGTCTCCGACTCCGAACCGATGTGCAGCCCTAACTCCCACAACTACCCATTGTCTACCTTTACATCCACAAAAATGCAATGTAAATTTTGTAGTCGCGAAACTTGATCCGTCTGGATTCATACTATGCATTTGCTTGAATAATATTTGTATTTTACATAGAAGACAACTCTTTGGCTAATCCTCCATCCAAACATGCAAATGAACTCTGGCCCAATAGAGGGCGGGACCCTGGGCGAATTTAAATTAACAACACCTTCTGGCACTTAATGAACCTGATATCATAAAAGGGTCGCGTACCGCGACTGGCCCCCTCCCACTATCTCCAGCGGTAGCTATTAGAACTGTCTGAAGTAATTCGCCGGCCTTTCTAATTGCGCATCTTTAATGTAATCAAGCTGGCAATGCGCCAAAGTTATCCTAGAATTAGTTAAATTAATTCCATTTCACCTGGCCAGTCCAGCAGCAAGACAGAACCAGGTGCTGATTAAAATTTGAAATGTTTTTTTGAATCCTCAGGCAGCTGGCACTCACATGAACTCATCCAAGTGCTGCGCAGACGTAATTTCATTATTTATTTAGGGGTAATCAGACATGCCGGTCCATGCCACACAGAACGTAGCATTCAGGTCGGACGAGTATTCCACAGTTTATTTTTCATAACTGTAAGCATATGTGATATTCAGATACGCAAATACAAAAGCCTAAAAAACCTGAAACCATTTTAGCTTAATGTGGTTCAATTAAGTGAAACAGTTTTTCACCTGCCCACAATAAACATTTTATCCTTTTCTCCCCATAACTCTCAATATGCACACCCTCTAATGACAGTATTTAATTAGGTTTAGCTTCGATAAGACGAGCAAAAACATTTAATTAAAAGGCAAATTGAAACCACAAATAAAGCAACCAATTGGTGCGAGTTTCACAGAAAACGTTTAATGAAACAACAACAAAAGCCGCAGTGCGAAAACCCACGCCAAAGCCAGGCAGGCAAATAAACGAGGTATTTGTGTGGCGGCTAAAGACATCCCAGTACCCCTACCAAAACCCAGAAGAAATTCGTTCAAATTGCAGAGGTAGAGGAATGGAGAGAGAACGAGTGAGAGTGACGGGTGGAGGGTGGAGGGGCAGCATACATAATTGACTGACGGGATAATTTACTTCCGTACACTTGCGTGTTTATTAAATTTCTTTGCTTGTCTCCGGGCATTGATTCTGGGAAAATGGAGGAGGGAGTTAAGGCAGCAGAGTGACAATAGGCCAGGCCAATCGACAGGGCTGGAGCCAAGTTCTGATATTGCGTAACCACATGTAATTATGTGTATTTCTCATTAGTTGCTTCAGTTTTGGCTCGTGACTAGCTTAGGCTTGCTGTCGGTTGGCTTTAAGCAATTCACAGTGGAATGAAATGCCAACGTAACCTGTTAAAATGAGAACGTTTTATGAAGGGATGCAAGCCGGTGGGGAATTTGAACTAGTTTGGTACAGTGGTTCTTGGAGGTTTCAAACAAGCGGCACGGGTTTTAACACTGCTTATGGATCACTTTAAACTATAGCTTTGGTTCGGTACGAATATATGTAGAACAGAGACAATAATGGCAGGAAATGTGCAAAATCAACACTAAGAAAAGAACGACCCTTCAAAACGCAGCACAAGTGGACTTCTTTTGACGGAAAAACAACACTGAAAAGCTTTCTTACTAAAACTGGCACAAATCACAACAGAAGTGCAACCATAGCGCATTGAGAAATGTTTTAAATTCTACAAAAATTTTTAATATTTAAAAACAAAAAGGAAAATCTTCGGGTCAACGCTGACTCCTATCGCCTTACATAAAATTCAAAGCCTCAAAAAAGCTTTAGCAAAGCTCTCAGCAAGCAGAGATTTGATTCTTAATGGCAACTCGCCGCATCGTTTCAAGTAAGGTCGATAGTCATGTTGGTTGAGATGCCGACTCTTGTGTTAAGGTATAAGTACGAGGTTCTGAGATCGATCCCCTACAGAAGGAAACTTGAAATAAAAAAAAAGAAATCAGAAAGAAAACCTACTAAGTAAAACAATATTATTGGTAATTTAATAAAAATAAAAAAAAGTAGACAAAAAAAAAAATAATAACTTTTTTTCTGCTATTATGATGTGGGCACAAAATATTCTTAAAACATGCCCAAGCCGTTCATAAAGTGAGGGCAAAATATTTATAATATGACAACCGCTGTTCATGTGCTTTTGCCATCGAGTTGGCTAGATTTCAGTAAATTTAGAACGACTTTTTTTCTAAGTGAGGGAATCTTTGGAGCAGTTTGCTGAGGTAAATAAATTTAGAACGATGTCAGTCTTTTCGTTAAGATCATTTTCCGAATTATAAAACGCAAGCCGTTACCTACAAAATTCGGCGATTTTCAACATCATTTATATACTCTTAAGTTTTAGTTGAGGTACCACTTTTGTTTTTTACACGTTTAACTCTCATCTCCATTTACAATGTACCTAATTTTTTTTCTAAATTTTAAAAGTTGTGAAAGATAGTTTAAAATTAATTAAAACTCGCAGAGCCCGACAGTCCTAGGTCCATTCGCACACTCACAGCAATTTGTTTAAATATCAAAAAATCTTTTTATACCCTTGCAAAGGGTATTATAATTTTGCCCAGAAGTTTGCAACGCATAGAAATATAAATTTCCGACCCCATAAACTATATATATTCTTGATCAGGGCTACGAGCTGAGTCGATTGAGCTTTGTCCGTCCGTCTGTCTGACTGTCTGTCTGTCTGTTTCTACGCAAACTAATCTCTCAGTTTTAAAGCTATCGAGCTGAAACTTTGCACAGAGTCTTCTTTTTACTGCACACTGCTAATATGTCGGAACCGACCGGATCGGATGACTATATCTTATAGCTGCTATAGGAACTATCGGTCGAAAAGTGGGTTTTTGTGAGAAAACTTTTTTGTTTTTAACGTAAACGCCTCCCGCTTCAGCAAAAATTGATTTTATGAGCTTTTACATAGTTGTGGAAGTTTTGGTCAAAATCGGGTGACTATATCTTATAGCTGCCATAGGAACTATCAGTCGAAAAGTGGGTTTTATTTAGAAAAATTGTTTGCTTTAATGCTGACGTTCGTAAACTCTGATGTATTAAAACATTTGCAAGGCTATAAAAACTTCGGCAAAGACGAAGTTAGCTTGGCGTTCTCGTTTTATTCCGTTAATTTCAGTTCATGCCTTCAAAGTAGTCCTCCCGAATGAAATACACTTGTGCTAACGTTTTTAATACGTAAGCTTAAACTTAATAGAGTAAATTAAGTTTATGCAGAAGTGTGAATCATAATGAAGGAATCATTTCCAACCCAATAGAGTATATATGGGGCATTCCATACAAAAAAGTGCCCGAATTGGATGATATTTGACCCAACAGGAGCTTATTATGAGAGAAGCTTAACCCCAAAACTAAAACTTTTTTTGAGCTCTTTTGCGAAAGTTTTACGCTTAAAAGTGTAATATTGTGAATTTTTAAAATTTTAAATATAGATAGAGCTTTGAATTTAATTTTCAAATGATTAAGATTAAAAAGCCCTTTTAAAACAAATTTTGAACATTTTTTTTGTTTTTACCTCTTTTGAAAAAAATTTTTTTTTCCAAAAAACTTAGTCTTGCAAAAAAGACCCATCCTTCAAAAATTTTGTACAAGATTTATGTAAAAGTCGTATCCTTTCCAAACATTTGGGTGCCTGAACATATCGGTAGCTTGAAAATTGAGGAAGTTATGGGCATTTTTGTCATGTAATCTCAAAAATATCAGTTTGGAAAGTTTGTCAAAAATTTCTAATAAATTGTTTCAGTTAATATTGGCCAGCTGAAGTGTCGGCTTTGAGCTTAAGCTAGCCATTATGTAATTTCCGCTTGCTCTCCGGAGCTTTTAGCTTCGTCGAGTTTACCGATAGCAGTTGCTTGGAATTACCACGCTTTTCGTCATCCGGTCCCACACAAAAAATAAAAAGATCCATTAAGGTCCATTTGGGATGGATAGTATTTTCATATCCCTAGGACGATTTTCAGATAAATTGGATGAAGTCTAAGATCAATCTCACATTAAATGCAAATTATATATATCCTTTTTCGCTATATTTTGCCTACTCAGTCCAAATGGATACCGATATTATCCAATGGATCTTCAACCAATATCCTTTTTTCTAAAAGCTATTGGGCGGTTTTGTTTTGTCGTGGGGGGCGGACTCCTGCTTCTGCGTGTCCGAGCTTCGATTCGGATACCGATCCCATATCCGTCGTTGTTGCCGCTACCTGGCAATACAAATCGGTTTCATACTTTCTTCTGAACTATATTTTAACATTTCATCATTTGAATTTAGCATCTTGAGACCTTTTTGAGCCTTTTATCTGAATAGCATTCCATTGTGCAGCCATTTGTACTCGTAATACCTGGAGCTGGAGTCTTTTGGTTCCCGTTATCGAACCGAAGGCAAAGTCACGTTTCTCAGCCAACCCATTTACTTAGCTAAGCGATGAGGGTTGTACCTGCCGCCATCAGACCAAGTCAGCCCCCGCCCCTAATGGCTGACATGGCAACAGCCACCCAAGCACAGTCCGGGGACCATATCGAACTCCCACCCTGGCAGAGACATTCGCACAACTTGTTACTTGGCCTGGCTAGTCAAAGTCGAAGTCTTTTGATGGAAATCTTTGAGCCGCCTACACGTTTCTGCTCTTATCGCAGGAATATGGAAATTTCGCCATTTATTTGATCAACTTTTGCCTTTTTCATATTTGGCTGGGACGAATGTGCAAAATAAATGGTTAAAGGTACAACTCTAAGGGCGGGAGGCGGAAGCTCAACTATTTCATATGCCATACGCATACGTATTCTGGTTTGCCGTTGCCCTGGGAATGTAATTTAGCAAAAATCATGTTGGCAAATAAAAATGGAAAACGGCGTTTTAGGGGCAACTTTTGGTGGAAATAGCCTTGGCGTGGTCTGTGTGTCAGTTGCACCTGTTTCCCAATTCAATTGGATAGTTTTTTTGCTGTTTTGTTTCGCAGATGTTGTTTTATGCATATCCCATTTATTAAGACTTTTATATTTCATATATATTCTGTATGGAGGAAATGGTGTGGACTTACCTGAAAGCAGCTGCTGTTGGGTTAAAGCAAGGGAATTCAACTGCAATTGAAACAGATGGAAAAGAAAAAAATTAATTAATGGCTTGGGTTAGTTTTAAATTTTTGAGAAAATCTCTTTGCGTTTTTCAACTTGTTTTCAGTGATTACCCAGATTAAGCCACTGAAAAATCAACAAAGAAAAGAAATTGTTCTTTTAAATATGGAAAACCCAAATTAAATACCCTTAAATAATCATTTCTGATATGGGAGCAACAAATGACACAAAAATTTTACGAGTGTAAAATCCTGAGTGTCCGACTCGCGCCATTTACCGCCTGGGTTCTGTAACCACACAGTATTTCACAGCCGATTACATGAAGTCTACAAATTGCTGGACCCTTTACATTCAATTATCCCATGGATGGAAGGATTTGAATGTGGTTTTTTTTGCATAAAAGATACATCGATTTATGCCGGAACACGCTCTCCATCATTATTTCACGCTTATCATTTCATTTCAATTTATTTGGTCCCAGCCCATTTCGGAGGCGGCTGCTGGTGAAAGTGGAAAGTGCGCTTTCATGTTTGCGGAAAGCAAAGCAAGCACAATAAATAAATAGTGAGTACATGGGGATCGGGAGAGGATATGGATATGAAAAGTGCGCGAATGATGCATTCATATTCCATGGGGTCCAGTTGAGAGTCCCTTCTTGCGCCCCATTACCCGTCGCTTATTCGATTATGTCGACACTCGCTCGCTTTTATGCCCTTTACCAACCAGCCAGCCATCCGTTGGCCATTTTTCTCGCACAGTAGCCCACAGTTTCGGTTGCTCGGTCCCTCGAGTGGTCGACCCATGTTTGTCTATTTGTTTGTTTTTCCACCCATCCCAGCTAAAACAAAAAAGTGCCATGAACCAGGGCCGCGTGCCCCTCATCATCCTTGCCTGGCCATCAACGTCGTCATCATTTTTTCTCATGTGTATCTCTTGCTTTTTGCAAAACTTTTTAGTTCGTTGTTTGATAGACAAACACACACAACCACACACAGTACCACTCGATCTCGCATTCCCCAATGGAATATGCTCTTGTGCATAAATTCTAGTTAGGCATTGGCCCTGCGTCTGCCAGTCGGCCAAATTGCTTTCATTTTCATAATGAGCCACACAGTCTGCGGGCCCTCAAATTGATTGGCAGCGACTTGTAAATGACACAAACATGTCCATATCAAAGTGAAAGCAAAACTAGCTGCGCGTATAGAAATTCCATAAAAGTTCTCCCCCCTCACCCTCTGCCACAACGTGGCAGCAGTCCAACTTTTCCTCATTAATATTTTCCATTTTCAGAAGATTAGCAGCCCCCAAATGAAAAAGTTCCTCAACATTTTCCATGCTCACACTCTTAGCGTTGATTTGTTGTATTAACTCGAGTTTCGATTTATTTATGGATAGTCCAAGATATCGAAAAGGAAAGTAGAAGATAACTTAAAGAGTACTGCGTTATTTGTTGGAGGTGTCAAATGAAATTTATATACAAGCAGTTGAAGTTTCAGTTTCCACTTGTGGGAAAAAGTTTAGATTTGAAAAATGAATCTAATTTTAAGACGAAAAAGGGATATTTTAAGCCTTTTAATATAGTACATATTTCGAAACAGTAAATTCAACAAATTAAAAGTTCAAAACATCGAAATGAAACTAAAATTTTTACAAATAACACAATGCAACAGAGTGCAACCATATTTTTGGTTCTATTTTTTGTTGAATTTGGGTCCACCTTATTCCAAATCTAATACCAGTTTCAGTACATCAAATGTTAATTTTACAGATCAAGCGACATTTTAAATTATGTGGCCAATATACACGCAACAGTCTGTGTCCTTACATTGGTGATTCTTAGAAGAAAAATTTCCGTTCTGAACATCGTCCAGTACTGTGAAATAAGTTATTTGCAATTCATGTGCTAATCAGGGCTGGTGAATACCTTAACATTCTGTCTGTCTATCCTTTACTCCTTTCACACCCCTCCTGCTGATAAAATGGAACGTCCACGAATGTGTCTGGCTGCGCTCAGCAGGCGTGTAGCCGAATAAACAAAAAACCAAGCAGAGAGTTTGGTCAAAATATGAAGCGTCTCTAATATTCCAGGAAACCTTTTCGCTGCCGTTTGTCATCGTTGGAAGAAACAGAAAAGTGAAAGTGACATAGCCGCCGTTTATGACAGCCATAAAAATTGAAAATTTTCTAGCAGCAGTTTGGCCCTGTTTTGGGTTTTTAAGCGAACGGGTTAAAAGAGGCCACATGCTGCCAGACAACACAAATATTTGCCTCAGCAGCAGTTTTGAATGCACTCTTTGTTGGATTACTCTCTGCTTTGTGGAAGTGCATTTTATATAGCTCCCAACTGGCCAACTAAATGTTGGGCCTGGAAATTGCAAGTCGTAAAAATTATTGAAACCAAATGCGAATGCGGCACTTGATGGCGCATGGCGACCAGTTGCTTTGGATCAACGAACCCAAAATAACAGATGCACATGCACAGACGCACACAGGCGCAGTTTCCTCAATTCTTTATGAATAAATTAAAATCATATTTATAATTACTTAATTCAAATTGAAACGCGCTTTCATTGTGCGTTCTGCTGGTGCAAAACAGGTTGTGAGTCGGGGTAAGGCTTTGGGCATAAATTGCAATTTACGCCAAGCTGTTTGTGGCAAAGAATCAACAAAGTTCCCTACTCTTTCCAGGGAACGAGTTTAATGCAATAATTTAAAATATTTTATTCGCCATGAGTTAACAAATAAAAAGGGAAACGAGTGGCTTTTCATCAACCAGCGACTCCCTGCTGTGAACTAATTGTTGCAAAGTAATAAGTAATGTTTTGAGATAATTTATTTGAATGAGTTGTAGGTATTACATATTATTAATTTATGCAAAATTCTTTCCGTTCTGACTTAAATGTATCTTACGTAAGGTCGAAAATATTTACAATGCCTTAATTCTTTTTTAAATGCATAATGTGTGTATGTCGATGTGATATCTGATGATTGTCATATACTTTTGCATTAGCTTCATCTCTAAGCCGAAGTATTGGCGTTAAGCGTAATAATTTATAGATTCCGTCCATCGTCTTGGTATATAAATTCCATTTTTTGTGACATTTGCGCATGTGCGAGTTTTTGCACTGCGCCTCAGCCGAACCCAACCCAACCCGGTCCAGGCAGTCGCCCACTTTTTCCCTGATGAAAATTCCTAAACGTATAGAAAAATTAACGCCACTTTAAAAGTTTGCCATGGATTTGTTGTTGGGCTGAGAGAGAGAGAGGGAGAGAGCAGTGCCAGCCATATGGCAGACGGGACGCAAGGCAAAGAAACTCGCACATGTGGCCTGCTGATATCGAGAATGTGCTTATGTGTGTGAGGAGAGTGTGAGTGCGCTGTCACGATGGCTGCTTCTGCTGAAATGAATGCAACGCTGGCCACATCATGGCGACGTCAGCTGCGTCAGATTATGGCAGCGACATTTCACAGCGAATGGTGGTTGCCTTCTGCATTGCAATGCAACATTGCGCTCTGCTGTAGCTGCCTCACTTGCTTTTATGATAAGCTCGTTCCGTTGATAAGCCAAATTGAACTTTAAGCTTCCTTTCGGCCGCATAAATTTCTCTCCATTTAATTTTCGCCCGTCTGGTTTGTTGTGTTAGCATCTTAAAGATTTGTGCAAAATATTTAAAAATCAAAGGTTTGAATCCTAAATAGCGAAACAGATAAATTTTCTCTTTTTATTCCAGTTTTAATAAAATGTTTAGAGTTTTAAATTCGTTTCATTTAACATGCTCCAATTAGGTAACTTTATTTTATTGTGCACAAAAATCGATTTGTTTTAACACGACTTTTGAATACCTTTTCCAGAAACTCTAGACATTTCGAAACGTAGTAATCAAAACTGTTCTTAGTTACAGCCTCACCGAGACAAAAAATTATATTGTTCATGTCAACTTCACTCCGATATAAGAATATATCAGTCGATATGTTAAAAATTTCAAATCGACATTTTGATATTTGAATGATATCAATATAACATTTTTAGTATCGTTCTGAAACTATTTAATATTAATTTAAAAGGTAATGATATTATTTTGAATTAGAGAAATACAATTTCCTGAAAAATGAAATAAAAATTTTTATTTTTTCCAGTTAGTTTTTATCAGTTGAATATAAAAAAGAATTTGATCTTTTTTTCTCTGTGCAATATACAATAATTTTGATACGAAAACAATTTAGAGGTTGAAATTATTTTAAAAAATTTATTTGTCTTACTTTTTGCTTAGCTATTTATGGAGGTGAGCTAGCGGGAAGAATTCATATAATTTAATTATCCTTACAGTTATCTAATGATAATCAATTGCCAACAAATTGGCACGATAGAGAATAGCTTAGGTAAAAATTTGTTTGTCGGTATATGTTTTATCCAGGGAATCAAACCGAACCGTTTTTCGGTTCCAGTTCCGTTTCTGCTATATACCGAAACGTGTGTTTTAGTAAATGGTTTTTATTAATCACATTGGGCATTGTCGAATCTGCAAAAATTGCAGCCAGTGTTCCCACCAAACACAAAATATCGCAGCTTCGACTTTGAGAGCTTTTTATACCCGTTACTCGCAAAGTAAAAAGGGTATACTAAAGTCGTGCAAGTGTATGTAACAGGGAGAAGGAATCATTTCCGACCATATTAAGTATATATATTCTTGATCAGCATCAACAGTCGAGTCGAACACCTAGATCTCAGAGACTATGAGCTAGAGCTACCAAACTTGACATGTAGTCTTCTTTTGTCTGCACGCAGATCAAGTTTGTTTCAAATTTTGGCCACGCCCACCCCCGCCCCCACAATAGGAAAAGTTGAATAACTCCCAGATTTTTTAAGATATCGGGTGTAAATTTATATCTTAAATTTATACTAGCAATAACTATAATCCCGGATATAATTTACAGCAAGATAGGATAATAAATAGCCGAGTTAAGAAATGTTGCATACTTTTCGGCTTTTCACCCTAAAGTACGCAGGAACACTGTTAAACATGTTTTTTCATAAGTAACGGTTATATCGAAGTCGGTTAGAGCCGACTTTAACTTACGCTCTCGTTTTATTTGAGAGTGAGTATAAATTATCGTGATTAATAAAAAATTTTCGAAGCTGCGGCCGGTGTAAATAGACTAAAATAATTTCAAAATTATATCCAAACTGTTTATTACGTCTTTGAAAGGGCAATATAGTCAAGTTGCTAAATGGCAAATCAAATCCGTTTATTGATTTACATAGCAGATGCGACACGCTCTTTATTTTGATTTCCAGGCTTATTTGTAAGCCCTGGTAGACAACTAATGAATTATTACTATGAGGTATATTGAAAGAAAGCTTCCTTATCAAAAAAAATGTTTTATTCATTACCAAAAATTATCTTAACGATATCAGAATTCATAAACCAAGCTTCAAAGCTAAGTCTTAGGTTCAATAAATAAAGGAACCGGAGGTTTGAACCCGCGAACCGAAACTTCTTCAGAATTTCAGAGGCTTGCAGCCTTGGTCAGAGCTGCTTTCCTCATAAAGTATTACTTCAAGAGAAATTGATAAGGAAAAGTACTTCTTTGTTCAAAGCTTATCTTGACATTATAATAAGTATATAGGATGCAACATTTTCAAAGAGGCTGGTTTCGCATTTTGTTATATCCTACAACAAAAGATTTGCTAAGCCAGACTCTTTTTTGAAAGCGTACGATTTAACCAAACAACGTAAATGTATCTCAAAAATAAGTGCCAGCCTTACATTCTTGTTGATGCTCAGAACCGAAACTCTACCGGGACAACGTTTAGATTCTATTCGGTTCCAAATAGATGGGTTCTCGGATATCGGTATACAAAAAATGTAAATATCAGTTCTGGTTCCGCTTCTGGTTCTGACTTTAACTCGGCTCTTTTCTGTATACGTTTCCGGTTTCGGTTTGATTTCTAGGTTTTATCTTCAAAACTCGATAAAATACAAAAATTAAAAACTTTCACATCCTTGCAGAAGATAATTACTAGATGTTTCTAACGCATAAAAGGATCACATTAGCATGACAAGCTGAGTTAATGAAGACTATATCATGTAGCTCCCATATGAACCATCGGTCGAAAAACTAATTTAAGTGAGAAAAACTTTTTTGTTTTCAATGCAAACATCTCCAAATCTCATATACATAAGTGTTTTATAATAATAAATGATTCCACCGAGTTTAATAAAAATCGGACAACTATATAGTTCAGCAGCGATACAAAAGATATTTCAGAAAAAAGACTTAGCAGGAAACCCTTTTTTGTTTTTAATGCAATCGCTCCCAAACTTAATATTTATTAATACTATATCGCTCACTTACTTCAATACTGGCATAACTCAAAAAATACGATTTTTGACTTAATGATGCAGAAATGTGCGCGCTCTTCTGTACTATTTTATGCAAAAATTTTCGAATTGCTATCTCTTCTATTTTTCATGTGAGATGAGAATATGTCGCAATATCATTTTCCAGTTTCATTTTCATGTTGATGCAAGAACCGCCATATCTCAGTTGTCCTGCTGTCGATATTGACCAAACATGCTTCGTCTTTCAGTTAAAACATCATATTTTTAATGTTTATTAATAAGCATTCTTAATTTATAATATTTTACTTAATTAAGTTGAAACTAAAAGAACCATTTTTTTTAGGTAAAAATCCTTTGAGAACTTGAAACGTGTTTTTCACAAAATGGATTATTTTGAGTTATGCCAGTATTGAAGTAAGTGAGCGATATGTTTCCACATAATTCAGATAAGTTGGATCCAAATCGGATGACTAAAGTATATAGCTGCCATAGAAACGTTTGGTCGAAAAATTAGTTTAAGGGTACTGTATACCTTCAGGTGTCATTTTTTAAAGGTTTACAAAAAATTAGATTACTCAAAAACTATAAGTCGTGTTAAGAAGCGGGTTTTTTCATTGGATAGGTAACCGATTAAACTAAATTTAGTAATTTTTGTTGTTGTCGTTGTACCTACGGTTGTTGTTGTATTTCTGTTCAAAGTAAAACAAAAACTTAAAACATAGGCCCATGGTTGCAAAAATATTTTGAGAACGGATGATCTGAATTTAAAACTGAAGACAGGGTTTTGTTAAGAAATAATGTAATTCTGGTGTGAACTAGGATATTTTGGATCGGTCAATAAATGACGTAGTTATGGGGTTTCAAAGTCAAAATTTCGAAAATCGACTATTTTTTCCCACTGTATTGGTCCTAGCTCCGTTATTTATTGACCCATCAAAAATATCCTAGTTCACACCTGAATGGTGGGTATTAGGAGCAATTTAAGGGAAAGAATTTGAAAATCGGCCAACAGATTCTCTTTAAATCTTTGCAACCATTTTGGAAAAAGTGGTTCCGAGATAATCGCATTTAAAGATTCGACATCTGTTTTCGATGAAATTAAAATTATTTTTAATAAATGTATAAATCGGATTTGGTGCAATTGGGTGTTAACTTTCACCGAAAAAAAATAATATCAAAATCAGTTGAGCAGTTCTCCAGAAATTTGAGTCAAAGTGCGTCAAGACATGGTAAAAATAAAATCTCCGAAAATTTCGAAGTAAAATTTTTTTTTCAAAAATTTTTTTTTCATAATATCGAACATTTTTAAATATTTATAAAGTTTTTGACCGAAAAAGGGAGTAATTTCTAAAAATACGAGGGTCGATAAAAACAATTTTCATATAAAAGGGTCGGAAAAATAATTGTTTTTGTTTATATCTTTAAAACTGTGTTTCGGATCAGCCTGAAAGTTTTGCAGGATGTTTATAAGATCCTAATAGAACGTTTAAGCCAATAAAAAAAACCCAAAAAAAAATTTTTTTGAAGGTATACAGTACCCTTAAGCGAGAAGAACTTTTTTGTTTTTAATTGTTGCGTCTTTATACTTTCAAGTTATGAGGGTTATCTCATTCAATACAATTTCGGCGGCCCTAATAAGCGAAAGTGTATGCTCCGTATGAATTTTGCTTCTTTAGCGGCTGCGACAATACTGCACCAGCAAACTTTCTTCTGCTCATAACAGGACAGTCGTTGACGTTGGAATTGAACATATATCTTCTTCTTCTTTAATGGCCATTACAACCGTTCGACGGTCTGGGCCTCTGCGATTAACGCTCTCCATTCGCTTCTGTACTGCGCGAGCTGCCACCAGTTGGTCACACCAAGCTCGGCAATGTCTTCCCTCATCTGGTCTTCCCATCTTAGTGGTGGTCTTCCCACCTTGCCGCCTCCATAGTCAGCCGCCTTCGATTTATACGCCTTTTTTGCTGGAGCTTCTTCCTTCATCCTGGCGACATGTCCTAGCCAGCGCAGCCGCTGCTGCTTTATGCGCTTGACCAGGCTGGTGTCCCCATAGAGCTCATACAGTTCGTCGTTTCTTCGAATGCGGAAATCATCGCCGACTTTTAAAGGTCCATGAATCCTCCGAAGAATTTTTCGTTCAAACACGCCAATCGCCGCTTAATCCGCTGCTGTCGTTGTCCATGCTTCTGCGCCATATTGCAGGACTGGGATGATAAGCGACTTGTTCAGGGCTATTTTTGTTCTTCGCTTGAGGTCTTTGCTCTTGAACTCCCTACTTAGCCCATAGTAGCATCGGTTCGCAAGAGTGATTCTTCGTCGGATTTCCAGACTGATGTTGTTCTTCCTGGTTACCATCGTTCCGAGGTAGACGAAATCCTCTACAACATTAAAGTTGTACCCCTCCATTGTAACAGTTTGCCCAAGTCGTAATGACTTTTTGTCCGCGGATACTAGGTACTTCGTCTTGTCCTCATTTACCGCTAAACCCATTAATCTAGACTCCTTCTCAGTCTCTGAAAACACCTTGCTTACTGCCCGTTTGGTTTTGCCGATAATGTCAATATCATCGGCATATGCATTTAGCATTAGATTTTTATACCCTTGCAAAGGGTATTATAATTTTGCCCAGAAGTTTGCAACGCATAGAAATATTCATTTCCCACCCCATAAACTATATATATTCTTGATCAGGGTGACGAGCTGAGTCGATTGAGCTTTGTCCGTCCGTCTGTCTGTCTGTCTGTTTCTACGCAAACTAGTCTCTCAGTTTTGAAGCTATCGAGCTGAAACTTTGCACAGAGCCTTCTTTTTACTGCACACTGCTAATATGTCGGAACCGACCGGATCGGATGACTATATCTTATAGCTGCCATAGGAACTATCGGTCGAAAAGTGGGTTTTTGTAAGAAAACTTTGTTGTTTTTAATGTGAACGCCTTCCGCTTCGGCAATTATTAGTTTTATAAGCTTTTACACAGATTTGGAAGTTTTTGTCAAAATCGGATGACTATATCTTATAGCTGCTATAGGAACTATCGGTCGAAAAGTGGGTCTTTGTGAGAAAACTTTTTTGTTTTTAATGCTGACGTATTAAAACATTTGCAAGGGTATTAAAACTTCGGCAAAGACGAAGTTAGCTTGGCCTTCTCGTTATAAATAAATCCGTCGGTTCTGTTGGCATGTCGGCACTTGCGCAGTATATCTTCCATCAGTAGATTAAAGAAGTCACACGATAAGGTATCGCCTTGCCTAAAACCTCTTTTGGTATCAAATGGTTCGGAGAGGTTCTTTCCTATTCTGACGGAGCTTTGCGTACTTCTCAACGTCATCATGCAAAGTCGAACGTACTTTGCTGGAATACCTAAAGTAGACAGGGCTTTGAAGAAGCTTTACCTTATCGGTGTGTCAAAGGCTGATTTATAATCAACAAAAAGATGGTGTGTTTGGACGCCTCTTTCATAGGTTTTCTCCAGGATTTGTCGAAGTGTGAAAATCTGGTCTGTGGTGGATTTACCAGGTCTGAAGCCACACTGATAAGGTCCAATCAGTGTATCAATAAACGGCGTTAGACGTTCACAAATAATGCGGGACAGAACCTTATATGCGATGGGGAGGAGACTGAACATATATATCTACAACATATATCTACAATTCACTATAAGATAGGACTTTTCACCAAATTTATAAATAAACTTGATCTGCCTTCATCTATAAAAAGATAATGTTCCATACATAGTGAACCTATTGCTCTTACTATCTCAGAGAGATACGGAAAGACGGACTTTTCCACAAACCCAATATACCTGTGGGACAGAACATTATTAACATAAAAACTAATTTTCAAGGGCAAACAAATTTTGGCAAAGCCGAAGTTAGCCTGACTCACTTAAGGTTTTTTCCCAAAGTTAAACGGTCGAACACAAACTTGTTTATTATTTTTAGAAAATACACATTTTTCCTTCACTTTTGCATGTAAACATTTGTAAAGTATTTTCCATGGAGTCATATTAAGTTGGTACACATACCCCAGAACTTAACAAGAGTGTTGGGTTGTAGGGTCAAAAATGTTTGGCAATTATCAGTTATCAATTATAAGCTTATCAGGGTAAGGTTTAGGTAACTTGACATGACAATCTTTGGTGACAGATTAACCAAAGTTGCTACATTAACTTTAATGAGCAGTTAAAGCAATCGCCAGTGAATGGAACTGTAATGCTGTCCCTCCAATTTAATGTGCTCCCCTGACTAAATTTGCGCATGGGTTAATTGCAAAAGATTTGAAAAGTGTGCTGAATGCCAAGAACTAAAACCTGAGCTTCAACTAAACAGGAGGAGGGACATTCTCAGAGAGCTTGTAGTTCCTTTCCTATTCTTGTTTTATTTATTTTCTAAAGTGAAACCCAAGGAACGTGATTTTCAATGCTGTTGCCTTTTGTTGTCGTCGAAAGGAAAATTATGATGCGAAACGAAAATGCGAAAGAGTCGAGTACGAGTCAAGAATGAATGAGAAGTGGAAAGTACATATATACACACGAAATATACGTGTTGTATAGTCAAAGAGAAAATGAGAGAAGAGGGTATGAGGAAACTGAACAGAAATTGGCAAATTCAATGGCCGACCAGGCCCACAATGATGATGATGATGAGAATGATAATAGTGCTGCTGCTGCTGGTGTTGATGTTGTTCGCAATGAGAAAAATGGAAACCCAACCAGAATCAAAGAATATAAAACAAGCAGCAAGAACAACAACATCAAACGCAAGCACATTACCAGCAACAGAAACAAAAACTAAAGTAAAATTGCTTTTAGACATTTGTCAGATACAGAAGGCAAAATGAACACTCGAAAAAAATGAGGTACATATAAGAAAATTCGCAGTTTAAGTATAAAGTCTCATCACTAAATGGTTCATAGTTTCCTTAGTATTTTTATACCCTTGCAAAGGGTATTATACCTGTTAAATTTCGACCCTATAAACTATATATTCTTGATCAGGGCGACGAGCTGGTGATTGAGTGTCCGTCTGTGTCTTTCTACCAAACTAGAGTTTTAAAGCTATGGCGAAACTTTCACAAGTCTTCTTACTGCACACTCTAATATGTCGGAACCGACCGGATCGGATGACTATATCTTATGCTGCCAAGGAACTATCGGTCGAAAAGTGGGTTTTTGTGAGAAAACTTTCTTGTTTTTAATGTAAACGCCTTCCGATTAATATAAGATTTGGATATTTTGTCAAAATCGGATGACTATATCTTATAGCTGCCATAGGAACTATCGGTCGAAAAGGTGTTTTGAGAAAACTTCTTGTTTTTAATGTAAACGCCTTCGCTTCGACAATATTAGTTTATACGCTTTACACAGATTTGGAAGTTTTTGTCAAAATCGGATGACTATATCTTATAGCCAGAACATCGGAAAAGGTTTGTTTTAATGCTACGTTCGTAAACTCTGTTGTATTAAAACATTTGCAAAGGTATTAAGACTTGGCAAAGAGAAATTAGTAGCCTTCTCGTTAAAATTCATAAGGTTAATATAAAATTTATTAAGTTCAATTTGGGAGACCTTGAGAGGGATAAATCAAACTTTGACTAAAATTAAAACTGGTCGCTAAAACCCATATACCCTTTTAATATCTTCTAAATCTCATTATTATTCGTTATACACTCAAAAAAAATGAGTTATTCTCTGTACTCAGTACACATAAATAGTACTTTGAGTAGGAAAGTACCTGAATCTAAAACAAATACTTAAGGTAGATATGATTTCTCAATCCTGAAATATTGAACTCTAGACCATTTCGGGACTCTTAAAAAAAATATCAAATATCAAACAATATCACATTTTTAGAACGGCTTAAAACCTCATATATTTGATTTAAGGTTGTTTTGGGATTAATTAGCTGGGTTCGCACTTTATAAAGATTTTTGGACCTTATACCAATACACGTCTATTGAGCCTCCCTACAGAATTAAAACTCTTCCAGAAGCCCAACGGTCAGGATTTTCGTGGGTTCTAGGTAACTGATATTATATGAGTGTAAAATGTGTTTCCAAAATCTGCTGAGTCTGCAGTGTCAATAGAACAATATAATCTCATTTTAGGAACGTTTTTAAGACAAGTTCTATAAATTATTAGTTACATTTGTCTCGAACCAGATCAAGATCTACTATTACTTTCGTTGTCCTGACTGGTTGTTGAGATAAGAAAATTGCAATAAATCAATAAGGCATAACTGTATTCTAGCCCAAAAGGAACAGATTGCCAGAAAACTTCCAACTGCGAATTGTAAATCCAGTTATAGAACTGTTTTCCATCCAAGATTTTGAATACTTAGAGTAAAAACTAATTTTCTAGAATTCGTTGGTATATATTTTTCCGAGTGTAGACATTCCCACACACAAACATACTCACACTGCTACTGCTGACTGCGGAAAATATATTTTAAGTTTTTCCATTTGCCGTTTCTACTTCCCTACACTGCGTCGCCTTACAAATGTTTAATTTTGTCAACAAAAAATAGAAATCAACAAGAGAAAAATGCACCGAAATCAAGGAAAACCAAGCAGCAGCAGCAGCTGCATATGTGAAAAGCTTTTAAGTAAATTAAATAATTTTTTTTAGTTGTACAAATGGGAAACAATTTGGCGGAATGGAAAATCATAGGAGACGCTATCACTCTTTTATATTTATGGCCGCCTTTGGTAATGTTGGAAAGTCACACCACTGCAATACGAGAAATACAACATGTACGCTGCTACCTACTAGAATTTGAGTGAAATATGGCCGCAACGGAAACACGAAATGGAAATGCATTACTCAATTACCAAGCCGGCACAACTGAGCACCGGATAATATCAATCAGCGGACATTCTTCATTTTTGTTTACTCACCTCCTCACCTTGGGGCTGCAGTTGGAATCGCTTCCATTCCCCATACTTCAGCCAATGCCCTGTTAAGGCTTCATTATGTTTTTTGTTTTGTTTGTTTTAAAAAATTTTCTTGCACATTTTACCGGCCTCAAGCCATTTTATGTATTCCAGAAGCACGCAAGCCCACGACGAGTTATGAGTGTGTCTACGCTGGCAGGGAGTAGGGAGTTCTCCTACTTCAACCGCCTATGCAAATGCAACTGCCAAGCACTCGAGTGCAAGATACATTTTCAAATAAACACTGCCGATACAAACTGCTCAGTCTGGGCCTAGACATTTTAAACCAATTGGCCACGCTACGTTCGATTCGATAGTATTGAAATGAAACGATCGTTATGCTTAATCAATTGCATTTATCTTGTAATTGCAATTTGATTTGGTAGCAAATTGGTAGTGCAATTAGAATCGGCATTGCTGGCTGAATTAAACACTGAAGGACAAATGGGGAAGAAAAAAAAACCATTTGAAGTACCACAATCTGGTTATACTGGTTCTTAATGACCCAAATTACATATTTATAAAAGTGCTGTTCTCGTTGATAAAGAGGGTATACTACTCGGAGCCCTTGGGCTGAACAAGATTAAAGCACCGCCTCAACGCTATCCGACACGGCGAGCGCTGAAGGCAGTACGACAAAAAAATTTCTTGTTATTAAATCTGCTTACACAATTTTTTTTGCATGACGCCTTAAGAAGACCACTTGTAATTCTCAAGTTTAAATTCTATGCTCCTTGAATTAAAACAGGGCAACTGAAAATTGCGAACATTGGTAAAAACCCAGTAAAAACAAGAAATATTGCTTAACCAACAATTTTGAACCAAAAATTAAAATTTTTTCACCCCCAAAAGCGGTTATAGCAATTCTATCATGAGGTAACTTCTGCCAACACACTAAAGACAGGCAGAGACAGCTGATGATTGAATTGGTATTCAAGAAATAGCGCTATACTGTCAACCAGCCTCCTTTGTGGTGTTGTGCGTGTCTTGTTTTAGACAAGTTTTGGACAATATCCTAACCTTAAATGACCTAGAGCCTGCTTAAAAAGTTCTATGATTTTCAATCAAAAAGGTCACTAAAAGGTCACTGCCATAAAGTATATATATTTTTGATCAGCATCAACAGCCGGTTGGTTTTTGCCTTGTCTTTGTTCGTTCTTTTTTTTTTCTGTCCGTCTGTCCGTTCGTCCGTCCGTCCGTATGAACAAACAGATCTCATAGATGGTAATAGATAGAGGTTTGACATGTATGGGACAAATGCTTCTTATAGTTGCAGGCAGATCAAGTTTATTTTCAATTTTTGCCACGCCCCCTTCCGGCACCGCAATTTGGAAAAAAACGTTATATCTCTTACAATTTGAAAGATAGACGATTTGTACCTTCTGGAGATAGTTAGTAATTAGCAAAATGAATCGATTTGCAAAAGAAATGATAAAGATCGGATTAGCGGTTCTCAAGTTATGAGAGCAAAAAACTGTAGGTTTCGCAAAAGGCTAATACAGTAAAATAATTATTTGAAAATTTCAATAATTTTTTTTTGACCAAAGAATTGGCAATGAAAATGTGCAAAAATTATTTTTTGAATTGCGCTGTGGGCACTTACAATATAAATTAAACCCATCCAAATCGGTTAAGCGGTTCTTAAGATAAACGAGTTTTTTGTTTAACCTTTCCACCCTCATAACTCTACTCCAATAGCGATTAGAAGACTACAAATTTCGGAGAGTGAGTTTCTCATTGATGGTAACAACATATTTTAATTTGGTGCTGATCGGAGTGGGGGCAGTTTTTGTATGCTTATTATGATATGCCCTTTCATTAGAGTTCTAAACAAATTACTAGCCTGCCAAAGTCATACGTTTAGGCAGTAGACAGTTTTGTAATTTTCTTATTATCTATCATATGTATTTAAAATTATCCTACAGTTCATTAAGATAGTATATTTTAAAGTTAAGAAATATAACTTTACGTTATTATCAAGAAAAGTCAAAAGAAAAGTATGGGTTCCCCACAAAACGCGTCTAAGCCAGTGAGAAAGTCGGTCAAGCCCGACTATAACATAATCTGTACCTGGAGTAGAAGCTGAATGCAATGCTGGTACTGCGCTCATCTCTAAGTTCTCTCTCACTCTCTCTCTCTCTCTCTCTTTAAGATTGTGCGGTGTTAGTTGTAATAGGGTGGGAGGGGGTGGGGGAAGCGTGATGTACTTATAACTTGAGAACCGCTCATCCGATCTTTATCATTTCTTCGGCAAATCGATACATTTTACTAATTACTAACTATCTCTAGAAGGTACGAACCGTCTATCTTTCAAATTGTAAGAGATATAACGATATATATAATATAAGATTTTTCCAAATTGCGGTTGCGGGAGGGGGCGTGGCAAAAATTGAAAATAAACTTGATCTGCCTGCAACTATAAGAAGCATTTGTCCCATACATGTCAAACCTCTATCTCTTACCATCTCTGAGATCTGTTTGTTCATATGGACGGACGGACAGACGGACATGGCTATATCGACTTGGCTGTTGATGCTAATCAAGAATATATATACTTTATAGGGTCGGAAATGATTCCTTCTCCCTGTTACATACTTTTGCAGAGTATAAAAACCAGAAAAAAACGAGAGCGTAAGTTAAAGTCGGCTCTAACCGACTTCAATATACCCGTTACTCATGAAAAAACATGTTTAACAGTGTTCCTAAGTTCCTTAGAGTGACCATCAGAAAAGTATGTAACATTTTTTTAGGGTGGGTAGAGGGGGGGCTTGGTTCACTTCTTTGCTCATAACTTGAGAACCGTTCATCCGATCTTCATCATTTCTTCGGCAAATCGATTCATTTTGCTAATTACTAACTATCTCTAAAAAATAAGTACGAATCGTCTATCTTTAAAAATGTAGGAGATATACCGTTTTTTTTTCAAATTGCGGGGGCGGGAGGGGCGTGGCCAAAATTTGAAACAAACTTGATCTGCGTGTAGAAAAAAGAAGCCTTTGTCCCATACATGTCAAACCTCTATCTCTTAACATCTCTGAGATCAAGGTGTTCATACAGACAGACGTACAGACGGACGGACGGACAGACGGACAGACGGACATGGCTATATCGACTCGGCTGTTGATGCTGATCAAGAATATATATACTTTGTATGGTCGGAAATAATTCCTTCTGCCTGTTACATACATTTGCACGACTTTAGTATACCCTTTTTACTCTACGAGTAACGGGTATAACTATAAGAGTTGAAATCGGTTAACACCTCGAAAAAATTATTTGAAAATTTTAATAATATTTTTTGGGCCTAAGAATTGGTAATAAAAATGTGCAAAAATAATTTTTTGTGGACACTTACAACATATATTAAGCCCATCCGAATCGGTTAAGCGGTTCTTAAGATGAACGACTTTTTTGATTTATCTTTCCGCCCTCATAACTCTACTCCAATAGCGATTAGAAGACTACAAATTTCGGAGAGTGAGTTTCTCATTGATGGTAACAACATATTTTAATTTGGTGCTGATCAGAGTGGGGGCAGTTTTTGTATGCTTATTCTGCTATGCCCTTTCCAACAATACCTATTGCTTATTTATGGCACCAACGATATATAGGATCTGTTGTGAATTCGTACACAAGTCCTAAGAACGGTGTATCTTGATTAAAAAAGTCGTACAATTGATTGGAAAAGTTAATTTCAAAGCTTCTCTTGCAAACATTTTGATGGGTATATTTTCTCCATCGTCAAAAAGTGAATTTGGCGATAGTTTGAGGTGAGAGTCTGCTGATAGTTAGGGGATTTGCAACAACAGAACATAAAAGGCATAAATTAGCGATATGTGGTTATTATTTAAATTACGCTATTTAGATCGGTTGTGTGTAGAATAAGAGCTTGAGAATTACAAGCAAGCATTTATGGGTGAATGCTTTCAGACAGATTGAATACAAGTAACACTTTGGACGTAGCACAGTCGTCTAAAACGTCACTCCCATCGTTTTCAGTCTCCAAGGGGACCGGGTTCGAGTCCCAGCAAACTAAGTAAAAGTTTTTCATGTAATTAAATATATGTTTTTTTGGACTAATCAAATAAGCAAGCTAGCAGAGTGCCTGGAGGTTTTTTTTCTGAGCGTATGAGCGTCTGTGAGTACTGTGCAAAACGGGTCACCTGATGGATTGCTTTCGCCAGATTACTATACTTTGGGATTGGAAAGTGTTTGATCATCCGCCTTAAGGTTAAGGGTTGATTACACTAGTTTACAAAATAATACAAAATTTCGCGATCCCGAACATTTGGTAGCAATTCCTTGTGAAAGTACTTCCGCTGAGTCCAAAAATCCAATCCGCAAATTTTTTTATGGGGCCGTTTTCGAGAAATCGCGGAAAAGCTAGTTTTTTGATTTGCAAAAATAGTACCTTTAGAAAAATGCGTATATCTTTGGTACCGGTTCTTTCATTAAGAACAGGTAATGCTTAATTGGAAGGTAATTGAACGCCCTATCATTCGTTGATACACCACTTCTTAATCTGGTGCTGGACTTCGGCTTTATAAAGGCTTTTATCGACAACTTTGCCTAAAATGTATCACTTTTTTAAAAAAAGCTAGCTTTTAAGCGCCATTTTAACCACGAAAAAAATTGTTAAAATTTGATTTTAATGCTGGTCACTAAAGATTTATCTATTAAAAATACAACGCCACATAACTCATTAAAATCCGATCAAGAATAAAGAAGTTATTGGCATTTTAGTAAAAAATGAAAGGTTTTAACTTCAAGCAAATTGACTTAGACTGTTTTATGTTCGTCGTAGGAGGCATTGTACCCATTCAAACTATTTTCTTTAAGGGCTACTATGACCTGCAAAATTTATTTTGTACCTGGTTAAGTTATTTTGCGATTGACTTAGGTTGAAAAATGAATGTAAGGCGTCAAATTGAATGCAAAAATGGTCTTGATATGCTTGCGGGCATTACATATTTCCATTAATTCTATTTTCTAAGTTAGACTTCTATGGGCGGGGTACTAATCGCTTGTCTATTGAAGTCGGGAAGTCCCTTCACCTAAAACGCATAAGTCAATCACAAAATAACTTAACCAGGTACAAAATAAATTTGGCAGGTCTTAAGCTAGGTACCGAGACACTCGAAATTTTTGCGGAGCCCATCTAATTACATAGCTCAGGAAATCCGCTCGCGAAAATTGTCAGAGCTCATTTCCTGAGCTAGTACCGAGACACTCGAAATTCGCTTCGATAATTAACATGGACCTGCCAACTCGTTTTCTTGAAAACAGCTGATAAATTGTCGAAGGGGGTCATGAAATTATGAAACTTGTTTGATAATTGTCAGAGGTACCTACGAAAATTGAGCACGCAATGAAAAAAGTTAAAGCAAAGAAGACTAAAAAAACAAAGCTACAATTATTTGGAGAGCTCCGAGGTTGACAAACGTGTGGAGCTGATCAAAGTGTCGCTACAATTTTTATGGAATCTGGCCAATAAAAAGCGTTTTGATACGGGCAGCTCCGGCCGCTGCATCACTTGTGGCTGAGAATCTTTGATGTGGTTGGTATGCCATTCGTCCAATGTGTGCACACCTAACGAGTCCAAACCTCCGTAGCCTCCACAGCCCACGGCCAAGCAGCACTGAACCTTAGCAGTCTCCATAGCCCATTGTAGCAGTGTTTTCTCCTTAATGTGCTCCGCTTAATGTGCTAATTCTAATCGTTCGATGCGTTTTGGGTTGTCGCTATAGCTGTATGTCTTAGGGGATAAGTTCTGCTCTCGCAGGCCAATACAATAACAAAGGACACTGCTTTTACCTCCAGCCACACACAAAATGCATCTATGAAATTTACCATGGCATTGTCTATGACCTTTAAGTTTCTCCCAGTGACTTCCTTTATCAATTCTCTTAACTCTTTAATTTTATTTAAATTAGCCCGCCAATTTCTTAAATAAGCAACAGCTGAATTTTTTGATGTTGCCTGGTCACACTACATTGTCTGAGCGGCTCGTGAAATTATCAAACAATTTCCGCTGCGCAAAAATTTCGAGTGTCTCGATACCTAGCTTTACCTATGCCTCCTGTGACGAACAAAAAAACAATCAAACTGAGTCAATTTGCATGAGCTAGAAACCTTCCAATTTTTACTAAAATGCCAATAACTTCTTCATTCATGATCGGATTTTAATGAGTTATGTGGCGTTGTATTTTTAATAGATAAATCTTTAGTGACCAGCATTAAAATAAATTTTAAACAATTTTTTTCGAGGTTAAAATTGCGCTTAAAATATAGCTATTTTTAAAAAAGTGATCAATTTAATGCAAAGTTGTCGATAAAAGCCTTTATAACGCCGAAGTCCAGCACCGGATTAAGAAGTGGTGTATCAACAAATGATAGGGCGTTCAATTACTTTCCAAGTAAGCATTACCTGTTCATAATGAAAGAACCGGTACCAAAGATATACGCATTTTTCTAAAGGTACTATTTTTGCAAATCGAAAAACTAGCTTTTCTGCGATTTCTCGAAAACGGCCCCATAAAAAATATTTGGACTGCAGATTTGGAATCAGCAAATGGATTTACATACGAAATGACTACCAGATGGTCGGGATCGGAAATGCTATAAACTAGTGTTATAATTCAATAAGCAGCTCTAATCAATAAAAAAAATTATTTCGTTTGGAAAGCAATGGTTTGTCTGTATAGTACTTTCCCAAAGGACCCTTGGACCTCTCATCAGCAGTCTTTTTTGCCGTCACACCTTAACACGATGTGGAAATTTTATTTTTATCAAAGATCTCCGGAATACCCATTTGGGGACTATAAGGAACCCCACAACGAGGGCTCATTCATGCTGGTTTATGGGATCCGTTTACAGGACAGCCGAAAGTTATGTTACATGGCGACTTCTTGGAGCTGGGGAATACATCTTAGTCTGGTTGAGGTGGAGCTTAATAACTTGTGTTGGCTTGAAAAATCACTTTGCATAAAAGATGCGTACGCCACTGTCTACATAAATACAAACATTTGAGATCGGTAGTGACCCTAGAACACGAAAACTTCGAAACAGCCAAAGTTCGACTGTATTTGTATACTTTGCTCAAAATAAATTCGTTTTCATGATCAAATCTGTTGAATGCGGCAATAAATCTAGATAATTTTTACAACTGATTTATTCCCCTTGTACGGTACTTATATTCTTAGCAGTTATGAATTTACGACATTGGACTTGTAATCATGTCAGTCAAATAATTGAGTCCTCAATCTGAATTATTTTTATTCGAATCGAGAGGCATTGAATAAGTACCGACTATTCCTCATCCCCTGTTTGTTGTTCATTAAAAGCCATAAAAGGCAGACAACAACACAATTGACAATGTGATTTATGGCAATAAAAATGATTCATCTACGCTTCAACGAGACAACATGCGAGGTACCGCCCCCAACTGCTGCTGCCACCGCCGGCCCACTCCGCCCGGACGCACCTGTGCAACGGAGACCGCAGGCAACGCTTTGTCATAAAAAATAAAACGAAATTGTCGTCATTTTTATGACTCGCTGCCGTTTTGGACTTGGACTGGGACTGGCTCGTATATGTGTATTAGGCAGCTCCTTAGTAAGTCACCTGTAACGGTAAACGCAAGGCCCAAATCCCAGGTGAAGCCATTTAATGAGCTGTCAAAATTATCATAAAACAATTAAATGCATTTCACACTCATAACCAAGTGGCAAGTATCCAATCGACAACCTGCGATTCCTGCACGCATCTAAAGTGGCTTCCGCGCCCGCCCGCTTCAAATGCATCGCCCAATGGTGGAAGACTTCGACACTGACACTAATTGGTGGCTTTATGGCCCAGTTAAATCGTAAAACTCAAATTTTATGCTTTGTCACTGAAACGATTATGACGTCCGTCCGTTTTGGTGAGTCGCGACTCCGGAGTTGTGAATCTCGCCAAGTGGCTGGCTTCATTTGGCTACCGGTAGCTTAACGCTACTTTGATTTATGTCTTTACTCACAATATTTTGCGACAATTTACAGTTTGGGTTTGTTGTTTAGCTTTTATTGCATTTATTTATTGCACTTGACACCTACTAAATAATTTTTTTTTCCGTTTTATTTGGCAAATTTAATTAGTCAATTTTGAGAAGTGGATTTGCTGTATTGTTGCCGTATTTGAGCCCGTGTGTATTTAAAACAAATAACTTTAATCAACAGAAAATAGTAACAAGTAAACTTGAAGCAACTTTATAAATTTAAATTCTTAGATGAGGAAAACCCAGACTAAAGCAATAAAGCTGGAAAAAAATATAAACAAATCAGAGCCGAAACTGCACAGATACGGTTTTCTGATCTTAATGATATATTTGGTGCCAAAAATATTGAAACAATCCAAATTGTGTGTCTTTGTGCTCTTATAGGTAACAAATATCGTCAAACGAAAACAAATGAATGCCAGGGAAATTTGTCGGAAACTTATGAGATATAGACTTTGAAGAATTGTAAGAGCAGAAAAATTGAACTTGGTTGACAAGTGGTTTTAACAAGACGGTGCCACGTGGTTGCACTAAAATGGATATTTATCTAACTCAGTCAATAAAATTAATGCCAACAAGATGCTGATTGGCGGTGTATACAGAGCACATCGAGGCACGAACTACACAGATTTAATGGACATACTATCGACAGTTTCTTTAGACTATACCGACCTTTATCGAGAAAGTTATATTTAAGATAAAACGAGAAGGCCAAGCTAACTTCGTCTTTGCCGAAGTTTATATACCCTTCAAATGGTTTAATATATCAGAGATTAAGAAAAAATTTTCTAAATAAAACCCACTTTTCGACCGATAGTTCCTATGGCAGCTATAGAGACTAGTTTGCGTAGAAACAGACAGACAGACGGACAGACAGAAAGACGGACAGACAGACGGACAGATAGACGGACGGACAAAGCTCAATCGACTCAGCTCGTCGCCCTGATCAAGAATATATATAGTTTATGGGGTCGGAAATGAATATTTCTATGCGTTGCAAACTTCTTCGCAAAATTATAATACCCTTTGCAAGGGTATAATGAAAGCCCTTGGGCTAAGACCAGTAAACACCTCTAAGGCGACACATTACACATCTACCTGTGATACGCTATTAGACATATTCTTTGGTAATAACACAGACAATATATTATTGTATACATAACTGAAGTTCCTGTATTTTCCAAGCATGATCTTATATTCTTGACTTATAACTAGAGCCCATATATATATGCTAAAAAGAATATGAGAATATATATTCCCACAAAATATTCTAAAAAGCATATGAGTATATTTTTTTTCTTTTATGTACCATTTTTCAATCCAGAAAAGAAATGTGCATTGGCGTAGATGTAAGGTGTTTGATGACGAATCTTAGGTACCCAGGTTCAAGTCCCAGTAATGACCAAACTTTTATTTTTAAAATTTTTTTTTAATACATTTTAGTTATGCATAAAGTCGACTTTTTCGTTTTTCCGCGATATCTTGGAAACAAGAGCTGATAGAACAAAACCAATGATAAAGTTTTGTTCAGTGCAATCTATAATAACAAAATCAGTTCAAAATAGACCTCCATCAAAAACACTGTTGGGCTGTGTAATGTGAAAGTAGCTTAATCTATTCGCGTGTAAGTGAGTGTGAAATTAAATGTTACTGGTCAAGACGACATTAGCCCCAAATTTATTAAAATAATTCTACCCAAGCTTTGTCGTGCATAAGCTATGTCTTCAATGCTCTCTTGACAACCTCAGTTTTCCCAGATTCGTGGAAAGTTGCCAAAGTAATTCCGATCTTTAAATCTTCTAATGACTATAAACCAATATCTGTTTTTCAGTTCTTATCTTATTAACTTCTACACTTTTTTATGGTATTAAAGTCATAGATAACTGTGACGCAAGAAGCCAGCACAAACTCAAAGTTGCGTTAAATAATATGGCAAAATATATATTTGATCGTAACCGCTTTGTTAGAATATCTCACGCTGCAATAAAAATCTTCGATCTTTCTTTCCAAATCTGGACAACCCGTCAAGCTTTGATAATGACAACAAAAAATAATTTTCTCAAACAAACCTTATTATCTTTATGTGATTTGAAATTTTGTGCGTCAAGAAGAACAAATAATATAATTTGCCCGAGATACAAGCTAGCTAGTATTGAAAGACATTTCTTTATATATGCTGTTCGCAGTTGGAATAGTCTCCCCCAAAATTTAAATACCAAGCAGCTTAAACTACAACGAAAAGCACACCTGAAAATGTAGCAGACTTCTAAGAAAGAAAGAAACGCAAATGAGCAAGTTATTGAATTAAATTTAGGTTTATTTCTTTTTGATATGTTTTAAATTAATTTCATTTAGCTTAATTTATTCTGTAACTTTTGAGAATTCTGTTCTTTTGATCGAGGGAATATCCTGCTTGTAAAGAATCATAGATTTTAAGCTTATTTAATCAATTTTTTTTAAGATTCTTGTCCTGATATTTTTAAATTTTCAAAGTTAATTACCTTAATTTTCCCCGTGACTTGAAGCGTTAGGAAGTTAAATAAATAAATATGACACGACATGCAAATCCATAGGACAATTCAGGTGCGAGTTTGTTAAGCAATTAATCTCACGTTTTGGGCCAGTCATATTATAACAGGCATTGATGTATGGCTCCAAATAAATATTTCATTCACTATTGCAATAAATTCTTTAATCAAAATTCTTGATCTTAAATTAGTCCGTTCAATAACTTGAGATTCGTTCGATGTAGGGAGGCTGGGTCAGTGATTATACAGATTTTTTTGCTGTGAAGGTCATCAGCTCCGAGTTGACCTCTCTCGTATTCGTATTCAAATGTGCAAAGTAAACAATAGAAAAAAGCGGCCGATGTGTGGGCGCATTGTTTCAATAACAAACAATGCGATATATTTAAACATGTTTACACTTACTCACACACACACAGATATGTTTGTTTGTCTAAACAAGATAGGAGAATGGGGGGGATTGATTTGAAAATGAAAAATTAAAATTGACTGCACCTTATCACACTTAATTGGTAACAGGTTATCGATAAAGTTACCAAGACTACGATTTGTATTGTTTACTGATTGGAAACATAGCGTGGACACAAACCGCTTTTAATATTTAACCCTGAAATCCAGTTAGAACTCTAAGCTGATGCTGATTCCTCAACATTGTTGTTGTGGTTGTTGCTGTTGGTTCAATGGTGCCAATCATTCTTATCAGCATTCCCAGCAGACTCACCCACAATGCATCTGCTTGGGCGGTCGACATTGTTGCCAAGTGAGGGAAAAACTTATTATATTTCTCGCTTCAGCCCCCAACCTGCAAGTCGCACAAAAAAAAGAAACAAAACGAAATGAATGCGCGGAAAATCGTAAAAAAAGAAATTGCATTTCCCCAAAAGCTCCGAAACTTGCGCAGGACTTTTGAGATTCTAATAAATTCTAACAAGATTTCAAGCTGCGCCAAGGGAGGTGGCAAGTGGGTGGCCAAAACTGCAACGCCAATGGCAGATGTCAGAGAGAAATATGAACGCAGAGGGCGGCGAAGAGCGACATGAGAACCAAAACAAATAAAAACATGCGACACAAACCTTAAGCAAAGAGTGCTCCCAGAACAGGTGCATTAAGAGCAAGTCTACATTAAGAGTGTAAGAGCAAAGAGGCTAAGAGCGACTCACCCATACAAGCGCAAATGTGGTATTTAAGAGAGTTTATGTTAAGAGAGAACGCACCCATACATAGACATCCACCACTTGGAAGAGAGTTTATACTAAAGAGGGCGCCCTTTGGCAAAGTGTCAGTGTAGTGGTGAGTGGAAGAGAGAGAGAGAGAGAGAGAGTGAGATGGACTAAAACGGTTTCCATACGGTATTTTAGGCAATTTCAAAAATGTTTTTGAAATTTTAAAACTTTGTGCGAAAGATATCCACATTCAGGGATTTCCTTTCCTAATTAGAAGTCGATGCCGATCTAATTGGAGTCCAGGCTTGGCCGATTATCTAGGACTCCTACCAACTGGTTTGTGCATTCGCTAGTCCTTGCCTAGTGAAATTGCAAATATATATGCCTCTCGCTTACACCTAGCCCAGCATTTCAACCCCTAAACTTACCTTTTGAATTTTCGAGCCTTGTTCCACGACGCAGGCGCTGACCGCAGACCGCCGTATCTGCCCGCACACACGAATTTCACACGCAGCAAACATTTGCTTTTGTCTCTGGATCCTGTCCCGGTTTAGTTTCACGTCACAGAACTTCACAACAGTCGCAGTCGCAGGTGAGTGTCAGCATGGCCGCGCCACACAGACCTGGCACGCATTTGAGCGTAGGCGAGAGTGAGAGCGAGAGAGGAGCCAGTAGCCCATAGCCGGAGCGCTCTTTTCGCATTCATGATGGCTGCCGCTGCCGTCGCTTGGCAACCATTATGCTTATGCCGGCGGCGTCGTCGACGCATTCGGGTCTCACACATTCCAACATTCCCGCATTTGTCTTCTTCTGCTCAGGCAGCTGACTGCTCTGCCGCTGCCTCTTCCTCCTCTCTCGTTCGTATGGCGTGGTTTTGGTGGCCTGCCAATGGGCTTTCACCGACGGCATTTTGTGTTGATTTTGAACTGGAAATCAAATAATTGGATTGAAAAATATTTATTAAATTATGTTTAGAGACAAATATTGGATGGATTTTTATTTTTGTGTGGAAATGTTTTAAATTTCTTCTTGAATTCCGATTTTTTTAATATTCAATATTTACTGCTTTACTAGAGTCCAGACAATCAACAATTTAAGGTGGAGGCAAAAACAAAATTGCCGTCGACTAAAAGAAACTTCTCCTAGTTCTGGCCACATTTATAGAACACGTATTGGGTTATATATTTCACCGGTAACATAAAATTAACATTTAAAGACAAATTTTTTAGAAGTTGACTTGCTCAGAAAAAAAAACAACGAAAATCCAACTATTTACACTTGGAGTTAAAAATGTTTGCCAATAAATCTCTTATTAAATATAAAGTGTGTTCGCTTATATCTCCTATTTAATATGCCCATATTAAAATTAATGCTTAAACTTATTATTTTTAACTACGATTCATATTAAAGAAAAAGCAGTAAAAGGGAAAGGGAAGAAAAGGTGGACGGAAGAGCAAACAAAAATCCGTTCCAAGAGTACCGAAAAAGTGTATTTTCGTTCTTAATAGTAGATTAAGTCCGTTTTTTCTTATACCGAACGGTATAAGAACTCTCCGTTCTTGGTTTTTGAACGGTGAGCCTTTCTGGTAAATCCTACAAATGACAAAGCCCAGATTTAGGAGTGGGAAAAATCGTGCACATGTTGGAAAAAAAACATCGATAATTTAGATGTTTGGAAAAATATTACTATCTTAAACGTACGCAGGACTTTTTAGGGGGGTTTTAAAATTTCTTTTGGTACATTTTTTGAAAAATTATAATCAATAATTATTGATTTACTTCTAGAATTCAAAAGCATTATCATATCCAGGTCTAATTGACTTGACAACAATAATATGGAATTTCGCCCTTAGTTTCCTGCATAATTTTCCAACAAGTTTTTGTTATTAATGAATCGCAACATATGTAAGTTAACTGTGTTTCCATTTTTATCATGAAGCTAAATCGAAATATTAAAATTTTAGGTTGAGCACAAATGCATTTTACCATCTTAATAATGATAAAAACGCGTGCCAAACTGAGTGATAGTAAAATCGGGTCATTCATAAAACTATTTCAAATTGTGTTTGAGGGGAAAGACCAACAAGAATTAACAAAAGTCCAGTGCGATTTTATTTCACAAGCTCATTCCCGGTTTCCGGTTTCCGTAAACACAAACTGAACGCATAAAATTTTTCAACATATTTTGTCAACAAATCGGTTGCGGTGACCAACTCGGCCGATTTCGATTACGTTTATGCAATACGAGAAACGGGTTGCTTGTCCGATTCCTCTACAATTAAAACAGTCTTAGGCCAATATGTTTGCTTTGTCCGAAACCGAAATTCAAATCGGTTTTAATCCCTGCTTTGAAAGTAAAATTGGAATAGAATATGTATTTAGTGCAAATTTTAATATTTTGCCTTTAAGTAAAACCTTATTTCAAATCGAAAAACGTCGTACACCTTAATGTATATCAATTTCTATTTTGGTATTGCTTTGCTCTATGAACTTGGAAATGCCATCGCATTTAAGCTCTGTGCTTAAGTCGCGAAAAAATTGTCTTTTTTATTTGATATTTGACGAAAAGGACATAATCACATAATAATATTTTTTGTGTGGGAGTATGCCACTGTCATTCACAGTAATAATACATATAAGTCAATTAGTAAAAAAATATTTGTATTTCTACAGAGATTCAATTATATTGATATGTTTTTGTTTATAAACAACAGCTTAAACACTATTCAGGATTTTCAGGGGCATCTGCGGTCAGAGATGAGGTGTCCTGCTTTGCTTAATATACGTCTTAATACGCAGGGCGTAGCTGGCACACACAGATACAGTTTTTTAAGATTTTTTTGTGGTTTTTCGGTAAACAAAATGTATACTAATATCGATTCATAGATAAACTTTGCATTTACCTTATAATCTTTATTCTCATTATTTGAAATCCTGCACAGTCCTGCAACTTTATTATAGGTTCTCTCATTTTCTGATATTTAGTTGAAAAATATTTATTTGAAAATATTTTTGCAGACGCTTTTTGTTATGAAAGAAATGTAAAAATATGAATGTTGCAAAACATCGATTCATAGCTAAAAACAGCTCTCAGACACGTGCCCAACAGCATTACTACCTCTTTTTTCAAAGCTGTGGCTGGACCATTTAATTCATATAACATAACTTTTATTTAAATGGTCGAAAAAACCGCGAAATTTGCAAAATTATTAAAAGACAATTTATAAAACCGGTTTCAGGCACAAATAACTTAAAGGATTCTTATGAAATTTGGCAAACAGATAGTTGACAACCTTTTTTTATTTAATTGGTAAAAAATCCGCGAAAGTTGCAAAATCATCAGAGGACCTTAGATAATTATGAAGATTGGATAAATGCGCAAAAACATTGCGAAATGTTTAAACTTCTCATTTGAGCTAGATTAATACGCTTATTTGAGCTAATATAATGACGCTAAGATAATTATGAGGATTTGTTAGACGGCGAGAGTACACTGGTAATGTCGAACAAATGGTTCAATATACGCGAAATTTAAAAAATTCTCATTTAAATTTCTTCTTCCTCTTCTTCGTAGTCGATTTAAAACTCTAAAATATTGCGAAACTAGCAATGTAGACGAATATATACGAGTTGTAGATCAAACTGTTAAAAGATTCGGGAAATTTGCAAAATTTTCAAATGATCGAAGATTGTTATGAAGACTTAATAGACGGCAGTAGTAGACGGGTAAATATTGCGAATGTATGTATCTAGACCAGCGATGGCCAGCGAGAGCGAGGCCAAAAAATGAGAGTGTATTATTGTGCAAAACTAAACCTCCGTGAATTTGCTTCGACCTATTCGCTTCGAACTCTGTCGAGCAACTGACGCTTTCTTGCTCTCTCGATGTCAGCTTCGGCAAGCGTTCGGGTAATGTACGTGTGAATAGGGAAATGTTTTCGGCCCCGAGATGGAACCGAGGGCCAACGCTGATCTAGACCGATCTGTCAAAAATATCGGAAAATTTAAAATATTTTCATTTCATTTCATTTAATAAAAATTGGTAAAAAATTGGTAATAGACGGCAATTGTGGACGCTCAAATAGTTAGATCAAATGGTCCAAAAAGTCGCGAAAGTAGACGGGTAAATTAACGTGTCGAGATCAAGCGTTCCAAAGAACTCGGTAATACACAACATTTTATGATTAGCACATGTTTCCATGTAGATTTAATTGCCAATAGCCAACTAGGAGGCCAAAAAGGAGGTTAATCGGCTTAAAGAAATTTTAACATTTGAAAAATTCTTATATTAAGTTATATTTACAGATGTAGATCAAACGGACCAAAAAATCGCGAAGTTTAAAAAAACCTTTTAATGAGTTTAGACTATCATGAAGATTGAATCGATCGCAATAGCCAAGTAAGCTTTATTTCTTCGATTTGTGTTTAAAATTCTAAAGGGGCGTAACAACTTATATTGTAGTTTAATTTTGTGACACTATTTCGTAGACGAATTATTAAAAGACCGATGTTCAAATAAATAAACCATTAAGTCAATTTAGAGGAAAGACATGATGAATTGATCCCACTAGATATTTGTCCGAAATGTGGGTGGTTTTCCTTAGAAACTCAAAAATAAAAAATTGGAACAGTCATTTCTAATCGCTTAGGCTTGCAAATAATTTTATAAGTCTTATAGATAGTACATTTTTATCCTGATACTGAATTTGTAATATTCGTCTGAATTTAATGCGGACCTATCCCCCATATCCAAACTGAGTGATATTTCGGATGGGCGAAAGTTGTGTTATCTCACCATCCGTAAAATTAATGAATGTATAAAGTTGTTGTTGAACACATAAGCGTTATTGCGCCGCTGAGACCCGTATTGTATTTTGTTGTTGTCACGCCGAGACCGTCTAGTATTTTATTCAGGCCTTCTCCCGTTTTCGATTTCGATTAGGTCCAATTTATATGTTCTCGACTCTCTTGTTTGCAAATCCTTTCCTAGAAATCTTGGCAATTTCGATCAATCGAATTCTGAAACGGGAACAGTCGCGAGTGTATCTGCTTCTTAGGGAGAGCAAGGGGCGGGCTACGATATTTTAAGCAATCCCCCACAACTTTTTCAAAACGGCATTGTGGAAGCTTCACTATTCTGCACAAAATCAACTATTTTCGGATCATTAGTTTTCCGCCTACTATACATGACTGGTCCCTGAACATAGTGAAATTCATTCAACAATTTAATAACGATTAGCAACACATTTGTTATAAGAATTAAGCTACAACTCAGATCAATGCTTACCTACCTATTTTGATAATATTTACACTTTCAGCACACAAAATAACAGAACCATTTGCAACATATTAGCCCATCTTAATAGATTAATATTTTGTACTGTATGGTTTTTGTGACCGCTCTGATTTTGATCAAAGTGAAATTAAATATAAATTTTATAAGCAAGAAAAGCAAAACTCTGAAACAGTATTCCAAGCGAACTTCAATAAAGTTGTGCTTCGGCTCAATGAAATATTCAAATGGGAATTTCCTTCAAAATGAGCATCGTGACTCAGCCTATGAACTTTTAGTGTCCCTTACTCACATTTAATACATCAAAGTTAAACATATTAGCGAAACTATTTCAATGGAATGGCCATAAACTTAAAGACCGTTTTCCGATTCGATTTCCTCTCTATCGCAGACATTTCTTTTGCATTTGACGCTTTTGAACAAAGGAAGAAGCAACGCCTCGTTGACATTTGCCAATAAAAATAAATAAAATACCATTTGCTCAGGAATCCGTCGGCCCCCGCCCCCGTTCCATCGCCCATGCACACCGTTGGCGGCCACGAGGAGCAACTAAAAATAAATGTCGTCTTTTAGTCAAAGCATTCAAGGTTTCTTTGCCGCCTGGGAGCACTCTTAAGGGGCGTGAGGGCCACAGGAGGAGGTGAATACGTGTGTGCGTTGCGCATTTTAATACAATTTAATGTTCCATCGTACGCCACCTCGACCTCCGCTCCAGAGCAGCAACAATTGAGCAAACGGGAGAGAACGTCTTGGGTGTGACATCTAAAAGCCCAAAGCAAAGCCCACACCAAGGTGGCTGAAAGCGAATTTCCGGCCGTATTTTGATTGGAAATCGTTTATCCCCGGCAGCAAACGTTAGACCCAGTGGCATGAACGTGCCTATGGTCGAAAGAACTGTGGCCAACACTCGCACAATGGGATGGGCAAAGCAAAGTGGTAAAATAAAATGCCAGACCACGGCTGTGTGAGGTGACGTAGTCGATGGGCTAAAGACTCCACCTAAAGACCGAGAAAAATTTCTATGAAATCAGAATTTTGCTTTCATGTTTTGTTTTTTAAAGCTTGATTAATTGAATAATATAAAGGCCTAAATTTTCTATGTTTCCAAATGTGATGTGGATTGGATTGGGTCTGAATTTTTCATATATGTGGGTTGAAAAAGTCTAAGTAAAAGTACAAATTTTCAAATAAGTTTTAGGACTACTGAAACCCATACTAAGACAAGGGAGTTGTTTGTAGTATAACAGTAAGTTCAAACAATGTATTATCGGGGATTGTTTACGTACACTAGACTAATCTCTTAATTTGAAGTCAAGCTTAAGTTAAGAGTTACTTGCCTGGTACAAAACTAAAAGCTGCGCATGGATTTTCAGATTTTCGAACAGGACCATAACCGAACCTATTAAAATAAACTCTCTATTCCAACATTTGATTTCGTGCCAGATTTTAAATGCAAGTTTTTAGCTTAGAAATACCAGAAACGGTCAAACGAAGTCCAGCACGGCATATCACCTAAGAACACGATAGACCTTATTCTACTCCTAGAAAATTACATACATATTTTGATCTTTTCAAATCGTTATCATATTTTGCAGTTAATTTAACAGCTCTTTTCCCATCCACTGTACCGACATTCAGAGCCTCCTCTCCCCCAACATCTTTGTTTTTGGCTCCAGCATTGCCATTTAAGTCACAAACGACGGAATTAGTTTTCCGTTTCGTTGGCATTTCTGTGCGCTAGGCATTAATTTGTGCCCATCCTCCATGGACTGACGGCACTTAATACCCATTCCTATCCCTCCCACCAACCGATTCATGCCCAGCCTCAGCTAGTCATCATTATGCGCTTCAGAGCTTTTCGGGATTTTCTACTTCATTGCTATTATCGGCCTCCGTGAATGTGGATGTGAGCGCGGTGGATGGGGTTAGGTTAGTCTCTGACTCGTCTCAAATTGCACTAATTTCATTCAACTCCCCCTCTCAGCCATGGGCCTGGAAGCGTGTGTAGTTGTCGTTGCCTGGTTTTATGATGATGAGTTCAGAGTTCCCGGGCATGTTTTGCATTAATCGCATTGTGAGTTAATGCTCGCTAACCTGGACAAGGCCTTTCTTTGTCCGGGCACCCTTTTGTGCACTCTTTACCGTTCGAATTTCAAGGATTCCAAACATTTTCACATGAAAACGAGAGCACAGTCGCACTCTGATCAAATTTATTGCTGCCGAGTGACCTTCGACTCTAACAGAGATTCAAATTTAATATTTTATGCCCACATCCATAACTGGAGCGACCTCTAAGATATCGGGTAAAGGATTCCTGTGGCTGGGCCAATAAAAGTATTAATGACCATAACAAAACGGTCTTTGTGCCGCTGCGGCAACCGGACCGCCTCCTCCGGCGCATTTCGAGGTCGTGCCCGCTGCGTATTTGGTGCGCGTAACTCGCTCAGTGTATTTTATGTTGTTTCTCTTGGGCTGAACAAAAAAATCTCGTATCGATGTTTGTTTTAAAGTATCTGGTTATCTGGTATGCGTATCTGGGGTCCATAACGCAGCTGAGTTATGCGAGTCCCCACATCAACTTTGGTTGATAAACCCGTTGCGCTGGCATTGCTTTCATTTCGCGCCTTTAACTGAAACTCATTTAATCCATGAAATGAGAATGCATTAAGCCAAGCCGCTGTTACTTGCTCTTGGTCCCTGGGATGGGTCGCGTAGCTGGTTAGAAATTCTATTTAATGCTTGGGTTCCCATCGTCTGCCAGTCAGCCAGGTTGCCAGGCAAATGGCGATGGCATCTTGCCATGCAACGAGTTAAGGGCGGGGATATGAGTGGGAATGTGGCCCAACGGATCCTTTCTTTGGCTGGAATCGCGCGAATTTTCTAAGTTTTTTTCTCTGGCGATTTTATGCATGCGATACACTGACAAAAACCAACAAAATTCTAAATTAATTTAACGACTACTTCAACCAAATTGAACCGGAAGAATATCATACTCCGTATTCCCTTCCAATTTCTAAATATCTTACAGACTTAAGATATAGCCAATGATCTTGTTTAAAATAACCTTAGATCTAAACTGGAAAATGCCATGCAATTTCTCACAGTGTATTTGTAATTTGAGCCAAAGCACAAAATGTGAAAAAAAAACAACTGAAAAAGGTACAAAAGGTACAAGACGAAAAAAAAATAAAAGCTGCTGCTGCTGCTCGTCGACATAAAACTTGCAAAATAAGTTTCGCATGTTTCAGCAAACTCAGCCAAGGTGGGCCAAGGCAAGGTAAGTACGTACGGGCGTGGATTTGTCGTTGGTGGATGGATGGGCGGTCTCTGTTCCTTCAATATGCAGCAAATATTCTTCAAACGGCTCTGACGTCGACTCCATTTTATATGCGCATTGCGCAGAGGCGGCAAGCGCCCACCTTAACAATTCCCTTCCCCACCCCCCTCGGTATGTCATCTACATAGGTAAAAGGGAAGATGGTCGCTGGCATCGTTGCTGGTAAGCCAGCTTTCATCAAGGAAGGGAAGGTGGAGCCGAAAAAACACGAAATGTACTCCAATTTAATCAAGAATTCTATTCTGTAAATTACATGCACAAAAACACGAAACGCCAGCTGAGGGCATAAAGCACCAGACTGAGAAAAACTCTTTTTTTTTTTTCTTACTTAGCACGAAGATTTTCATTTCATGCTGAACAAAAATGTAAGGTAATGCCAAGTTGGCAGAAGTTGCAGTCGTAAGAGAGCACTTTTCGCTGTGACTTTGGTGCTTATTCGATGTGTTGATTGAAAAACGGAGTTTATGGTATACTTGTTGCTCTCGGAGCATTAAAGAATTTTTTCACCATTAGCTTAGAAAACTTAATAATTCCACAAAGTTGTCAGTCAGAATAAAATTTTCCACTCTTTAAAAACTTTTATTGCTTTGAGTTGACTCCAAAAACCAAAAACAATCGCAAACAGTATTTCTTTAAGACGTTTGTCTCCATTTCATAGATCTTTCTGAAGTCCAAAATAAAGAAACAGTCACCTGATTCGAAAAGGTCAACCATTCTCGGATTTTCAATTATAATAGCTTCAATGATTATTTTTTAGTTTCCCATTTCAATGCCAGATGAATACAGATTATGTCCTAAAGTTATTTTTTAAGCAATTCGTTAAGTTCAAGCTCTCAAATGGCACGCGAGAACGCAATAAACAAGTCCCAAGTTTTAAAAGCCCTCATTTATGTAGCACTTCTCCAACAGTGTCATCTGATTGGGCTACTGACAGACGGGTCAGAGCATTTGGCTTGCTATCGCATCGAAAAAAAGAATACTCGTACTAAAATGCGCTTCTTATTTTACCTAAGTAATATTATTTATTCACCTACTCATGCCAAAAATGGTGGTTCTATCTTTTACAGTTTTTGAGATCGACGCGTTCATACAGACAGACAGACGGACATGGCTAAATCGACTCCGCTGTTGATGCTGATCGAGAATATACAAGGATTGTTCAAAAAGTAATATAACTGAATATATACTTTACATTCACAATGTATAGTTGTGACTAAAAAGGTGTAAATTCCAAGGCTACAAACCCCTAAAAACATATATTGAAGCAGTCGACGGTTGATTGCTTCGAGTTGAATAATTCGAAAAGTCGCAGTCAACCAAACGACTGCTGATCTGCTTTCCTGCTTTGAAAATGAATTTTATATGCTTTTGTTTCGGCACTGACTTCTGAGATTTTCAAAGCAGAAGTTTAAGCAGCAGTCAAAAAAAAAGAAACGAAAAATTGTGTAGGTTTTCAAACACTGGAGGCAGGACTTCGGATTGGATGAATTTTGAAGATGTTCTGCGCCTACCCATGTATGCAACTTTAAACGTACGTGTCAAAGCTATCCCCCAAACAAGAAGCGTGGGTATAGTTGACTTAAAGTTAACGCAAATTCAGGGCCGATCTTAAAACTTCTACATAGCACTAACTGTCACATAAACTAACAAATAATAGAGTAAATTATTGGGGAGAGTGGGGGTTGTGATCATAGTTTTGTTCTTCGAACATAACTTACCCAAAAATCAAAATTTTTTCGTTCTGTAAGTTTTGTATTTTAATTAAATGTATTTTGTATTTTGCACGAAACTTTCCTTATCATTAGCTTTAAAGGATACATTTTTGGGGTTTTTATACCCTTGGAGAGGGTATATTGAAATTTTCCGGATGTTTGTAACGCACAGAAGGAAGCATCTCCGACCCCATAAAGTATATATATTCTAGATCAGCATGACGAGCTGAGTCCATCTGTCCGTCCGTCTCTCCGTCCGTCTGTTTCTATGCTATCTCCTCCGTCAGTTTTAAAGCTATCGTAACCAAACTTTGCACGAAGTCTTTTGGTACAAATACGATGCACATTTGTGGGAACCGGCCGGATCGGATGACTAAAGCATATAGCTGCTATAGGAACACTCGGTCAAAAAAGTAGTTTTAGTGAGAGAAACTATTTTTTTTTAAGACTTTACACTTTTCAGTCATGAATATATTGATGAATATCTTGTATAGCTGCCATAGAACAAACTGGCAGGCATATATCAAGCTCGGTCGCGCCGAAGTTAGCTTCCCTCTATTTTTTATACTCTGTACCGAAGGTACATAGAGTATATTAAGTTTGTGCAAAAGTATGTAACAGGGAGAAGGAATCATTTCCGACCCTATAAAGTATATATATTCTTGATCAGCATCAACAGCCGAGTCGATATAGCCATGTCCGTCTGTCCGTCTGTCCGCTCCGTCCGTATGAACAAACAGATCTCAGAGATGGTAAGAGATTGAGGTTTGACATGTATGGGACAAATGCTTCTTATACTGTCAGGCAGATCAAGTTTATTTTCAATTTTTGCCACGCCCCTTCCCGCCCCCGCAATTTGGAAAAAAACGTTATATTTCCTACAGTTTTGAAGATAGACGATTGAAATGTATCGATTTGCCGAAGAAATGATAAAGATCGGAATGAGCGGGGGGGATGTGGGCGGGAAGGTTATGGGGTGAGATCTGGGGGGGGGGGGGGGGGGGGGGGGGGGGGGGGGGGGGGGGGGGGGGGGGGGGGGGGGGGGGGGGGGGGGGAGGGGGGGGGGGGGGGGGGGGGGGGGGGGGGGGGGGGGGGGGGGTGGGGGGGGGGGGGGGGGGGGGGGGGGGGGGGTGGTATGTGGGCGGGAAGTGGGGGGGGATGTGGGGGGGGGGAAGGGGGGGGGGGGGGGGGGGGGAGGTGTGGGGTGGGGGGGGGGGGGGGGGGGGGGGGGGGGGGGGGGGGGGGGGGGGGGGGGGGGGGGGGGGGGGGGGGGGGTGGGGGGGGGGGAGGAGGGGGGTTGTGTAAATATGGGTGGTAAGTGAGTGGGAGGTGGGGGGGTTGTACTATTGAAGGCGCAGCGAAGCGCGACGGGTTATTTGTTAGTTTTATATATAAAAAACTGTTCAACCTGACTGACTCATTGACTGGTGACCGTCGCACAGCCTAAACCATAAAAGATTGGAAACTGAGCTTTTAACAGTAGTTTTATCTTATGCTGAAAGTGAGTACTAAGAAAGGATTTTGGAAAATTCTGCCGGGAAATGCGGAAAATTTGCGGAAAACTTTTGTATGAAACGTCTTTGTTTTTCATCCGATCAAGTTCAAACTTTTTTTCAAAAATCAATAAAAATAATTCAACATTAACTGCATACCAATCTTCCGGTAAATCAACCACCTTTGGGTGGAAAGATGGTGGTAAAGGTTGCCAGCCATTTGCTCCCAGTTCATTTCGAAAGGCACACATTGCTTTACAGTTGCGAGAGCAGAGAGCGCACGCAAAACCAAAGCCCAGAGAGCATAAATCGAAGAGAAACGATTTCAATGTGTGCGTGGGAGCAATTGAATTGAGTTACCGATCAGGAGCGTAAGAAAATGAAACAAAATTTGTAACACAATGAATCAAGGCAGAGGAATACGTTTTGTTCCGTTGCCTCGGCAACAACAACAAGACAGAGTACAAATTAAAAAACTACAGTTGCAAATAAAACAAAAACAAACGCAAATACAAAAACTCCAGCCACAATTAAAATAACAGCAACATGAAATAATGTGTGGGTGGGTGGGAAGTGGGAGCGATGTGAGTGGGAATTGGGCGACAAGTGGGTGGGATGTGGGTGGGAGATGGGTGGAACTGGAGGGGATGTGGGGTGGGAGGTGTGTGGGATGTGGGTGGGAGATGGGTGGGAGATGGGTGGAAACTGGATGGGAAGTGGGAGGGATGTGGGTGGGAGGTGGGTGGGATTTGGGCGGGAAGTGAGGTGGGAGGTGGGCGGGAAGTGGGTGGGAGATGGGTGGGAACTGGAGGGGATGTGGGTGGGAGGTGGGCGGGAGGTGGGTGGGATTTGGGCGGGGTGTGGGTGGGAGATGTGTGGGATGTGGGTGGGAGATGGGTGGAAACTGGATGGGAAGTGAGAGGGATGTGGGTGGGAGGTGGGTGGGAGGTGGGCGGGAAGTGGGTGGGATGTAGGCTGGAAGTGGGTGGAAAGTAGGTGGGAAACGGGTGGAAGTTGTGTAAGAAGTAGATTGGGAGTGGGTGGGGTGTAGGTGGGATGAGGGTGGTAAGAACGCAGCAGCAAAGTCGTAACGGTGAAAAAGCAAAGTAGTAAAACGTTGATTTCAAAGCCTATGTATGTATGATTCGATTTCTGGGCTCTACAGAGGAAACAAATTTATAGAATGTTTTCAAATTTGATAAATATTTGACTCTCACGATTGACTTCAAACTGATTCTAATATGGGTTCTATACTGTTCAAGGCGCAGCGAAGCGCGACGGGCTTTTTGCTAGTATTTTATATTTCCAAAGTATTAGATAGTCTATCGGCTATCTGTCACATAATCTGACATATAACAGAGTAAATTGTTGCGTTATCTGGCACATAGCAGCTGGAAGAACTCAACATTTAAATTAAATTACTGCGATATTCGGGACGCTGCAAGTCCGACATGATATCTAAAGTTTTTTTGAGTCGATTTATTGAAAATTTTGTGAGAACCTTCTATATATGGGCAAGTCACTGTCAAGTCACTGTTAAGTTACTGTCAAGTCACTGTTTCATCACATCGATTTTCCCCTCAATTTTCCTCCTCTTTCCGCCCTTTTTCACTCCTTTTCCCGGAGAGTGTCCCACGATAAATGAACAACTCAAAATATGCTGACTTCAGCGTCATGTGACGCTGTAAATTGCAAGACTGAGCGAATTGGGCAAAGCTTTATTGCAATTTTTTTTGTATTTGCATAAGTTTTTGACGTGACGTTACATAACGTTACGTAACTTAAGTAGCTACATTATATAAATGTTGTTTTATTTACAATTGAAAGAAAAAACTTACAGTTAATAGCGATCACAAAGTTTCTTATAAAGTCTTAAGCACAGTACGGAGTACTCAAAAAAGCGCTCGCAAACGAAAAACTCCATATAAAAACAAGTGAGAAAGTCGGTCAAGCCCGACTATAACATACTCTGTACCTGGAGTAGGAGCTGAATGCAGTGCTGCTGCTGTATCTCTCTCTATCTTTATCTCAGTCTCTTTCTCTCTCTCTCTCTCTCTAAGATTGTGCGGTGTTGGTTATAAAAGGGTGGGAGGGGGGTGGAGGGGGCAGCTTGGTTCACTTTTTTGCTTATAACTTGAGAACCGCTCATCCGATCTTTATCATTTCTTCAGCAAATCGATACATTTTGACAATTACTAACTATCTCTAGAAGGTATGAACCATCTATCTACAAAACTGTGGAAGATATGACGTTTTTTCAAAATTGCGGGGGCGGGAGGGGGCGTGGCCAAAATTCAAAATAAACTTGATCTGCCTGCAGCTATAAGAAACATTTGTCCCATACATGTCAAACCTCTATCTCTTACCATCTCCGAGATCTGTTTGTTCATACGGACGGACGGACGGACAGACGGACAGACGGACAGACGGACGGACAGACGGACAGACGGACAGACGGACAGACGGACATGGCTATATCGACTCGGCTGTTGATGCTGATCAAGAATATATATACTTTATAGGGTCGGAAATGATTCCTTCTCTCTGTTACATACTTTTGCACAAACTTAATATACTCTATGTACCTTCGGTACAGAGTATAAAAACGTTGTAAAACCACACGCAAAGCGTTTATCGTCAGATGTTTTACGGTGTGTACGGAGACAAACGAAAAGTCGATCCACACGAACATCGAACTCGAACGTCGAACTCTGAATTTGTGGATGGCAACAACAGCTGTTCGAGCTTAGTTTGGGCGCACAAAGTAAATAATTTTATTTATTTTGACAGTCAGAAGCGAAAAAAAATGGCTGAAAAGAAAAGTGAGCGTAAAAATCGTTTCAAGCGCTTTCGTGAGGAAGAAAAAGTTGCTCTTATTAAGGCCGTCGAGGCAAGGCCACTTATTTGGGACCTTACATATAAAAAAAGCATTTTGATGCAATTGCCATGAAGGGTGCATGGGACAACATTGGTGCGGAGCTTGAAAAAGAAGGTGAGTTACATTATTAATATTTTCATACATATGTTTTCATATAATTATATTACAGCGAATGAGTGTAAGGCTGCATGGGCTTCATTGCGCGACAGCTACAGGTACCATCGCAAGTCGTCTGCGGCCAAGCGCGCTAAAAGTGGTAGTTCAGGGGGAATCAAGTTGGACGTGCCCCAAGCGAGCGACGAAGTTGACTGGGAGTTAGCCGCACATATGTCGTTTATGCCTGATATGTCATCGCAAAGAAGGTAAACTTTCTTTAACAGTCTGTAATAATTTTTGCATATATTTATTTGATATTTTTATGTAGAACGTACAGCTCTTCTTTTGACCCAAATGAAGCGTCCTGTTCGTCCAGTTCAATGACTCACAGCACTCCTACGCTCATTGAAAGTGAAGACGCAATTTTTAATTTTGAGGAAGTGGTGCAGCAAATAGAGAGCAATGGAAATGATATTCAGCTAGAGAGCAGTGTGCCTGTTGATAACACAGACTGCCCTCAGTACTCATATGTAAGTTTCGCTTATTTAATGATTCAATCAAACCTAACTAATTGATCATCATTGGCAGGACAAAGGAGCAAAACAGCGCAGGGAGGAGGCTGGGAGTCCCAGAAGCTTGCAGCTGCAGTTGGCCAATACTTAGAAAGATTGAATGCGGATGTCACTCCCACTCAGCCGCCCTTGGCACACCTGCCCGCTCTGCAGTATTGGGACAGTTTGCTGAACCAAATGACTCCTGCAGCAGCTCGCAATGCAGAAAGAGCTGTAACAAAGTTGTTGCTTGCCCGGGCCAACGAGGATGATGTGTAACCAATTTGGTATTGAAGTCAGTGCCTTTAAAACATTAAAAACAAATGCAAATGAAATTATGTTCCTTTAATCTTAGGTCTTAGTGAATTGAAACAAATAAAATGAAATTTAATAAAATTTTTTAAATATTTGATTGATTTGTAACGCCAGCAGATTCGTATTGCCATGGTACAGATCCTCCTGGAGAGTTTACATACTCCTTGATAGTATTTCGAACATATTTCGGGTAGTTTTGTAGACGACCACGGAAGCCTTGAAGATCTGCACATGCGTTGTTTTGTGGTATTTCCGTATCCTTATTTAATGAATACTCCTTTGGACTCGTACGCATTAAATAATTGTGCAGCAGACAACATGCTGTTACTATTTTTTGCGCTCTTTCTGGGTGACACAGCAAGGTGCGCTGTACAGCTATCCACCTGGCGCTAAGTATTCCAAATGTGTTTTCAATACATCGGCGAGCTCTGCTTAGCCGGTAGTTAAAGATTCGCTCTTCATTGCTCAGGTTTCGAGACCCAAACGGCTTCATGATGCGCTTGTGAAGAGGAAATGCATCATCTCCTACAATGAAGAAAGGGGTGTTCTTTCCGTTCAGCAAATTGTCTTCAGGAAACTCTAGACTGCCTGAAAGAATGGCTTTACCAAACTTAGAGTGGGAAAACACATTCACGTCTCCCTCACTTCCAAAAGCTCCAATGTCGATGTACGTGAATCGATATATTGCATCGCAAACAGCCAACAGCACAATCGAATGAAAGCCCTAAATTTCCAGAGAAAGATTATTGTTTTGTTTGGATTTATATCACTGACTTACTTTGTAGTTATAAAATGCACTTCCACTGTTAGGTGGTGCCTTTATAGCCATATGTTTCCCATCAATAGCACCAACGCAGTTTGGGAAGTTCCATGTTTCCAGGAACTCAGAGGCTTTTTTCAGCATATAATTACGCTCCCATTTTGGCAATTCTCCACTCAGCGCTGTACAAATGGCACATACCAGGTCGATAGTGGTGCCCAAATGCTGTTTGCTGATTCGATACGTCGAGCCAACATGAGTTGAATATCTCCGGACGCAAGGTATCTTGTAAAGAAAACGACTCATAAATAAACTCATGTTCAACTAATATCTTACTCGAGAACAATAGCCAACTTGGCTTTCAGAGGTATCGCGTCTGGGCGGTTGTTTCGCCTTGGAGTCAAGTGCACTTCCAACAATCCAAAGAGCCAATTAAAATTGTTGGCGCTCATATGAAAATTTTCCATAAAGACCCCGGGGTTCTGTCTCATATTCTCGAACTATTGTGTGAAAGTTTATTAGATTTGACCATCTGTCTTCACTTTATCGGAATACTCACATCGTTAGCAAATCTTCCCTTTTGTTCCCTTTGGCGCAAATATGGGTTGACCCAACAACTGGGACGCTTGCGTTTGCGTCTTGAATCCTCTTCTTCCTCCTCTTCCAACACAATAACTGCTGCAAGCGCAACTACAAGGGCACCACCGATCCGATTTGCAGTTTCTTGATCGCAAATATTCTGCATTGTTTTATTTGTAATTCTTTTGAATTTTGGAAACTTTGTTTGTAAACAAATCACAGCTGAAAGTTGTGTGATGTTACCGAAAAAATACCAAATTTGGTATTTTTTTGGCGTTTTTGGGATTTTACGGCTATCTCAGCACACTAATTTGTTTTTAGGTTCCACTGCGAAATAATTCACTTTTTTGTGCGCCCAAACAGTTTGGGGTACTCCGTACTGTGCTTTATGCAATGTAGCATATAGGAAATATTTTAGAGTCGACGAATAAATAAAATCTGATTTGCGAAGACAAACATGGCTGCACGGCTGCGTGATTTGTCTGTATATCTCACGGAACTCTTTGTTTTCTTATTATAAGTTTGAATTTTTTTTTACATGGGTAAATGGTACAAATATATATCCCTTGCAATGTAGAAGTGTGTAAACTTAATATTTAATAGCAACTCCCCAAAACTAATTTACAGTTCACGGCCTGCTTAATACCAATACCTAAGCGTTTCACACCAAACGCAAAGCTTAAGAGAATCTTTTATTAAATTTTTCCATTTCTATTTAATATGCCCGCTGGCATGTTAAGCTAACGAAATGTCAAAAACACTTTCACCATATAAAAACCTAAAATATGCCGGTCTCCAAACAGAAACTCATCAATTGATATTCGAACACTTATGCAGTCCTCCCACCCCGACACTACTTAACGCAAAGAATAGGAAAAACAACAAACAACAACAAAAACACAAACAGCACAAATATTTGGGAAGTCAATAGAGTTGGGGGATGGGCCTGGGGCTGAAGATGAAGAATGGCTGGCGTTGTTATTGAAATAAATTATTATAAATAAATACGCAAGTTGAATTTATGAAGTCGTCGGTTATGAGGCTATGAGTTTGTCTGCCCAGGGCACGGTCCTTGGGTGTATCGGTTCGATTTGAGCTATGGCCTGTGCCATTACTCTTGTGGGCGGAGTGTCCAAGTTCCCCCAAGTCCAGCGCCGTTAAAACAAACAGCTTATTATGCCAATGACAGTTGTGGGTCTTGGACTCCGCGCTGCTCTGCTGGGGCGCCAATGACTGACATTGATAACTGAAGAAGTTGGAGCGGTCTTGGCCGTGTGGATTGATGGATGCCATGACTTTTGAATTTGTTTATCTTTCGTTTGTCAACAACATGTTTCTGTCCGTCCGCTCGTCCGCTCGTTGGGTTGCTTGTTTATTTGTTTGTCTTAACTGGGGGTTCCTTATGCCGCTTTGCCGTCTGGTAAGTAAACATTTCGCTGCCAATTGAATTCGTTTCAATTTATTTACTGCACACGATGCGGCAAAGTCGAAAAGGGAAGTTTGTTTGTGCGTTGCGAGCCAATAACAACATGGAGCCACATTTTTTTTTATGACCACATCGCCCGACCCGAGCACAGCCAGCCACCCAGTGACAGTTCAATTAGAAGAGAAAATCTTTGGCGGGATTTTCTTTTCTTTTCAATTTATGCAAAAACACATTCAATTGAAATGAGTTCCAGCTGCTGCTGACAGGCAGCGCTTAATTATGACCTGGCCGGAGGGATCCCTCTGCCACCCCACACCCACTCATCGTACTGTTGCGGCAATGATTTTGCTGAGCAAATAGTTTTCAACTTTTGGCTGCTGTTTGTAAAGACTCATCTCCAAGGATTCCTGATATTGAGCCAAAAAACTAGAAACTCCCATGAAAGTTTACGATGCGAGTGCCCAGAGAATAGTGCGCACATGTAAATGCACAGTGGCAAATCGGAGGGGGGAAACGGCTCTCAAGTGTGTGTGGCCTCTTAATTGCCAGCTGGGGCATCTAGCAGAACTTTGGCAATTTGACAAAAAATGTTCTTTGAATCTAATTTCAAATTGTTGTTGGAGTGCAATTACATTGCTGAGGGATCAAGGAACCAAAGCAAATCGTTCTCCAGTTCCGGTTTCTGGTCTTACGATTCTGTCATTAATTCAGAGGCAAGTCTTTGCCATGTCTCACGTGATGCTCAGCTAAAATATTTTGATCCTGGTCTGGTTTCATTTCTCGTAGTGCATCCATTTCAAAAGGTTATCTTTTGCTCTAGCAGTTCGTTACGCTTCCTTGGCAGCCGGAATTGCTTTTGCCCAATAGCGCGAAGCGAAATTCGTTTGGCTCCAACAGCGCTGTCAGCGATCTGTAGCTTTTACGATGCCTTCCACGGACCCCTCACCCACCCTTCTATGGTCCTGGCCTGCAACTTAAACGTTGTGGCAACAAAACTGGAAATGCAACCAGCGCGAAATTGCAGAAACAGCAGCAAGGAGAAACTCTAGAAGGAGCGCAGGGTCTGAGCAGAGGCGCCGGTTGGCTAAGCGCATATAAAAAAGTTTAGCCGGATTAAGGTGCGGCTCGAATGAAATCATTTACAGCTGCAGCAAAAGAACGCTGCGTATGCCACACTAAGCAGCAAAATTCTGGAAATCCAATTGAAAAGCTAAACATATGAAAATGGAAATGTAATTGCCCCCAACACTTCCTCTATCAAAGGGATTCAATTGCCAATTGCAAACAAGACCAACATACAAGGATTGCGACTCTACGACGCAATATAAGGCGTGTCGAATAATGAAGGGAAATTACTGAAAGTTTGTTTTAGCGTCCTTTCGTTATATTTTGTAGGTGGATCCTAGCATTTTGGTCCAATGGAATTTTTTTCTATTTTAATTAAAAAGTAATTAAAAACCCAAAAATATATACTTAAAAGAAATTTAAGACTTAAACTTTACACACTTTAGTTTTACAAAACACATATTTAATTCATAATCAACGGCAAAAATGTTTAAGTCCCAAACAGAAAAAGATCAAATTGAAATCAATCTTAAGCAATGTGAAATATAAGCCGACACTGGATTTTCTAGAAGGAAGTACAAATGGAATGACATGAGCGTATAAAAAGAAGGAAAAAAACGTTTTCAGAAAATAAGTTGCCTTGAACTTAAAATACTCAAAATAGGAACAAAATTGTGTCAAAATTCTTTAGAACAAATGTTCCAAATGTTCCTGGAACGAGTAAAGTTGTTCTCAATCAGATAATATATGTTTAAACCAAAACCAAAGTGTCATTTTCCTATCACATGTGATTCATGAGTCATAATTCTGCCGGCATCGCAGCCGACACACACATCGAGAGAGAGAGAGAGAGAGAAGAATACGTGTGCTCTATAAATAGCACGCACACACATTTGTTTGTTTGTTTGTAGCCATTATTTGACATAATGACGTTTACTTCGTGTATCGCTGCTACACACACAACCGCAAAGCTGTCCGTCCGTCCGAATGAACAAACAAATCTCAGAGATGGTAGGAGATAAACTTCTTGTACCTGCAGGCAGATCAAATTTATTTTTAATTTTAGCCACGCCCCCTGCCGGCCCTTAATTTGAAAAATATCTTTCACAGTTTTTTGTAGAGATAGTTACTAATAAGCGTTATGTATCGATTTGCTGAAGAAATGATAAAGATCGGATGAGCGGTTCTCAAGGAATGAGCAAAAAAGACCAAAACAACAAAGAGAGAGAGAGAAACTTAGAGATGAGCGCAGCAGCAGCGCTGCATTCAGCTCCTAAGTCAGGTACAAAGTCGGTCAAGCCCGACTTTCACACTTTTTTTTGTATTTTTTCGCTCATCGGCTCTGAGGACCGATTTCACATCTTCTGCATAGTGCTATCTGTCACATAAACTAACAAATAACATAGTAAACTCTAACACATCTGACACATAGCAGCTATATGAAAAATAGAAATGGGCTCTTAATGAATTTTAAAAATATAGTTTAACCTTAATTTAACTTAATAACTACCTTTTTCCCTTTCCTTTCTTAGGAGCAAGACTGCAAACTTCTAAAATTTTGAAGAAGGTTCGGTCCGGGGGTTCGAACCCGTTGTGAAGTCTAAGGTTCGGTTCGCGAACCGGTTTCTGGAACCCCAAAACCTTAGGTTTTTGTTTGAACCTCGTTTCGCTTGAACACTAATTAATAGTATCGATTTATTAATACTCAATTTAAAAAATAATATTCTATTGCTACATTATTAAAACTTTTGAATTCATTAGTAACATTTTGAGATATGCTACGCCTAAGTTAATCTATATTAGTTCTTAGATCAGAAAGATTAAACTTAAGTGTTGAGAAGACTCGTTCAACTGATACCTGAGTTGCTGGAACAGGAAGTATAGTTAAGGCAATATTTTTAAAGGGACCTTTTTCTTTTTTGGTTTTCACCTTTTCAAAAATATTTGTCGATGTATGTTACCTAGGACAATTTCCGAAGAAATCTATAAATTCATTTACAGTTTTTATATTTTTTCTTACTTTCTATTGCTATCAGACATTGAGTTATTTAAAATTTAATTTTGAAAACTATCATTAAGAATTTAATTTTGGAGATCACTTAGTAGTTATTGTGAATCCTACTTCTGTCAATAAATTTTATAAATTGGCTATAGCAAATTACATATCGCTCACTTACTTCAATACTGGCATAACTCAAAATAATCCATTTTGAGAAAAACACGTTTGAAGTTCTCAATGGGTTTAACCTTAAAAAAAATGGTTCTTTTAGTTTCAACTCAATTAAGTAAAATATTATAAATTTAGAATGCTTATTAATAAACATTCAAAATATGATGTTTTAACTGAAAGACAAAGTATGTTTGGTCAATATCGACAGCAGGACAACTGAGATATGGCCATTCTTGCATCAACATGAAAATGAACCTAGAAAATGATATTGCGACATATTCTCATCTCACATGGAAAGTAGAAGAGATAGCAATATTTTTGCATGAAATAGTACAGTAAAGCGCGCAGATTTCTGCATCATTAAGTCAAAAATCGTATTTTTTGAGTTATGTCAGTATTGAAGTAAGTGAGCAATATCTTTTGAGCTACGCTCCAATCTGAATTCCAAAATCTTAAATAGTTAGTCAACGTTCGCACGTTTTGTAGGTTGAGTTCCATCTTCGCATACAGTCTAGCCATGGTTTTTTCTACTTTTCTATATGCAATAGATTTTTTATAGTGTGGGTACGGAGTTTCTTACAAAGTGTGCAAACTCTACTAATGTCAAACTGAACTTCCTTATGAAAATCGGAAACTAAATTTGGAGTAGCACAACGAATTGAAATTATAGAGTCCTCCAGGGAATCTATTTAGGTAACTTGTCCATCGTCCAAATCATGATATGCTTTTAATGAGCAACCTTAATCATCTTTACATTCTTCATAGTTGCATTAATTTTCTGCTCCGCAGCTGTTATTTACATGTGCTCCTGCTCGATCCATATTAATTTTATTAACTACGGTGATAGTATAAAACTGGACTATAGAAATGTCGAAGTATTGGAGATTATTTTGAATGATAGCCTCCTTTCCCTGTAATTTTTCGAAAAAGTGGTCCGGTTCAGGTTCGGGTTCGAGGAGTCAAAAATATTAGGGGTTCGGTTTATGGTCCGGTTCGTTGGACCCAAAAAACCCGAACCAAACCGGGTTTTAGGGGTTCGGTTCAGGACCGGTTTGCAGCCTTGCTTAGGAGTCTACTACATTTTACAGGTGTGCTATTAATTGTAATTTAAGCTCCGTGGCATTTACTATGGGGTTTAAATTATGATGAATGTCTTTCAGAACTTAATCTCGGGCAGATTATATTTATCGCTGTTCTCGACGCGTAAAAGCTCAGAATTATAAAAAGATACGAAGTTTCGTTGGAGCAACTAATTTTTTGAAGCAAAACTAGATTGGGTTGTCCTAGATTGTAGGAAAAGATCTAACATTTTTCAGACGTCAGATATTCTATCAAAGCTGGTACGCCTTCATTTGATTTCAAAGAACTGATCCGTACCTCAAAAAAATCTTTTAGGAATTAAAATAAAGTTGGTATTAGACTTCGTACTATCTTTTCAGAACTAAGAACCAATTTCAGAGAATGGTCTGCGAACTGACCCATTAGCTTTAAAACGGCTTTGCACTTCGCACAACATTCTATCTCCGTTTCATTTTAACAGCTTCTACAGAAGTCGCGATGGTGCAGTGCTGCAGGTAGGACTCTTATTATAATCCCAATCTAGTTATTGTTAAAACAGAGGTGTTGGGAAGTGCGTTTGGTAATGGAAGATGTTACAAGCTTTCTTCTGTCAGAAGGACTAACAGGGGTCTTTTAGCTGCTGAATTCGTTGTAGGGCCGTCACCAAGCTGCGGACTAGATTGATGGAGATTGAATAGGTCTATAAGAAGTCTGACTGTCAACAAGAATTGATAAGTTCCTTACTATAAATATAGATAGATATGAGATATACATAGATCTCTGTTTAAACACGCAGAGTCTTACTCGCTGAGAAAAGTGTCTACAGGGCCGCCTGTGATAGCAGAGTTCCTGTTATGCCCAGACAACCGGCTTTTTGCTCCTTATGATGATTATTTAGCCGAAAGTCGGAGGTGCTGTTTAGTATATACGCAGATCTAGTTGTGTCATATAGCTCTTATATTGTGGTAGATTCCTCAAGGCAAATCAAAGTCTGTATCTAACCTGCCGGACAGTGTAATCCACAACAAATCCATCGCAGAGAGCGTGGGGGATCTGTGGGTGGACAACACTGTTCGCTTAGATGCCATTGACAGGATGTGGGTGTGAATATGACAGTGGGTTTGAGTGCGGGCGAGGGCGTGGTCGTGGCATTTGTCGTGACTCGGTGACTTATTACTTTTCATGCTGCTCTTGGTCTGGCTGCTGCTGCCAAATGAAGTCGTAAAAAGATTGGCCAAAAGTTTTTTGTGGGCTACTTGCAGAAATACATCCATATAAAAATGGCAAAGTTGGGATTAGTTTCATCAAGGATAAGCCAAATGGCTGGACATGCTGGCTAGCTGTGGCGCATATAAACGAGGCAAGCACTGCAGGAAGGACTCTAGGATTGTGGTTGTTGGTGTGGCCATTTTTATGCAGTTCGGTTGTACACTCGTGCAGATATATATTTGAGGGAGCATTACATAAACGAAAAGCCCCTGAACATTCCCAGCCTCATCCGTGTCCTGCGAGTGTGCGTGTGTTTGTGCTACCTTTATGGACGCGCCATCTCGGGGAGAAATGTCATCTAAGCACGTTTGCAGGATCTGCATAATTTATGTTTGCATGTAGGCACTCCGCTGCTCCCCCCGTCACCATTTGGCTGCCAGGGATTACCCTAGAAAATTAGGTTTCCCGTTTCATGGAGCACGCGGACGCTGTTGCTCGTATAAAAAAGACACGACCTGGCCGCCATCTTCATAACTCTGCAACTGTGAGTGGCTGTGGGGGAGGCGGGGCTGCAGGGCCAAATGAATTTATATATATTTGTGTGCTCGTTTTATGACTAATATCCCGGAATATCTTTTTGGGGCAAACGACAACGACGGGCAACTATCAGCCCCCGGCTCAGTCCCCCCGCCCTGCGGCACACACGGTGGCATATTTTGCAGCGCTGTGAAAAATAAAACAGCAAAATAAACCCAGCCAAAAACAAGTATAAAAATTTGTTTTTCCAACATTTGACAACGACAACGACACGATGACGATGGCACACGGCTGCCATATTGCCACACTGCCACTGGGCATCCATTCCTATTCCCATGCCCTCGCTCCCCAATACCCAATCTTCATATCCATTCGTCCCCGAGGCGTGTTATTGTCGTTGTTTGCATGTGACGAACTCTCAGAGTGCTCATCGCCATCCCACTTCCCTCACACCCCCGCCGGCTACCCAGGTGCCTCGAGTAGCATTGTGACAGTTTGACAGTGGAATGGTTCAAACATAAAGCTGGTCAAAACTGATGAAAGTGAGAGAAGCTCCTAAAATGTGTGAGCATTTAACGCTCCTTCAGGTGACTAAAAACTTTAAACTTTCTTTAAAAGAGCGGAAGTGCTGATCCTCAAGGGCATGTGTCTCCGACGAATCCAAATAGGACACATAGAAAACTATTTGTTCTAAACTTAAGAAATTTCAGTCATGGGTTGAAATTGCCCTTAATTTGGTATATAATTTCTATATTTAAGACATTTTTTTAGAAAATATAGAAAGATAGAAAAATAATTTTCTGCACAGAGAAAAAAAAAAATTCAAAAGCTACACGGAAATGTAGAATTTCTACACGTTTCGACCGGGTTTTTCAACCCACTATTTTTGTGTAGCTTTTCTAAACGCCGCGTGTGGCTTTCTGAATTCTACACGGCGCGTTTAGGTTTTCCACACGCGCGTGTGGCTTTGTCGTTTCAACACGCGGCGTGCAAAAAAGCTACACGAAAGTAATGGGTTGAAAATCCCGGTCGAAACGTGTAGAAATCCTACATTTTCGTTTTGCTTTTAAATTTTTTTTTTTTTTTAACAAATTTATATTTTTTTACTTACTCTGGTAGATTTGAAATCCCGGCCCCTTGGACTGAAACACGATTGGAGTGATGGCTTAGACGTCTCCGCCACGTCACGCGTGTAAGGCAAGGCCTCTAAGACATTACTTGTTTTGAATCTGCTAAAGGCACAATCCAATATTTGCTTGCTTGTAATTCTCAAGTTCTAATTCAACGCTATTTATTTAAGGCAACAGAAATTCGCGCACGATTCGTGTAATTATTTAACACGCAGCGTTAAGATTTTGTAAATCTAAACGTTAATTTAGAAATCCCACACGCCACGTGTGGCAACCAGTTTGCTAAACGAAAAATATAAGAATTTAGTGCTGATTTAGAGCTACATTTTTCGTTTAGAATTTACACACGCGCGTGTAGCATTTCAATACCTAAACGTCAATGTTGAAAACCTAAACGTCAATGTTGAAAACCTAAACGTCCGTGTGGTAATCAGATTGCTGCATGAAAAATGTAGAAATATTAAGGGAAACAAGCTGATTTTCAAATGTCGTGTAGTCTTTGCTTTTGCACACGTAGCATTTAACTTTTCTACATTTGCATTTAGATTTTTAATTCCCACACTAAGAAAAAAATTCGTTCTAAATCTACCGAAATCAAGCCCATTCGTTGACAAAAGTAGAGTAATCCCGCTTTTTCTTGAACCGTGAACAGCGGGTTTCATATTAGGAACATATTGTGCTCACTTTATGAACGGCTTGGGCATGATTTAAGAACATTTTGTGCTCAAAAAATAAACGCTGAAAAAAAAGTTTATTAAAGTTTTTCTTTTGATTTAAAAATAAATTTATTTAACATTTTATTTTAAATTAGTTTTCTTTCGGATTTTTTTTTTATTGACTTTGTCATCATGATTTGTGACAGTTTTAGTAAGAAAGTTTTTGAGTGGTGTTTTTCCGTGAACGTCGGGTTTGTTTTGTGAACGATAATTCACGAACGAGATCGTTTAAGTAGGAGCCCGCTTGTGCTGGGTTTTGGATGGTCGTTTTTTTCTTAGTGTACACGCCGCGTGTAACTTTTGCACACGTCCCGTGTGGCTTTCTGAATTCTACACGCCGCGTGTGCAATTTAACAGGGCGAAATACGTAGCGTTTAGGTTTGACGTTTCCAAACGCGCCGTGTAGCCAACTTTGTTTTCTCTGTGTGGAAATCGGAAGGGGGCAATACAATGAGTGGGGTAGGACTTCTCATGTCAGCGTTTCAAGGTATGTTTTGACCCGCTATGCAACATGAAAAGGAAAATTCAAAAAGAGTTTGGTAGAACCCTGTGATGGTTTCACTTGATTGTAGCAGCTCATAGTACACCACGACCCATTAGACCCAGCAAAAACAGAGCATGACTATCTTCTTCTTTGTTGGTCCATTATCTCGGCCTTTGCTATAATTTCTCTTCAGTCGCTTCTGCATGACCTTGCCATTTTAAATATTCGGATATGTCGTTGATTTTGGCGTAATACCGGGCGGCCCAGATGAGCTTCTGGAGGGATAAGTGAAAGCAGAAAAGTAAACTTTCCCGCAAATTGTGTTTTATTGGCTTACAAGTTGACAAATTCGGAGCACACAAGTACCATGTTGCTTTAACTTCATCAAAATGACACACAGTGAAAACAAAAACCTTATTATATGTCTTCTAAATTAAGTTTGTCGCAACATTGTCCAGTTAATACTTGGCCTATATCAGCACTATCTGGCTTTTAATTTTTTGATTTGAGTGCTAAGAAGTATTTTTCATGTGAACCAATCTGTGAGATCAGAAGAGAGAATGTTGGTTCTCAATTTGATTAATTTATTTACTGGATGCTGTACAATACTTTTATACTCTGTCCCACAGTACCTCGTTGCCATCACTCGCACGGACTGCAACTTTATACTTACTGCCGTTGCTCAGCTCCGCTCCGCTCGGCCTCAGTCTGCTCTTTGCTTATGCATGTCGCATGAGCAATAACAATATTTCCTTCTTTGCCACTGCTTATTCTTTTCGATTTGCTTATTCGTTTTCTTTTTACGTTTTCTCATTTGCTTATTTGCAGGGATCATGATATGCGACCGACTCGAGGCATTGGGGAACACATGTACGAATATTTTTGTCAGAAATACAAAAACGGAATTTTAAATTTATGTACATATACGTGAGCCTGTGCAATCCGGTTCTGCCTACCCACTCCCCAACCTTGTGTTTCGATGTGTTCTGTTTCACATAAAACAAAATCCACGAATAAATTGAAAACAACAAAATATTGAAATTTCTGCTGTGCTCTGAATATTGAATTCATATTTCTTGGCCCACCCCTCACAAAAATGTTATAGTCGGATGTGCCAATGTGAGGCGCGACCATCAAGCGTTGTAAAGTTTCCTTTGTTTGAGCCAAAAGCGGTCCGGAAGTACACGACGTGGACATGGTCTGCAAAATGGCGACCACAAAATTGAATCGATGATTTAAGGATCGTTGGGCTTTATTGAAAAATGAAAATGTGTTAAGACATCAGTGGAAAATCTTATATTTCGACCATTGTCGATATTAATAGGCAAAAATGGCAAGCTCTGGCACTAAAAAGGTCAGCAACATTCACAACAAGATATTCAACAAATACGGAAACATTCAATAAATATAACAATTATTTTGAGTACAAACGGTCATGGAAGGAATTTAATCATTCAATATTGGTTAAGAATTTTAGATTGAAGAAATAACTGAACGAACAGAAAACGCTGGATTTAAAAATCATACCGGTATCAAGAATTTTTAGTCTCAATCCAAGTACATTCTCTATTCTTATTTTTTCGCCAGATTCGCCGATGTTGACCGAAGGCTCTAGTCTCTAGGGTCATTATTCCATTTATAATTATAAATAAATAAATACTTGGCTTTACAGATCCAAAGAGCCATGCCGAACATCCATCTCTTGTGTGTGCTTATAATTTTCTCACGAGCGAATGGAAACGGAAAAGTTTGAGAAGCTTTTTCATGGCTAGCTACTTCACAGCTGGCTTTAATAGCTGGTGAAGGTGGCTAGTTTTTTACAAGCTTTAAGAACAATCCTATTTTATTAGATGTTCCACAGTCATAAACACATCCGCTGCACCACAACCAGCCACATGCATCTCTTTCATGCTTAATTGGATATAAATGCATCTTCATAGTCAATCGTATCAAGTTATTACCCTACTGTCATCATTATAGCCCCTATGCCTTCCCTTAAGGCAATATAATGTGTGTGTTGCTACACAGAGGAAACAAAATTGGCTGCACGGCTCGTGTAGAAACGTAAATCCTAAACGAAACGTATTTCTCCCTAGTAAATTGCACACGCTACGTGTACAATTCAGAAAGCCACACGCGGCGTGCAGAAAAGCTACACGCGACGTGTAGAAATCTAAAGTCCAAATGCAAATGTAGAAGAGTTAAATGCTGCGTGGGCAAAGCCAAACACTACACGACATTTGAAAATCAGCTTGTTTCCCTAAATAATTCAACATTTTTCATGCAGCAATCTGATTACCACACGGACGTTTAGGTTTTTAACATTAACGTTTGGATATTCAAATGCTACACGCTCGTGTGGAAATTCTAAACGAAAAATGTAGCTCTACATCAGTATTGAATTCTTATCTTTTTCGTTTAGCACACTGGTTGTCACACGTGGCGTGTAGGATTTCTAAATGTACGTTTAGATTTACAAAATCTAAGCGCTGCGTGTTGGAAATCTACACGAATCGTGCGCAAATATAAATAGCGATTGCGTTGAATTAGAACTTGAGAACTACAAGCAAGCAAAAATTTGACTGTGCCTTTATCAGATTCCATACAAGTAATGTCTTAGAGGCCTTGCCTTACACGCGTGACGTGGCGGAGACTTCTAAACCATCATTCCAATCGTGTTTCAGTCCAAGGGGCCGGGAGTTTAAATCTACCAGAGTAAGTAAAAAAAATATAAACAGACGTTTACTGACAAAACAGTAACCGTAACCCTAACCGTTATACGTTTCGCTTTTAATCATAGTTCAGCTTAAGTTATTCCATCAGTGTAAATTAACTTCAAAGAAAAAAATAATGCTCAAATCGACTCTTACATCAGCTTCTCGCATTTTGAAAATCTCATCACGTAACCTTACCCTTTTCCACACTTGTTTCCTTGCATATGGAAGCCATAATTAGCGAAAACCCCTTTGACACTGACCGAATCGCCGGCATTTACAAGTGGTTGCCTTGCCTAATAGAGCGCTTAGCGGGCTATCGCTTGGCCGATTGCATTCAATTTCCATTAAGAATGTCGTCCGAGTGCAGCGGCCAATGGAGTCGACGATACGAATTAAAATTGAATCATTATTGAAATTCGTTTAGGCACTCGACGACAGAGTCGTTCCGATCGACTGGCGCTCATTAATATGGATGGGCCCGGGCCGTGTCTCCGCGTCCCCGAGTGAGCCAATGGCAACTTGCGGTGTGTGTGTGTGTGTGTGTGTGTGAATTTGCATTTGGCAAATTGTAAAAATTTAATTCGCATATCATGCGCGATAATCAGCGGCGTACATTATAAACCCATAAAAATCGCAAAGCGCTGCCATAAACGTGGACTGGGGGACGATGGACAATCGCCAATTGTCGCATGCGGCGGCAGTGCCAATAAATATCCGTTTATATGGTAATTGTGAGTGCGGTTCTAAGTTGGTATCGACCGCCCTGGGTCTGAATTTGCATTTGTGCACAGCTGCAAATGGCCAAGTGAATGCAGAAGGGAACGCTTTTCCCTGTTCAATGGAATATTTATTTGCCCCATCCCCAACTCTCCCACACGAACTGCACTCTTTAAATTTGTCATTAAATTCCAGAACCAAAACAAAATGGCGCCGCGAAAGCATAAAAGCCCAGGCAACTGCGAAAAGGTGAACCAGAAGGTGGGGGGTTTAATTTTCATGTCCATTAACCAAGCAAAATGAATATAGGGGGGCGGGAAACGAGCGAAAGGATAAGCAACCGCCACCCGGATCCGACCAGGCATGCCCTGAATTTTAGATACGGATACAGCCTAGATTTTGAAATTGGAGCTGACACACCCAATGTGAGTATAAATTCAAATAAAGTTTAACGAAGCCAATCTGCCAGATCGAAGGAAGGCAACAGGAGCAGCAGCCGAAATTGGGGATTGGGGGAAGGGGGCGAGGGCACTGCAGTAGGCGGCCGGCTATGAGCCATGAAAATTATCAAAGCGTGTTATTACAGCCAACGAAGCGCAACGCGAAGCCGAGTCGAACTCAAGTGGAGAGCGGAGATGATGATGACGATGATGAAGATGGAGATGGGGCTGAGGCTGGGAAAGAGCAGCAGCGCCAGCCACTTGTGGTTGCCTGGGCATAAAATGGTTTTTGTGTTTTTCTTCGCTTACAGCACGCACGCAAATAATCAAATGAAACGCATCAAATTCATGAAAAGGGATAAAACCAACAAAATGGACGCCGATTTAAAAAGAAAGAACCCGTACTTACCCTTTCGTACAGCCCACACAGATTGAGAATCCGTTGACTCAGCCCTTTTAAAACATTACAGGTTAGAATACGGCGATTTGCACAGGTTTCTGGCTCTACGAATTGTAATTCAATAAACTTGAAAATACTCAATCAAATAGGCACAGTGGATGGCATCGGAGTTGGTTGTAGGAAAAGGTGAATAATCAGTTTCTGTCAGTTCAAGGAGCTAAAAGAGAGATGCCTTCCTCATGTTTAGTCTCTTTTCGACCCGCTTACTCTTATGGGAACTGTATAAACCAATTAAACCTAGACGCCGTGTTTGCCCCAGCGGTAAGTGTGCGAAACTGCTGGGAGAAAGGACGTGGGTTCGATCCCGCCACGAACCCCTCTAACGTTCTTTAGAAAATAGCTTTTACACATCCGGTCACCTTCACCAGCTATTGGCGCCAACTGTGAAGTAACTAGCCATGAAAAAGCAAGCCGTGGGTCACTTGTGCGAAAAATTTAAAGCACACACGCCAAGAGATTGAGAGAAGCTTGACCTGGCTCCTTTTGGAGCTGTATAGCCAATTTTACATTTCATTTACTCAGACGCTGAAAATTTTGTCGGAGCCCTTCTTATTACTGATCTCAGGAAATCCGCTCGTGAAAATTGTCAGGGAGTAGTGAGCAACCAACAATTTACTACGACTATAAGCATGGACCTGCCAACTCGTTTTCTCGAAAACAGCTAAAAATAGTCAAAGGCGGTCTGAAAAATATGAAACTTGTTTGATAACTTTAAGAATTCAGCACGCAATCTAAAAGATTAAAGCAGAGAACACTAAAAAACGAAACAACAATTATTTGGAGAGCCCACGGTGGAGAAACAAGTGGAGCTGATCTGATCAAAGTGGGCGAGTCGAAAACATTTTTATGGAATCTTACCAATAAAAAGCATTTCGAAACAGGCAGCTGCATCACTTGTGGCGGATAATCTTTTTTGGTATGCTTCTCCCGTTGTTATGGCTGGTATATGATTTCACTAATATATAAGCACCACCCGAGTCCAAACGTCCACATCCCAAGTCTAAACAGCCCTTAGCCTAGTGACTTCCATTATACATTTTCTAAACTTTATTTTGATGAATTAGCCCGCCAATTTTTTAAACAGACAACAGCTGAATTGTTTGCTTTTGCCTGGTCCCACTACATGACCGAGCGGCTCTGGAAATTATCAAACAATTTCACTTAAAAATTGACAACGAAAATCTAACCAAACCAGTGCAGAGTGACCCAACTTTTCGGCAGATCTTAATACGATGCCTAAGATGTTTGGATGATTTTGGATTTTTATACCCGTTACTCGTAGAGTAAAAAGGATATACTAAAGTCGTGCAAATGTATGTAACAGGCAGATGGAATCATTTCCGACCATATAAAGTATATATATTCTTGATCAGCATCAACAGCCGAGTCGAGATAGACTTGTCCGTCTGTCAGTCTGTCTGTATAACCACCTACATGTGCAGATCAAGTTTATTTCAAATTTTGGAATAGAAAATGTTGAAAACCTCCCACATTTCTTAAGGTATCGGGTTCAAATTTATAACTTAAATTTATATTAGCAATAATATATATGGGTTTTAGCGCAATAACTTTAATCCCCGAAATTAACAGCAAGATCGGATAATATATAGCCAAGTTAAAAAATGTTGCATACTTTTCGGATGTACACGCTCAGGAGCGCAGGAACACTGTTAAGCATGTTTTTTCATGAGTAACGGGTATATCGAAGTCGGTTGGAGCCGACTTTAACTTACGCTCTTGTTGATTTTGGTAATATCAAAATAAGTTAAAATTCTTCTAAAAACCCATCGTTCAGGTTTTATACCAATTAAGTTGTTGCTCTCCAGATTTCTAATTTAACGGACTTGTTGCTTTATATTTATGAGCATTCTTCATTCGGAAAACGAACCAAAAACGTTGTACTTGAATCAAGAGCAAACGGTGTCAATAGTGCGGAAAGTACACAAATACTTGATTCGAGTACAAAATTATTTCTTCAATTGCGATCTTTTTAATTCCGGAAAAGTTGATGTAAGGCTGTTTCAAGATACATTAAGTACATTTCGAACAATTTTAAAATATTTTTGATCACATTTTTAGGTTATAATAGCGAAGAAGAATCTGTCTTAAGTCCAATCTGATTTTCTCTTATAATAAGTGAAAAATATTTTTAATAAAAGCTTAATAAATTCTAAAGTCAACTCCAATACATTCTCTAAACATAACAAAAGTTCATAAAAAATGTCCAAAATGTTCTTGGTTTAAGCCCATTCAATTCTAAAGTTATTTCCAAATCAAATATGGCAAAATAATCCAAAGATATTGAATTAAAAGAGATAGCTTTACAGAAATCAGAAATTTACTCTCACTCCACAATCAAAGAGTTATAATTGGTAAGGGAATTCTAAGCACAGATTCGATTTAAAGTAATCTGCATTTTCCGTTCCACACTTTTTGGAGCCAGCTTTGTAAGTCTATTTTGTCCTTAATTAAATCTAGTTTGTATTTCAACTACGAACGTGATTTTCTTATATTTTTCGGTTGTACCTTAAGTACCAAAAGTTTTTGTTTGAAGTTCTGTTTTTTTATTTTAATATCAGTCGCTGTTCTATTGAAGCATAATTCGTCCTTAATTTAAGTACATTCAACCAAAACATGCTTGACAATTTGAGTACAGAATGGTATAACCTCTATCCCTGATCAATCGTCTTTTCCTGAGTGCTTTGTCTATAGCGACAACTTTTAAAAAGTTAGGCAAAGTCTGGGACGCAGAGGCTAGCTCTTGGCGGGCTTCTATTGTACCATGCAGTTCTACGACTAGGTACTGAATGTTGTCTGTGTTGATTCAGACCTGCGAAGAAGAATTTGCTCCAATTCATGACTGAATTCAGTTCTGCCTTTACCCATAGTTACCCATGAGTTCAGTACTAAAGTCATGCCAGTGTTAATTTGATGACTGAAGTCAAAGATTTATAGATATTTTAGGCGACGCAAGAGAAATAAAAAATCTTTGTTCTTGGGAGCTGAAAAATTTCATATGCGGTAATATTCATTTTGATTTTTGACATATCTCCGCACAGCATTTCGCTCTGCTCTTTCTTCCAATCGATTCGGCTTAACGGCTTAGCGATGTTGCGAAGACGAAGACAGAAGGCTCTTTTCACACAAACAAAGAACTAAAATTTATTGGTCAGCACCAGGATTCAAACAAACAACCCCCTCCTTAAGAGATAAGCATTCAAAACGAAAAATAAAGAGTTTGTATCAGGTGCGGTATCTACTATATGTAGTGTCTTTTCTGAAATGCAGCCATGATACCTGCCCTTTCAATTCAGGGCTGATTAAGAACTGATTCAGTACTGAGCAGTACTGAAGCGTAGTTAAGAAACAACTATCGCACATTAAAATTAAGAATTCAACTTAAACTAAATTTGTTTCAAAAATATGGGTTTCTTTCTTATTTAAGACTTTTTATTGTAAAGCGTTTCTGTACAAAAGTACAGCAAACATTTCACCCATAGTTCTTCGTTTCTGTTGCCCTTTTCGAGTGCCTCTCAAAATGCACGCCCATTTGATAAGGCAAAACGGAAGTCAACCTGCAGCCCTGCTACTAGTCAATGGTGACCCAACAGCAGACCCCATATAAATGTATGTAAGTTCCTCACGTGCGTACCCCGCCGTTGGGGTTGGGTTTCAATTTATCGCTGAGCCATCGCTGAATAAATCCTGAGAGCGTTTTTAGGGATTTTTTAAAATAAAATTTACGGATTAAGTTATTGTGCGATGTGTATGTGTGTCTGGGAGTGAAGCCGAACGGACGGGGGGCGTGACGGTGAGGTCGATTACGTTTTACAACGCAAGCATAAAAGTTGATTGAAAATGCTTATTAGATGCAAGATTAGATGCGATATGCATCAACGACCGGCGAACCAATCCGACCGGCTACCATTTTGGAATCAAAGTCAAAACTCCAAGCATAAAACTCTGGAGCTGCTGCGACGTGAGCAAATTTCATTCTGGATTTTATACGAGGACGAAACTTAATTGAAATGTCGTGGCAGAGAAACTGTGAAGTTTGGTAAAAAGGGCAAAAGGTGCGAAGGCGAAAAATTAAGTCCACAAAAATTTACAGCCAGCAGGTAATCTCATTAAGCTTGGATATTATTCCCACCCGGACGCAAATTGAACATTTTTCTAGAACGGGACTCCAAAAACGAGAACCAGAAACAACAAACAACATTGATAACAACGCTCATCAAAAATTCAGCTACAAGAAAAAACTTTTTAAATTTAAATGAAAAAGCCACACACAGAGCTAACAGCAGGTCTGAAAAAACTTAAGGCAAGCCAAAGCAATGATAAGTTCGCAAACAACGAAGTTTGGATGCTCTTTCACAAATTGGTTGAAAAGAAGAAACTAAAGCTGCCCAAAGACAAACTTACATTGCTACTGGCGCTAACCGGTTCATTTCGTTCTCCTTCATGTCTTTCTGCAATGTCATAAGCCACTTTTGGACACCCCTCGTATCAATCTTCTAAGCTAGCGAGTACAAATCGAGACCTAAAAGCAAACACAAGTGCCAGCACATACTCTGTAAAATTTAATGAAAGATTCATAGCAAATAACATCCAAGGAAAAAAACAGTGAAATTTTTAGTTAGTTTCTGACTGTTTACTTGCTCCTTCAGCGCCCCTAATTGCCCATCAGCAGTACATAAAAAATGAAAATGTTTTTGTTGCGGTTATTTGGGGCCAAAAAGTTAAATGAGAAAAGTTCCGGCCGTTACGAAAAGTGCGCGTTTATTAACCGTAAGTAATTTCTCCCAACTAAGAGTCGGAGAAATAAGGAATGCTTGATAGGCCTTTGCGCTAGATAAGCTGCTCAGAAGTTTTAGTATGTCAAAAAGCATTTATATTGTGCAGGCATCAAACGTGATAACTCGAATTAATACTATTTTTATACATTTCATTTTATTTAAAATTCAATATTAAGCAGCGTAGGTTATTTGTACCTTTAAAGGAACATTCCATTACATTCAAAATCATTACAGTTCATATAAATACATACACTTGGAGAAAATTTATCAAAAAGCATTCGTAAAATATTTATATCCTAACAAAATATTTATAACTTGACTTAAAAATTATTTATCTAGTTATCTTATATTGGAGTACTTAACAAGCCAAATTTTATTTGCTTAAGGCCCATACGGACATCCGAAGTACGTAATTTAGCTAGCTGTTTCGTAGGCGTGGAACGTAAGAGTAGTGTGGCCAAACTTAAGAAACAATTGCGGTGGGTCACACTGCTCGATCATTAGTATTTTGTTTTGATAATTTTTTGTAGAATCTCGGCTACTTCTTCCCAAGCCTTGTTTACAAAAAAGTGCGAATGCTTGGAGTGAAAAAGATCTCAAATGACATTTCGCTCTTTCACCTCCAAAATTAAAGACATTTTTTCGTCATGGGAAATCCAATACAAACGGCTTTTTCGCTTTTGTTCTTCTGCCACGTTCTTTAATATTCATTTCTTTCAATTCGCTTTAGCTAAAAGCACTTCAGCTGGTCAATGCAAGAAGAAGCAGAGTGGCTTAACATGGTGCATTCTCAATGCTGCTCCAGCTGGTCAAAGCACAATAAGGCTCACAGCCAATTTACATAGTCTCCACAAATGTTCTGTTAAGTGCAACATTGACTGTTAAGTGTAACATTTAACTTCGCACCTCCGTACATGCAAAAAGTTCAAGAGGCGAAATTGTAACTTCTGCTTCTTCTTCCCTCAATTTTTGTATAAAACTTCTCCTTACTTCTGATGTCCGTATGGGCCTTTACAGAGAAAGGAGCTGGGGAATTTTTATGCAGGCAGAACAAGCTTATTTTCCATTTTACCCACGCCACGTTCCGTCCTCATATCACATCTCACATAGTTTTTTAACCAGGTGGTTCGTACCATCTAGGGTACTTAGTAATCATGATAATTTAATGTTTTCAAAAAGAAAGATAACGATCGGATGATCGATGGCCGAGATATATGGGTTATTCTTTTTCAAATCGAACAGTCTCAAAATTCCACATTTTTTGTTTCAATAAACAAAAAAACCGAAATTAGATCTTGACACTCCCACCGAAACGTAATTTGCAGTTTTGAAAAAAAAATTTGTTAAATTTATAAACAATTTCAAAAATCGTCAAAAACGAAAAAATGGAAAAAAAGGGTTTTTTAAAAACGTGATATCTCAGGATTGGTTTATCGGACAGATCTCAAGTTGATATTGATCGAAAGCATTTTACTGTATCTACTCAAATTATTATTTTACAGATTTTTAAAATATTTAATTTTATTAAGTTATTGTTGCTAAAAATTATATATAATTTTTTCTCAGTGTTAACCACGATGTTATAGCTTCTGAGGATATACAATTTGTTGTACTAAATTCAACTTAAAAAACGGTGTTTTCAAAAAAATGGAGACCTTTATAGTTTAAAAGATATTAATTTTTGAAGTTATAAACAAATTAAAAGATACCCTTAAAGAAAGCTTGGCCACGCAGTCCGTTTTAAAGCTTTTTGATTGAAACTTGGCAAGTGTGCTTTATATTATAAAATGTCAACATCGCGCGGATCGGATGACTATATCATATTGCTGCCATAGGAATGCTGAATTTGGTCTTGGTATAAAACACTTTGAAAGCTCTGGTAACCCTAAATAACAACAAAATTCAACTAATCATAACATTCGTTTCTTAATTTTTCTTATATTTCGCTTTCACAAAAATTTTGAAATTTTGAGATTAAAATTGCATAAACCTGGCGAAAGTAAAATAAGAGCCAGGAGGACTGTAACTTCTTTACAGGTTCTAAATAATTTATTTTGTGGCTTATTAAAACTAGATAGTCACATAAGCTAGGTCGCCTCCGATGGAAGGCACAAAGCGTTGCCAGCTATAGAGCAGACAACTGCTTGAATTCCAAAGGGATACGAGCAGAAAAAGTTGTTTGAAAATTCCTTAGCTACAGTTCTGAATTCAAACAATAATGTATGCAGCAAAAATGGAACTGTCAAGCCCGACTAAGTATAATAAATTCTGTACCCAACAAAGGTTGTATCTATCCGATCAATTTAAGTTAGAAGCCACACAATATGGCAAAAAAGCCATAAAGTGTGTGAAGTGCGGTACATTTTTGTCTCTGAAGAAAACGACGCAAAGAACCCAAACTTAAATCGTATAGATGTGTTTAATGAGAGGTTATGAATATCGGCACTTTAAAGTTTCGGTTCTGGTTCTCAAAATTGATCCGGTAATTTGAGAATGTGGTTCGACTTCGGGATCCGGCTTAGTACTCGGCTTGTAAATAAATTTTGAATTTTTTATCCTTCACCGTGAAACTTCTGGCAATTTCATTCAATAAAAAACTGCCCCGAAGCTCCGTTTTAAGTAAATTGAAGAAAGAGATAGAAGACCGAAAGATGACTTATTAGCAAGCGTTAAGCATTGATTAGTTTTTGGCTTTAGTGTGTTGTGACCTACGTCGTTTATTTTGGAGTCGATAAAATAGATTTAAAAAAATAAATAAAGTTTTTTAGTAATAGGAAATACTGGTCATACTTTTTGGAAATCGAAAGGAAATAATCATAATTTTAATAATAAATCTATAATATGTTCTTTAAGTTAGGGCTGCAAACCGGTTTGGAGTCAATCCGTCCGGGAAAATTGATTTTAATTGTTCGAACCCGAACCTTAACAGGATTTATTAAGTATGCGAATTTCCTTATTTATATTTTTGCGATATAAATCGGTTCCTCTTCCGACAGAGTTTAAAAAGCGAAATATGTTTTCTGAATGGGGAAAAGAAATCTACCTAGGTGCAACGACCTCAAGTTACAGTTATTTAGTGAATATTGTCAGTTCATTTACAAAATCGTCTAAATTTCAGCTTCTGCAAAACAGGGCCTTGAAACAGAACTAGAATCCTTCTTGTGGCCTCTTTTATTCATAATGGGAATGTCCTATCATGATACAAAATTTATTTGAATTTATGCATGGATTAATATTGTTATGTAATATGAAATATTTAAACTTTGCTCAAGAGTCAGGTACACTTTTGTCAAAATATAGTCGGTTTGTTGTTGCAGTGTAATTCCCATGGCCGCAAAACTCACCCCCAAAAATAGCATCAAACTCGAATACTTGCTGAAAGTAGAGCAGTATTCTTCTATAATGGTGGTGGATTCTCATGCTGGGTCATGGGCGTCGACAAGCCAGATGAAAGGGCCGTGCTGACACCAGCATTTATCCCCCTCTCCAAAAAACGATGGTGTTACGTCTCTGGGCGCATTGATGGCTGCCAGGGAAGAAGAACAGCGGCCATGCCTGGGCCTGGGCCTGTCCCTTGGCGCAGGCCGAAATGCCGTCGGTGTATCTGTATCTGTATCTGATAGATACACAACGCATGAACAGTGCGTCGGCAGAGTGTAGGGCGTGGTTCGTGAGGCTGCTGTGGGAAGGGAGCGGGACTCAATCGGACTAGTTTGTGTTAGCAGCAAGTTTAGGGTCGACGATTGATGGAGGATTTGGAATATTGCCTACGTATCGTTCGTTCTCTGATGCCTAACATTGGTTTCGCTTGTCGCTCCACACCGTCTGCTCTGTGGCAGGTTGAATGAACGCAAATTGTTGAATGATGTACAACGCGCGGCTTGAGGCGCATTTGCCTATTTGCCTTAATGCCTGTCTCGTGTGTAATTTACGAGCTAGTCGGCGTATGTTGTTGTTGCCCTTGGTGCGTAGGTGTGCGTTCAGATTTATGGGCGCATCATAAAACAATTAACAAGCCCAAACTCGTGCCACATAAATTTCTGCAGTTTTGTTCTCACTTGGCTTGTGGCTTGTGTTACATTTCACAGCGTTTTATTACGAAGCCTCGAGACTCGGGTAGCCAAAGCGGCCTGTCAAATGCTCCTCAGTTTCGTTTTTAATTAACCACACAAGATTTCTACTCATTTTCATATCGTAAACGTTTATCCAACTTAATAAGTCGTAAACATGCTGTGACATTGCTTCTAACAAAGTTTCAGGGCCTGCATGTGTGCGGGATTTGTGCTGTTTTTTGTTTGTTTTTTGTGCTGACTGTGCAGGTGAAAGTACGTGTGTAAGTATCTGCATATATATACGGGAATGGGTGACATCCTGGCCCGTGGCCCAGCGCATATGCAGGCGATTATATGGGAAACTGAGCCAGCGGCAGCAATTAAAAAACAGCGTTATATACCAGACAGGAATCTACACAAATGGCTGACAATGGGAAGAGTTTGATCAAAATATGGCTTAAAGATAGAGACTTTTAGGGTTTTTTTACACCTACAATATTTATTAATAAGTTATTTATAAACACTTGACTGTTTAAACAACCTTTACGAAAGAACATATTTTATTTGAAAGCTCAAAGAATCACAGTTCTTTCAAAAAATTATAAAATTAAAGTGTAAGGAATTCAAATCCAAAAAAAAAGTCCTGAGTTCCTGAGTTTTTATACCCTAAAAGAATAAAAATAAAATAATAAATTTTTTTAAATATATATAACAGGAAAAAGGAAACATTCGACCATAAAGTATATATATTCTTGATCAGCATCAACAGCCGGTCGATTTAGCCAGTCCGTCGTCGTCTGTCCGTCTGTCCGTCTGTCCGTCGTCGTCGTCCGTTTCGTCGTCGTCTGTCTGTATGAACGCGTAGATCTCGAGACTATAAGAGATAGAGATACAAATTTTTGCATGTACATAGGTATAGCCGTACCAGATCAAGTTTGTTTCAGATTTGAAAAATTTCCCCCCTTCCCCCTTAAACCGCAAAACTGTCAGAGCCACAATTTTAAAGTTACAACACGTCGCTTAATTATTATCTTAGGCCTATAATCTATCTATCTGAAAGCACATTGAAATCGAGCAAAACACAGAAGTTATTAACGAAACAATTTCACCCCCTCCCCCACGCTTTGATTATTACCATACTTTTCTCCCCCGTGTGAGGCTCTTTGTGTTATTGTGCGTGTGTGTTTTTTGTGTATGTGTGTTTTGTCAATTCAGGGTTTTTGAAGTCGAGCTAACTCGACTGCAATGGTCTTACTTGTTTTTTATAATTTGTTGACCACAATGTTTTTATTATCTTTCCCTGCTGTCCTTGGGGTAAGATTTGGTTTTTTCCTAATAGTGCTCAAAAGCGAAGCTTTCAGGTCATCAGGTCAGCTCATTAAATAAATATTTATATTTATATTATTTTGGTTAATATGGGTTTCTTTCACTTTGCTTTAATTTTTCCATCTGTTTCCAAAGATGGGCTCAAATTTTCGACTTAAAATTCAAAAAGGATTATATTGTTTTTATATTTTATTTTATTTTATTTATGGGCGTTGCAAAGTGTTGGGCCAAACGGAATTCCCCACTGGCTGCTTTTGCTAGCTAAAGTCAATAATCCCAATCCGCTCCCGCTCTACCAACATATAGCCCATATCTGAAGAGAAGGAAGAGACGCTTGCTTTGTCTTGGCCAGTGCACCAAAACATCTGCGCAGTTCAGGATTAGTAGACAAGTCCTAGGACTCTATGGAATGTGTTCCTTTAAATTGTAAATGATCACTTGCAGTTGACAGGCATTATGATACACGTAACTTCTTGTGATTGCATGACCACAGTGGGTCTTGATATATAAATAAAACGAGCGCAGTTTGCGTAGGGTATGCAAACTTTTTAACTCGGTACATTTTTTCATAACTGAGAACCGCTCACCCGATTTTTATCATTTCTCGGCAAATCAATTCATTTGCTAATTACTATCTTAGAAGGTACGAATCGTCTATATTTAAAACTGTAGGAGTTAACGTTTTTCCGATGCGGGGGCGGAAGGGCGTGGCCAAAATTTGAAACAAACTTGATCTGCGTGCAGATAAAAGAAACATTGTCCACTACATGTCAAACCTCTATCTCTACCATCTCGAGATCTAGGTGTTCTACGACGAGGACAGACGGACAGACGGACGGACGGACAGACGGACGGACGGACAGACGGACATGGCTATATCGACTCGGCTGTTGATGCTGATCAAGAATATATATACTTTAAATGGTCGGAAATGATTCCTTCTGCCTGTTACATACATTTCGACTTTAGTATCCCTTTTACGTGTAAAGTCGTATCAATATCAATTTGAAACACGTAGTCTCAAATTGAATAAAATTTGAAACTAATAAATTTTTAATGTTCAAATAGACCACGTAATGAAGACAAATACATGGATTTCAAATGGAACAAGGTAAGGAAGCAGCTAAGTGTAAATGTTGATGTGGTCCTTTTTTGCTCTTAAGTAACAAATGTAACTCTTAAGCCAGGCCATATAAGCTTCAGTGCAGCTGTGGCTGTTTCAGCGCTTTGCAAGATTACGTACAATGCGAGACTTTTTGAAGGCGTTAGGCTCAACATGCGTTAACACGGGAGCCCAGAGCAAACCTATGTCTTTCCACAGTGCTGGGCCTACATTCTAACTCGCTGGCCATGCGGTCAGCAGTAAACAAAGTGGACAAAAGCGACCAGCGCCACAAGTGGAATGCAACCATCGAGTGCAGAGGCACATGGGAGGGGGAAGCTTTCAAAAAACCTTATATTAGATTTAAGAGTAGAGGTTGATCTCCTCATCGATAAAGAAGCACTCCAGCAAGAGGCACACCAATACAGTGACTTCTGATTAAACAACATTCGGTGAGTGAGGGACCACTATTATTCCATAGTGAGGGGTCCACACTTGACAAACTTAATTTATTAATGTAAACAAAGCTCACCTTAAAATATTTAAATTCTTATATATTTATATTTATAAAACAAAATTTTTAAATGTTATGTTTTAATTTTAAAGGCAGTTTGTAAAGAACTGATTTTATTTTACAATCTTGATAAGAAATAATATTAAATTGGTAAAAAACTGAAACTGAACGCTTGATAGTTGAAATAATAAAATAATAAATACATTATACACGCTAGTTTCATTTTGAAATCCTTGAAATATCAAGTTAATAAATTGTGATTTTTTAGCTTTTATCTTTTTGGCAACACTGGTTTAAGCAACTCACCCTTTGATACTCTATAGTTTCAAATTGATGTCTAAGTTGTGTCATTTTGATAACAAGTCTTACATATAGAAATTTCAATTTTACGCGGAAACCGGAAACGGAGCAAAGAAAAGTTAAAAGAGTTCGGTTTAGAAAAATAATTCTTACTACTTTTTTCGGGTTGCTATATTTATAACATTCGTTCATTCTGCTATTTTTATACCCGTTAGTCGTAGAGTAAAAAGGGTATACTAAAGTCGTGCAAATGTATGTACAGGCAGAAGGAATCATTTCCGACCATATAAAGTATAAATATTCTTGATCAGCATCAACAGCCGAGTCGATATAGACATTTTTTTTTCTCTTACTGATTGATTGATCTTTCAATTGCACTTCCACATTGCAGTATATCTTTGTAAAGCACTCTAATAAAATTGTTACCATTTGTATTAATGATTCAGAAATGCTTGGATTTTTCGGATAATAACCTTTAATGAAGCCATTTTGTCATTTCATTTCAAGAAAGCGCCCGAATCAATCTTTAGCTTCTGTTGGATTTCTGAAAATATTTACCCCACTTTCGCCCACTGTACAAGTGTTTGGTTAATTCTGTAATACTCCAACTGCAAATGGCGAGTGCTTAAAACTGAAGCTTGAACCTCATTTAATATTCATTGCCGGCTCCTGTCGCCCGGCAGGTGCCATGGTGTGCTCACGCAGCTTTTTGTTTCAGCGCTTGACAATATTTTTTTAATGATCACGATTAAGGAATCGTCCCCTCCACCGTCCCCCTTTCATATACTCCCCACACCACTCGATTTAATTAAGTCGTCGCCCGCCAACGTCGGATGTCTTTGACAGTTGCCTCAACTCTTTGCCTGGAATATACAGAATTTTTGTCATTTTTTGCTGATTCCATTGTTTACCTAATCTTTGTTTGCACAGCGACCCGACCTCCAGCCAACATTGTGTGTGTGTGTGTGCCTTGTCAGCAGCTTTGAATGTCAACCCTGCTGAATTCAGGGTGTGGGGGTCACCCTCACTTACACACACACTTGGGTCCCATAAAGATACGCATACACACACACACACACACACACACACATCGTAGCCATTGAGAGAATGCGCAAGAGATACTGTCAACATGTTTGTTAATGTCATTTCGGAATTAACAAGTTTCTCAGATAAACTTTGAATTTCATTTCAGACTCGGACTCGGACCTGAATTGCCATCCAAAGGCAGATGTTTTTTTTTCATAAATTGTGCAAGTTATTTGGCATGTGAGTCCCAATTAACCCTTTGGTGCCGACCAAATTGCTCGCTTAGGCCATGATTTGTTTGTCTTTCTGCCACGATCATTGCTTCGGCTCGGATTGCTGCGTGTTGTGCGTCGCTGCAAGTTTAAAGCCATAAAATTATTTATGAGGCCATTAAATCATCATTATTGTCCCGGCGACCTTGAGCCATTAGGCGCTGCCTTCTTCTCCGCTCCCATTTTGAGACATTTTCGCTTTCTTTTTCAAATTCTTTTATTTGCCTTTTTTATGGTTGTCGCCTTTTAATGTAGCGTTTTCCTTTTAAGCCTTTTGCTTTGTTGTTTGTTTGCGTTTTGGAATTTTCCCTTAATTGGGTCGGGCAATTCTGTGATTTGACTCAGCAATTTGGTCGGCTAATTGTTTACAAGGTTAGCGACATTTTTTTTGCTCTATTTGAGGACTATGAGAAGTTGCCTAGTATGGCCATGGCTGCGCCCAATTGATTCAAGCAAACGAAGCTTCAGTGAAGTGGAAATCTGACATTTCTCCAATACAAAATTTCTTAGGACAGAGAGTACGAACACTGATTTATGTTGTCTGAACTATAAGCAACAAGGCACCAACAATACTCAAAATCTTGCAAGTCGTGTTTTAGCAATCGAAAGTACAAATAAATTATTTCTGCCCATGTTTATATATTTTTGAACAGGATCAACAGCCGAGTCAATATAGCGACGTTAGCGTATGTTATAGTCGGGCTTGACCAACTTCTCACTTGTTTTGGTTCGCTTTTAAATATTAATAGTTATTGTAGAATGTAAAACATTTCTCAATGCGCGATGTTTGTACTTCTGTTGTGATTTCCGCCAGTTTAAGTAAGAAAGCTTTTTGTTGGTGTTTTTCCGTGAATGTTGTGTTTGTTTTGTAAACGATAATTCACGAACGAGATCGTTCAAATAGGAGCCTGTTTGGGCTGGGTCTCGGGTAGTCGTTTTTTTTTCTTAGTGTAGACCAGTGTCCGGCAAAACACACATGTTTATTTTGCCTTTGCATGTGTGCGTTCAGACACGCAAGAGCGCTCTCATGTTTGTTATTGCAAAAGAGAGCAGTGTACGCTCGTATAGTGTCTGTGTATAGACGCCGCTGCTACAGAGGATGGACGTCAGTACTTGTATACACAGAAAATTGAACGGTGCCGGACACTGGTGTAGACATAGTTAGTAAGTAGCATTATTTACCGACTTGTCAAAGAAATATTTAAGTTCGAACGAACGATTCTCCAGTTGGAAGAAAGAAAGAACAGTGAGCCGCATCATTATCTATTTTTTTCAAAATTTTTTTGGATCAAGCTAAAGTAAGTTAACGCACAAAAATGGAAAGTATGGTCGAACTTTAAAGTTTCGTTTAATTGAATCCTTTTTATTTCCTTTCAAAAGGTATTTTAATATTGCCCAGAAGTTTTCAACATGTAAAAATATCCATTTCCGACCCTATAAACTGTATATATTTTTGATCAGGGCGACGTGCTAAGTCGATTGAGCTTTGTCCGTTTCTACGCAAACTAGTCTCTCAGTTTTAAAGCTATCGAGTTAAAACTGCACAATTCTTATTTTTACTGCACACTGCTAATAAGTCGAAACCGACCAGATCGGATGACTATTTCTTAAAGCTGCCATATAAACTATCGGTCGAATAGTGGGTTTTCTTTAGAAAAATGTTTAGTATAAATGCTGGAGTTCTTAAACTTTCATGTATTAAAACAAACTTTGGCAAAGACGAAGTAAGTTTGGCCCTTTCGTTTAAATTTAAATAAATAAGATTTGCTGATACGGAGAGGCCCCATACTTAACTAACAATAATTTTTCTTCCAATAACTTAATTAGTCAGAAATTTGTTTTATCGGTAAAAAGTTTCTCCAATTTAAAACTAAGTGGGATAATTTGCAAGAGCTAAATTTCTGAACGAAAAAATGCTGTCCTGACAAAATGAAACATTTATAGATTATTATTTTTCTTTACCTTTTGATTGATCTCTACCTTTCTTTACCTATTTTACTTATTACCTTATTATCTTGTTCATCATGCTTTTCCATTCAATTGAATTAATTTGCTCTTTGAATGTCTCTCGAAACTAAGTATTTCCTGTTAGTATCCTGTCATTCTGTCTCCTCCACTTGCACTAATTAATCATAATTATAATATGAATACGAAATTGGAGCACTTCAGTTTCATAGCTTAGACATGGATATGGTTTCATTGGCTTTTACTGCGCCTCGATTTGTGCTTTATTTTTTTTTGCGAAACTCCTGATAAAGCAATGGAAATGACGCGCACGAATAATTTTCCCTGCGTTGTTTCCATTTGTCTTTGCTGTTTGTGTAAGTTTTCCATTTGGATAATGGAAAAAGGCCATTTCATGCCATTTACTTGGCTTTGGACGGCAGCGGGGGCAATTTCAGGCGCACTATTTGTAAGAGACGTCGCGGCATAAGTGGGCGCGGCGCCATTGCCATCGGCAGCTCCACTTGAGCAACGCCCAACATCCAAATCCATTTCGTAGATAGTTTTCTTTGCTCAGTGCGAAATTTTCCTCTTTTTTTCTTTTTTTACATTTGCAAAATGAATTGTAACGAAGTGGAATGAGGCGTGCCTTGGCCTCTGCCCTGCCCTGTCCTGCCCCTTGGAGCAATGGCCGCCCGTCGGGCAAGTACTCAAACAATAAAATCATATTCGACGGGCGCCAGCTAGCTCTCAAATATAATTTTTGCACAAAAAGTCGTTTACAGTGTGTCTCATGCGCTTGACTTTCCCGGAGTCGTGCGTGGGGAGAGGGTTGCTCTTTTTGTTTTGCACAGCTTTTATTGATGTTATTAGGTTGAAAGCACTCTAATAATGGTCGCCATCGGATGCCCAATGGGTTTCAGGTCAGCAGTCGCAGTAATTCGAATCACAGCATCATCAGGAGCCAGCCATAAAAGCAGCGAAGATTGAGGAGGAGCCAGCCGATGAACCGATTGCAAATGGAGCTATCGGTGTGGAACGTCTACAGTCCCGTCACATGTATTGTACGTACGTGTAGAAGCATGCAATATTTGCCCCGCGATGATTTCAATAATTTGTATAAAAAACTCATTTGGCTGCCATTCAACTCGCACTGATAAAATGTGTAAATCAACGCAAATTTATGACCTTAAACAAGTTTAGCATTCTCTCTGAGCAGAAAATTATGCCGACATCAGTCGCCGCACTGTGGTGAAAACTCATCATTTGTGGAAACAAATTGCACCACTGGTGGTCTATGATAGTTTGCAAATTGTGTGATTTGTTGAACAAATTTTGAATACGAACATAATGTGGATTGCTCAGAACAAAACTGCATTATTGATTTTGTTCAATCAGCTTTTGTTTCCAAGATATAGCAGAAAGTCGAATTTGATGAACTGAAAGAGCTACATAAATTGCTATATATTTACATGTAGATGATAAATTCAATGTGGAATCAAGTAGCCTTTTCACAGATCCCATACCAACTTTCAAGGGGAATCTAGTTTTCCTGCCATAAAGTGATATATGTATTTTCGTCTTAACAGGCTGTAGCTTTGCCAAATAAACTGATTTAAATGCTATAAAAATCACATAATACATGAAATATTTATAAAAAAATTTATTTTTTTTTTATAATAAAAAATCAAAAATATATTTTTTTTTTTTTTCCGATTTTCCTCCAATTTTTTTTAAAAAAAATATATTTTAAAAATACCCAAACACCTTTTTTTAAACTCCCCACCCCTGCCCCAAAAAAGGTGGTTATTTTGTTGGCCTGGCTAAAACTTTTTTCGATTCAAGAAGAGCAAGGGGGAACCCCCGGGGGTCCCTTGGGTATAAAATAATGCACCAAAAAAATTTTTAAAAAAGAACCATTTTCATAAAAAAAGAGCCAAAAATTTTTTCATCCTTATTCATGTTATAATTTCAATATATCTCTTTGTCAATGACGTAAAATCGCACATACATTTCATTTCTTAAGTGTTCCTAAACATACAAATAAAAATTAAAAATTTTTCTTGTACCTTTTAATTAACTTGTTAACATTTAAAATAACCAAGACAGTCAATATTGATTCTTATTTCCAAAACAAATTTCTTCACTTATTCGTGTTATATATTCATTTCATTGAATATAAAATATCTCTTTTAATTCCATTTCTTGAAAATTCTTAAAAGTACAAGTGAAAACAATCAATTTTTTTATACCCTGAACTCATTAAAAATAAGTAAAAGAGGATCATAAAGTTGTACAAATGTACGTAACTGCCAGAAAGAAGCACCTCCGACCCCATTAAGTATATATATTCTTGATCAGCATCAACAGCCGAGACGATTTAGCCTGTCTGCATGGTAGCGTCGATCTCAGAGACTGTAATATATAGAGCCACAATTTTTGGCATGTAAGTAGGTGTCAGAGCAAATACACTGAAGATATGCAAGTGCGCCACCCCATTTTTCAATTAAATTTTAAAATAAAAGAAATTAAAACATAAAGGGACCACAGTACTTGGTACAGGGTGTTTTGCTGTCGGGGCACTCGACCGAAACACTCTTACTTGTTTGTATTTATCATGCTTTTCTATATTTGAAAGTCATTTTTTTTTAAGTTTTAGACCACACATAATCTGAATATGTATTCTTACAGAGCTTCATACTGAATAAAATTCAAGTCTGTTTCTCAATTTGGTTGTTATCAAACTTATGGTAAAAATATTACCCTCCGCCAAATCGATGCTGTGTGGAATAGAAAATATATTTCTTATATATCCAACTAATTCCTTAAAGATTTCAATATTAGTCCCATTTTTTACTTTTGCCACTTCTTCCCAAAATATAGAAATCTCCTTTTCTTTTTGTAACTTAGCTTCTGTCAACTGTAACACGTCCCATTGGAAATAATTTCAACAGGATCCGATTAACACAAATTCTTCAAGTTTTCACTTAGTGGCATTATTTCAGTTTCTTTGCCCAAATTACGTTGGCTGGTGCAATCAAAATGAGAGATTTAATACCGTCTCATCTTAAATCAAACCGCTGCATTTCTTTCACAAGCGAAACCTCCCACTGAACCAAAAGCTCGTAAATAATATCTCTAACGATACTTACGCGAAACATCAATGTGCAAAACTATCGAGAAAACACTCGCAAACGATCCGCAAAGTAATCACCCGTCGCTCAGTTTGTGGCAGAGGAAGTTTCGTTCTCGATAGCCCGCAAAAGATTCGTTTGCGAGCCTTTTTTCGATAGTTTTTGTGAGCCTCCTACGATAACTTTTGCGACTTACTTCACCAATCGATTGCAAGCCTTTTTCGTTATTGATAACTATAAGTGCAAAGAACGCAAGACAGGCGAAGAAAACGTAAGAATAACGGAGCATACAAAAAAGGAACGAATATTGTTAGTTTCTGTCAAAATCATTTTTCTCCCTGTTCACATATCATATTCAAGCTTGAATGCGATAATTTGACTAAACTTTCACCTCTCGTATCACCTTTAAGCTCGAGTGTGATAGTTTTACGATACTCTTGCTTGACGTTCGCTTCGTGGTGCAGTGGGCTAGTAAAACTCGCGTATCGTTTCCTTTACTTTTAAAGTTGTGCATTTCACTATACACTGGCTATCCATATATGTATTGTTGGGCATTGAGACCAACAAAATTTTGTCATCGCGCCAAAAATAAGAATTTAAGTCGCTAACATTAAATCTACTAAGTTTCATATTCCGTAAAAAATATGTATACATGTAATATGTGCTTTCATACTATAAAAATATATTTAAGATATTTAAAACTATCAATAAGTGTTGACAGCGAAAAATATCCAGGATCTAATTTAGGAATCGAATAATGTTTCACCTTTTTCGCTTATATAAGAAAAAAGAGCCAAAACGAGCCATTTCCAATAAAAAGTGGCAGTGCACCAACAGGATAAAAAACACCAGTTTTGGTGCAAAAACACCAAGTGTGGCAACCGTGGGTACACCTCTAATTTGGAATACAACATTCAGCAGGTATCAGGAAAAAAATATGCATCGATTAGTTTCTGCTGAACGAAGTGGCAGCAGTATCCCATCGATACATGCTTCTATATTATGATACATTAAGTTGGCTATTATGAGACCGCATCACTCGAGTTCAGCAGAAGGATCACTGCAAATTTTTACTTGATCAAGTTGCTCTGCAGAATACGGCCATTGTCTTATCAAATTGAAACATAAACGTTCGTTCGTTATAGATATACGTGTTCACTAGACTGGCCCTTACGAATAGATTTCAAATTTCGCTGCCAAACTTTTTACTAAATCTATTGGGACTTAAACGAAACTTTTTCCGCCCGGTATTTTGAAATCTGAAAAAAAGTTAATATAAGGGCCAGTCTAGAGTTCACGGAGGTTTTTGTTAAAGAAATCCATAATACAGAAGAGGCTTTGAGAGTGTAGCGTACTTTTCTGATTTGCCTATAAGGGTGCTGTAGTTCATCTGACCATTTCCAAACTTAGGAATGAAAAAATAGTGATGGTTACTGTATATAACGAAAGTGAAAAGAAAATTTTCATCACATTGTGTGGGATGGGAGCTTCATTTCAAATTAAAAAATTAAGTTTTAAGGAGTCTCTGCACCCTACATTTCGAGACTCCATTTCTGTTCCTATTTAAGCGATGTCTTGAAGAAATTTCGCCATTTGAATGGTTCTGTTAATAATATGTATCAAAGAGAGTCAAAACAAAGGAATGAATTCCCAACAAAACGCTGCTAATTGGTCTCAAAAAAAGAATTTTATTCAACTTTAAGATCATATTACCAAAAATCTAGACGGGGTATTTTTAAAAGCAGATTCGTGTTCAGCACTCAAAAATGATTTAGAATAAACTCACCAGCTGTGAACTAACAATCCATGAAACAGCTTCTCAAACTTTGCCGTTCGGACACGTCGTTAAACTGTAGGTGAATTTCTCATGTGCGAAAATTTCAAGCAGGGGCTGTAAAGCCAAGTATGTAATTATTTTTTGTTTTAAAATAGGAGAAGTCTTTCAAACTAAAAGGGGACCGTGTAGGAGAATAAAACATTAATAATAGTCCAAAAAAAAAAATATGTTTTAATAGCTAAAGAGCAATTATGATTGAGATCGCACTGATAAGGAAATCCTTTGTTGTTCAAGAACGCCTCTATCTTACGGTGTCTCACTTGTTAATTAGTGTTTATCATTTCATCTTGTCGATCATTGACTACCCCTGTGGCGGCCAAAACTATGTTATTAACTTCCTCAACTGGCGCCATTTTGGAAAAAAACAATTAACAGCTGCGTACTATGAGAAATAACGTAAGAGAAAAGTATGAAAAAGTGATGAAATTTACTAACAAGGGTGAAAAGCTCATTTTTATTTACTACAGCCCATTTTTTATACCCGTTACTCGTAGAGTAAAAAGGGTATACTAAAGTCGTGCAAATGTATGTAACAGGCAGAAGGAATCATTTCCGACCATATAAAGTATATATATTCTTGATCAGCATCGACAGCCGAGTCGATATAGACATGTTCGTCTGTCCTTCTGACCGTCTGTCCGTCCGTCCGTCTGTATGAACACCTAGATCTCAGAGATGGTAAGAGATAGAGGTTTGACATGTATGGGAAAAATGCTTCTTTTATCTGCACGCAGATCAAGTTTATTTCAAATTTTGGCCACGCCCCCTCCCGCCTCTGCAATTGGAAAAAAACGTTATATCTCCTACAGTTTTGAAGATAGACGATTCAAACCTTCTGAAGATATTTAGTAATTAGCAAAATAAATTGATTCGCCGAAGAAATGATAAATATCGGATGAGCGGTTCTCAAGTTATGAACAAAAATGTGAAAAATAGCCGAGTTAAAAAGTGTTGCATACTTTTCAGATGTTCACCCTTAGGAACGCAGGAACATGTTTTATCATGAGTAACGGGTATATCGAAGTCGGTTAGAGCCGACTTTAACTTGCGCTCTCGTTTTGTATTCTCCACGAGACTTACCGGCAGGTTCGTGGAGCATTGAAAAGTCCAAGAGTGAAAAGCTTTTCTGTGTAGACCTTTTTGAGTCGAGCAAATGTATTTTGAAGTGATTCGCTGACTATGATCTGGATGCAGAAGGTCTGGGCTTCGCAGAGTCATCGAAATCAGTTTGTCGCTATGCCGGAATTCATCGCCCTTGGAAAGACTTACGGGATAAATACGAGAATTAAAGAAAACGATCGCGAAAACAATTCGCAATTAAAAAGCTGGAGACTTATCGCAGTGGTGGCGGCATTCCCAGCATTGCTGGGAATCTTATCTGTTTTCCAAAACAATCGGCGATCTTAGCTCTGCCCCAGGATTGAAAAATGAAGTTGATAATGATGGTACGTAATCTTTGAAAATATTAATTAGACTTCCTAAATTTTAGCACAAATCAATAGTTCGGTGTTTGTGATCGCCACTAATGTACTAGCGTGGGACACTCAAACAACTGCACGGTTTGCCGAAGGAAGTCTGACTCCACAGAAGTCACCCGCAATGATGAGGAAGCTGGCACTTCCATAAGATCACAGAGCCATCAAAAGCTCGCCCTCTGACATCAATCAAACAATAATAAATGGAATCGTAGCTGATGTTAGGTTTTATTTTTTTACCTGATCATGAGGATGCGGTTAAGTTTGACGGCTGCTTTTCGCCAAAGACAGCATGAGACACTCAAATTCGGTTCTCGCTTCCAAAAACCAACTGTGTTCTTCGGCTTTTAACTTCAAACCCACATTTACCTTCACTCGACCCTCTTGATGACAAAAAGATTCACCCGAACTCTTTAACCGTCTCTTAGAAATCACATCACTTACCAATTCCGATCAGTCGAATTCGGAAACGGGAACAGGCCTGTTTATCTTATATTTATTGCAGGAAGCTATCTACTCCACTTTATAAAGTATCCAAAATAAATAATAGATATTCTCCGAGCACTCTTTGGTAATACAGACAGATGGCTATCAACTTATTCCTCGTGCACTCTACTATTTATTTTATTTTTTTGCCAGATTTAATTAAAAGGTGGAGTCTAGTACTGATTGATTTTTATGAGGAACATTCGCTCGAAAATATATTTAATGTTTTGCCACTGTACCGACAATTTCATTGTCTTTCGGGTGACGCATTTTTTATTTTTATGGAAACCGAAATGTCTTCATTAAGAAAACATTTTTGTTTGAAGCCAACAGATGCAAACAACAAGCGTAAAATCATTATAACTAAAGACGAGCGCGGGGGCGAAAAAAAAATCAGAAAAAAAACTGACGGTTACGAACATAGCTTTTTAAATTTGTATATATTTTATGAGTTTATAATTAGCAGCTCTAAACCATGTTTATGTAAACGGGAAATAAACAGCATCTACCTATTAGTATAGCATTTCATTCTTACTCAGCAGGAATTAGCTTAGGATCCTAGGGATGTTCACAAATGGTCTGAGGTCGAAAATTTTAAGGAGAGATGAAAACTGAAATTAAGTTCGAGTTCGTGAAAGGGAGGGACATGATTGAATTTTCTTTACTGCGCTTAAGTCCAATTTTTAAAAAAGTGTAAACGGCGAATCAAAATCTAAAGAAGCACAAGGCTCTTTCAATTAATGTCAAGTGGTTGGGGCAAAAGTGTTCAGATGGAAAACAATAATACACCGCTGTAAGTACATTATAGATGCACATATTTTTCCTACATAGTTAACTATAGAATTTACGACTTCCTTTTGATTATTTTGACAGGCGAATTATGCCTTCTCTGATGAGGGTCCTTTTCTAAGTGAGAGCATCTACATACATACATCGCCGCTGCACTTGAGTAATCTGTAATCAAATGTAGCCATTTGTCAAACAAGTTTTCATTGCCCTCGCAATCGAGTCTGGTTGTATAATATGTACATAAAGTAAGCAACATGGCGCATTTGAGTTTTCCGCTTTGAAAAATTCTACTTATCCAAGTGCCGCACTTGAAACCCATCGAACATGTTCATTTGTTTAAAAATTCCAGACCCGTTGCCGCTACTTGAGTTTTCTACGATGTCTGATGTCTCAATTCTTTCATTTTGTATATGAATTATAGTTTTGCCTAATTTATGTGATGGTGGACAATTTGTCTAATAATTAATGAAATGTTCCCTTGTCGCAAACAAACTCTAGCCTCAGTTTTTTTTATTCGTGTCATAAGGGGAAAAAAAAAAAAAAAAAAAACAAAAAAAGGAAAGGGGGGGGTGGATAAAAAAAAACAAAAAACCCCCAATTACCCACCCCTTCCCGCCCAAAATAAAAAAAAAACCCACAATTTACCAAACACTTCACACCCACATCCCACCTTTCCGGTCCCAGCACATCCATCCCACCCACATTCCACCCACTTGCCACCAACATATCGCACACTTCCCGCCCTCTTCCCGCCCAAATCCCACCCACTTCCCATTTACATCCCACCCACATCCCTCCCACTCCGCCACACTCCACCCACATCCCATCCACTTCCCATTTCCATCCCACCCACTTCCCACATACATCCCACCTACATCACACCAACATTCCACCCACTTGCCACCCACATCCCACCCACATCCGTCCGACATCCCTCCCACTTACCGCCACATTCCATCCACATCCCACCCACTTCCCATTTACATCCCACTTACTTCCCACCTACATCCCACCACTTGCCCACATCCAACTTCCCGCCCACATCCCACCCACTTCCTGCCACATTTCACCCACTTTACATCCACTTACCACCCACTTCCAAAACAACTTTCCACCCAAATCCCACCCACATCCCATTCACTTCACAGTGAGCATCCCGGCGGTATTTCCAACATCGGAAAATTAAAAACAAAAAAATTCTCATTTTGACCAACAATCAGAGTTTCGAATCGATGAAAAATAGTTTTTGCTGCAGAATTTTCCGGACATTTCCTCGTGGGCGGCTTTTCCGACATTGAAAATCACATTTCAAATTATTTCGTATTTTGTCCTTACAAACCGAGTTTCAAGGCAATCGGATGAAAAATAGTTTTTTTCATGCAGAATTTTCCAATTTGTCGACCGTCAGGTCAAAATTTCCAACTTCGGAATATAACATTTTAAACTCTTTCGTATTCTATACTTACAAACCGAGTTTCAAGCCAATCGTATGATAAATACTTTTTTGGATTCAGAATTTTCCGGCCATTTTCCTCGTGTGCGGATTTTCCAAAATCGGGAAAACACGTGTCAAATTATTTCGCGTACTATGCTTACAACTTATGTTTTGTTATGTGTAATTTTGAAAATGAATTTGCCGCTAATCGCTGGCAACAAAAGTTTCGCCCATACAACCTTGACCACCCACTTTCCACCCACGGGTGTGAATTTTCCGGAAGATTGGTATGCAGTTGTTATTGAATTTTCATATAGATCTTTGAAAATGAGTTTGAACTTGATCGGATGAAAAACAAAAAAGTTGCATAAAACAGTTTTCCGCGAATTTTCCACATTTGCAGACAGAATTTTCCAAAATCCATTCTTAGTACTCACTTTCAGCATAAGATATAACTACTATGAAAATCTCATCTTCTTATCTCTTATGGTTTAGCGAGACGGTCACCAGTCAGTCAATTAGTCAGGTTGAACAGTTTTATATATATAGATTTACATGTACATGAAATGGAAAAGAGACCTTTCTTTTCTTTTTTAGTCCAATTAGTCAAGAAACCGTTACATATTTTTTGTATCTAAAATTTTTCCAATTCTCGCTGGGAAACTGTTTCGGTATGTGAGTTGTTTTTTTTTTTTTTTGAGAGTTTAGTTGAAATTGTTCTGCTCAGAAGTCCAACCAGCACCAACACATTCAAATCAGACGGTTCAATACAAAGGCAAATTTGAATCTTTGACTGTGTTGGTGAGAGCGAGTGTCTCTTAAGAGAAATTCTCTTAAAATCTGCCCGCCTTCGGTGACTCTGAGGCGCCATCTATCACTGGAGAAATGTAGCGCAGTTTGCAGCGCCAGAGGTCGCTGCCGTCGGGGGGTGTGGGTCATAGCTGCAATGTGGTCGGAACTCGGCTAAGCTATCATATTAGTCATAATTTAGCAATCTTTAATCGAAACTAACCGTTTAAAATGAGTTGCCGCTACCGGAAGCGGATTAAAATATTTTTCACTGTTAAATGATTAACTTATCCATTAATTATCCTTTAGCTACGATAACTATGTATTTGAACTGCTTATGAACCAAAGTATCAACTTCAGCCGAAACACTAACTACTAACCTGAATTTGGTTTAAGACTGTAGTCCGTGACTTGACCTATGGATGTACATTCCTCATCACTTGAATAGGACACTCCTCAAGTGTGTTTTATATCGCCCACTGCTCCCAAACCAATGATGCCAGAAACTTAATTTGTTTATTAATTAAAGATCATTTAATTGCTGCGTTTAAACCAAATATAATTCTTCATGATACAGCTTTAATTAATAACAAACATTTTTTAACCAAAATCCGTCTAATTGCAGAGCTTAAAAATTGCGTCACTTGAATAGGACACTTGAGCAAAAAAAATTTTAAAAGCTCCGATTTTTTTTTTTAAATTTGTTTCGATACAGTATTTCATATAATTAGAAACACCTTGGCTTTGCTTTGATGCTCATGTGCTGTTAGAAAGTGTTTCTATTTATGTGAAATACTGTATCGAAACGAATTTTTCCTCGTACTCCGTATAGGGCTTTAACATAAACATAAATTAAAAATAGGGTAGTTGGTTCAATTTAGAAGTAAAAAAAAATGTTTAATGTGTCGAGCCACATTCCGTTTCAAAACTTTGGTCTTCCGGTTTGGAAGGGATTGATACAAACTGACTGGCAAAAACTGAGAAGTTGCGCTTTTCTTGCCGTATTAAGGGGAGGCTTCTCCTTTACGTTTAATCTCTTCAGATGTTAAGCTTTTCGAAATAAGCGATGGACAGTGAATAGACTAGCATTAACATCACATTTTCCATGAAATTTTGGCACAGAGTTGTGGGAGTTTTACCATATTCAGACTCATGACTTAAAAATTCTTATATGACCTTCTCTCGACTTTTTGAGCTATTTTTGCAATTGATTTGCTTTCCATTTTAGTTTCCATTTTTCCCCCTCGGTTAAGGCTTTTCCTCAACCCATTTTAATTTCATATTAAATGCAATAGTCGAAAATCACATAAAACTTCGATCAACGAAAATTGAGTGAGTACGCGCCAGAACTTGTAGTTTGACAAAGTGCAAAAATAGCGTTGTTTTTTTATAATTTCAGTATTCGTAATCTTGAAAAATCCTTTTGGAATTAATTACGTTTACTCAAATTAAGTACAAAAATTCTTAAGATACTGAAATAAAGTATTGACCTTTTTAATGTTTTTTAATGCTGAACTCATTTAATGTTTTGCCCTGAACCCACAGGGACGTAGATCGGAAAATCAAAAGTCAAAGTATAATGGTATCCTTAAAAGCCGATTTAAAGGTCAATCCGATGAAAAAATTTTTTAATTGCATGCAGAGTTTTCCGTCCATTTCCCAAGAGGTTGCATTTTGATAAATCGGGGAAATACCAATGTTGAGCGAATTTTGCTTACAAATCAAGTTTAAATTCAATCGGATGAAACCACTAACCAATGCATATGCACTGCCATTGATTTCCATTAAAAGATCATTCGCTTGAATGGAAAAATGTTATCAGAGAACTTAATCCCAAAAAAGCACCAGGTCATGATCCTAATACGCCTAAAATGATGAAATGAAATGGAACTTCCAAGTCCTGCTATTACATATATGGTGTTCCAACTCAGTGGAAGAAATCGACAATCATAAAGATTTAAAAACCAAGAAAGGATGAAACTCAAGCGTCATCATATAGACCCATACAGATTTTTCCCTCTAAAAAAAATTTTTTAAAAAATTTCCCCCCCAAAAAAAAAAACATATATAAAATATAATTCCTTCACATCAATTTGTGCTCCGAGCAAAACGCGGGACCATTGAGCAAGTCAACCGTTTAACTTCAGATATTCGGACGGCGTTAGAGCACCACGACTACTGCCCAGGCATTTGATCGCGTTTGGTTGGACGGTCTGATATTTCAAGTTAAGACAATGCTTCCTCCACATACACACCAACTCTTAGAATGTTATGTCACCAACAGAGTTTACCTTGACAGACGGCTCAGTTCGCGCAAGTACAAAGATTTGAAAAAAAACTTCAAATAAAGCTAAAGTCCAACAGCCTTCACTGGCTAATTAGCTCCCGTTCCCATCTAAAACTGGAATATAAAGTACTCTGACCACTTATGCTGTGAGTTGGGCCATAGCTGGCATTGGCCAATAAAATAGTCTCACCGGGTCAGAGTTCGCTATTAGCTTAGTTTAAATTAAATTACTCTTAATATTCGTGTTTGACTATACATTTTTAAACTTACCTCTAAATAAATAAATTAATTACTGTACAAAAGCATCATAAAGCCCATCTGGACTTATGGAATTCTAAGAACACTCATTGTAGCGCCATGGTACATCCGCAACGAGTGTATCCACAACGAAATAATGTGGTTATTGGTCGAAACTCAAATACAACACCTCAAACGCAAGTATTCCGAGAAGCTTCTTTCCCACCCTAATGAGCTTGCCCAGACCTACCAACCCTGCGACTGAATTAAAGGGCCGCGGAACATAAATTACCTTCAATAGGGTTTTATAATAGTTTCTGGATTAAGATTTGAAATGAAAAATGAGAAGACTAAGCTAATTAATGCCAATATGTCTATTGTATTTTGACATTTTTGACGATATTGGGAACATAGTGCATTGTAAAAGAAATAGACCATGTTAAAAAACTTCAAATAAATAAAATATATAAAAAATCGATTCTTTAACTGGGACTAGACAGCCCCACCTTCAAGTTCTTAGACAACGTCTCATCATCTACACCATGGACCTTCTTAATTAGGCAATATTCTTAGCTAATCGGTCGCTATTGACGTTGAAAGTCGAATATGCTTTCATAGTTGACTTTCAAGTTTAAACATCCTCAGTAAAGCCCAAAATATTTGATTTATTCTCCTTTTGTGTATTAGTCATTTGCTCAAAAGTTTCAGATTAAACAAGAAAAGAAAACGTCTGCCAGAGTCTTAAGCCGATCGGGATAGTATTTTATATCGTTTTGTAATTGAAATTTTAAGTAAGTTTTGATCCTGGATATTAGAATAGTAAAAACAATTGCTAAAGTTATTAGAATTAAAACAAGCGATCTTGAATCAATAACTTTTCGTACCTACAGTAAGACGAAAAATTAAAGAAAGTCATTTAAAGTACAACATTTTTTTTTGATCGATGACAAAAAAGACTCACAATGCAAGTTCCAACGAGAACGCAAGTTAAAGTCGGCTCTAACCGACTTCGATGCACCCGTTACTCATGAAAAAACATGTTTAACAGTGTTCCGCGTTCGAGGGTGACCATCCGAAAAGTATGCAACATTTTTTAACTCAGCTATTTTTGACATTTTTGCTCATAACTTGAGAACCGCTCATCCGATCTTTATCATTTCAGCGAATCGATTTATTAGGCTAATAACTAAATATCTCTAAAAGGTACGAATCGCCTATCTTCAAAACTGTAGAAGATTTAACGCTTTTTCCAAATTGCGGGGGCGGGAGGGGGCGTGGCCAAAATTTGAAACAAATTCGATCTGCGTGCAAATAAAAGAAGCATTTGTCCCATACATGTCAAACCTCTATCTTTTACCATCTCTGAGATCTAGGTGTTCATACAGACAGACGGACGGACAGACGGACATGTCTATATCGACGGCTGTTGATGCTGACGATATATACTTTATACTCGGAAATGATTCCTTCTGCCAGTTACATACTGCACGACTTTAGTATACCTTTTTACTCTACGAGTAACGGGTATAAAAAAAACTTTGGCGGGACGTTAAGGACGAATTGCTGTATAACCAGCAGCAAAATCAAGTCAATGTTGCATATTTTTGGTCGTCAGTCTTTACTAAAATCACCGATTAAAAAATAATCCTGCGCGGTTTAGTTAACACAAAACACTTTATTGGAGGAGTGATGAAGGAGTCGAGGAAGAATAACAAAACTAAGTTTTCACTTTTTTATGTGAACTAGGCCTTCTGGGGATACCACTTAAAAAAAGTAGAGGCAAGCTAATTCGGCTCGACCGAAGTTTATATACCCTTGGAGCTTGATATATGCCTGCCAGTTTTACAATATATTCATCAATATATTTATAGCTGAAAAGTGTAAATACGAGCGTTGGGAGCGATAACATTGAAAACAAAAAAGTTTTTCTCACTAAAACTATTTTTCAACCGATCGTTCCTATGGCAGCTATATGCTCATCCGATCCGGCCGGTTCCGACAAATGTGCAGCGTATGAAACAGGAAAATGGAATCATTTCTGACCCTCTAAAGCACGGGTGCGCAGAACGAGCTACAATAACCACAAGAAATAGAAAGAGAAACCCAATTTTCGCTGCGCGTGAATACCGAAAAGCATTCGGAGACTGCGAGCGAGGCGATTGAGCCAATCGCTTACTTACGCTCAATACGCATAAGCAATATTTTTGTTGCGTTTGAGTTTGCTAGAGTCCTAGCTGAGAGAGAAGGAAGGCACAAATGAAGTTGTCCGGGCCTTTACGTAAAACAACAAGGAATGCGTGGCTAGCTGAATAGGCTAGGACACCCCTGCTATAAAGTATATATATTTATGATCAGCATTAACAGACGACTCGATAGAGCCATGTCCGTCTTACTGTTTATCTGTCAGTCAGTATGATCAAACCGATCTCGGAGATGTTCAGATATCGAGCTTTGACATGTATGGGACATAAACATGTTATACTTGCAGGCAGACTATGTTTATTTTAAAAATTTTTACGCTCCCTCCCGTCCCGTCAAATTGAAAAGCGGCGTGGTGCAAACCTAGTTAGTAGTATTATATTTAGTATTAAAGACTTTTTTTATCGATTGGCCAAAGATCGGATGAACGATACTGAAGTTATGACCAAAAGAAAGTCGCTGCCGCAGCATTCAACTGCTACTGCAGGTTCATAGTATATTACAGTCGGGCTTGACCGACTTCTTTCTTGTTTTTATTATAAATGTCAGTTTATTTTTAAATAGCTAGAGGCTCGAAGTGTATGAAAAGATACTTAAGGGCAGATCAAGTTAATTCTTGATTCTCGTCACGCCCCCTGCCTTCCTTGGGTTAGGATAAGTCATCATAGATCTCGCTTAGCTGCTACTGCTACCAGCTCAGCTTGTAAGTATTTTCTTAGGATTTGACAGCTATACCAAGGTGAAAAACTTTCGAAAAAATACCTGTCTTGGTAATTTTACGCTCTGATGTTCAACGAGAAGGCCAAGTTCACTTCGTTTGTTCCGATGTTTTAATACCCTGGCAATTGTTGGTTTTGAAATATATAAGAGCTTAAGAGAAGTATCATTAAAGTCTAAAAGATTTCCCTATTTCATACCAATCGTCGTCTGAAACAATTTCGCAAATCTGTACTTCAAATTACCATTCACCGAGATTAAGAAGAAATTAATGGGCTTGTTCAGCAGAAAAATTGATCCCTGAGCAGGTATCAGAAAAAACTTTTGCATCTAGTAGTTTTTGCTGTTGGAGGGAGCAGTATCACTTTAAAGTAGCATACTATTTCTTTGATACATGCTCCTGTAGCATGATACCTTAAATTTGCCATTATGATGCCGCATCACTCGAGTTCAGTAGGAAGATTATTGCAAATATATACTTGATCATGGAGCAAGTTGTTCTGCTGAACACACACAACGTTTCTCAATAAGACCCATTTTCCGACTGATGGTTTGTATGGCATCTATAAGATATTGTAAGGACCCATTTTGGGAACGCTAACATTGAAAACAAAAATGTTTTTCACCAAGATCCTTATCAAGCAATTTAAGGCAGTGCGAAGATTTAACAAAATGCCAATATTCGCTAGGTACTCTGCAGCTCTCACCCTGACATCCATTTACTTATAATGGATTTCCACCATAACTCTCGCCATGCCGGGCGGCTATAGCAATCAGGGGTCGCCGTAACTTGAAACTCACCACATTGAACCCATGAGCGACCTTAGCTCCGCCCATTTTATAATGGCCTCTGTGGGCAGAGCGACGCCTGCGCGATGTGAACGAAAATGAAAGACAAAGCAAACGAAGCGAGGGAAAAGTCAGCGAAGCGAGGACTGGGAATATGGCTCGATGGGATGAGCTTGGGACTCGCCTGGAGCGCGCTTTTCCGTGGCTGATTTTAGTTGTGATAAATTTATTCAAATGACGAGCGCTCAATATGGAAATGACTCTGGGGGCCGACGCTCTAGCGGGGCAATTAAAAGCCGAATGGCTTTATGAAATTTCTTGGTGCGGCGGCAGACAACAACGGCGACAGTTTACTCTACCTCCTCCGGAGAGGTCTCAAATTTTATTATCTCGCTGCCAAAGGCGCAGCCTGCAACATGTGGCATTAATTATGCGGCGATAATGTCTTGCTTTGTTGCCAAGCGGTTTTTTGGGATTCGTTTTATGAAAGTGTCGGAATAAATTACATTATTTTTAAGCCTCGTTCCGGAGAATTGATAAGTGAAAGAGAATTCATATGTCCATGTCGTTTGGGTGCACTTGGCTTTGAATTTTAACGAGTGTAGGCGGGCGGGTGACACGATGTTTCCGTCTATATATATTTATGTTCTTCTGAAACATATTCCCATTAATTTCTGTCGCCATTTGCTGTGCCGAGGGCGGGGAAGACCAAACGGAAAATGTTGCCAGCACGCGTGGAATCGATGAGTTTTCCTGGTTGCCCTTTTAGGGGGGTAATTAAATTGTGACAGAACATCATTCTGCACGTCATCAATTAGGTTTTTATGTATTCATTGGCGTGGTATGTATCATTGAACCATTTGGGTGGGATACATCTGACATCATCGCCAACCAAGCTGCTCTACTTTCGCCTGACGGTTTCCGATTCTCACTAACCCTTAACCCGTTCACCCACAATGAATCCGGCTGGCTGTGCAGATTCGCCACGGTCTTAGCCCAGTCCTTTGTTCCAACCAAAATATTTTGAGGCTCAGGCTGCTGTAAACACTTTATGATGTGGTCATAAATCGCCCGCCTTCACGCTTTCGCCGGACCTCAACTTACCCCGAACCGTCATTAGTTGCTGTCCTGTTACCGTGGACGCGTTTTGCGTAACAAGTCTTGCATTCGTTTTGCTTCCTTGCAACTATCTCACAACGTCGTGCCTGTTTGCAAACTCATAAATCACTCTGAAGACATGGGTAACCCTTTTCGGTGTGTGTTTACCTGTCTGCTATTTGAATTTTGTTTTGATTTTAAGAAATATTAGGAAATATGAATACAAAGTGGGTTCACGGGAAGGCAAAGAAATCTGTCATAAAACTAAATTGTAAGGGTTTGTATCTATCGGGATTACAGTCTAGTTTGTTGAACCGCAATACACAGGAAAAAAGGCAGTACTGCTGAACGCGTCGAAGGTCGGTCTCTTTGATAAGAAATAGTCGTCCTGAGAGTTCGGTTATTATCAAGCCAATACAACTGATTTAATTTAAAAAAAATTCTAGCTAAATAACATCTAAAGGAATCCATTGGAAAATCAAAATATCATCACAATCAAGTGTTATTTATTATTTAAAAATAATTTTTTACGGTTTCAAGTTTGTAAATTTTTTTATACCCTTGCAAAGGGTATTATAATTTTGCCCAACGTTTGCAATGCATAGAAATATTCACTTCTAACCCTATAAACTATATATATTCTTGATCAGCGCGACGAGCTGAGTTGATATAGCCATGTCCGTCCGTCCGTCTGTCCGTCTGTTTCTATGCTATCTCCTCCGTCAGTTTCAAACCTATCGCAATCAAACTTTGCACGAAGTATATTGGTACACATACGCTGCCCGTTTGTCGGAACCGATAGGATCGGATGACTGTAGACTGCCATGGGAACGATTGGTCGAAAAAGTAGTTTTAGTGAGCAAGCTCGTATTTATAAGTTTATAGAGACTTGTCGAAATCGGACAACTATATAGTATAGCTGCCATACAAAAGACTGGTCTGAAAAAAGTCATAGTGAGAAAAATTTCTTTGTTTTCAGTGCTATTGCATCCAAACTTGTTACAGAACAGTATTATGCAACCTTAAGCTACCACACATGTCTGTCAAGTTTGATCCAAATCGGATGAATATAGCATATAGCTGCCATAGGAACGAAGGGCCGAAAAAGTAGTTCTAGTGAGAAAAAATTTTTTTTGAAGACTTTACACTTTTCAGTTACTAATAGCAACGATCATGAAACAAATGTGATACTGACGTTAATGAATTAAATAAGCGGTTTGTTCATAGTCAAGTTCCAGAAGTTACGTGTAATCCGTATTTGAACTGTGTACCTGATAGTCACTGTGATAGTAGCTTTAGTTTTGCGTGTGTAAGTCAATGTGATGTCCTTGATGCTATACTTAAGATAAAATCTAATGCGACAGGACTTGACGACATCAACCCCAAGTTTTTAAAAATCATCCTGCCCAAAATCCTTAGATATATTACACATGTAATGAACACTGCCCTTACAACCTCCACATTCCCTGAAGTGTGGAAAGTAGCAAAAATTATTCCAGTTCCCAAACAGAAAAATGAATACAGGCCTATTTCCATCTTGCCATACCTTTCAAAAGTTTTTGAATCTATCGTAGCTAGCCAAATAAATAATTATCTGGCGTCACACAATTTCTTAAATAAACATCAATCAGGCTTCAGAAAAAATCGTAGCTGTATCACTGCCCTTCTGAAAGTGTCTGAAGACATTCGAAATATGCTAGACGATGGGCAGGTAACATATCTGACGCTGCTTGATTACAGCAAAGCATTCGACACAGTCAATCATGATATACTGTGTACTAAATTGAGCAATATGTTTAGTTTCTCAAGAACAGCATCAAAATTAATGAGATCATACTTAACCAACAGACGTCAGGCTGTCGTATCCTCTTTCAGTGTGTCGTCATTTTTATCAATTACGCGTGGTGTCCCTCAAGGTTCAATTTTAGGTCCATTATTGTTTTCTGTGTATGTGAATGATCTTCCAAGTACTTTGACAAAGTGTGATGTCCATATGTATGCTGACGATGTCCAATTGTATATTAGTCGACCGTTATGTAAAATTAATGAATGTGTAAATGTTACAAACTCCGAACTAAAATCAATTGCAGAATGGGCCAGTAAACATGGACTCGGATGAAATCCCTTAAAGTCAAAATGCCTCGTAATCTACAAAAAAAACCAATTGATATTAGGACTCTGGAAAAACTAAATATTGATGATAATGAGAATTATATTTAACCAGAACTTGACATGGACTGACCATATTAATAAGGCAGTTGGTAAGACATACGGCCTTCTGCGACAACTTTACTTCACCCAAAACTTTGTACCTGAAAACCTCCGACTTCTAATAGCTAAGACATACTTGACACCGTCCCTATTCTATGGAGTCGAGCTATTTAAGCAGAGTGATGCCGAAAGTAAACAAAAACTGAAGGTAGTATTTAATGACATTGCTAGGTATATTTATAAAAAAAGACGAACTGACAGTATCTCTAACCATTCCTTTAAAATATACAATTTAAGCCTTAATGATTTTACAAGTTTAAGAGCATTAATATTACTTCAGAAAATTATAAACACTAAGGAACCAGCCTATTTGTACGAAAAATTGAACCTCTCAGCATCTAAAAGGACCAACAATGTTGTTTGCCAAAAATATAAACTATCAGCGTCAGAAAAGCACTTCTTTGTATACGCTGTTCGCCTGTGGAATAACTTGCCACATGAACTAAAATCAATTAGTAGCGCACCTTTTTTCCGAACTAAGCTCAACACACACTATAGTAAACGAATAATATAACTAGGTAACACCAAAATAATATAATAATAGGTTAAGATTACATACATAACTCAACTTAAAAATTTTCTAAATATTTTTTTTTTTTTATTATTATTTTTTCTCTTTTCTTTTTTATATAATTTTAATTTTAATTAATAATAATTTATAGTTTATAGTTTTTTTTTTATTCACTTAATATTAATTTCAATTCCTAATGATTCATTGCATCAACTACTGTTGTGACTAGTGTTATAAACTTTAAGTTTTATACTTGTAACACTAGGATGTTAAAATCAAATAAATAAAAAATAAAATTAATATATTGATGAGTATATTCAATAGCTTCCATATAACAAACTGGCAGGCATATGACATGCTCCAAGGGTATATAAACTTCGGTCGAGCCGAAGTTAGCTTCCCTCTATTTTTTTCATTTCGGAATGTGCATGTTATCGTATATGATGATGAAAACTAGTTCCAAACTGAACTGAGACGCAAAATAATGCTCGTAAGACGAGCCAGGAACAAAACCAGCGTTTTTTTTCTCAAAAATATAAGCCGAACCAAATTCCACAAAATTACTGGTCGATTAATTACACTGTGAAGTTTTATTATGTTAGGCACATTTAAGGTGGACAAGACATTGACGGACAGGATTACAAGTAATGTCGGACTTATGCAACCATTTTCCAAGTAATATTCCAGGCACCTCTAAAAAGAAAGCTTACTGCTCCCAGAAACATAGACAATAACTGCAGCGGATGAGACAGAGGCTTATGAATAAAAATTTTTTCGCAAGCCCCAGTCAAAATAGCAGCCCACCCCCCGACCAACCGACCGAGAGACGCAGCCACTAACGTGTTACACGAAACCGCGATGGCAAAACATTAAGTAAAGTTAACCCGAATGGGGATGTAAATATTTTGACCAAAAAACCTTATGACACTTTCAGGATTTATAAATCCAGGGTCGCTGCATCCAAAAAAAAATAGGTGTGAGTGTCCTGAACACTCACGAGGCTTTGATGTGAAACATGATGCTAAATTTAAGAGCTGTTTAAGGCTATTCAAGGACTGTATGTTCACTGTTCAGTCATTTTTAATTCACTGATTAGTCAATGTCAAGTCACTGTTTAGTCAATGCTTAGTCAAGTCACAGTGACAACACTGTCAAGACACTGTTAAGTCACTGTAAAGTCACTGATTAGTCACTGTTAATGTTAAGTCACTTTCAAGTCACTGCCAAGTCACTGCTTAGACATTGTCAAGTCACTGTTTAGTCACTGATTAGTCATTGCTTAGACTTTGTCAAGTCACCATCAAGTCACTGCTTAGTCAGTGTCGAGTCACGGTCAAGACACTGTTTAGTTACTGTTTAGTCACTGTCACGTCACTGTCAAGTCACATAAATTTTCCCTCCTCTTTCCTTGGGACACTTTGCTAAAGCAACCACACAAAATGGTGACGTCAGTGTCACGTGACGCTGAAATCAAATTTTAATCCTTCTAAAAAAGTCCGTACCGAAATTAAAGATGTTTCACATTAATAAGATTTTTGATGTGAAACATCTTTAATTTCGGTACGGACGATTTTAGTAGGAGTAAAATTTGATTTGTGCGTCACGTGACTCTGACGCCAACCATATTATGTTGCTGTCTTTGCTTTGTGCAGTGGCTCGGCACACGCACACACACGCAAGATGGTTGGAGTAAAAACTGATTTGAGCGTCACGTGAGACTGAAGCCAACCATTGTTGCTGTGTTTGCTTTATGCAGTGGCTCGGCACACCCACACAAGACGGGTGGTAGAGTGATAGCAGGGGGGAGATTGGTGAGGGGGGGCGGAGAGAGATGCAGAGAAGAGTTTAAGATCACACACCCACTCCCAACATTTCATTTACAGTTCTTTAAGTTTGGCTCAGCCAAAAAAATCAAAACAGAGAAAACTACCACAACAACAACGAGAGAGCGTACTCCCACAACTTTTGCAGTAAACGCGAGAGGGAGAGTGAGTGCTACTAACTACTGAAAAGACAGGGCACTGAGAGCAGCATCAAACCATTTTAGTAGAAGTAAAATTTGGTTTCTGCGTCGCGTGACGCTGACGTCAATCATTTTTTGTGTTGTTTTGATTTGTGCAGCAAACAAACACACAAGAGGATGGGCCGAGGGGGGAAGTGAATAGGTAGGAAAGATGCTGAAGAGGGGCAACTGGGTGGGTTCTGAAAAAGATCTGGGTATGATCTTGGTGCGATCTTCTGGTATGTGGGAGAGATTTGGGTGGAATCTTATCTGGGCGCGATCTGGGAGGGATCTAGGAGCGATATGGGTTGGATCTGTGTGGGATCTAGATGAGGATCTGGGTGGGAGCTGGGCGAGATCTGGCAGAGTACTGGGTGGGTTTTGGGTGGGAATGGGGGTAATATCTGGGTGGTTTCTGGGTGGGATCTGTGTGGGATCTGGATGAGGATCTGGGTGGGAGCTGGACGAGATCTGGCTAAGATCTGGGTGGGTTATGGACGGGATCTGGGTGGGAATGGGGGTAATATCTGGGTGGTTTCTGGGTGGGATCTGTGTGGGATCTGGATGAGGATCTGGGTGGGAGCTGGACGAGATCTGGCTAAGATCTGGGTGGGTTATGGACGGGATCTGGGTGAGAATGGGGGTAAAATCTGGGTGGTTTCTGGGTGGGATCTGTGTGGGATTTGGATGAGGATCTGGGTGAGATCTGGCTGAGTTCTGGGTGGGATCTGGGATGGATCAGGATGGGATCTGAATGAGATGTGGGTGGGATCTGGAACGGATCTGGGCAAGATCTGGGTGGGATCTGGAAGGGATCTGGGTGGGATATTGATGGAATCTGGAAGGGATCTGGTTGAGATCTGGGTGGGATCTGGGTGGAATCTAGATGGGATCTGGGTGGTATCTGTTAGGGATCTGGGCGAGATCTGGGTGGGATCTGGGTTGTATCTGGGTAGGATCGGGGTGAGATCTGGGTAGGATCTGGGTGGAATGTGAGCGGGATCTGGGTGAGATCCGGGTGGTGTCTGGGTGGGATGTGGATCTGGGCGGGATCTGGATGGAATCTGGGTGGGATCTGGAAAAGATCTGGGTGGGATCTGGAAGGGATCAGGGTCGGATCATCGTTTATCTTTCGATCAGCGCATTAAACTTCCTGAAAAAATTAAAGAACTCTGAAGCAGGTGATTCTGTTTTTAGTATTTCTACTCCCCGTTATTTGTCTTCTTTCGAAAGAGTGTCCTTGCTGAATTATATACTATTGACAGAGCTTGTGATTTGAAAATAAGCTATTAAACTTATTATCATGTTTCACATCAAAGACTCGTGAGTGCTAGCGACACTCACATCTTTTTTTTTACAAAGATTTTTAAAAAAATTTTGATTTCCGGGAGTTTTTCTTAAAAAACTTTTTTGAAAAATCGTATTTTTGATGTGAAACATCTTTAATTTCGGTACGAAGGATTTTAGTTGGAGTAAAATTTAATTTCAGCGTCACGTGACGCTGCAGCGCTGCGCTGACGTCATTCATATATTGTGTTGTTTTAGCAGAGCGCCACAAGTGCAGAGGGGGCAAAGAGGAGGGAAAGTGTTGGAGAGAGACAGAAAGTGGGAGGAGGAAAGTGCGGGTAACTAAACAGTGATTGAACAATGACTTGAAAGTGACTAAACAGTGACTTGACTTGACTTGACTTGACTTGACTTGACTTGACTTGACTTGACTTGACTTGACTTGACTTGACTTGACTTGACTTGACTTGACTTGACTTGACTTGACTTGACTTAACAGTGACTTGAGATTGACAAAAAGTGACTTTACAGTCACTGGACAGTGAATAGACGGTATCTTAACAGTGAGTTGATAGTGACTTGAAAGTGACTAAACTGAGTGACTAAACAGTGATTTTACAGTGACTTGGCTGTGACTAAGCACTGACTTGACGTGACTTAACAGTGATTTGAGATTGAGAAAACAGTGACTTGAAAGTGAGTAAACAGTGACTTAACAGTGGCTTGACAGTGACTAAACTGTGACTGGACAGTGACTAAATAGTGACCTGACAGTGAATATAACTGTAACTTAACTCTGGCTTGACAGTGACAAAAGAGTGACTTGACAGTGATTTAACAGCGAATTGACTGTGACTTAGTAGTGACTTGTCAGTGACTAAACAGTGATTTGATTAAAAGTTAAAAGTCATTACAGAAAAGAAGGAAGAAAACAGCAGCCAGTGAATTTGTTCCCAGCAAGCATTTTATGAATGCTCTGATCACATTTGAGTATTTTATCAATTCCTCAGTCATATTAAAAAAAATCGCTATAAATGCGCTCGTTGTCTGTTCGTAAATAATACTTTTGTCCGAAGAAAATGGTACCATAGTTGCGACTCTTCATCAAGAATCGTTTATACCCCTTTTTTCAGATCAGTTCAGACTTATTTTTGAGTCATTTGGGAGTGTTTTTCAATTCATTTTTCAATCAATCACTGTTTGAGCAAATGCATTAGCCATTTCTGAGTCTTCCCTAAATTACTTATCTCATTTTAATCATTACAAGATCTTGAATATGACTCGCTTAGATTATTCTTGTTCAAATGATCTTCCAAATGCTAGCTCCTTGTTATCTTCTTTTAAAAGATTGTCATTGCTGATTTAATTACCCTTGAGAGAGCTTGTGCATCATGTTTCACATCAAAGCCTCATGAGTGTTATCGACACTCACATCTTTTTTTACATTGGTACTTGTCCGGATAATCGACATAGAACGTACGAGCAGGTAAAGTAACAGAGTCATCGGCCCATGGATCATTTTAGTCGTTACGGATGAACGACGTATTGTTCTTGACTTCGACTTTAGATAGGCAAGCAAAGAAAGTCTTGTGAATAAATTTTTGAAATAAAATGAAAACGGGAAGCTCTTTGAAATGAAATTTTGTGTACTAATTACTTAAAATTGTACTAATTTTATAGTATTATTACATTATAATATATTCACTATTTATACAGATAGCAATAATTAACTACATGGAAGGATTCCCATAAATTCTGTATCCTAGCGGTGCAAGTAGAATGCACAAACTCACATTATAATATTAATTACATTTATGCATTCAGAAAATTAGCTAAGAATTAAGAAACTTACTTGCGATATTTTGCCAATTTCCATTTTTGAGAGTAGCGAATATAGTGAACAACTTTACGAGAACTTTCCGAGTATGTACTTGGCGAAAATTTGTCAATCCATATAGTGTTACAAAGCGAGAATAAATTATCGCTCAAATTTAAGTTAATATATGGTTATCACTATCAGTTTTAGTCAACTTGTATTGTCTGTGGCCATTTGGGCACGCTAGCACAATTTGGATTAACAACGGGCTAAATAAGTTAAAATAGGAGCTTGTAAAGCAGGAGATGGAGCTTCCCAGTTGATTATTTGTAAGAGTTCGAGTATTGTAATCAGCACAGAGGACACGAATCGGTTCATGCATGGAATAGTTAGTAGTAACGACGATTCAGTGATAAGGGGATAAAATTACGAGTTGGTCTAATAGGAAAATTAAGGTTAATTTGGTCAACCAACTTTGACGAGTTGATTTCACCATTAATTACTTTATGTACAAAAATTACCCTAAGCTTTAATTTACGTTTAATTGGGGACGGACCAATTAAGATCTGTCAGTACCTTTTTTGAGTGAATGATGTAGCTGTGGCAAGCCAAGCTTGGTGTGAACAACTAGAGCCACCTCGCATAAAAGAACGGAGGGCGAACACTAATATCAGAGGTTGTGTTGATTACATTGAATTGTAATTCTTCACTGACCTACAAAACCCATATGAGTAGGGAATCATTATATTTTTCGATCTTGCGCTACGATATTAGCCTGATATTTCGTATCCGTAAATGCCTGGTGGGAGGAAGCCAATTTTGCAACAATTCTCAGAACTTTTATTTGCTAATCAACGAAAACTAACAAATATTTTAACATCACACGGAAGCAGGGCTTGTTAGTACATTACGCGTACAAGGAACTACCTTATAAACCATTGCTGCCAGAATAACAATAATCGTTAGATTTGGCAACTTCATATTAACAAAATGTGAGAAATATGTGCATAACTCTACGGGTAATTGGGAAGGGAAGTTTAATTAAAAGAAGTCTATTGGAGAACGCTGGTAACGGGACTTTAGGATTCCAGTTTAAGGGGGTATTCTCCATGTCGAGGTTGTATTTTGGACCTTTTTTAAAAAAAAGTTGTATTGTAATTCGCAAAGAGTTTTTCCAATTCAGTTTTTTTTTATTATGTTACAAACAGATTAAAGTAAACAAAAAAAATGTTCTGCTTCGATACGAGGGCTGTTCAAAAAGTTCTTCACCGTGGGGGGTTAAAAAAAAAAAGTGCTGGCGGCCACGATTCCACGTCTCCAGGTTGTTTGAAATGAAAACTTAAAACAGAGTTTTAATCAGTACAAAAGTCATTTTGGTCTGACCCGCGAAAAAACTTTTGTGATTTTTTTTTGGACAAAATGGCGGCCATTAAAAATTAAAATTCGATTTTCGGCCTATTCTTTGTAGTTTAGTGTAAAATAAATTAGTAAAAACTCTTTTAAAAAAATGATAGAGGGTCAGGCCAGAATGGTGACAACCCTGCGTCATCTTTGAATCATCAAAATCGGTTCAGTAAAACTGGAGATATCATGGCCGCCAGTTCAAATAACGTGGTTTCTAGATAAAATCGTTTAAAGTTTGAAGTAATTTTATAATTGCTTGATTTATCGAAGACATTGGTCACCAATAAAGGCTTTATCTACCAAAGTATTTTGAATTTCAAAAAAACCTTTTGTGGCGATATCGAAAAAATGGAAAAAAAAATTGTGCACTTGGAGAATACCTCCTTAAGCCACGAAGAGCAACCAATACGAATTGCTTTTGTGCAGATTCAATTCTATTCTGGTGGGTCGAATATTACGGATTAACAAAATGTGAGAATTATGTTTAAAATATTTAAAAAGTGGGAAATGGCCTCATTTTAAAACCTCAACAGCAGATTCTTTACCATCGAGCCGGTGATTTAATGAATGAAACAGACTTGTTAATATTTTGTAAATTATTCCTTCCATTTACATGTCAATGCACTTACCCTTTATTATGTGTGTGCTCCAATCAATTTCCCTGATTTCCGTACTGATGAGCGACTGAGAATTTGTTTACATGAGCTCCCAGGGCCGTGATTTCCAGCAACATGAATCAGACCCACTATTTATGTCTCGAATGTCAAAAACAGCGGCAACAAATCACTTTAATTGAATTCACGCCCAGCGAGCAGCACACACGAGAGATCGGCGAAGCGCGTGATGTTCTGTTCGACCGCGGACACGGAGAGGGACCGGGACCGGCACCGGCACCGCCTTCGAAGTCCAAACCACAAAGCACAGAGGAAGAAATGTTGTGTTTCTTTTTGCCATTTGCCTCGAAACGCACACGCAAAATTGTAATCCACACTCACAATTGGCCACCCGAACGCGCTCGATGGGTGCCGCGGAGTCCACGGGAATCGGCCAGTGTTCTTTGTCATTATTATAATAATTTGTTCTTGTAGTTTTTGTTCAGATCGAGTTGATTTACTGCCAGAGTTTGTTGCCTTTGGTGTTCCAGTTTATACACAATTGGAACCACTTTCCGTTTGAATGGCCGACGCAGACAATGGCAGCCATGACGGGTCCAAAATGTCGAATGGACAATAGAAGCGTCTTGGGTCATGTTGAGCCCGGACTGATAGCAATCGCCGTTTGGAGCAGGACGTCTGCTGTGGTTCTGGGCGACGCGTCGTCGACCTGATAGCAAAGTGTCCAAAAAATAATATTTGCTGTTCAGTTTGACACAAGTCAGTGGCAGTGGCAGTCGCTGTCGCTGAGGCCGCGGCAGCAGCAGCGCTGTCGGCGCTGACGAGACGGAGAACGTAGTGCACGCGAATGAGAATATGGCAGGGGCAAAGTCAGAATCAGACACAGACAGCCATGTCGCAGGAGCGGGAGCAGGGGGAAAGGTGTTGCTGGCAGTGGTTGAGTTGCAGTCGTCGTGGAAGATGTGGTTGTTGGCGAGGATGAGGATGACGATGACAGCAACGCGTCGCTTTCCCTTTGGCTGTGCCCTGACAAAAAAGGTCGTAAACCCGTAGCAGCAGCAGCAACGGAGACGACAACAGCAGCAGCAGCAGCAGCTACGATGGCAACACTTGCGAGTGTACTCCAAAGGAACGGAGAACGGAGAACGAGCACGAGGACGGTACAAAAATGAGAATGAGCTGCGAGCAAAAGATGAAAAGCCAGAGGAGCAACAGCAAGAGGGCCATAAAACGCGCATTTACTTGCTCTCCCTTTCGCTCACGTGGGTCGCGCTCTCTCTCTTTTGCTCTCGACGAGCAAAACAACCACCCGACACACACACAGGCGCAGACACATGTCCAATCATTTTATATACGCCATTTGCTGTCTGCTGTAGATACATTTGTATCTTTATGTGCGAAACAAGTCCATGCCGCCATCCGCATATTTGGTGGGCATTTTGTGTGTGTATACTCGACATCGACATCGACATCCACTTCCACTTCGACGAGTCAATTCTGAAATTCCAGTTTCCCATCGCATCGCCGAGTGGTTGTTGTTGTTGTTGGTGCTGTAATCATTTGATTGTTGTTCTTTTTACATTTTGCCTCTGTCCTGGCCTTGTCCCTGTTCCTATCCCTCATCATGCGGCAGTCGCCGAGCAATCTGCTTAAATTGTACCAACCACCACCACCGCGAAGCCTTCTTCGGGGGTTCAGGCGCTTATCATTTGATTACCAGATCGAATCATATTAAATTAGCTGCATATTTTTACCATCTTCCAATTGCAAATACAAACCGTTTTTATCATCAGCTCACAGATGTCACGGTCTAAAGTAAGTGCTTCCCCCAAACCCTATTCATAGGTACGAGGGTGGATCAATGAAGATCCATAAAAACTTTGGCAATGCAGAAGTAAGCTTCGCCTCCTCGATTTCTGTTTAAAATACTAAAGAGAGCGTAGCTACTCAAGCCGGTTACCTGCTGAAATTTCATATTAATAGAAACACTTTTGAGCCGCTTTGAAAGCTAAATTCTTTTGAACAAAGCATTGTGACGAAAATAATCATTATGTCATCTCTAAAAGGCCTTTAGCCATAATGGTGATTCAGAAAATGCTTGAAAAAATTTGGGAGAAAAATCAAGAATTTTCTCAATTCATTTCTTTCTTATTCTTTTTTTCAATAAGCCAGAAAAATCTTGATTTAAGTACGAAATTGCTTGATCCAAGAGCTTGTAAAAATCCTTAAATTCTTGATTTTAAGAACGTGTTGAGCACGATTCAGGATTTTTGAAGAACATTTAAAACCTCAAACTAAGCACTATCAGAGAAAAAAGTAGAGAATTTCACTCTTGCATCAAGAGCATTTGTTCTCACAAGTACGGTAAGAGTGTTGTCGACCGACCCGACAGAGCGACGCGTGGTGTTGGTCTAAGCTAATTGAATTTGAGGTAGTCATACATACATGGAAGATAACATATTTTTTTGGCTATTTGGCATCGGCGAAACCTTTCGTCCAAATCATACTTAAGAATATACGCTGTTTGTGTGTATTTTAACGCATCTAACAACGACAAACTGTGCACGCTCTCTCTCTCTCTCTCAGTGAGAGCGCGTCTAAGAGAGAATAGCGCTCTTAGTTTGCTTTCCCTCTCAGCAAAAAATTGAGAACGAATTTATCTTGATTCCAAGAGCAAAATTCTTGAAATTCTATTTTTGAATTTCTAACGGTCATTTCGAATTGAAGAATGAAATGATCTTAAATTAAAAGTTTTTTTCTTAAATCAAGAATTTTATTTCTATTTTTGAATTGATAACGGTCAATTTCTAATTTAAGAACGATTCTTTCAGTTTTGAAGTTATCGAGCAGAAATTTTCCATTTTTACTGCGCACTGCTAATATTTTGAAACCGACCGAATCGGATGACTATATCTCGTAACTGTCACAGCAACAACCTTAGTGAGGAAACTATTTGTCTTAATTTTTAGAATTTCTAAATTCGGCCATTATTAATAAGAATATGCTTTCAAACTTTATCTTAGTATATTTTACATCAGCCATAAGGAATGTACCGAAAAGAAACTGCACACTTTTAAATGGTTATTTTCTTCAGTGTGAGCTTTCGATCACGCCATGCAATGTATGGTTAGAAAGCTTTAACGGTTTTTGAAGAATTTTGCCTTTTCCGCTTGCTCTATTTGCTTTTAGTTCTTAAGGCCTGTTGTAAGAAGCGTGCAATATAAATTTTAATGACACATTCCATATAAAAAACTCAGTTCTGAGACATGCTAATAAATACCAAATTTGCCCTTCGATAGTTGACGTATTAATAGCAGTGTGTGTAGTAAGGGGATTGAGTGAACAGTTGATTTGATTGGCAGAAATAGGTGTACCCATGGTGGAATTATACCAGGTGAAGTCATTAAAGTAGGCAGCCTCTATTTGGGGTACCAGTTGAATGGTGAAACACACTCAGTAGCAAAGGGGATGTCAACGTGCTCTCACATGTTCATACCTGTCTACTTTGACATCATAAGTTGACTATGGATGAAAAAAAAACCTGAGCGCACATGGAAACGGATAGAAAGTTAAAGCCGAAGGGAAACTATAAGGTAAGGGCCACCAATCTACTCAAGAAAAAGACGAAATCCGCACTGGAGCGCCGTACCCTTAACCGTCTCCAAGGCGAACGGACCCAAGCGTTCGCAATCAGTGTAGGCCAAACAGTAGGTGCTGACATCAAGTTTACCAACCGTCTTTTACTTGGTGGAGATCAAAAATGAAGCCAATGCAGACCAGCTGAAAATGGAGTTGGATAGCAATGCGACTGCCGTGGGCAACATTGCCAGCTCCAATAACATTTTTGCAAAGAAATGCACAGTCAACCAACTTGGGATCAAGCCTCAAAAGTGCAACTGCCCAAACTATCCGCTGTTTTCAGAACAGGCCTTTACGATGACTCGAATACAAGAGCAATTAAATAAAATTCTGCACAGTTACTATACCGAACAAGTAAGAGTGTTGCGGTCGAGTGCCCCGACAGCAAAATACCCTGTCCCAAGAAATGTGGTTCCTATAGCTTTGAATTCCATTTATTTTAAAATTTATTTCAATAAATGAGCAGGCGCTCAGACACAGAATAGATCGATGTTGGGCCTAACTCAATATATATTAAGTCTCTAGGTTCAACTTGAAAATTGAAGCTCTGACAGTTTGTCGCGGTTAGAAGAAGATGGAATAAAAAAAAAAAAAAAAAAAAAAAAAAAAAAAAAAGAAAAAAAAGAAAAAAAAAAAAAAAAAAAAAAAAAAACAAGGAATAATAGAGATTCTCTTATTAACTAACAGGAATTTTAGTTAAGGCCTATACTCAGATGAGATAAATTTTTTAGTTTGCTACGATATTTCACATGAATAGAAGCAGTTTTTAATAGCTTTAAAATCTGAATGATTATGAAAAGGTGTTCTTTTCATGTGAAATATCGTAGCAAACTAAAAATGTATCTTATCTGAGTACATGCCTTTAAGATTTATTAGTAATATATTCAAGTATATTTTCATCGATATTGGCTCATAAGTCTGATTCAACCAATTTCAATGTGGAAAATGCTCGTTCTACAGAATACATTTTAGTCTGGCTCGACCGACTTTCTTACTTATTATCCATTTTCTGATATTTTTATACCCTTGGAGAGGGTATACATAAAGTTGTGCGCATATATATTCTTGATCAGCATGACGAGCTGAGTTGATATAGCCATGTCCGTCTGTCCGTCCGTCTGTCCGTCCGTCTGTCCGTCTGTTTCTATGCTATCTCCTCCGTCAGTTTTAAAGCTATCTTAACCAAACTTTGCACGAAGTCTTTTGGTACAAATACGCTGCACATTTGTCGGAACCGGCCGGATCGGATGACTATAGCATATAGCTCCCATAGGAACGATCGGTTGAAAAACTAGTTTTAGTAAGAAAAACTTTTTTGTTTTCAATGCTATCGCTCCCAACGCTCGTATTTATAAGTTTTTAATGATATTACATAATTTCATCAAGCCTTGTCAAAATCGGACAACTATATAGTATAGCTACCATACAAAAGTTAGGTCTGAAAAAAAGTCTTAGTGGGAAAAACTTTTTTGTTTTTAATGTTATCGCTCCCAACGCTCGTATTTATAAGTTTTTAATAATTTTACATAATTTCATTAAGCCTTGTCGAAATCGGACTACTATATAGTATAGCTGCCATACAAACTGTCAGCCACATATCAAGCTCCAAGGGTATATAAACTTCGGTCGAGCCGAAGTTAGCTGGCCTCTATTTTTACTATATTGTTTAAATGGATACCGAATTTATCCAATGTATTTAACATCCTTTGTATATGAGTAGCTACAAAAGAGCGAATATTTTTATACCCTTGGAGAGGGTATATTGAAATTGTCCGGATGTTTGTAACGCACAGAAGGAAGCATCTCCGACCACATAAAGTATATATATTCTTGATCAGCATGACGAGCTGAGTTGATATAGCCATGTCCGTCTGTCCGTCCGTCTGTCCGTCTGTCCGTCCGTCTGTCCGTCCGTCTGTCCGTCTGTTTCTATGCTATCTCCTCCGTCAGTTTAAAAGCTATCTTAACCAAACTTTGCACGAAGTCTTTTGGTACAAATACGCTGCACATTTGTCGGAACCGGCCGGATCGGATGACTATAGCATATAGCTCCCATAGGAACGATCGGTTGAAAAAACTAGTTTTAGTGAGAAAAACTTTTTTGTTTTCAATACTATCCCTCCCCAAAACTTTTATTTAAAGTTTTGAAAAATATTACAAAATTTCATCAAGCCTTGTCATAAAAATATATATATAGTGCCATACAAAAGTTAGGTCTGAAAAAAAGTCTTAGTGGGAAAAACTTTTTTGTTTTTAATGTTATCGCTCCCAACGCTCGTATTTATAAGTTTTTAATAATTTTACATAATTTCATTAAGCCTTGTCGAAATCGGACCACTATATAGTATAACTGCCATACAAACTGTCAGGCATATATCAAGCTCCAAGGGTATATAAACTTCGGTCGAGCCGAAGTTAGCTGGCCTCTATTTTTACTATATTGTTTAAATGGATACCGAATTTATCCAATGTATTTAACATCCTTTGTATATGAGTAGCTACAAAAGAGCGAATATTTTTATACCCTTGGAGAGGGTAAAAAAAAAAAATTTGGGGGTTTGAAAAAAAGAGAAGGAAGCATCTCCGACCACATAAAGTATATATATTCTTGATCAGCATGACGAGTCTGGTTGATCTGGCCATCCGTCCGTCTGTCCGTCCGTCTGTCCGTCTGTTTCTATGCTATCTCCTCCGTCAGTTTTAAAGCTATCTTAACCAAACTTTGGACGAAGTCTTTTAGTACAAATACGCTGCACATTTGTCGGAACCGGCCGGATCGGATGACTATAGCATATAGCTGCCATAGGAACGTTTTTGTTTTCAATGTTATCGCTCCCAACGCTCGTATTTATAAGTTTTTAATGATTTTACATAATTTCAATAAGATTTGTCGAAATCGGACTACTATATAGTATAGCTGCCATACAAAAGTTAGGTCTGAAAAATAGTCCTAGTGAGAAAACATTTTTATTTTCAATGTTATCGCTCCCAACGCTCGTATTTATAAGTTTTTAATGATTTAACATAATTTCAATAAGCCTTGTCGAAATCGGACAACTATATAGTATAGCTGCTATACAAAAGTTAGGTCTGAAAAAAAGTCTTAGTGAGAAAAACTTTTTTGTTTTTAATGTTATCGCTCCCAACGCTCGTATTTATAAGTTTTTAATAATTTTACATAATTTCATTAAGCCTTGTCGAAATCGGACCACTATATAGTATAACTGCCATACAAACTGTCAGGCATATATCAAGCTCCAAGGGTATATAAACTTCGGTCGAGCCGAAGTTAGCTGGCCTCTATTTTTTTATGAAGAGATTGCTTTAAGCTTTAAGTGCTCAAAATATCTGTTATGTGAGATAATATATGGAAGTTCGCATTGTTTCACCTTTCACGATAGATTTCTCTTAATGCATTGCATAATTAATGAAATACATAATTTGCCACGTTGTTAGTCTTTTCAGCATGGAAACTTTAGTCGATATGAGTAATAACCGTTTTTAGTTCTATTTCGTCTCATGACTAAAAATTGTAGAAAACTTAAATTTCGATGGCGGTGGTTGTAACCCTCATTGGAAGCAACCACCCACCTAACCAACCCATTTTCCGTCGATGGATGAAATCGTCTACTTGTACATAACATAAAAAACGCATTAAACCGAACCGAACCGAAGCACTTCACCTCACAATCTGTGAACCTTCAAAGAGGGGAAATGCCAGTGTTTACATAGCAGGGTGCATTTTATAGCATTTCTCTTTCGCGCTCATTTTCTCTACCCGCCGCCATCCTCGGTGTCATACCGTGGAAGCTTAGCATCGAACGGACCCATTGATAAAAATTTATGTAAATGCAAATAAAGGTTTCATATCTACACATACTCGTACATATGTATAGTGTTTAGTGTACATTTATCAGGCAGACTGAAGTCAGAATTCACCCCTTGGCTCATTTGAATAAAATTTAAATAAACACGAGATTATTATTTGATTAAAGTTTACGCTTCAAAACTATGCAAACATTTGAAATACTTTCAAAACTGGCGTGACACCCTAAAGGACTGTTTTCTAATCGATATGAAAATTTTGGAGTCAGCCCAATCGTATAAATTAACACATTTTTTATTCATTTGCATTCACTCAATCGAAAGATTCCACTAAGAGGAAACTTTGTAAGACTGGCGAGAAAGTACGAAGTTTTATAAGTATCTGATTCGGTATTTTTTAAAATTTGCAAACGTCTTCTTCTTTGGGGTCACTTCCAGAGATGTTCTTCAACTCTTTTGGAATAAAAGATTGCAATTCAAACAAAACTTGAATGACTTTATTTCTAAAGTGACAAGAAAAGGTTCGGCTATTAAGGTTTGCAGAATGAAATACGAATAAATTTTTTAAGAATAGGACAAATTCGTTTTATGTCTGAGAAAATTACATTCCAGATATATTTCGAAATAAATTAATGTTTCGTCGATAATCCTGCTACCGCTCAAGATTTGGATGCTAACATTACTCGCGTAATTCGTGAGATACACGTAGCAATTATCATCTTTAAAAAGAAAATGTCAGAGCTTGTTCTTTCAGCCCATAATAGGATTCCACAATCTAATTCTGTTTTTTGTAATTTATTTTTAATTGAAAAAAAAATCATCTTAATGGATCGCCCTTTACGGCCAAAATATTTTTGAACTCTCAGTTGCATTCATTCAACTTATCGCTTCTGTGCGTTATCTAGGCAGCTCATATTTAGGGTAATTCATGCAGGAATAGTAGCGATACTTTTTCAATAATTGGTTTTCTGAATGTGTTTTTTCAAATTTTGTGCGAGCTTTTAAAAAAATGTTCGTTTTTCATTCCGCATACCTTAAAGGAAAATTGTTCGAACTAAATATTTTTTGCTTTGAACAGTTGGCTTCAAATCGCCTAACTTTCGTTTTCTGATCTAATAGCCAAGCTTATTGGTGTCTTTTTCATTTAAATGCAAACAGCTTTATACGATAATCTCTAGAGATCCATTTCAGATACCTATTGAGCCTTTCGCTTTTTTTTCTTGAAGCTTCTTAAATCCATTTGTCTTATAATACAATTACTAAAAGGTAGCGCAACTGGAAGTGCCTTTTCACATGAGCAAGAACTTATCAAAGTACATCTGTCTGTCCCTTATGATTGCCTAAGCCGTTCATCCGATTGTGATGAAACTTTGGTAATTGCTTGGACGCTTGCCCTGGAAGGTTTCCAAGTTAAAGAAATGGGTGGAAAATGGTCGAAAAACCACGAAATTTGGTTTTTGGTTGGCATAGGTTATATAACTTTTATAAAAATGGTCCAAAAACCGCGAAATTTGCAAAAAAACAATGATCTTGCAAAACCTTTGAAATTTTCTTAGGACCATATAATAATGGCAATTGAAGGAAAGAAGTGTAGACCAAAAACCGCGATATTTAACAAATTTTTATTTGAGTATTTACGAAAGCGCTGACGTTGTTAAATAAGAGGTATTGATTGAACAGTTCAAAATATATTGCGAAATATGCAAGTTAAGGGCCACAAATTGTATAATTTTTTTTCAATTCTCATTTGAGCTTAGTTAAATAAAGAAGACGGTAACTGGCCGGTAAATGGGGGATGTAGATCAAACGGGTGGTGGTTGAGAACTTCAAGTCATAGATCTTTTGGATCTATGTGGTCAGGGGTCGTATGTAGTCAGGTAAAGCTGCTGATCGATTCAAGCGATGCATCCACAACGCTGCTGGCTAACGTGAGCGGCGACCCACCCTTCCCGATAGGGTATAATATTTAGCGTTAGTGCTTCGGGTTTGGTACCCACCACCGTAAAAAATCTCCACCAATGAAAAATGGGACTACAATGCCTCAGATACGAACTGACGACGACCAACGCACACGTTTTAAGGACCACGATTGGAGGATATGCATCTGGAATGTCCGCACCCTCAACAGAGATCTTGACGATACCACTTTGTTGAATGTCCTCAAGAAATATTCATCGGATGTTACCGCACTCCAAGAAATGCGATGGATTGGCCATGGGAGCAAGTTAATAACGCCACCAAAAGAGAAAACAGAACAGAAAACACCACCCCCTGGGAGATCTACTACAGCGGGCATGCTTCCAAGCACGAGTTTGGGTGCGGCTTTGCAGTGAGTAATAAACTGCGCCACTCTGTCATCAGCTTTACACCAGTTGACGAGCGGCTTGCTGCGCTCAGACTTAAGGCAAAATATTTTAATATTAGTCTTATCTGTGCTCACGCGCCAACAGAAGACAAGGGCGCCTCGACAAAAGACGAATTAAATGTGCGCCTGGAACAACTATACGAGCGCTGTTCCGATCACGACATAAAGATCGTGCTAGGCGATTTTAACGCGAAAAAAGGAGAGAAGGAGTTTTTGGTTCGACAGTCGGACGACTTAGCCTTCATGAAATAACCTCCGGTAATGGAGAGGCTAATAGACTTCGCTGCGGGCCGGAACTTGGTTATAAGTAGTACCAGATTTGAACATCTCAAGATCCATAAGGCGATCTGGAATTCCCCTGATGAGATTGATCACTTTGTGATCCATGGAAGGCATTCATTGATTGTACTAGACGTGCGCGCGATTCGAGGAGCCAATATAGACTCGGATCACTCCCTTGTCGCATCAAAGATACGCTCGCGGCTCAGTGTGGCACATGCCTCACGCTCTGGCACATGTCGAAAGCTAAACGTCGAGAAGCTGCAATCACATGGGACCTCGGAAGCCTACACAGCTAAACTCCTCCAACTGCTTAGTGAAGCTTCGCCATTCCCTTCCGATATATGCGAACATTAGAGTCGTATATCACACTCCATGAGATACTCGATTACACCGAGCCCCCTCGAAAGCGGTCATGGTACGATGAGGAGTGCCAGCACGCTATTGCACGGAAATACGATGTCTACATGAGAACTCTGCAGTCGGAACCATCGCTGGCTGATAAGGACCTTCACCGGGAGAAAAGGAAGGAGGAAAAGAACCCTTTTAGAAGAAAAAAGAATGAGGAGGAAAGCCGCATGCGCGAGAAAGTCGAGATGTGTTTTGGCACAAGTGAGATACGAAAATTTTACCAAAAGATTAATCAATTAGCTGAAGATTTTAAGCCCAGAGTCGCCCAATGCAAAGACGAACACGGGAATCTGGTCACAGATCCACTTGCGGAGTGGCGCTTAACAAATGGAAAAGTTACTTCTCCAACCTACTGGGAGGCGATGACGAACATGATGCCGCCTCTAGTGAAGTAGCGATGCCACCAAGCGACAACATAGAGATAGACCCGCCGACCCAACAGGAAATCTGATTAGCCATACAAAGGCTGAATAACAAAAAATCACCAGGCGCTGATGAGCTGCCCGCTGAATTGTTCAAGGCTGGAGGCGAAGACTTGGTATGGCGCATGCACCAACTTCAGTGCCGTATATGGGTTAACGAAAGCATGCCCGATGATTGGAACCTAAGTGTTCTTTGCCCACACTACGACACATTACGACAAATCCTGGAGAAGACCTACGAGCAGACCCGGCCAGTTATGGTTGTGTGAATCGGTGAGCACTGCATAGCAAGTAAAACGCGTGTTGTCTGAAGAGAGCTCTCTTGTTCACCAGCAGAAGCGCATTTTTTGTCCTCTCCATTTGGCCGCCTCTACCTACGAGAGAGGCATCAAAACACACCACCATTTTGTTGATAATAAATCAGCCTTCGACACACCGATAAGGTCAAGGTTCTTCGAAGCCCTGTCTACCTTTGGCTTACCAACAAAGTACGATCGACTTTGCATGATGACGTTGAGAAGTACGCAAAGCTTCGTCAAAATAGGAAAGAACCTCTCCGAACCATTTTTGAAAAAAAAAATGAAATTAATCAAGTGTATTTTTGATGAACCCTTTGCTTTCTGTTGATGCCTGACATCAAGGGCGTAGCCAGCTTTCCGAAAAGGTTGGAGCAGCTGTGTCTGAACGTTTCTTAAATATTTCATTGAATATATTTTTGAACACCAATTAGTTAGATCATGATGCATTTGATATGAAATGGAAATTAATCTAGAAAATAATGGCGAAAAATTTAAGTTATAATTGAAAAAGTGCATTTTCCAGGGCAAAATCTGTGATTAAGGGAAGGGCATTTAATTAAGTTTTATTTTACTACTCAAAAATAATCATTATCTTTGAAGAAAATCGTAAAAATCAAAAATTTAAAAATCATGGTGGATTTGCAGGGATTGTACAAAAATAAGAATTTTGGTGTAAATCATTTTTTTCTAGGTCCATTATAAGTGGGTGATTTTTTTACTTGAAAATAATAAAATAATCATCCCTGCTTTATTTACTTCAATTTTTCGTACATAAATTTTATAAATTGAACAACCGAACATATGAGGTCATTTCAGTCAGTAACTCGTATGGCTGTCTGTGTGTATATTCCCGCTAAAGTGTGCTCAAAGATAAAGTTCGGTCATACTTTGCTAGAGATGGTATATTTTTGGAGTAAAAACCAGAAAACCATGTCCGAAATTGAACATTTTTTTGGCCCATTTATTCCGAAATTTAGCGTAATGTAACAACTTTTACAGTGGCTTTTAATTTTTCATTTCATCCCACAGTTAAAGCATCATATTTTTCGAATTACACAGCCTCAGATGTTCACGATGGCATACACAAACAAACACTCCAGAGTAAGTCCTAAGCACGCTCTTTATATCAATAGTTTTCAATAAGTAAAACGTTTTAATATTTGCATTTCCCCATTCTAACCGATTTGGTTACGCTTTGACTTTCCAAGCACGGATTTAAAATCGATTTAATCAGCTTGCTCACGAGATTTTTAATATCACCAACAACCAGAGTTGTTAAATCCATTTAGTTTAATTTAAAATTGTATTAAAATATTACATTTGAAGATTTCATGTCCAATATGATTAAATTTAGAAAAATAAAATAGAGACACTGTGGCTCGAGTTCTTGAAATCAGATGACGCAACCCTTATTATCTATCAATGCACTAAAAGACCACTTGAACAACAAAACGTGCCATAAAACTGTAAGAATATAGAAGAAAAAGAATAACCCATTAACGAAAAACATTTTTTATATTTAAAACATTTATAATCGCTAAACTATTATTCAAACATAAATAAAGATCCCTTTTATAGTTTTGTCAGAATGAAGACTACAAATATTTAAGACAGGTGGAAGGGTGGTTCGTTGTAAGCGTCTATAAGAATAATGAACGAAAAAACTGAAACTTCGCACCAACAATAACCGTATGTAAAATGAAGAAATCGAGGGCCTCTTTTGCTATATACCCTGATCAATGGCTAGTATAGTAACCAACGGAAAATAATAGAAGGAAAGCAACAAAGGAGGGTCATGCATATTTGACGCTTGGCCATAGGACAAAAGGGCAAGTCCAAATAGACGTACAACTTTAGTAAATAAAAGAGAGAAGTAAAAAAAAAAAAAGAGAAAACAACATTTTTTATCGAAGTCAAAAATTAAAACAAAAAACAAAAATAAGAAGATTTTCAAAAATTATGAAGACAAAATGGCAGGAAGTAAAATGAAAACATAGTATAGATTATGAAAAGTACGACAAAATTGAACATATAATAAAAGTCCAACAAGAATAAAAATCATAAGACACTACAAAAAACCATATAGAAATCATGACCTTGTAAATAACTATCAGGACAAACAGCACATTCTTTTTGAACATTTCATTAAAAACCAACAACAACAAAAATAAAACGACACTTATCAGTAGGTTACAATGGAAGGTATCGGTATTGGGTTTCACGCAAAATCGTTTTGATGTAATATATTCTGTACCCAGCAGTAGCAGCGCTGCGGCAGGGAACTTACGTTTGTTCATATTTAACCAATATATGGCGCATCTACTTGATTTTCAAAACTGACAAATAGATGGCGCCACTACTGTAACCACTATGGCTAAGCCACCTTAAGTTAAGTAAGTTCGGTTTATTGGAGACCGCGTGTTGCCGGTGAGAATGACTGTCACAGAAGGCAAAGAACTAAGTGTGTATCGTAAAGTCGGGAGTATCGAGCATCGATAGTTGTTAGTGATGTGTAAAACAGTCTAATGAAGTGGATCTGTGATTGGAGCTAGATGAACTGAGTTGACTGGCTTATCAGGAAAGTTAACGCTGAATGCTGGCTTGTATTTCCATGATATGTTGTGTGCGAAAGCTCAAAATGCTGGATTGTTGTGGTTGCCTGTATCGTTGCACAGGTAAGAACATGTGTGCTGTGCGAGTATAGATGCGCCAGCAACCGGTCTCTATTTTAAAAGTTAGATTGGACTGGACCAAGAGTTCTTGAGTGGCTGTTTAAGCCAGGCTGAAGAAGCTCCTTGAACTCTGATATGATGTCTTCATGTATGGATGATCATTTTGTTCGCTGCGAATAGCTTAATCGTCTGCAGTTGATGTCGAGCTCCGACTATGAATGGCGAAGCATTTGGGGGTACTGACACTACTTTTATTTATTGTTCATTATGGTTTTGTTGAATCTGGTCGTGTGCTGCGCTTGTTGTATGCGGACGTGTGAGTGTATGTACTTCTTGATAAAGCCGTCTGTTGTATTGTTGATACTTTATTTATGTGAATTTGTTTAATGTTTTTTTTGCACATTACACTGTTGTTGTTGTGTTGTTGAGTTTTGTTGTGGCACTCGTTTGTATGTGTTATGGCAGCTGCTGTTTTTTGTCGCGAACTACATCCATTTAAATGATCAATTGTTAATTGTTGTTTCAGAAGGGGTCACCATATGTGGCTAGTAAGAATGAGTGTAACACAATGGAGAAGATCTAGGACAGTGTGTGTGTGAGTTAGAGATGTAAGATATACAAAAGGCGAGAGAGTCGAGCATCGATGGACTGGATCTGTGATTGGAGCTGGATGAACTGGGACCGCCACACCACTGCAACTTACTATTGGTCATGACTTAAGAACAGTTCATTCGATCTTTATATTCCTTCAGCAAATCGATAAATAATTTTGCTTAATAAGTATCAATAGAATGTGAATCCTTTTATCTACAAAACTGAGGGAGATATAACGTTATTTCCAAAATTAGCTGCCGGGAAATAAAAAAAATATGTGTCTTATTCATGTCAAACCTCACTCTCTTACCACCTGTGCGATCTTTTTGTTCATATGGACGGACATGGCTATACATTATAGGATCGAAAATGATTCCTACTCCCCCTTCTCCCTCTGTGATACTTTGGTACAATCTATAATAATTCTTATGTTAAACAAATAAAAATTATTATTTTATTGCACTATTTTTTATTTTAGGGCATTATTTTAACGTCTCAATTATCAATTACTTTTAATTACACCGACTCTTCAGTACATTTGCGAAACTCAGAACAACAACAGCACTTAATAGACCTGCTAAATTGTAAAACAGAATCACACAAAGCGAACAGGTTAAAGGGATGCGGTAAGCCCATATCTTTAATTTGATGTGCAGCCACTTATCTCGGTCAGTTTGGTCCTAGGATCCAACTAAGATGCACACACACTTTCAGCGCCTCCAATTAATAAGAAAACTTCAAAGGACACAGTTACATAATAATTTATTTAACCTTATGACATATTTGAAAACAAGACTATTTAAATCTAGATTAAATTTCTTTAAGCGCTCTATGACACTATCAATAGCAAACTCAAAGTGTAACGACAACTAAAACTCTAAACGAGGCAACCAAAGAAAAATTCTCAAAATTAACTGAAATGTTTATTCAAGGTCTGATAGCTTATTGTGAGCTGAATTTGGATGAGAATAGCAAATCAGTTTGTGGGCGGGCAAATTGAGTGCAATTACTTAGTTGTCTTTTTTTTAAATTTATTATCTGTACGAGTACGAGTATATCGGATGCCTATGAATAAATTCGATTTTGAGAGGTCGTTTTCATGTCAAACACCCTCTGTGTGCTGGACCGGGGACAACTATTACTTACCAACAAATGAAAATATACAAGAGTAGACAAGGAACAGAACAAATCATACAAAAGAGTTGAGAGAAGGGCAAAAATGGGATACTCATAGTCATATCTTGAATTGTGTATATTTTTGCTTAATTTTTTGCCATTTTTGTAGTTTTATTCACAATAATTAACTTTTTAAAAAAGAGAATTGCTAATGCTAGATAAAAATTCACTAAACAAACTATAATCGAACATAACATAACCGACTTTTAGACTACTTCAACTTATGAAAAGGGGGCTCTGAAATCATAATAATAATACAAGAACATGAATAAAGCAGTGTGGGGGTTGAAATCATTTCATTCATATATATATATAATATAATATAATGCGCGGGGGCAAAACATTAACAAAAATCGAGAAACTAAACTTAGACATAATATCAGGATTAAGCGGAGTCGATACACATGAAAATATATGTATGCATATGTGTACGTTTATTATCATATATGTTTAAATATATGTTTAGGTGTGTAATGGTATAAGTAGCTTTTAAGGTATATATATTATTTGCGTTTACTCTTGCTCGACTCTTAGTATTCTTTAGTTTAGTTCGAAAGCGACTTTAACTAATGGAGTAAAACTTTTGCACACACATCGAAAATCTTAAGAGTTATATCATTCACTAAAATCGAATTCGATTAGCTGATGCATTGAGTTGTGGTTCTTCTGTGGATCAATGCCGAAGGGGTGCCTTTGTCTGGCACTAATGTCTTAGTTTATATACAGGAACTTAAAAAGTATCTAAGGACACGACACAACGAACAATTACACGACGAAGTTTATGCTAAATTTTAATCTGCGTTTTGGATGTGTGTGTGTGTGTGTGTAAGGTGACAGTATGTATTGTTAAACAATTTTTGCTTGTTTTGTTTCAAGAACATTTGCTGGGTCTATAAATGTGCTCATTTGCTCACTTGTTCATTTTGTGTTTTACATCTAAAATCTACTACTCGACGAACGTTACATGGATTAATACATATTTCTTTATAATTCATAGTTTGAAAATAGTTTTATGCGCATAAGTTTATGAGAGCTGTTTGTTTTTTATAAGAGAGAAATACGTACATATATATTCATACATATTACAATTTTAGGTGCATCTTCATGTGATCTCCTTAGGTTTTTCATTTCATTTGATTTTTATATATTCAACTACTGCACTAGGCTTTTTCCATTAGGTATTTTAGGGGGTTTTGTTTTGTTAGAGCTGACTTATCAATTAACTGCATTTCATTAAGCATACATCCGCGATTTCTCTGGCCAACATCAGCTGGGAAAACAGCGACGCCAACACTTCTCTTGGGCTGCCCCATCCTACCGGCTTCGGTTCCGAATTTGTACACGCAACCAACATCTGATTGGTCTGGGATTCAGGGAAAATCCATGCTCATTTCGTTCTTGATCAGATCTGAACCGGTAGTGGGATTGGCTAACTGCTAGTAGGTGGCAAAGCCCATGGCGCCGGCGCTGCTGTTATCCAAAGGTCACTGGTGCATTTTGGTGGTATGATGGCCCATGCTCAGACCCAGGTTCAGGTGATGGTTGTTGTGATGCTGCTGTGCCGCCTGGGCATGATTATGATTGCTGCTGGAGCTGTTGTTGTTGTTCTGCTGATTGGCCTGTCGCTGCGAGTTCTTCTTGTTCTTCATGCGTCGGTTTTGGAACCAGATCTTGACCTTTAAAAAGAAATGCCCGCCAAATAAATACATTTCCCAAGTTTAATCATCATTTCACTTACCTGACGCTCGGTTAACTGCAAATTTCGTGCCAACTCCCAGCGTTTCTGTTTGGACACGTACGCATTGAAGAGGAACTCCTTCTCTAGCTCAAGAGTTTGGAATTTGGAGTAGGGCTTGCGCTTTTTCCGCACCGATACCTGCCCGGTCCACTCGTGCAGCGCAGTATTCGGCGTGCAAGGACCCACTGCACCCACGGACAAACCACCAGAAGCACCTAAAAGGATTGAGATAAGCAGAGAAATTTAAGTAATTGGTGTTCAATCCATGCGGGTGGTCCCTCAATTGTTGCTATCGCCGGTCATTAAGTTTTTTTTCTTCTATTTTATAGCGCAATTAAAGAAATACGAAATTATTCAATTCAACATTTATGGGCTCTTAATTGATGTGGTACGGTGAACAGAGCTGGCCGCTTAATGACGATTTGGCAAGAGGTCATTCATACCGAAATGTCTGATGAATGGATGCATTCGCTCCGGCTCATTAAGCACCCAAATTAGGCAGTTAAATTTAAATATAACTAATGCAAAGTTTTATTCATATTTAAGTGTTAGATATTGAGCTTTATTTTTATTTGATTCATGTAGTACATGATTGTCAAAGGCTAATAGGAATCATTTACACTGTACAACCTTTTCAGAATATTAACCGGATTTTTTCCTCAAGCATTGGAAGTTCCAATGACGAAAGGGTTTTCAATAATTTTGTTCAATCAAGTAAATAATAAATAAAATAATAAAATAAATCAAAATGTAGAACACATGGCAAAAATTATAGCATTATGAAATTAATAACTTTGTTGCTAAACTTTTCACAAAATTGTCACTAACGTATGTGCTCCCACATCTTTTTAAAAAGAAAAGAATGAAGAAAGCCGATCAAGTTCGCCTATAAAATTCCCTGCACCTTAAGAATTCTAGAAAAGTAAAGCTAAGTTCACAAAAGCAAATTAATTTGTCATCAATGTCGAAAATTTGTCAAAATTAAGCCGGTTGGCCGAGCTTGCATGATCAAGTAATTCCAAAGTTTGCGTGCTGTCTGAACACAGGGCAAACTATGGCAAGTCGGTGATGATTGCCTGGTAAATTTTAGTTGCTGGACTTTTGTAAATAAATTTTGTGGTTTTACTTGGCTTGAAATTATAAGCAGCATCCGTCGGCTTCTGGTCGTTTCTTCGTCAATTTTTTTCTTGAAATTCTCGAAATTTCTTATTTAAAAGCATAGACAAAATATACAACTTACAAAAAACTATCTTTATTGTCTTTAGTTAGAAACGCACTTCCAGAAAAAAAAAATGAGTTATAGGTGAATATAATATAATAATCTATGAATTAATATCAAAGCTGGGACCAATAGAGTGCAAGTGGTAATATCAAAAATGACCTGATCTGGTAGCACCAAGGCAATGTCAAGTTTCAACAATTTATGGAATCGAAGACGAATGAATCATAGTCAACTTTCGTGTGAAAGTCGAATACATCGAATGGTGCACGCACTGTTGGACCCATTTCATGAAATGATTTTGCAAAAAGAGCATAGCATAAACCATAGCCGTATCAATAGGCAACAACAGCTACAAGACCTAGAAAGAGATACCTGATTTTTGTTTGTGTGTGTGTCGGCGTGAATTGCGCAAAGCGTTCGGCCACTGACGACGCATATGCAAAATTATTGTTGCGTTCGAATTTGCCAGAGACATAGGAGACAGAGAGAGAAGAGAGACACATATGAAGTTGTTGTTGCAGGCTCGCACGCGCCAACAATATAACCTTCGCTCGTAAAGAAAGAAAGGAGAGAATTTTTTCGTAGAAGTGCAATTCTTAAGTACAAAAAATAAACACAATTTTTTTTTATTTTTTTATATATATTCTTCGTGGTCAGAAATTCAATTTCTCGCATTTTCGAGCAATAAATCGACATTTTTAAATATTTTTGCTTACTGTATTCAATAGTTTGAACCGATATTAAAACAAAGTTCTACGCGATTACTGGCAGCTCAATTACCTTTCGATTCATATCTATCATATCTCTTGATTCTATCTTATAACTATGAAGTGGCATATGGCCTGAAATGTAAGAGCACCGACCAAAAAAATGGAAAAAAGTCAAACATCAAAAACGAAGCCATGAAAAAAATTTTAAAATCAATTTATTTACCATTCCAAACTACACTAATAAAAATTTTCAGTAGAAATGGGTCTTTTTGGCTGTAAGCTAGTGTAATAATTTTAATTCAAAATTCTGAATTTAAATAAAATAATTTTAATTCCCTATTCTTAATTGGCATTAAAATAAAATTGTTTTAGTTCGAAATTCTGAATCGGCATCAAAAATAAAAAATTTCAATCTATAACTCTAAATTAACATACCATCTGCAGGCACTTTAAACAAATACAGATTAAAAATATGCAGAAAATTTTTTTTTAAATTTTTATTTCATGGATAGAGAAACCCACTTTGGTCAAGAGGGGGGAGGTATATGCCTTCTCATCAGTGGCGTAGATAGGGGGGATTAAGGTGATCAATCCCCCCCATTCAGGTCAAAAATAGGAATTAAACAGGACAGATTCGTAGATATACAGACAAAAAGTCAAATAAACTTGATATCGTTTTGTTAAAAAAATAACTAAATAAATAAGACAACAATAAATAAAATTTTGGAGACTCGCAAAAAAATTTTTTTTTATAAAATTCGAACTCATCACCCCCCCTTGCAAAAAGCTATCTACGCCACTGCTTCTCATACTTAAAAGGGGACAAAAAAGCTACTTGGAGTTCTTGGGTTTAAATATCAAACAATTTTGTCAAAGTCGTTTTGAATGTGAAAGATCATTTTGGATAATAAATGGAAATTAATTCATTTTAATGCCAATTGAGAATGGAAATTATTTTATATTTATTCAGAATTTTGAGTAAAAATTTTTTCAATTCAATGCAAATTGCTAATTACACAAGTTTACAAAAAAGAGGCCATTTTTTGCAACAGAGAACTTTGCAACCGTTCCTTATGTATTGTTGGCCGCTGAACTCAGATAAATTGTCCGTTTTCTTCCAGCACGTCAGGTTCTCGAGATATTTGCATTAGAGAGGTATCCTTACATTTGTTGGTAGTGTGGCCACATTAAGTGTCCTATTCGAACCAACTTTGTTTTAATGTAAGCTGCATTGAATGACGTTAAAGAAAACCCAAACACGAAATTTTGATTTTGCTGATAAGGTACCAATTTTTGGATTTGAACATTAAAAATGTGGTTATTTTTTGAAAAAATCGATTTTTTTTGCCAGTTTAAGAAATTCTGTAAATTTTTCCGCTAATATTGAAAATCTTAAAAAAAAATAGTTAGTAGTCTTTTGTTTCTTCTTATTTCAATTATTTTCAGTTTTTCGATTTCATTGCGATTTTAATAGTTATTGTCCAAAAACCTTAAAAAATTGTTTAATATTTGTAAATTTTTTTAACAATATTAAGCCATAAAATGTCTAAAAATTTACAAAAATCGATCTTAAATAACTTTTTAATATCCATTCTTTGGTTTAAAAATAACTACCATCTTATTTTTAAGCTACAAGAAATTTTGGCGGTAAATGTTGTCCAAAAAAAGTCGAAAATTTGTATAGTTTTTGGGCAATAACTTCTAAAAGCGCAATGATATTGGAAAACTGAAAATAATTGAAATAAGAAGAAACAAAGGACTACCAACTATTTTTTTCTATAAATTTTAATATTAGCGGAAAAATTTACAGAATTTCTTAAACTTGCAAAAAAATCGATTTTTTTCATAAAATAACCACATTTTTAATGTTCAAATCCAAAAATTGGTACCTTATCAGCAAAATCAAAACTTCGTGTTTGGTTTTTCTGTAACGTCATTCAATGCAGCTTACATTAAAACAAAGTTGGTTAGAATAGGACACTTAATGTGGCCACACGACCAACAAATGTAAGGATACCTCTCTAATGCAAATATCTCGAGAACCTGACGTGCTGGAAGAAAACGGACAATTTATCTGAGTTCAGCGGCCAACAATACATAAGGAACGGTTGCAAAGTTCTCTGTTGCAAAAATGGCCTTTTTTTGTAAACTTGTGTTATAAATTAGCATTGTTTTATATCAATGCCAATTCTAACTTTTAAATTGAATTATTTTAGTTCAATGCAAATTCAAAATATTTCAATAGGAATTGAAGTTTGTAATGTCAACTACAAATTTTTCTAATTATCATTTAAATTTAATGCTAATGCTTCTGGATCCAACTCTGCTAATTACTATAAATATCTAAGCTCCAAACAATCAACGTACCAGGGCTGTAATTTTGAGTAATTAAAAATGTTATTTCCATTACAATTAGAGTTATTTTGTAGTAAAAAATGTATTACCATAACAATTATTTGTATAATTGTACCTAAAAATTTAATAATTGGTTATTAAAAATAATTAAAGTATTTTCCGATGCAATTTTTCATTTGCAAGTGCAAGTGGTTGTAATGGAAAATAAATTTTGAATTACTTAATAATTGTAATTTTAATGGTGATTAAATTTAAAATATAATCTTGGAAATCTCAACAAATCCGTAGAAGTCAAAGAACTTCAAGAGATTATATTTTCGATTTAAAAATCTTTGAAACAGAGTTGTATTTCTCGCCAAAAAAATTGTCGTTTTTGAGTATGAGTTAATTTAATGTTAAATTGAAATTTTTGATTGTATTATATATTTTATGAAGCATTTTAAAATTTTAGTTTAAATTTTAGTCATATTCCCCAATAATCAAATGCAAAGCTTTAAAATATTTTCGAGCCAGTCATGAAATATAACTTCGCAACCATAATCCCATGTTGGTACACAGATGCCGCCACCATAAATAGATGACGCCAGCTAAGTTTGAGTGTCATGTTTGTTTTGCAAACAATTATTGAAACGGTAATTTTTATGCAAAATCAAATACAATTGAATTAAATATTAAATGCAACCTTTCCCGACAAAGTTGTATACGTATCCAAAATTAATTTTGCTTATCAAAATTGTTTGCCTGGTTTTGGCTAAATCTCCCAACAAAACACCAGAGATTTGAATACAACCGAAGGATGTTTCTCGGACACCGAGAATTGCTTTTGGAAGAGTTTTCATTGACACCTCCGATAGAAACTGAACACATTAATTATGGCTGTTTAAGAAAGGTCAATGCGATTGTTGTGGATCAACGTTTTCAGTGTTTAATGATAAAAAACAAATATAAAATTCAACCCTCTTATTTTTCTGACACGTTTTATTCAAACTGATGGACGTAATTTTTTTATGGGTTTTTAAAAGCCAAATTCATTAAAAATATACTTTTGTGCCTAATATGCATCCAATGTGAAACCACCATGGACCGAAAGGTAATTTCGTAAGCAAATGAAAAGTAACACAATATCAGCGTAGAGGGTATTCTGTAGTCGTGGCCTCGGTTACAGACCGGCAACTATAAATTATTTTAGACAAGAAGCAATTGTTTATTGACATAAATTATGCATTACAAAAAAAAGTTACACCAACATAAGATCCTGAAGTACTTAATTTTTACATATGAAAAACACCAAGATCCCCAACCACCAGGCAGTGCAGTTTCTAATGGCTTTCACACCCACTCTCAAAGGTGCAACCTTAACCAAATATCGTGAAATAATTTATGAGGTATTTTGCAATACGCTAATTAAACGGCAAACTTGGCACTGTCGCAATTTGCTTTTCTAAACTGGCAACAACAACAACAACAACATCGACGGAACCAAATCTAATCGGTGTGCATTTTGTTATGCTAAAATACCTGTGCTCGAGTAGGCCTCGCCCGGGTATCCGCGTAGTCCGCCCGGCGACGAGTAGGTGGGCGTCTCGTAGCTGGACTGTGAAGTCCCCTCCACGGACTGTCTCGCCGCTGCCGCTGCACTCACGGTCGCATGACGTTCATCGGTGGCGCTCATGTAGGCCGCTGCTGCGGCGGAGGTCGGTTGATCACGGTAGTTGGCCCAGTATGGCTGCATTGTGTCAATATGGAAATTGGACCGAGAACGAAAACGAGAATTGAGTGTTGGGGCGATAAGGAGCCGTTGGCATTGGGCGGTTGTTTACGAGACGACGCGACGTCTGTTACTTTGGCCTCGTGCACTCACCTGAAACTGGGTATCTGGGTAGTAGGGAAACATCGGCTTGCGATCTCGCTGCTCCAAATAGTATTGTGAGGCAGAGGCGTGATACTGGTTAAAGCCATCATCATTGTACGGCCAGGGGGCTGCGTGCCGTTTAACGGCCGCCGACGCATCCGGTTCGAAGCCGGGTCCGGGCCTGATTGCGGGTATATGTAATGGCGCTAATTGGATGGACATGTTTATGTCTGAAAGTAAAGAAAACAAAGTTGGGTTTCGGTTATTTTTGGTAGGGGAATGCTTGGGAACTTTAAATGTAATTATTGGATTAACAATAACGATTTAAGGAAAACTAACACAAAAGTAAATGTCACAGAACATTTGTGAGCTGTGCGTAGCGCCACTGTCGATGTTGACCAAACTCAACCAAAATGAACAGACATACAAACATCACAGAAGTTCTACATGATATTCACTTATCAGATCGTTGATCTTATTTGTGCTTCTAAAATCTTTGGTTCTACAAAGAAGAACTAAAACTAAGCTTGATAGGCAAATACCTACACTCATACATTTTTTTTCTATATTAAGAAGCATGAGCCAAAAATAGAAATCGCTCTAAAATTTACACTCAGAAAAAAATGGCTACTTGAAGTAAGTACGATATATTCTAGAATCATAAAACGACTCTTACTGTTACAAAATTGGAACAAAGGTTCTTAAATCAAGACTTGTTCGCACTTACAGTATACTGAAAAATTTAACAAAAGTGCGTTTTAACTTCAGGTACAAAATATTTTGGATCGAGGACAAAGTAAACTTACAATGCCAGCTCCAAAAAGTGCGCTATAGAAAATACAAATTATTTTAAATCAAATCTATTCTTAAGATTCCCTCCTAGTTTGAACACTTTGGATTTGGAGTTAGGGTAGATTTCGGACGTACCACCTTGGTCTTTGGTTAATACATTTGGTTTACATTTTTAATTTGAATGGCTTTAGAATTTAAAGGGCTGAAAGCAAGACCACTTGTTCTTAGATTAAGAACTTTTGTTCTTTAAGATCATTACAGTACTTTATATATCCTGAATCAATCTTAAATAAAGTATGTCGGAAGACATAGACAGAACAAATCGTACTTTACAAGAATTAATTAACAATTTCAATACACACATAAGATTTTTGTACTCAAATTAAGTATTTTCGATCTTACTGTAATACTGACATCGTTTGTACTTGATTAAAGTACAAAGTTCTTGGATTTTTTCTCAGTGTATAAAGAGCTTATATTCTAAGACATTTTTTACTGAGTTTTAGGAAAGTTGCCCCAAAAAATGAATTTTTCAGAAAAAAATGTCTTATATTTTTATAGAAATTATTTCTAAATTTTGGTGCGATTTGAATTATTGGCTGATTTTTTTATATAAAAAAAAAGTTTCACATCGAGAAGAAGTGGTGCGTAAATATATTTTAACAGAACGAATTTTTAGGAAATTTGTTTAATACGTAAGTGCGCTTTACTCAAAATGAGTTTAAAAAACTGAGAACCAAACTTTAAACTTGAATCAAATAATGTTAGATAATTTCAGAATAACAAATAGGTCCCGTTATGTAGATCTTTATATGGTTCAAGGTCAACCACAAACCAAAAGGATCTATTCATTTTATGCAGCTAATTCATCTTATACTAGCTTAAACCGCCGTGACTTTGTTCGCGTCAAAGATTTTAAGAAATTGTGTTGTTTTATCATGTAGACAGTTTCGAGTTCACAGCTTCTAGAAATATATCAAAATTTTGAGTGGTAATTGCAGAAAAATGGTTTAATTTTCCACATCCCCCAACCAAATTTTCTAGTCCAGTGGATCTTGAATACATACCTCCCCGCAAGACCACATTGTTTATTTCGGGTATAGCGATTTTATGTGAAGACTGTGCATTTCAAAGCAGCATCAGCACCCTTTAATTATAATTCTATTAAAATTGGATTTCCCGTTTTCTTTCCCCACCCTCCTTTCCATCTTCCACCGCTCTCCACTCTTTCCCCTCCCCCTCTTTCTAAGATATGTAGCAGCTGTCTTCTGTCTCAGAGCGCCAAGAGATGAATGTCATACACTCATACCTAATTCGTGTAAGACGACCCTTTCGTGCTCACTCTCTCTCGCGCTCTTAGAAAAACAGGTTAGTCCAAAATATTGTCAGAGCGCCACGGTTCAGTTACTTTTCTTTGGCTACATATGTATGTATATATTTTTTAGCTGCTTGCTTTGTGAAATTCCAACTTCTTTATTTTGAAATACGGTCAACATATTTTTAAAGCTATCCATCTGTTTAGTGTATGCCATAAGATTTCATTTAATTGGGTGAGGTTTTTCTCAATTTGATTTTATATTGTTTTTGTCAAAGAAAAAACACAGACACAACACTTATACACGCACACAGCATATACATAATTTATGTGAGTCTGAGTCGTTCACTCTCTTTCGCGTTCTTAGCAAAACAGCTTATCATGTTATGTGCTCCGTACAAACTTTTCTTTCGCTTTGTAGTCCACTTCGCGGACAAATTTTACGAATTTTCGTTCTTAGTGCGCACCTGCATAACTAAACAAAGGTCTATGCAAAATCTTAGATCTGTACGATAAGCAGTCTTGGCTGTGGGATGATTATATGTTAGCCAGTATGGCAGTCAGTCGGGCATACAGATTAATAAGTATAGATAAGTTCCTGAATCAGAATTTTAATGTTTTTACTGATTGCGCAAAAGACTAAGGGCCGATTTCACATCTTCTGCATAGGGCTATCTGTCACATAAACCAACAAAAAGCAATGTAAAATCTATGACTATCTGACACATAGCAGCTATCTGGGAGATCAGAATCAGATATCAGCTATAATGATCTATATATATATAGTTACAGAATTGATCATGTACATATTAGTTGCATTAAAAACTCGAACGCATTTCGCAATGACAATTAGCGGATAGCGTTTGTCATTTTTTCTGCCTATAGGTGCTTTGAATCAGCTTACGGTCGCGTAGACCGTACAAACGATGGAAATTTTTTTGAAACAACAAGAGCCACCAGAAATAAAAAGAGAAAGCTGATTTTTGCTTGTGTGTACACGTGGCTGAGTGACACACACGAATCATTGGCCGCCAGCAATCTTTACTTTTATAATAAATAAAAATTTAAGAATTTTCGTATTAAAAAATCAATTGTATAAAAGATTAAATGGTTGTGCCCACTAGTGTATTCGTTTTATTTCAAAATCGAATGAGAATTTCATATAGCTGCCATAAAAACTCGAATAATTTGCTCATCATGGCCTCAGACTAAAATTTCAAATATATCGATAACTGCGATATCTGCAATAATTAAATTCTTTTGCGAATATGTATGAAATCTATTAGGATTTTCACGCCACCATGGCTATCATGTAAACTTTTTAAAAGCGAATACGTAAGTTAAAGTCGGCCCTTCCCGACTTCGATATTTCCTTCACTCAGCGGTAAAAATGTTTAATAGCCTTCCTTAATATTAAAAAACAGGTCAGCAACATTAATGTTAACTTATTAAAATAATTTTAAAAAGCAGCACATGCTGCCCCGAAATAAATGCCAAAATTTGTGTCTCTTAAGAAAAAGCCAAAAAAGTAGGCAACACGTTTATATAAACAGACCCCAAGCCCAATAACAAACAAGATATTGACATTCTTATAACTCCGCTACTTATAAAACGATCTTTATAAAAATTTCAGAGATTATAATGTGAGTTTCGATGCTAAGACCGATATATTAAAAATTTTGGGAGGTTTTTAACTTTTTTATTGACTTATTTAAATTAATCTGCGTGCAGAGTCAACACTTTAAATTTGGTTGCTACATCGACTCATCTGTTGAATCTAATAACAAATATATATACTTTATATGGTCGGAAATGATTCCTTCTGTTCCCTTTTTACTCTACGTATAACGGGTAATATTACACTGTGGAACACTCAAAATTGTCTGGTACTGTGACCAATAAATTGTGAAACTAGAGGCATTAGGTAGCAACACTTCATACCCAGTTTTTCTGGAGCACGTCACGTTCGCGTTTAATGGGCACATTTATACTAGCAACACAAAGTTACAACTTCTGTTGCTGGTTAAAAAAATATGAGAGCTAAAATTTTGGAAAATTCACCAAAGTTAGAGAGAGTCACCACCATTGTTATACCAAATTCCCACCGCCAATGGATAAGCGGTTAGTACCCCGCCCATAGAGGTCTAACTTAGAAAGTGGAATTAATGGAAAACCACTCGATAGAATTGTATAAGATTTTAACTATATTGAGATACGGACTAATAAAATGTTTACTTAAGAGATGGTAACATGCATCGAAAAGCCGCGATGGTGGGTACCACATTTGACAGCACCCATCATCGAGGCAATATAGGCCATAATCTAGAGATTAAAATAGACTGAATCGCGCTTTCAGTTTTACCAATAAAGGCTTGGTTCGCGGTTCTTAGGCATTTATATACTAGCAATTGCCTTCGAACAACATTGACCATTTAGGTTAAACCAGTTTTACCAAAATTATGGAATTAATCTCATGAGTAAAGTGCTTCAATACCAGCAGAAAAACGGATCGGATCATTTAAATACATCAGTTCATGGCATCTTAGCGTATCGCGGTTTGTCCACAAAAGACTTTTTAAACTAAATTTTTGATTTTCTTAATGGAAATGACGACTTTTATTCATAGGATTTATTGCATAATTTTGGAGACGCTTTTGATACCCATATGGTCAATGTTGTTCTGAGGCAATTGCTTGTACAAAGATAGCCATAGCCCGTGACTTAAGGGTCCGATGGTGAATCTAAAATTGCAGTTCGGTCTATTTTGATCTCTAGTTTATGGCCTATATTGCCTCGATGATGGGTGCTGTCGAATGTGGTATCCTATTCCTTTCATCTTTGGTGAATTTTTCAAAATTTTAGCTTTCATCTTCTTTTAACCAGCAACAGAGGTTGTAGCTTTGTGTTGCTAGTATAAAAGTGCCCATTAAACGCGAACTTGACGTGCTCCAGAAAAACTGGGTATGAAGTGTTGCTACCTGATGCCTCTAGTTTCACAATTTATTGGTCCCAGTCCCAGGCAAAAAAAAAAGTTGAATTTTGTTCCACTGTGTTATATATACAACATAAATTTGTCTTACTGAAACCAGCCCAGACCTAGGTCATGATTATAATTTTCAGTGTCGAAAGAAAATTTGGATTTGAAATTTTCAAACTAAGTCAGCATTCTACATTCCAACGATCTTAAAAACCGACCAAGTTTAAACTTCAAATAAAATGTTTCTGTTTCATTATCAATATAATTCATAAATCATACTTTTTTGATTTTAATTTTAAGATCAGTTCATGCATAATTCAAGAAGAAGAGAAGAAAATTAGGATTTGGAAACCAAAATCCTGAACCCCAAAACATAGTTGAAACAAAATAGTTCTTTATAAAATAAGTACAAAATGTTTGTTATTAAAATTCTAAAGCTTTTCCCAATTTGTTCTTAGGACTAGGTCTATGTGTTACATCAAAATCCAGGGAAATGAATTATCCAAAGATGAACATATTAATACTTTAGGTCAAAAATCCACCCTCACTCCATAACAAAAGTGTTAGAGTCAGGGGGAATTTGTTCGGCAAACCCTTTATCTTTTCCATAGAATCGTTCCTAATCTTCATATTTATTTGAATTTTAAACTTTTTAAAAGTTCCACAAAGCCTTACAAAAATCGGACAAGTAATATTTTGAAGTGATAAGTACTTCTTTTGTTTTTAATGGAATATTCTAAACTTGGCATATATTTATGTGCAATGCTTTTAATCGAAATCAGATGACTATAGCATATAACTTGGATGGGACCGATCGGTCTAAAAGCTAGTTCTAGTGAGAAAAACTTTTTTGATTTTAAAGGTAGCCTCTTAAAACTTGCCATTAAATAATTTTTTTTGCCTTAGAGTAATTTGGCAGAGAGAGATGAAAGTCGGATCAATATATCAAAAGCTGTCTAGCTATATGAACAACTAGTCAGCTAGTCCAAAATACTTTGGAAAATCCCTCAATAAGCATTGGGCAAGACCAATGGATCTATTTTTATCGTTGTGGTGAACGAATGTGATGTGAAATCATGATGGTTAATTTTTTTGATTGTGATGAATGAAAAAACAGAAAAATGCCTACTGTCATTTAAAATGAAAACGATAATTTTCGCGAATTTTTTTTCTAAAAATCCCATCAACTTTTTTATGATGAATGTTTTTGATCCATGCCGAAGCTGCGATCCATTTTAGTTTACAACATTTAAGTGATTCTGTTTAGTGAAAGAAACTCTATGGAGGAGGTCTGAAGTCTTAAGAAAATTTTAGAATTTCAATAAATATTGATTTGTATTGATTTATCTGTTTTCCTGCATAGCTATTTATTCGAAATTAAGAAATGTGTCTATGGCACTCGCAACTGCTCACCTTCCTTCTGAGAACTAACACTGGAGGGAGAAACACTCGCCGTGGTTGGCGCCACAATTTGGATTTGACCAGTGGCAACTGCTGAACTTTGCTGCTGCTGTTGCTGGAGCCCTGAAGTGGCGCCACTTGGGACAGTATTTGGAGTCTGCTGCTGTTGTTGTTGCGTTTGTTGTTGTTGCAATTGTTGTTGGTGAGGCGATGTGAGATGCTGCTGCGATTGCTGCTGCTGCTGCTGGGCGGAGGGTCCAGTAGGCGTCTGTGCGGGACTGAGGGCGCCACCCGAGGGTGTAGTAGGCAGCTGCTGTTGCTGCTGGCTGGTGGGCAGATGCTGGTGGTTCGCCTGTTGTTGCACGGCGACAATTGGCACAGGTGGGGGATCCTCGTACTTGACCGCATGCGTGGGCGTGGAATGTGTGGTGGGCGTCGTCTGTTGTTGTTGTTGCTGCTGCTGCAGCACAGAGGATGGCGTGGACAACGGCACCGTGGCGGAGGTGACAACCGCATGCTGCTGCTGCTGCTGTTGCTGTTGCTGCAGGTGTGGATGAGCGCTGTGATGATGGCTGGCGGTGTGGAGAGGCTGAGGCAGGTGGTGATGGTGGTGCGGATGATGATGCAGTGGCTGCAGATACTGGGAGGATTGCAGCTGCAGTTGATCCTGCTGTTGCAGTTGTTCCTGCTGCAACTGTTGCTGCTGCTGCTGATGTTGCTGCTGCTGCTGCTGTTGCTGGTGGTGGTGCTGCATGGCGGGTGTCGAGGGATGCGGATGCGGATGGGGGTGTGGGTGTGTATGATGCCCCCACCAAGCCCCGGCAGCGGCGTGCGACCCGACTGCCGAGACATCGTGGGGGTCGTAGAGAGCGCACGCCAGCGGGATGGTTGGGGTTTGGGGGAGGGGTGGAATATTTACGGTTATTTTGAACGCGTTTCAGTCAATCGTGTGGGAAAGGAGCGAAAAGTCACCGGTTTTGATGGGGGGTGGGGTAGTAGGCCGCTCGATCGACCCACCGACCCAGAACACAAAATCTTTCGCGCAATTTCCCCGATTCGCTTTGATGTCTTTTTAAGTCAATTATTTTACAATATTCGGAATTTTTATTTGCAATCAAATTCGAACCAAATTTTTAACGATTTCGGTGGGCCGTCAGGTTTATTTGCGTACCGCACACGCACTCACACACACGCACGCACAAGCACGCAAGAGCGAGCGGGCCAAGAAGCGCAAGAGAGCGTGGTTGAAAGAGAGTCAACTGCCAACAGAGTTGTCCGTAAAGTTAAGCAGGGAGGTGGGCAATTGGATTCGATCAAAAGTTAAGCAAAAGAGACTTAAGTCACAGGGTGCCCCACTTGTAAAATTATCCGGTGTGAAAACACTTTTTTTCAAGTGACATTGAATTTGGTGCACTATTTGTTGAAAATTAATAATTTATATTTGTTGACGTTTCCATTTGTTTGTTATCATAGTTTTGGGCCGGCACAAATCGCGCGAATAATTTCCAATGCGTGTGGTTGCCGTTTGAAAGGTTGTTGTTGTTGTTGGCGTTTTTTATGTTGCTGGTCATAAAATTTGATTTTACGACCAAAACAAACAATTAAACTCGAAGCTTGCAACAGTTAACAAAAATGTTGTTATTTTGAATTTTTCTTTTCTTTTTTGCTCAGAGCGTTGTTTGCTGGGCGATTGTTTGAATTTGATTTCCAAAGTTCTCGTTCTTGTTGTTGCAGTGGCAGTTGGCTGCCTCCGACGTTCTAGCTGAGTTGAATTCTTTTGAGTCTGATGGGACGCCCGCGCGCCTTTCAACCGTACACAGCGAAGCACAAATCTACACTGACGACGTCAACGGCAGCAAAAACGGCGACAACGACAACCTCAAGGCAACAGCAGCAGCAGCAGCAACAGCAAAACGACAATAAGCATAGTGGAGTCTCTCGCTCTCGCCACCAAAAGAGTCACAGCCAGAGTCAGAGTCAAAGTCAAGATGCGAACAAAAGGCACTCCATATGCGGCGCCTCTGCCTGACTGTGTGTCCGTGTACCCGTGTGCCCGAAGAAGAGAGCACGGCACTCGAGCGTGCGCAGTTGTTGTTGTTGGTGGTGGTGGTTGCTCGTCGCTCTCTTATGTGGCGTCGCATTATGCACACGTACAGTGTACCCATATGCGTGTGGATCCCTAGACAGTGTTAGTGTGTGGGTGCTTCTAAGAGAGCGAGAGAGAACGCGACTGAGCGTGGGAGCTGATTAACCGAAAATTCTGATTGAACATGTTCAGAGAATTTATTTTAGATAATCGTGCTTTAACATACGCTGAGCTCAGCAGGTGCCAAGCGGGGTCACCCCGGGGCACACAAACACACACACACTTAGGTCTCACATCTACACTGTTCGTGTGCCTCTCTCACTCAATTTCTCTTTCTCTGCACCGAGGCCAGGAAGTTCTTGCTGTTTTCGGGGCTGATTTGAATATTTAACACTCGCGCACCACAGCGCCCTCTATGGCTGAGATTTGGGTGGTAGGGGGAGTCGAGGTGTTGGACCACAATGTAGTTGGCGCGCGATGTTTTTATCGATTGTGACTAGGAGTCAGCCCCCAACCCCTCGCGGAGCTACTTCTAGTCACTTTTTACGAGTTACACACGCCGTAGAAGAAAAGCAGCAAATTGAATTGGCTTCTTTCTCTATGCGCTAATTAATGGAAATGAGCTAAACAAATACAAACACACAAAACACACATACCATAAATTATGACAGACAGACAAATTGACAACAATTGCACAACCAGTCCGCACCCTTAAGTCCGGAGGAAGAGCAACTGCTGCTGCGGTACGTGTCCACAGTCGTCGGCAATTGCCAAATTTAACGCTGCATTGGACAATTATGGGATTTTTATGGCAATTGCCATTGGAAGAAAGGCAAATGGTACAAAGTCGAGGGCAAAGAAAAAAAGGATGCGAAAGCGGTACAGGAACAGGCCAAGGCCAGGGTTAAAGGAAGGCAGCTTACAAAATGGTAAGATTTGAAACAAAACTTGAACTCAATTTACACAAATTATGAAGAAAATTTGGCTAAATAGCTAAGAATTTGCAGATTTAGCGGGACTTAAAGCAAAAACTACGGTTCCATACGCAAAAAAATTATAGTTCGATCAAAGATGGCAAAAATTCTCCGATTTGGCTTATTAAATCAAAATTGCTTGCCTGTGTGAAATAAGCTTTAAATGATTCAAAAAGTCAAGTTAAGGGTACTGTATACCTTCAGAAAATTTTTTTTTGATTTTTTTTATTTGCTTAAACGTTCTATTAGAATCTTAAAAACATCCTGCAAAACTTTCAAGCTGATCCGAAACTCAGTTTTAAAGATATAAACAAAAACAATTATTTTTTCCGACCCTTTTATATGAAAATTGTTTTTATCGACCCTCGTATTTTTAGAAATTCGTATTTTTTTCCCTTTTTTGGTCAAAAACTTTATAAATATTTATAAAATGTTCGATATTACGGAAAAAAATTTCGAAAAAAAAAATTTTACTTGGAAATTTTTGGAGATTTTATTTTTTACCATGTCTTGATGCACTTTGACTCAAATTTCTGGAGAACTGCTTAACCGATTTGGATAATCTTTTTTTTCGGTGAAAGTTAACACCCAAATGCACCAAATCCGATTTATACATTTATTAAATATAATTTTTAGTTCATCGAAAACAGATGTCGAATCTTTAAATGCGATTATCTCGGAACGACTTTATCCAAAATGGTTGCTAAGATTTAAAGAGTACCTGTTGACCGATTTTCAAATTCTTTCCCTTAAATTGCTCCTAATACCCACCATTCTGGTGTGAACTAGGATATTTTTGATCGGTCAACAAATAACGGAGCTAGGACCAATACAGTGGGAAAAAATAGTCGATTTTCGAAATTTTGACTTTAAAACTCCATAACTACGTCATTTATTGACCGATCCAAAATATCCTAGTTCACACCAGAATTACATTATTTCTTAACAAAACCCTGTCTTCAGTTTTAAATTCAGATCATCCGTTCTCAAAAAATTTTTGCAACCATGGGCCTATGTTTTAAATTTTTGTTTTACTTTGAACAGAAATACAACAACAACCGTAGGTACAACAACAACAACAAAAAATAATAAATTTAGTTTAACCGATTAACTATCCAATGAAAAAAACCGTTTCTTAATACCACTTATAGTTTTTAAGTAATCAAATTTTTTGTAAACCTTTAAAAAATGACACCTGAAGGTATACAGTACCCTTAACTTAATATTTAAACAAAATATTATGTACAATAATTCTGGGAACTGAGATGACCTCTCAGCTAAACTTAATGATTAATGACACCTTGGACGAATCGTACCGTGATAACAGTTCGGAAAGTATAAATATGTACCTCGATTCCGGTTCTGGTATGAACCAAAGCTATTGGCTTGATAAAATGGTCGGAAATTGGGACTGGTTCGGTGCAGTGGCTTGCTGAGGTCTTTGAAAGTGCCTTTACACTTGTCATATATCTCTTTATAGTCGGTTGTCAATATTCTTTATAAAGGAAGGCTTTTACTAAATATTTAGAGATATTTGATTTTGATTTTGATTGATCTTAAGAGATATATGACTAGAGTAAATGATACTTTATCGAACCTAAGTCTTAGGCTCTCCTTGAGTTATTGTTTTTGAGAAGAATCGGTCTATGGTCTGGTTTTACAGACCTATCTGCATTTGCAGTATCATAATAGAATATCGTAACATCATTTCCATTACTACATAAAGTGCTAAAAAAAATGTTGCCGCCCCTGTTTGCGACACTCAAAAAAACACATGAACAGGACCAATAACTTCTGCAACAAGACGTCCCAATTTTTAACACTTCATTTCCTGATTTTCTAAATCAGTGAGCTTCTTCACACTGCTAAAACATTTATTGCTTGTTGAAGAAGGACAAAAGCTAAAGATGTACCAAATTGTTACTACAATTCTCGCCTTCAACGGACAAGTCTCAATCAAGTTCTGATAATCGTAATAGAATTACTTTAATAAAGAACGTAATAATCATCATGAACGTAGGGTACTTCCACGCAATTGGTTGCCAGTTCCTCCATTACCATTTCTGTACAGGCAGCCTTTAATATTTTTGTTTCCACACAACAGGAATTCATTTGTCAGGTCTTCGTTTTCGTCACCAGAAGAGGCTGTTCAAGCCTCATTTTGGAGGTACCACTTTTTGAGTGAATAAACAATAGGCAAAAAGTTCTGATTAAAATTATTCAAAACCTGGTCACACTTGAAGAAGCCATAGCTAGATCTAGAGAGGTCCCCTATACTCTTTTTGACACAAGCCACATGCAGTGAACAGAGCAATGAACTTAACCAGTTGCATTGCCAACTGTGCCGAAAGATCGTGATTTCGATATCGCCTCGATCGCATCAAATAAAAAAAAAATTTAATTTAAAATTTATTGGCGCCAGCTGTGAGTACGTAGAAAAAAATCTTTTCAAACACTGCCATATATCTATTTACCAGATTTGTTGTAGGTTGCAAGATATATGTACGGAAAATGTTCTATTGAATCAGCTCATTGTCCTGAATAAGAATATTTTATGTGAGGTCGCAAGTGAGGTAAAAAAGAATAGGGAGGGATCAAATATATTGCAGTGATTAATCCTTTATTTTTTAAATTTTCTGCAGATTTTTCGCAAATTGATTTTATGATAACACTGTTGTAGCGCTTTATTTAATGCAAAAGTTGAGAGTTGAATAAAGTAAGGTCACAAAATACAGGCAGATGATAAGGAGTAAGTCACGTGACAGAATACGGATGTGCGATTTGTCTGCTTTAAAAAAACTATTCTAAGCGAAATGCGTTGGAGTTTATTAATGCAACAGATGATACTTTCTGTCAAAACTACAATTTTTAAGTCTGATCCTAGTGACTTAATATATATTCAACTATTCTGTATACCACAATAAGATCCGAGCAAAAACACCAAAGATATGCAAGTGCGCCTCCCCATTTATTCAATTTAATTTTAAAATAAAAGCCATTCAAAGCTTGTTTAAATTATATACGGGATATTCCATATCAACTCGGCCACCCCATTATTTTTGTTTCCAAACAATTTTTAATGGTACTATACAGATAGATTAAAATACGTCAAAAATGTTTTTTTTCCTACCGTCAATAGTTCTTAACATAATCCGGAAAATACAAGAAATTTAAAAAACTGATAACTTTTTAACGGTGTATCGGATTTATTCGAACCAAAATATGTTTTTCTCTATTTTTACATGAACTTTTCAGAAGATTTATTTCCTTTTATAAATCATTTTGTTATTTTTCTTCACTCTGTATTTGATCTGAATAATCCAGATTAAACACATTGGGCTAAATCTACTTACGACTTCCCCAGCAATACATGCAAAGTTTCCCTTTGTACCACAGTCGCTATCGAACCATTCAATACGATACGATTCAATAGGATACGAAGCCCTGGCTTTAAAAGCAATACGTTTGAGAGAACTAAAAGGAGGAGTGTTTACTTCGCCAACTGTCCAACTGTTAAGTGAGACTGTGGGAAAAGTACGCAGTTTCGACTGGTGATGTTGATGGAAATGCAGCGAAAGCAACGAAAGCCACGTTTTGGACTCTGAATTACTTTTAAACTTTAACTTACCATTTATATTAGAAAAACATTAGCGGTGACCAAAATTTAACACAAATTTGATTAAGTGTTAAATTTTTAGGACACTCCGACACATAATATTTAAAAAAAAAAAACAGTAAAAAAAAAATTATTTCCGCGCTCTCAAGCTGTCTTCTATCTTGAAATAAATTGTATTATGTACATAAAAATATGGTCTGGTTCTGAAAAAAAATTATTCGTGGATATACATAGTGGACCTCATGAAAAAAATTTAAAAAAAACACATTTTGTTCTAGAAAAATAATACTTCTGCCTAAATATTTTTTCGAAAAGTTCACGTGAAAATAAAGGAAAATAATTTTAGTTCGACTAAACCCGATACACCGTTAACAAGTTTTGCCTTTTTGAAAATATTTTGGGTTTTCCGGATTATCTTAAGAACTATTGACGATAGGGGAAAACCTGTTTGGGGTATTTTTATCTTTGTATAGTACCTTAAAATAATAGTTATTAATAATGTTTTTGAAAATAAAAATAATGGGGTAAACCGAGTTGATATGGAATACCCAACATAAAAGAATAGTTTCGATATATTGATACTTATTTCTAAAAAGTGTGGCAAAAGCTTGTAGAATTGATACCTGCTGATACAGAAGCTATAGTTAAGGCAATATTTTAATTTTAAAACATTTGTTGACGTATGTTCTCTTGGCTATTTTTAAATGAAGATATTTGTTTATTGATATCATCAACTTCTCTGCTTCGTCATTTCAATTGAATTTTGAAAACTATCATTAAAAGTTTTTGTTTTTATCGCTTTAGTATGTCTTGAAGCTGTAATGTGAAGTTAACAAAGAGATTATTGGTACTGAGCTCAGAAAAGCAAAACGTTTATCGAGGCATTTAAATAGGCAATGATTTGCTGAAGATTTTAGAACATTTGCTCGACAAGAAAAGCAAGCTTAGTAATTGTGAATACTGCAGCCTTAAAGAAGTATTATAAATTGCCTTGCAGCAGCAATTACATATATTTTGAACTACGTTCCATTCTGATGTTTTAAGATGGAGCTTTGAATGCAAAAAGAGTTTCTAAATGTTCGCACATTGGATTCTTAAATTTTTGATGTATGCAATAGATTTTATATAGCGTGAGTAAGGAAATTCTTACAAGTGATGTAAAACTAAACTTTCATAAAAAAATAGAGGCAAGCTAACTTCGGCTCGACCGAAGTTTATATACCCTTGGAGCTTGATATATGCCTGACAGTTTGTATGGCAGTTATACTATATAGTAGTCCGATTTCAAAAAATCTTGTTGAAATTATGTGAAATCATTAAATACTTATAAATACGAGCGTTGGGAGCGATAACATTGAAAACAAACAAGTTTTCTCACTAACACTTTTTTTCAGACCTAACTTTTGTATGGCAGCTATACTATATAGTTGTCCGATTTCGACAAGTTTTGGTGAAATTATGTGAAATCATTGAAAACTTATAAATACGAGCGTTGGGAGCGATAGCACTGAAAACAAAAAAGTTTTTCTCACTAAAACTAGTTTTTCGACCGATCGTTCCTATGGCAGCTATATGCTATAGTCATCCGATCCGGCCGGTTCCGACAAATGTGCAGCGTATTTAAAACTGACGGAGGAGATAGCATAGAAACAGACGGACAGACGGACGGACAGACGGGCAGACGGACATGGCTATATCAACTCAGCTCGTCATGTTGATCAAGAATATATATTCTTAATGTGGTCGGAGATGCTTCCTTCCCTGCGTTACAAACATCCGGACAATTTTAATATACCCTCTCCAAGGGTATAAAAATCGTAAACTTCTTATTCTACAACGAATAATAGAGAATCCTTGGGTAACTTGGTCATCGTCCAACTCAAGAAATGCTTTTTAGCCTTTTGCTCTGCAATTGTCATTTGAAAGTTCTGATAGTATAAGCCTGACCTAGAGAAAGCGCTTATGATTGTGTAGTTGGAAAAAACTACTTAATTTCTTAAACCGTTCAGGTTCGAGGAGACAAAAATATCAGAACCGGTTCTTAGGGGTTCGGTTCCGAACCGGTCTGTAGTCTTGCCTTTCAAAGTATGCAAACTTTATTTCCTTATATAACAAACATTGATTGCGTCATACATAATCCACACTGAAAATTTATCCAGACTGGGTGTACAATATAACCCTTAGTTCTCATTTATGTCAATTAATGAACTTGTTTGGACACTTTGCACAAGAGTAAGCGGTACGGAGACTTGTCTGGGTTCAATTATGTACATGAGCTTGCAAAAAATCAGACAATCACACGAAAGGTGTATCAAACAAAGCAATCAGCTTCGCAGTTCCCATCACTGATCAAGCTTGACTAAAACTAATTTAAAGTTTTATTATAAATATTAAACGTGCTTATAATCTCACCTGGAGGATGGGAGCTGACGCTGGAGGGAGAGATACTCGCCGCTGTCGGCGCAACAAGGTGGCTTTGGCTGGACGCCACCGCTAAGACTTCTTTCAGTTGCTGTGCTGGTGGCTGCAGCTAATGCTGGTTGGCTTAATGTATTAAGTTCCGGCCTCAAGCGTAACAATTGGTCCAATCTGAAATTATACGTATTTAAGTACTATCAAAAAGTGTTGATAGGCAATCTGAGAATGCTGGCCATTTTCTCAGCGCACTTAAGGGTTAAACAGGCGACTGTCGTCATCTTGCAACTTTATGGCTGGCGCAAACGTCTTGTTTGCATTTGACGCCGCGCAGGTAATAATGCCGAGCCTAGGCCAGACCCAGAGTAAGAGTAACCAACCAGGGTGCAGGGTAGTACTTCCCGCGAAGGCCCGCAGTGCGGAAGTGAGCGCCGGGCAAAGGCAGGGCAAGGCAAGACAAGCAGTCAGACAGACAGCCATCAAACACGTCGTAAAATTTGTTTTCTCGCATTGCATTTGCATTGTGCAATATGTGGCTGCAGTTGCGGCTGCTGTTGCCTTTGGGCATTACTTCCAGTTCCCCCGTTTGGCGGTGTCAGGGTCAAAGTCAAAGCCAATTCTATTTGTACTTTCATGCCCAACTGCATTCCATGCCATGGGCCAGCATGTGTCATGAAAGAACTGGTCTTTGATCGGCGCATCGCTTTGCGACTGTTCCCAGATCTCTCGTAAAAATCATTCGACTGCAACAACAGCAGAAACAAGATACTTCCTTTTAGAAGTGAAAGGGGCAGGCACAGGCGAATGATTTGTTTTGCATAAAATTTAATTCAAGTTTTTGTTATTGAAACAATTATTGAATGTTTACGAAGAAATTGAACCTTCCAAACTATAGAATTATTGAGCCTGGCAGCTGCCACAAAAGAAGCTTGATTTTAGTTTACGGGAATCTTGTCTCAAGGTTTAAGCAATGCACTAAATGGAAAAAAAATTTAACGATCTTCTATTCTTAATAAAGCAAAAATGGAATCCAAGTTTAGATTAAGATAGTATTGTATTGAGCCCGAAAAGGATTGAAGGCAATCCCAACACGTTCTGAGCATATTCAAGACAGTCTTAAAATTTAGAATATTCGGATTAATAAAGCTTATTAGTCAAGATATCCGCACATTAATAAAGAATTTTCAAGATTATTAAAATTTTGACACTGAAATTTCAACATTCAAGCGAACAAATTTTTAGACAAAACATTGGACTTGAACCTCTTCTGGGATGATGAATAGCAAAACAGTTGAGCTGAAGAAGCAGCAATTATTGATTACAAATGACAAATATTATTTTGTTTTTAGAAAACAAAATGTTTAAAAGCATTTAATATTAATTAATGCCGAGTTAAGAATCGCTCATATTATACACCAAAAAGTTCTTTCCACTAAGAATCATTTTCTGAACAATCGGTCCTGGTTCAGCCGTAAGATATAGTTATCCGATTTGACCAAATTCTGCATATATCAACAATATTGGTCCAGTTTAATAACGGTTACATTGAAATCAAACAATTATTTCTTTCTAAGACATATTTTCCGACCGATCGTTCCTGTGGCAGTTATAGGATATACACTCAGAAAAAAATCCGTTCTAAATGTATCAAAAAAGTGTATTTTCGTTCTTAATAGTAGGAAAAGTCCGTTTCTTCACATACCATAACCGACGGACTTAATTAAATATTTTCTAATTTTAAGATCTCGTCGTTTTTGCTTTTAGAACGAATGAAGACCGTTCTGGTAAGTTAAGAACAAAAATTACACTGTGACATATTATTGAACTCAAAAAAGTTGATACGGTCGAGACCAAAAAATTCTGAAAGGGTGTGATGGTAGTATAAAAAAGCTGCATGGGTTTGGTCTGATTAGCTGCCGTTTTCTTTTTATTGACCGTTGAACTTTTCAGCTTCAGTGTAGGATTAATGATTCCATATCTCGTAAGCTATATTGAATTTTGCTTTTGTGTCTTTAGCAAAGTTGTTGCTCTTGGCTTGGCCTACAAAACATTTCTTAGTAGCAAATCAAAAAAATTACGTCTTGGTACTTAAAATTACAAAAGATGTCCAAAAAAATCAATTTTTCACAACTTTTTTCAGTTTTTCAACTTTTTCCTGAAATCCGTTACAAATTTGGACAAGTAATGTAGGTAAAAGCTGTTGCTTAGACCAAAATAAACAAACCGTTAGTACGAACACAGTAAAAAGACCAAAAGCATGAAAAACTGTCAAAAAAATTCGAAAAAAAACGAATTTTATCGGTAAAAAGTAAATAAATTAAATTTCTTTAGCTAAATTTTTTAAAGTTATATTTTTTGACAATTTTATTGATTTAATGCAAAACAATCGAAATTTTTGATAGTGTCAGCCAATTTCTACCAAAAACTGTACTTTTTCGAGTTTTGGTTGAAATTATTCATCTTTTAGGGTCTTTTACTATATGAAGGACCATTCGAATAAAGTTGGTATGTTCCAACCGATTGTTTACGTTAGTCTATGCTACTTTTTCGTCCTTCATTGCTTGGTCAAATTCGTTATAGTTTTCAAGAAAAAGTTGAAAAACAGTACAAAATGAGGGGAAAACATGATGAATTTACGACATTTTTGCAATTTTAAGTTTAAAGATGTGACTATTTTAATTGTTACTTAGAAATGTTTTGTAAACCAAGTCAAGAGCAACAACTTCTTTTCAGACGTCAAAGCGAAATTCCAAATAGTTTACGAGATAGGGAGTTACAAGTCCCAATCATATGCTTAAAACTTCAAAGTGCTATAAAAAGAAATCGGCAGCTAACCAGACCAAACCCACGGAAGGTTTTTGTACTACTATCATACCCTTTCAGAATTTTTTGGTCTCGACCGTATCAACTTTTTAGTGTTGCACAGTGTTATTAACCAAGGGACGACCATTCTCTTCCCATATTCTTTTCTAAGCTTTAAATAGATTTTGTGACAATTTTAAATTTTTTTCTTTACCTTGTTTGGAGTTAAACTGAAAATCTCAATGACTGAACACACGTACAACGTCATCTTAGCCCATACTACTGTTAAGCTCAAGCGAGAGACAGCGAGAGACTATAGTCTACTATAGTTTGCGGAAAAACAGACGGGCGGACAAAGCAAAATTGACTCAGAAATATTTGAAAGATTCACACTGCACCAACGGCTCCAAATTATTCAGCTGTATTACGGAACTCAGCGTTCTGTGAAAAATGTTTTTGGGCACTGCGAGCTACATATGGTTTGCACCTATTCGCAAAACCACATAACAATTTGAGTCTTCATGCACGTTATTAGATAATATGCTACCAAATAGACTACCTCCAGCCCGTAGGGAAGAGAACCTTGCAAACCTTGGATCTTGGCCTAAAAGTTAAGAATTGAATAAACTTTTATTTCAGTAAGTTGGATTTGCAACAACCCAATAAGTGACAAGGCACATTTCTAGCTAAATGGATACGTAAAAAAAAACAAGATTGTTGCATTCAGGCTGATGAGCAACCTGAAGAGACTCCCAAACTACCGTTACATCCACAAATAGGCAATGTTTGGTGTGGTTTATGGGGTACTGAAATCATCGGTCCGTTTATAAAATGAGGCAGAATATAACCGCCAATGTCGAGCGCTAAAGCCTCAAAAAAAATGACTTTTAGTTACCTGAAATTGATGCCCTCGGCGATTAATAATTTCAACAAGACGATGCTATGGAACACAGAGCATGCAAAACAAAGGCTTTATTCCAAAGTCATTTCGTTGAGCAGCTTATTTGCGATCCTGACCCGTCAACTGTCCGCCTAGATCATGTGATATCACATCACTTACTTTTTTTGTGGGATTACGTGAAATCAAAAGTCTCCGTCGATGAGTCACCTTCGATTCGAGACTTGGAATACAACTTTACTCACGAAAAAATGTGAAAACCAGTGATCCAAAATTAGACCATCCGAACGGACCATTTACGGCTTGTCGTATCTTTAAAAGGTAAATGTTAGTGATAGTTCTATCAATCCATAATAAAAATTCCACCATCTTAATTTTCTTCATTCATTACTTCTATCAAGAGCATTTCCATGATGTCGAGCAATGGTATACATTTAAAGTAAAATAAAACGAATTTGAATATTGCATTGTCATTTGAGAAAAAAGTCTTTTTTTCAAAACAACATATGTTGGAGTTACAGACTATTTCCTAATAACCATTATTGCCATCAGACTCCACTTTCCCTTTAAAAATGAGGCTAGTGGGGTTGAAATGCTTTCAGAAAATTTGCTTAATCGCCATTTAAAGGGAATGGAAACAACGGCAAACTTTATCTCTTCAGAGCCATAATGCGTGAACTCTACAGCACCGTTGAGGAGGACATCAATCTGCTCTCTCTCTTGGATGGACTACTCTTCGGACAAAAAGATATAACCCAAACGAGGCAGCAACATGGTTGACATTAAAATCGTAGCCGGAGCTGGCTATCATGATTATGCCGAATAGCCGGATGTGTTAAATCGCTGTGAATGAGTTGACAGCCAGCAACTAAATAGTGAGACCACCAAGTCGGATGAGGAGCACGAGCCGATACTGCCCACAGCCAAGTCCGTAGAGGTTCGATTGGGCACGGTAACAAGTCACGAAGAGTTCCCAGGGCGGCGAACCGAAATCTGGGGCTGCATCAAATTAGCCACAAGCTACGAAACTACCAATTAGCCTAGTATTAAATGCATTTGCTAGTCGATAATACAGAACGAAGGGTACAAAGTTCAGTCGTTCCAAATTATGCTAAATCTAAATTATGCTAAATACTACTGAGGCTGGCGGACACAGCGGACTATAGATGACTATATGATCGCCATTTAAAGGAATGGGAACAATTGCAAAAGCCATGTGTAGCTTTGTGAATGCATGTAACAACAACAATTACTATTTGATTGATTTACTATTTAACGCATTGTTTATATTTCATTTTAGGGATGGTTTCCAGTGTTTTAGGAGACTGACGTGCCCAAGGCAACTACAGGAGGCAGGAATGGTAAAGATCGGATGAACGATAGTCGAGTTATATGGAAAGCAAAAAAATATGCTGGGTAGCACTGGCCGCAACGGCGATAAGCATTTCGATAGCTAATGATTTAATTGGACAATGCTGCCACATTTTTGCTGTATATACGATCATGGTTTTATATGGCCGGACGACCAGTTTCAATCGAAAAAGGTCGTAAGACTTCAGTGTAAGCATAGTATAAGGTATATTTTTAGGAGACCGACAATGCTTCGAAACCCTGTATCGAGCTAAAAGTAGACTGCGATTTTCCAACGCCTTCATTAACAACCGTGGCAATCGTGAGAATATTTTTCTAAAGCCATTTCAGTGGGTGTCACAATTATTGTTTCATAATTTGTATTTTGCCGCCAACCATAAAGCCTTTCTCCTTTGTGAATGCCCAAGAACAAACAGCATTTCTTTCAATTTTTAACGACTCTCAAATTTGAATAAGTTAATTAACCAAATTAATATTCAAATAGGTTTATGGCCGAAATGGCGGCTTATGGCTTCATTATGTGAACCGAGTCCCGGAGTTGGACTAAAATTAAAATTCAGACAACAATAAACCTACCACAAATATCATCATCGTGCCGAACAAACAAAATTCACATGCAATATGTCCGAGGTGGAGAACCGAAAAGACGAAGAAATATGGTGAGAGGGAAGTTCATTGGCTCTGGCCACTGCCTTCATAAAAAATTCGGGTTTTCGTGATGCTGCGAACGAATGAATTAAATTAAATAAAACTCATGTTATCCAATTAGACACAGCCCGGCTCATTGCCGCACCTCACCCTGAGGGGGTCCCAATCTTTAATGATCTTTCTCCCAGCTAATTATGATACCGAGGCAGTGGCAGCCAAGTGAACCCCTTAATTGTCTGGAATTTCTTTATTCTGAGAACCCCTTGGCTTAAAACGTTTTCCATGTAATGAGAGAAACGCGATAGGTAACCCGACGTATCCGCAGATACAACCAGGTTCCACTGAATTGGGGAAACTGCGTTGAACGACAGGAAAATTGTTGTGATTTTCCTACCCGTTGGATGGACAGCGAGGCGGTTGTTGGGGAGGAGGCAAACAAGTTTTGGTCTGCCTTTCTTTCATTCCATTTTTTTTATTAAAATGGAAACGTGTTCGGCCCCTGCTCCGGGCGTTTTCTGACGAAAAGAGCAAAGCAAGAAATTGGGCAACAACACAGAAAATCAAACGGCAAGATACCCACACACGCATACACACACACACACTCGCAGAAAACTCATCCGGAGCCATATTTAGAACAAAGAACCCAAACTGTTGGATAGGGGAGAAGAGGGGTGAAGGAAAGATGGAATATTTCTACACGTACTGACAGCTACCAAGCGAGACAATTTTGTAGAAAGATGTCAGATGCATCATTGCACTGCGTTTCCTTTCCAGCCAGCGATATCCACGAGATACATGTGTTCAACCAACAACATTTCAGAGGCAGTCACATGTAGTCGGGATGCTACAACATGGCCACTTTGCCTCGAACGATCTTCAGTTCACATCTCTCCCTCTTTTGTTTACTTAACATTTCTTGTGTTTCCATTTTTGGCAACATCTTTTATGTCGCATTTCGTTATGATGATGGCAATTTACGACACAAGAGGACATTGTACAGTTCTGTATACACAATGTGAGTGTTAAATGGAATTAATTGTACAAATAGAGTTCACATAAAGTCGATGAATTATGGATCAATTGAAGGGTTCAAAAGGAACATCAATTGGTGGAGAAAGGTATAACAGTAGGATAAACTTTCAATGAATTGTTGTCTTGTAAATATTTCATGGTTAATTTGTAAAATAAAATAAAGTTGTTCAACAATTTCGACTGATCAATTTCTGAATCGGAAACAGGCCTTTTCTGTCAAAAACTATAAATATTTTAAAGTTCTTCTGTCCTGAATTTGCTCTCTTTTACCTGTTTGCTTATAGTTTTGTGAGTTTGTAAAGAGCGGTATCACAAGGGCAAACCATTACAAAAGATGGGGCTAATTAATTACAACCCACTAAATCCTATCTCAATAAAAGCAGCCCTGCAGAACTACTTGCAGTCTTTATTTTAATGGTCGAAATATTTTGCACAATAACTAAATATAGGTATTTCCACAGAAAATGAATTATACATATAAGCCAATTTTAAATTTATTCCTAACCCATCTCAAGATTTTCGAATGCAAAGCGTCGTTTTTCTCATTCAGATACTTTATTCTTATAAAAATGGCTTTAGAACGCATTGATTTTTGGCCTCTAAAATATTTCTAAGATTTGAAAAATATTGTAAAAGACACCATAAAACCTAAGTGTTGGAATTAACTTTGAGTTGTGGCTTTATATTATAAACTAGGTGGCCTTGCGAACTTCGTATCGTGAATTTTTTGGACCGATTGTCTTTTCGAGATTTTTTAATTTCCATTCTGCTTTTCGGGGAGAAAACAAATAGAACATGTCAGCTCATAACTTGAGAACCGCTCATCCGATCGTTATCATTTCTTTGGCAAATCGATTTATTTTGTTAATTACTAACTATCTCTAGAAGATACGAATCGTCTATCTTCAAAACTGTAGGAGCGGGGGCGGGTGGGGGCGTGGCTAAAATTTGAAACAAACTTGATCTGCGTGCAGATAAAAGAAGCATTTGTCCCATACATGTCAAACCTCTATCTCTTACCATCTCTAAGATCTAGGTGTTCATACAGACAGACGGACGGACGGACAGACGGACATGTCTATATCGACTCGGCTGTTGATGCTGATGAAGAATATATATACTTTATATGGTCGGAAATGATTCCTTCTGTCTGTTACATACATTTGCACGACTGAAGTATACCCTTTTTACTCTACGAGTAACGGGTATAAAAATTAAAAATTATGGGAAGCTAACTTCTATTAGTCATATGCCTGCCAGTTTATTCTATGGCAGCTATTCAATATATTCATCCGATAATTATCGAACTCTCCGATTTTTTCAGACCTATCTTTTGTATGGCAGCTATACTATGTAGTTGTCCGATTTCGATAAATATTGGTGAAGTTATGTGAAATCATTGAAAACTTAAAAATACGAGGATTGGGAGCGAATGTATTGAAAATAAAAAGTTTAAGCTCTATGCTACAGTCATCTGATCCGGCCGGTTCCGACAAATTTGAATAAGATAGTCTGGACAATAAGCTTGTAATATTTCAAACACTACTTAAAAAGATTTTATACAAAAAGCTTCAACAACTCGCCAGCACATATTTCTGCTTATATTTTTAAATCCTTATGATCGATTTATGTCATCGTTATTGCTACCAAAATAAAAAAATCTCTTTAAAAATCCAATATTGCCAGTTTGGAAATGCTTGTATCAATAAATTCTAATGTCGTATATCAAGCCAAACACTTTAAGAACAATAGCACTCTTAATCTCTTTTAGTAAAATTTTAGAATTTTTTCAAAAGAACCTTAATGCAGTTTTACATAAGCCTTATAAATTATTTTTCGAACTATAGTTAGCCGCAACAACGATTAACATGTTAAAAGCGCCGAGCTTGCCGACACAGCAGCAAAGGCAGCGACCATATCACCGCTCATTTTACACAACACAGACAATAATAAGGACATTAAAAAGCTAATAGATTTAAAAGCAAATGATGGCATTCGACTCTCATGGAACGCCTACGCACATTTCTTATTAAGCTGAATACAATTATAAGAACCGATCTTTCCCTTAGCAAGTTTACTTGATCCGATTGTAGTAGTAGTAGTATTTTATTTGAATAAACAGAGGCTTGGTTTTTAACAGATCATAATAAATAATAGTATAATTTCTTAATTTTTAGACGGCACTCTGACAATATAAAACTATGGATGGAAGGAAATCCGAGTTACAAATTTAAAAAACAAAATTTTAAAAACAAATTAAACAGCAAGAAGTGACATTTTGGTCATTGACTAGTTATAAGTATTCGGTTAAGATAGTAAGGCGATATTTCAGCGCATGTTGCAAAAACGATGACAGTAACTTCCAGTTTTCTCCATTCAACCAGCTTACAATCTCTGTTTCCGATAGTGCAGGTATGTTGAGGTACAAATTTCGTAGCTCTCCCAAGATTGGACACACCCCGATCTAATACGCCACATTCTGAGTTACACGGAGTCAGTATTGATGGAGCTTACGTGTGGCCTGTAATTCAGATTTAGCACCTCGCAACGAGCACGGCATATAGTGGAGATCGTTTGGATGCCAAAGTGGTCTTGGAAGTAGTTCAGAGTTACAAGTTTGTGGTTCAAGCTTTTGTAAATTGTTTTTGACTCACTTAGGGACACTTAGGGATATTTTAAGTTTTCTCTTTCCTGTATCTCGATGTTCTCCAGTATCAGCTTATGTGAGGCTTCGATATCGACATTGCATGATTGTATGAAATCAAATTTAGATTGCCTTTATTTATCAGTTGGTTAATTTTTTCGACCGAAATATCGATTTTCGATTATAACCACATCTAGTTGATAACTTGGAGTTCAACATAGGCTGTGCAGCTTTTATTTAAATGGTCAAAAAATCTCGAAAATTGTTAAGCAATTTTTACAGAACCTAAGAATTATGAAGATTGAATAGATGGAAATTGATCAAGAACCGCGAAATTTGAAAAATTAACTTTTAATAAAATACTACGAATTTCGCAAATTTGTTGTATGACTCAAAATTTTCTTATTTTCAAAATTTTTCTTATTTCTAAAGCTATTATGAGGATTTGTTAGACTGGAATACCTAACAACATATATAATAACACTAACAATAAGATAACTGAAAACATCGTATATAAGCAAGCATTCACATTTATTTGAGTGTATATGATGGATAGATTCCCTGTTAAAGCACGGTGTCAGCTCACACTCGATTCAAATCGTTTCAAAGTTTATTAACTCTCTTAAAATGTTTTCTGATGAAGTCATGAGTTTAAAAAATCTGTTTTGAATTGCAGAATTAAAGTTTTCTAGGAAAAGCTAGAAGGGTACTAAAATAGTGATATATAATCTTGAAATATGACATATTGTCTAACTAAAAGGTATCCACCTAGTTAATCCATTGCTTTTAAAGTTAAGAAAAAATTAAACCTTATTTATTTTTCTACCGATCCAACTAAACGTCAAAGAAATCCGCGATAAATTACGAAAGAACACGCTTATTAATTGGATTGTTTCGTTGTCTACTGACAGCACTAGGGAACAATCTTTGGGGACTTCGCTTAAGAAGGTCCAAACAATGCTTCAAGTGTGACAGCCGTTTCCGTTTGATCTTGTAAGTAATCGTGGCACCCATCTAACTTTGTTTGGCTAAGTTTGTCATGTAAGTTGTTTATGAATAGCTGTTTCGGGGTTCTCCGGGCAATTTAGTTTACCGATTAGAGTAAATTATATTAGGGGCAGTTTCAAGAACTTCCCTCACAATCTCGACAGTCCCAAAAATTATAATAACGTTCTATTCAGAACAAGCTGTTCAGCTTAGGTCTATCGGTTCTCATAGAAGAAAAAGTTTACCCATTGACAAAAACCAATCCGCTTTGCTTTAAAAATAGCAAGTGAAAAACACACAGTACACAGCCCCACACAATATAAATTCGATTTATTAGAGTCATTTATTCGAAACCGGTATAAAAATGTACAGAAATGGCGACCGTGCTCGACCGTCGATCTTTCTAGCCCACTTTGCAAATGAAGCACTTAAGGGATCAGAGGTGCTTGATCCTGGGAGACCCTTTCAAGATATTCAGTGTTCTTTAAGAGGTGTGAAATGTGACTTGAGCAGCGTTTTATCTAAATATGATCACCATAGAAATCATATACAGCATTTTTAACAAAGTACATCAATTAATGGAGTCGCTCATATAAGTTTAAGCACCTGAGAAAGTGGCGTATCTGTTATTGTTATTGCTGCTGTTGTTGCTCTTGTTAGCTCTTGTACTTAAGCCATATTTTAGTATAATAAATCTAACTAGTTAACTGCCTTTTATTGCGAGCAAAGCGTTTTACGACAAACAAAACAGACGCAACGACAGACAGGCAACTCTTTGAGTGAGTCGTCAGCGTCGTCTACGTCAAGTGAAATGTAAGTATGTGGATGGATTCCATTATATATTGTAATAAAAATAAAAATAAACACCCCTAAAATTAAAGCAACACTTTTAACTGTTTTATGGTGAGTCGCAGTTGGAACTGAAGTGGCACGGAAAAAGGAAATTAACTCGGTTTGACTTTTGGCCAGTTCTGAGACCGGCTTTCGCTTTTAAATGCTGTTTGGGTTTTTAAGTTTTTGAAATAATTTCCGATGACCTTCAGCCACTTAATAATGGACACATTTGCAGTCCAATTGAAGCACCTGTTTCGAATTCCGGGCACCCGCCAGAAAGAAACCCATAAAGTCTTGGGTCAGTTGAACTTGAGCTGGCTTTTTATGACATCTCTTTTCCTTTGGCCTTGGAATATTCGGCATTGCTTGGCTCCACAATTTGAATACTCCTTGTCATATCTCTATTAAAATTTAAATAATTTACTGATATCAATTTCCACTTTAATATTTACATAGTTGAATCTTTTTGTTTTATGACCACTGGGCCAATGTGTTAATTGCTCTGACTCGCTCCAATAAGGTGTTAATACCACGTTTATGGGCATTAAATTGGCCAAACAGTTAAAATTCCAAAAACACCGTGCTCGACAACTCAAGAGTTATGATGTCGTTAGGCGGCACCGGCTATTTCATGGCATCTCATCCCCCACCATTCCCATTCGCCCCCCATATGTTTGTACTCGTATTTATGTGTGATAAAAGACGAGGAGGCACAAAACCAGATGCAGAGCAGCAAAAGGCGAAATGAATGAATGTATTTTATGGCAAATTAATTGTCATAGAGTCCATAACTCCATCTAAAAAGTTGCGGTAGTCACTTGAGTTGGGTAGTGTTTGATTTTTCGTGTCACGAGCATGCAAGAGAGCAAAGCACGACGAACACGCTGCATATTTTCAGCAACAAATCCGCATTGCTTCGGTATACTATTCACATAAGCGATACTATTTATGCTGGTGCTCCGCCCATATTCTATTGGATGAGAGACATCGACGTACTACTATAAATTCCACGACCTGCAGTACTCCACCACACTTGGTTTAATTAAGCGTCTTAGAAATACACAGAAATACTTTTTCGAGCTTAACTGGGAATCAAAGCCTGGACCTTCTGCACTTAACAAACAACGTATGGAATGGTGGCACACTTCGCCTACTTTTGTAGCTACATGTCTAAACTGCTACTTATATTTTTCTGTGTGGTGATTGAATCAATTTTGAGAAAGTTTTGTTCGTATTTTGAGTTCAAGGCAAATTATTTTCTGAAATGGTTTTTCCCTCTGAACACTGATGGGGGCTTTATTATACTCTGTACCGAACGTACATAGAGTATATTAAGTATGTGCAAAAGTATGTAACAGGGAGAAGGAATCATTTCCGACCCTATAAAGTATATATAAGTAAAGTATGATCAGCATCAACAGCCGAGTCGATATAGCCATGTCCGTCTTTATGAACAAACAGATCTCAGAGATGGTAAGAGATAGAGGTTTGACATGTATGGGACAAATGCTTCTTATACTTGCATCTTGGGTCGTCATATCTCCCAAAATTTTGTAGAAAGATGTACCTTCTAAAGATAGTTAGTCATTAGTAATATGTATAGATTTGTCAAGGATATGATAAAGATCGGATGAGCCGTTCTCAAGTTATGAGCAAAAAAGAAATGCCAAGTAGGCGGAAGTTACTAACTTCTATATGGCTGCAAGATCTGGGGAGATACTCTAAGCGCAAAATGCCAAACAAATTATCATTATCGATTCAAAGAAAAAGTACGCTGAGAATAATTTGTGCATAACTGATAGTATCAGGAGCAGTAGCGATGGTGATCGCAGGTGTAACGCCCATCCACCTATTGGCCAGAGAACGAAGCCAAATATACGGATTGCGTCAAGCTGGACAGGTTTCAAGGGAAACTTTTGAATCAATAAAGGAAGAAACCATCAACGCGGGCAAACAAAAGAAAAGGCAGATTGACAAAAAGGCACATTGCAGAGATCAAAAGTTGGCTTCACAGGAAGCACGGAGATGTTGATAACACTGATGATGCAAGGACACGGATTCTTTATTCTTACACTCAATTGGGAAATGCTCAGAACATAGCTGCGTGGATGGTAGTTCAGAAATAGATAGTTTGATACACTACAAATGATGGACCGATAGGCGAGTTAACCTTTCACGATATGTAGGATGTATCACAGCAGACAACATCCTGCTAGTCCTACATACCCCTCTGCTACGGCATAAGGATTTTCCACCTCCACTACTCGACCCAAAAAAAAGGACTAAGACCCAAATGTATGATATAATGTCTTATAGTCTAAGATCTCAGAATTTCAATTTCGGTTTCGTGCGTGCTATTGGTCAGCCAACCCTGCACGGAAAAATACGCAAAGTTTATTTGTACACGGAGTGAAAAATCCATGATTATTGGACTCAAGTTGAGCACAAACGTTACCAAAAACAGTACATGAATGGATTATGTCATTTGAAGTAGGGATGTCGAAAATATTATCTATATATCAAAATACCGATATTTTGCCAAAAATTACGAATATCATTATCGCATATTTTTCTTTTGATATGCTGGTGAAATAACAGCGGAAAGCTCCGTACCATCAAAACGCTTAGCTTCGGCTATAAAAAGGCTGGTTTCTGACACCAGAAGCCGAATGTCCGATGAGCACATAAATTTAAAAAGCAAACACTTCTTCTTTAGCTCCATAATTTTATATTCTCGATTAAGGTTGCATTTAAATATGAAATAGAAAATAAATATCTCTTGTTTATTTAATAAATATACATTAAATCTATATTTCTCAGGAGCAGTCAGAATGCGATTCTTATTGCGCGTCAATAGACGCCTTAATTACCTTAATAGACTTGTTTATTGTTAAGACCCGGGATTTTATTGAAAATTATCGACGCATATTAGGCATGCTGCCTAAAGGAGCTAGATCGCAGTTTCTGCCGGATAATTTAGCTCTTTTTAAAGTAAAAGTAAAGGAACAAATCAGTTTCCTTTACATTCGATTTCGGGACTTGCTGGTAGCGTCTATGTGGTAAAAATCGTGATCGGTTTGTGACGTCTGAAATCATATTCATGAAACTCATTTAAGAACTTGATTTTGAAATTGATTTTATTTCTATAATCTTGCCGCCTTAGTGTTAGCTTAATTTGCCATCCGGATGCGAATCCACACTAAATGCTTCCACCACCCCCCCTGCGAAAATTCTAAAGCCACAGTAAGCCAAAGCCCAGAGAAGACATAAAACTCATTTTGCCAAAAATAAGTGAAATCATCAATTTTGTTTTTTTTCCCCGGCTTCCTGGCTCCACACTGTTCTTATCTCTAAACAAAATACACAGCGGGGGTTGAAAACTTTGTTACAATGTGAGTTGTGCTGGTAAGATTGTTAGCTTTTTCTTTTTTCTTTTTAAAGACGACTTGCTCATTTACATAAGCATAATTTTCACATAGAATAGTTACATATAGCTAAATGGCACAACGAGATACACACACACACACACACACAGAACATGGCCGCCCAAGTCAGCAAAATATTTATTCAAATAGCGTGCTTCTCAGTCTCCCCAAAGGTTAATTTCAGTTTCGCTATATCAAAGGCCGCTGCCCTGCCTCCGACCCCTTCTTCTTTCCTTTCGTTCGGGCACTTCCGATGACGCCGCTGGATGCCGGAGCAGTCCAGGCCAGAGCCACCCCCATGAGCGACAGGCAGTCGCGATAAGGCAAAGTCGAAAGCAGCCAAGGATTTTTGGGAGACGAGAAAAAGAGAACACGAACCAACCCTCAAATGAGCGAGGGTAGCCGAGTTTGAAAACACTTTTGCTGACGTTGCTGACACACACACACACACGCACACAACCCAGCCAACACCCCCCCAGCAGGCGGCTGCTGTTCTGGGTTGGCTCCGGTTTGCGTGTTGGTAAAATATCGATCCCTCTTGGGTCGTTGCCTGCACTCAATGAGTTCTCAATTTACTTTGTTCCCCTCTCCCCTCTGCCCACCCCCACCCGCGCAACGCTTTAACCATTTTTGCTCGGCTTGTGTATGGATTTCGTATCTATAGCGACACATACTACCAAGCCAGCCTGCTCAGTGAACTTTTGTGTATCCCCACACAAAACGGCATTCCTGCACATCGAACAAGCTGCAAGTATCTTTCAGATACGCCCATTAAAGATGGCGACATTATTAATTGAATTATAAATTTAACATTTTATTATTGTGAGTTTAAGGGACAGACAGTCGTCGTCGTCCAAGCATGTAAGTGTGTATGCGCCAGGCTCTGGCTACGTGATATGCCTGGAAATTATAAACGAGCAGAGACGTCGTTTCCCATTTTCATTGGAATTTCAGCTGACTAATAATACGAGTATGTTGGGTACCTTTGGCTAATTTTCATTTGGGTGCCTTAATGAAGGGCAAAGAAGCAGAGATACCAAGAGCGCACTATGGAGTGCAGAATGAATATTTGTGCATAAAATAAAAGATTGTTTTGGGTATACAACTTTAAGCATTGGCATCGATGTTAGGTGAACGAATGTGATGTGCAATCATCAATGCAAATTTTTTTCTATTTTTGCTGGTGAACATGGCCATTGTTTTGGAAATGTTGAACACTTTGTGAGTACAGAGTTCTTGATTTATCCGACCGTACCAGAAAAGGGGCTAATGCTTTTGAAAAAAACTTTTTCGAGTATAGTAAGCGATTAGTTTTCGATTGTCGGTAATAATGTATATTTTCTAATATACTTTTCGAGTAACGTTAACATTTTTTTCTTCCCTGGCGTTTCTGAAATGAAATTGATACAGCTTTTTTTTTGCCTTTTAAAGTAGATGGCCATGTCGTCGTTTGTTTTCTCACAAGGTTCACTGCAAACAAAACAAGGCATAACTTTTTATCTCCCAGTTTGCTTTTCGATACCCCATCTCAAAAGCAACTTTCTGTTTTTGAAGTATTAATCAAATTGGCTTTAAAGATGGAAAATTTCCAGTCCTTTATCGAACATTTTGGCCGTTACAAGATTAGGTTTTTTCCCAAACCGAAGGCATTGTGTGAACACCTGAAATGTTTCTCCGACGGCATTTTATCGGTGCAAAATACTTCAAGTTTAACAGAATGTCAAGAATATAAGAACTACAGAAATGTTCTTACAAGATTTCCTTTTATAGATCTTTGAAATCTTTACTTTCTGCATTTCATTTTGCTGTCTTATGGCCACTGTAGTTGAATAGAGAAAAAAATTACTAAAACCGCGCACCCAAAACGTGGCTTGATTAGCTGAGAGGACGCGAGGCGGCTGCCAGAGATAACAAGTCGAACCGGTCCGCCTGGAGGAACGGACAGTCGAGAGCCACAATCAGAAATTTAATAATGGCTGCACAAAAAAAGGCAGCACGAAGCGCGGTGACGTGCACATATTTTATGGGTTTTATACCACAGACTCAGCCTGTACTCGAGGTATCTGTCGGATGCACATGTTACGCTTAGACAAGACCGCTGCTGTTGCTGGCGGCAGAGAAAGGTGAAACGCCTGCCGACGGCAGCGAATGAAGTCATCAAAAATGGCCACCAACGGACCCAGGTTGCTGGTGAAAGCAGAAGCCTATCACGCTCACCTGTCCCGGTGATGTTTTGGGACTGCAGGTCCTACTGATCGTCGGGCGCGATGGCGGTGGCTGGGAGCAGACTCGATTCCAATTCCGATTTCTGCCATCGATAAAAGTAAGCAGCGTGTTTTTCTTTTCATGTTTTATGACTTCATAAGTGGAACTTGGCTGCTATTCTCTCTCAGGTTGAACACGGTTTGCTCTTTGTTCTAGCGAAAGTCGTAAATATGGACAGGCCGATTTTGTTGGAGAAAGGTTGTTAATGTCAAGATTTTGAAATGCATCGCTTAATCGAGGATGCAGGCGCATGCACCTGATGATCTGGCATCTGGCCCAGCAGGCAATTAGTCCAGTTGTTCAATTTCCCACGCCCATAAAAATTCACTTAAACTTTCGAATGAATTCATCATCATCATCAGTTGACCGCCACCCAAATCCACTCATAAGCGACTTTTCCATGCTTTTGTGATTTTTGGCAATTGATTTAATGTGTCATTCATAGATTTTTATTGCGCCATTTTATTGCCGTCTTTAACTTCCGATTTACCACAATTGGCCCGCTTGGACAAGGCCCCGGACTGACGCTCCCGCCCGCCCGCTCGGCATCGAATGCCAATGTCATTCCCAGCTCCTGCCTTTGTATGGGGGATCTTAACAGGGAAATCATGTACTCGCCGTACTTTACTTTATTTATTGCCATTTTTAATACCGCCCGACTCGCCGGCCTGGACATTTTAACGCGAGTCAGGACAGGACAGGGCGTTGGAGTCGGAGTCGGAGTCAGGGCAGGGGCATGCCACTTTATGTTACAATAATGTTCCCTCGACACTGGGCGCTTGCTGCAATCGAATTGTTTTGGTCATAAAATCAAAAAGGTAATTCGAGCAGCTCGCCTGGCGGCGGCCTCAAATTGAAGCTATGCCATACCCAACCCATTTCCCTGGACTTTCATACGCGCCACGATTATGAGGCCAATCGACAAATTCACAGATGAAGCTCAACTTACCAAATTCTTTTCCAAGATAATTAATTTAAGCAACGTTTCGGTTTATAATGCCAAATCTGCAATAAAAGTAAACAAATTAGGGATAAGAAATACAACAATTTAAAAATAAAGAGCAATAGTTTATAACAGTTTTCAAATGTTTAACTATGACACCAACTTCGCCCTAAAACAGCAGGACAGCTTTTTAATGAATTTTCCAGCATATTGCAAAAGAGAAATAAGCAAAAGCCGCTCTGTCTTACAACCGTATTAGAGTAAGAACCTTGGATTTCAGAATGCGTTTTTGCATTCAAAATATAGTTCAAGTTTAAGACGACTCAAGCTCATGAAAGTTGGAATTATTTAATAATGAATATTTGTAAAATGTTATCATTAGTTTAGATTTTGATCAGGCAATTGTCGACAGATAAGTAGGGCGCTTAGCCCAATCGGTAAAAAAAAAATTGCAAAACTTGCCAAATAAAATAATAATTTTTCATTGTCCTGAAAACGGGTAGATATTCGGATAAATATTAACCAAGCATCGAACGGTCTAAAAAATCTCAAAAGCTGCAAAATTCTTATATGATTTAGATTGTCATTAAGACGGTTAAATAGCCGGGTAAACAGATAAGAAAATAGGAGTAGATGAACCGGTACCAGAAACCGAATTGAAAATTTATAAAATTTAATATGCGTTTTAATTCTTATGACGGGTAAATAGACGAAAGGTAAGGATTGAAAATTTGTTATTATGAAAAGATCGAAAGTTAAAAAAATCGTGAAATTTGCTTAACTCTTAAATAAGTTTTGATTATGAGAATTGTAATGTAAGCGTCACTCTTTGTCTTTAAAAGACTTAAGACTTATATCTTTATAAAACTAATTTTACGATTTAGTACGATTTTTTCCATTCTTTCGACTATTAAATTCGGAACTAGAAAAACATATTGCTTTTAATAAAATGGACTTTAAATTCGTAATATAAGAAAAATACATTTGTTGAATTTTCATATAATTAAAAAAAAATGAGTATGTGTCGGTACGAGCAAAGCTCTTTACGTTGATAATTCCGATTGAAAATTTAAGATCTGGCAAAAAGACTCTTATAAGATTCGTTTGGATAAACTCAATCTTGAAATAGCAAAAATATAACTTATTTTCAACAAATTTTGGACTATGATTTTTGAAATATATATAAAATTTATTTATTAAATTTTATTTGTAAATAAATAAATTGTTCATATATTTCATTACATTAGTTGTTGGACCATCATTTGTTGTAGACTGGTAAGGATTGTGGTTCATTGTCTAATTGAATTTTTTTAAGGAATATCATTTTCTTTAAGGACTGAAGTAGATTTGTAATTGTAATTTTACGAACTAAAATTACAATTCGTGTTTCCGGAAGTTTGATTTCACGAGATCCCCAACAGATCTCAACAGATCCCGACCAGATCTACACCAGACCCCTGCCAGATCTCCCCCAGATCCTCACCAGATCACCTGCTTCTACTGTAATGGTAAAAGCCGCTGATTTTGCATATACAAAATTCAAAGACCCCAAAAGAATCTGTCGCAAGGACAACATTTTTCAAATTTTAGTCCCCCAGCCAGACGTCTGTCAAAGAGCTTCGCTTTAAAAACTTCTAAAATTAATAGTTAACTTTTAAGATTATAAAATTTCTAATTCAGATTTGTGGATAATACAAGGTTAAGAAGGTCTCCGTCTCTTGAAAATAATCTTATAGTAATGTAATAAAGTTTTCAAAATCGAAACTTTTTGTTACCCAATTCTTTCTTCAACACTTTATATGGTAAAAGGAACTGTATATGCAAATTGTTCGGTGGTAATAAACTATTTATTTTTTTGAAAGTGCTAGTTAAAAAATTTAAGAAAAATTGTCTTACAACTAATATTCATTGTACTGACTTAAATGCCATCGGTTTCAAAATGGCTACGTGGAAATTTCGAGGGATCAACTTTGGCTATTGAGAGAACAAATCAGAATATAAGTGCTAAATTTAATATAGGCAACAGATAGAGTCGGATTTTAGTCCGATCTTATATGAATTCGAAAACTTTGTCTACGGTAATTAAATCTTTATACGGAGACCAAGAATATCTGTCATAGATTTTCTTTCCCAGTTTTTTTAAACCTTCAGGTCAGTTAAAAATGTTGCTCATGATCAGGTTCACCAAATATCAATAATTGCTATCGCTTCAATGGTGTGACCAGAGATTATCCAATCCAAAATTTGTTGTTTTGGTATTGTTTTTTCAAGTGTGGCTAGTCTTACTTTTGGCGAAAATGATTATTAAAATTTATTTACCTATTTAAATTGCCTGCCAAAAGGGTTGTTTTTCAAACTTTCAAGTGGTGTCTTGGCTATACTGTTCTCTATTAATATTAATGCTATTACAAAAAGTGTCCTATTTATGACGATGGCTGAGTTACCTGAATATGAGATTTAGAACAAGTTGAATATCATGTTAAAGGTTTAACATTCTTCGGGATCCTAAAATGCGACAGCCACTCATTCAGTATATGTCTTCTAACTCAACGTAAGGATCGTGGTCAAGGCACATGTTCAATTTTGAACAGGCAATCACAATCATTTAACAAAAGCATCAACCAGATCAGTGACTTAATATCGCCTCTTTTTTTTGGTTTTGATACCGATGTAATACCGAGGATATGATACACTTCGGATGAAGGTTATTAAAGTTATGACCAAAAGAAGTTTTTGCCGCAGCGTAGCAGCAGCGTTGATTTCAGCTGCTACTGCTGGTAGAGAGTATATTACAGTCGGATGCGTTTGAGGTGTGTACATAACTTATCAAGACAGACAAATAGGATCGCCAATGGAGAAACCTTAACATATAAGACCATAGAGACAAATTAACTAAAGCAACCTGGAACACATTTGGATTGGAACCTGTAATTTAGCCCCGAGGGCACAAACTCAGAATTACTGAGGGAAAATATGGTAGTAGATTTCAATAAAAATCTTTTTCAGCAGTAACAGAAAAAATCTTTGTTGCTAGCAAAAATGCAGTTAACTTTTTTATACTTGGAAAGGAATTATATATTTTCCGCCTGATGGAACATTCTTTTAGTGACAAGTCAGTACAGGAAGCATAGATCCAATGAGTAATGTAATTTGTCTAAATGGAAATATTGATAATATGAAAATATATGAAAGAAAAGATCCACCTAATATTACCAAGTAGGCAAACTGTCACCCTGGTTGCTCACCTATAAATTGGAAAGTACACTACCTGTAGGATATATTTAGCTGGTGAGGAGGCACATTCGCTCATAAGTTTTTCAAATATCCGTAATATTTAAACTTCAACTTTAGCCGTTCAGAACAATATTGCTGTCCACCTCCCGCCCAAACAGCCAAAAGGTGCAGCCGCCACCTTGCAATACGAAATCGCATTCGAATATTTCAGTTAATGCGAAAAGAGACATGAGAGTTTCATTGGGATGAACAATGGGCTGTGGGGCCCTAAAAGTCAACGAAATATATTGATTTCCATTATCTAAATGAATAAAACTTTTTTTCACTTGTCAAAGCGTTCTGATAAGTATTTGTGATTCCTGCCAGTGTTATCCAACACTCATGCTTATCTGTTTGCATAAGCAAAGTATGATGTCACTTAGTCTAAGAGTATTCGAAAAACAATTCTGCAAATACTTTTACATAATTTCAAGCTTGCAAAAATATTTTGCTTTTACTCCTTCAGCATTATCCAAGAGTGTACAGAACTCGCTTTATGTAACAACTCGTCATAACACTCACCGGCTCGATGTCCCTGCATTTGATTATCTTTTGTTGCAGTTAATTTATAATTTATACAAATCAATACAAATTATGAGCTGCCAACGAAATGTTTATTAAAATCGACGCACTCATAAAAATTCAAGAGGAAACACACACAGAAAACTTAATTTCTCGAGCGTCGTAAACGTTGGGGAATGAATTGTTGAATTGGTTGTATGAATTTGTATTGTGTGCGCTCGGGAATCACAAAATAATCAACTTTCAAACAAAATACTAAACTTTAAATTCTGGACTTTATGACCATCAGCCGAAGCGGGCCATGGGTAGCGATAATTTTTCCGATTATCGATATAAAATTGTACGACATAATTTATGAATGTGCCTCGGAGTGGCTTGCCGATCGAAATTAGGGATTAACTCTCACTCACGCACACACACACACTCACTCGCGGCCAAGTATTGAAATCTTCCAAAAAGAGGCTATAAGCGAACAAACAGCACACAAATTTCCAACGGAGCGGCGGACGCGCATGCGATAACGACTCCAAAATTGTTAGAGAGCAACTAACACTAAAAAAATTAAATTCAATATTTTTTGTTTAGACAAAAACTGAACTGAAACGAAAACTGAAAACTGGCGAACCGAATGCAAACGCGAATGCCGTGCGAGAGCCAGCCGAGCGCCAAGACCGATGTGGATGCCGACAGCAAAAACGAAAAAAAAAAGCATGCGGGTCCGATCAGAGGCTAGCCGGGTGGGGGGGCTCGAGCCCAGAAACACACAAAACATTTTTTTACATAGTATTATTTTGGTTTTTATTGCCCCACTGGCGGATGAGACAGGCGGACGGATGGACGGTGGGACGGAGGAGAGACACCAGCGAAACAAGTGAACATTCAAATTTTAGAAGACGCAGAGAGGGGAGAGGCGAACTGATCATCTCAACTCTGAGCTCGCCGGCAAAACTTCACAAATACAACCGAAAAAAAAATTATATGTATTTATACCCTTTCTAAGGGTATGCCAATGATTTAAAAGAAGATAGCGTTTCGAAGCTTGATTCTTCGATTTGCATCGCCTTCACATTACAAAATACAACTGATGGCGAGTTGAGCTTATCAAAAGGCTCTCATAGGAACGATCGGTAGTGCGAAATGCATTATTGGGAGAGACGTTTCTATTTGGTCTTAATCTTCATAGAAACATGCAGATGGCCTATAGCATCGTTTTGAGCTGAACTTTTAAATTATCACCACGCAAATTCTTATCACAAAATAATTTGTATAGAGATGTCCTAAATTGAAACTAAAACTAGTATAATTTCTTTTTATCAATAAAATACGCAGAAAGTACCAAATTTGTGATCCGCCAATGTATTCATTTTAAACCAAAAAATATTTTCAATGGAAAATTCGAAAAGTTATGCTCCTAAGTGAACCGAATCATGCCGAATGTCGCAGCTGACGATGCTTGACGTGTCACATCTAGTGGTTTGATTCTAGACTGCTTTGGAGAACACTTTCAATAGGGAGCAACAAAAAACGATTCTTCTTGAGAGCATCCTGAGAGGTAAATTTTGCGTTTTTCACTCCCAATGTGTATAAGTATTCAGCATGATCAATGGCTTCTGTTGGCACTGCACAATTGGATAAAGAAAATTTAATATCAAATTAATAAAAAAAAAAAAAAATATTATAAAAAATGTCGAAAATATCAACTTAATTCTTGGTGTATTAAAGAGAATTTTATATTATATAGTTTTAAATTGATGACTAAATTATGTCGTTGATGATTTCAGTTTTTTTTCTAGGGTTAAAACTTGATCTAAAACTAACTCGGAATACGCTAAAGTCTTAAGACTTATGTTTAAGAATACAATTTAAGTTAACCTAGTAATATTGACATGCATTGTAGGTAAATTCTTCATTTCAGAACACATTAAACATTTGAGAGTCATAAACAAAATTTTAAATTGATAAAGGTTTGAATTAATCAAAAGACCGAATTACTATCAATACCGTCCTGCGTTTTAACGTTAACTGTAGTACTCGTTTGTAAAGTAAGTTGGCTGCTCTAACGGGGCCCACCTTGGCGTGTGTGCTTTAAATTTTTCGCACAAGGGAAAGGGGGACCTACAGTTTAACGCCGGATCCAAGAACGGACAAAGTTTCGCGAATTTGCTTTTTCGTGGGTAGTCACTTCACGCTGGCGCCAATAGCTGGTGAAGGTGACCGTATGTGTAAAAGCTATTTTCTAAAGAAAGAAAAAAACTTTTATTATTAGATGTTCCGAGGCGGGATCGACCCCCGACCTCCGCCCAGCAGTCCAGCCTAACACTGCACATACTGCGTTTAGTTAATTAAATATACTCACTCCCCTATCCCAGAATGAGAATAAAATTAACTCCATTTAAAGAACAAAATTTTTAATAGTTGAAGAATGAGTAGATTTTTGTTCGAACTACAGCGAAAATCGACTCTGCAAAAATACTGTTTGTACAAGTGCTCTGACAGGCGGTTTATCAGAGCAACTAAGTCAAGTGCACAAAAACTTTGCTTAGGAGTAGAGATTCAAACCGAAACGAATTACGGTTAGGCTGCGGTTACTGTTTTTAGGCGATCGCTTTTTCCGGTTACGGTTATATTGGGATATCCGTTACGGTTCTGGTTACGGTTATTCTGTTTCGAGTTTCGATTACGGTTACGGTTACGGTTACGGTTATGAGTATAAAATATCATATTGACAAACCATGTAGACAAAAGCGGCCCCATTTATATTCTCATCTATTCAGTAAATGCAATCAGTTCAAATATCTAATACAGAAGTGTGTTCGCCAATTTTAAACTTTAATATTATAAATTTTAACCGAAAATATAGAAGACCCTTTATTCACAAAAGTATCAGGTAAAGTTTAGTGGTATATAAATACATATATATCAACGTATTCACTATTTGCCGTAATATATATATTTTTAAAAAGAAGATGTAAGATGATTGTTAATTAGAACTGTTTTTATTTCGAATTTTTTTGCAAATGACATAATATAAGCGTATAATCTACTTCAAATTTCCGACTAAGTTGGCTTTGGACTGTTTTTCCCAGATAATACAATCAAATAATTGTTGTCCAATTTTTGGTTGTGCAGATTTTATAGCAATTAAATACAGTTAATTTTATGCTCTGCAGATAAAGAAACATTATATCTCTTAATCAATAAATATTTCACATAGGTTAGCATCATTCTCGAACAGACTAGGTACTCTAAATTCTAACTCGTGAGGAAAAAGTTTGGTCGATGTTGAGTTGTTGTTTCGATTTCAAATCAACATTGAATCCCCATATAGAATAAAAATCACCAAAGACTAACAGTTCGCTCTGCAAATCTTGTTGATGCAACTTTTGCTTTTGCTAACTGTAACAATTTCGCTAGTCTTTTCGCACACTTTAGTTTTCAAAAGAACAAATTCAAAATAAACTGCTGCCAAATTTGAGCCGAAGTCCTGAATTTTTGGATCGGCTAAACTAGCCATCATCCAATGTAATATCACATATGTATAAGGAAAGATAAGATAGGATAAAGATTTTTGTTAGCTGCACTTACTCTTTCTCGTTCACTGGATAACTATTCGACTTATATATGGACTCAAGATGAGCACAAGCATTGTCAAATACAGTGTACGAACAGGTTTTCTCATTTGTCGTACAATGTTCTCACTTCAATAACAATTCCGATCGAGTTGATTTCTCTATATTTACGAACACAATGAACTTTGCTTAGAAATTGGAGAATACTTCGTTCTTGTTTGAGTTGATGGTAACTTAATTTCTGAACCGCTTTTGAATCTTACGATAGTTTTTAAAATTTAACTTAACAAACCTATGCAAAGTAGGCATTTCGAAATTTTTTGGAAATGATTTAGTGAAGTTTGTTTATTTCGCTGTTAATATTTACGAAAGGTTGTTCGAAATAGAATTAATTGTTACAAACGATAATTGAGTACTTTGAGTTTAATATTGGGGCAACGCTCCTTCAACAGGAACACTAGATGAGAGCATAAAAAATGTTAAATAGATTTAGCAGCCTTGTTCCAAATTCCACTACCTTGTTTAGTTTCAAAGTCACAAAACTTCTCGAAGGCAAGTACAAGGGTACATCAAATTCGTCTTGCCAAAGTTTTTCTTCCTCTATGCTTCTTGTTCGTTTTGTCTTTGCACTCGTTTTTCTTCCTTTTACTTTAATTATAACAGTTTTTTTTGTTGTTGTGCGGCCATTTAGAAATATAAGTTCCGAGTATACGCCCCCTTCCAAAAATATAAACGAAAACCAGACAAAGGCAATCTTGCACATCTCGTCAGACTTTACGCTTGGCTGACAACGCGACTCGCAAATGTTGCATGAAAAGTCCAAACGAAAATTCCTTAAGGTACACACATTTCCAAAAAAAACAGCTCTTATTGTGGTCAGCATCAAAAATGGTTTAAAAATACATACTGCAAATATCTGAATGAGTGAGTTAACTCAGAACGGAAACAAAGAAACTCAAATTTATTTTTTAATTTTAAATTCTAATGTTATACTCAGCTTCAGAAATCGGTATAAGCCTGGCATTCTGATTTGCTAGCAAACCCGTTTGGTCAGCTCTTGCCGCAAACCAGTTTCGTGTCAAGTGCGAAAAAAGCAGCTTTGGAATTGCAACTAAACTGAAATCAAGTTGAGCTTTAATTAAAAACCTGGAAAAATACAATTAAAAATCCCTCGTCGGCTACAACAAAAACCTGTGCAATTAACAGTCGCCGCGGCAAGAGGCGAGAAAACAAAAAGTTTTGTAGAAAAATCTTGGCCAAGTGTTGTATGTAATTGGCCAGCCAGCAGGCTGTAGCTGGTTTGCGACTGCTGTTCGCTGGCCATGAGCAACAGCAACGGAGACGCGGACGCTGATCGGCAACGCGTTGCCGCCCCCTGCCCGATGAGTGGCCTTGGGGCTGGAGACTGTTAGCTGATTGCGCCGCGGCTGCTGCTTACCTGGCGCAAGCAAAACAAGACGAGCGCGTAATGAGGATGAGGACGGTTAATAAGCTTGTTTCATAAATTGAAAGCTGCCGCCGCGGCGAAAACATAAACAACAAAATTATTAAAACCAAAGGCTGAGGGAAAGCAGCAGCAAACCAGAAGAAGACGAAAAAACGCCATTTAGATTGCAATCTGGTAGCCAAACCGGCGAAACGAGCGGCGAGTGGGAAAAGCTTCGAAAATGGCCGCCATCATGGGGAAACAGAGGGTCAGCCTGAGCTGGGACAGCCACATACACGAAACAAAACTCGGTCATAAAACGCTTCAAAATTGCGGCTGTGAGCCACAAATAAAGCAAAAAGTTAAAGAAGCAGCACACAAAAAATGCGAGTAATTATTTTTATTAAAGAAAACAAAAAAGCAAACAGCAACGATTACTAACGCTGCGTCGCGACGCTGACCCCTAATTCTACTATTTTTCAAGTTGGCTTAATTAAGGCTGGTCACACTCGGTCAGAAAAAGGGGCAAGGGGCTGACCCCCAGAACTTGTTTAGCCAGTTTTGGCTAACAAATGGTCCTTGGATTTGGCCAAAATACAATTCGTTAAGTTCTTTTTAATGACCTTAATCACGTATAAAGCCAAGTTGTATGGAAAAACAAAGAACTTTTGTAGACATAAGTAAAATAATAGTAGACCAACAGCTACTGAAGCAAGTAGACAAAAGTAGAAATGTACTTCGCAAACTCACGAAAAAATTAGAGATATAAAATCTATAGTCCATATGAGTGCCGCGACAACAGATTTCTGATTGAATATGCTTCAAAGAACTACGGTTTTACGTAGATTAAATACAAAACATGGCTCTCGTAATGGAAAAAATTTGACAACTTAAAAATAAATCCTCCGCCTTTAGCGAAAAAGAAGGTCTTTATGAATAGAAGCTCGACTTTTTATTTCACCCATTATGTTTCCTTGACCATAGTGCCAGCTTACAGCCGTAACACCGTAGACACCAAATCAAATTAAGAAAATATTTCTTAAGCAAATAAACCTTAAGAAATAGAAAAAGGAAAGCGATTACTGTCTGCTGATTTGTGTGTGTGCTCGCGGCTGTCTGATACACACGAAATCATTCGTCCTATTCATTTGTTGCACTCACTCCGCTGGGGCGGGCGGCTAGAAACAGGGCATCTGTCTCACAGAGATCCTGGCTAAAGTAAAAGTCTTCTGTCATTCCTCCTCGGTAAAACTCAAAACGCATTTCTGTCTATTTTTACGTTTGACTTTTGGCCTTTATGGAGTGGTTCAAAGGTAAATCATAAAGTGGTAAAAACAAATTAACATTGCTCATGGGCTCTAGTAACAAACGAAGTTTTTGATGAACAAGTATAATTTTTCAGTGAGCATGTGACTTGCTTTGTGAACGAAAATATTCAAAACGTAGTCCGCTGGGCTAAATGGTTGTTTCCTCTGTTATGTGGTAACAGGATTTAATGGTTATTGCTATAGATTTCTGATTTTGATGAATTCTGATCCTGGAATCGAATTTGTTTAGAGTCCCACACTCCGAGAAAAATTCAAGTCGATCGAGCTTGGTATCATGAGACTTGACTTTTTGGATAGTTGCGATTGATTTTGAGATACCATTAAACATTTTTTTATTACTTGATTTACGGGGGGACTTGAACTCGAGACCTCGGCGACTCAACGGTCGACGACACCTATGCTTACTTGACTATTAAGCATTTGCAAGACCTGGCGTCTAAATCACGCTTAGAACACCTTGAGGTCGTAAGATCAAGAATAGTTATATTTAATTTTTTTTATTTGAGGTGTTCTTAACAATCCCTAAATAGATTTTTCGTCAATAACGCACTTCCCTTGCCCAGAAGTCCAAAGTCGAGATCCATTGTTTTCTCGAATTAGAGCAGTTTTTATCTTTTAAAATAAAGAAGAAACAAAATTTATTGAAGAATTGGTGCATTTTCCAAACATCGATTTTGTTTTTGGAAGTGAACTGAAGATTTAAATTTATTTGTTTTCTTTTCCGATGTTAAAATGTTTTTTCCGAGTTTTAAGAAATTAAAACTTTGATTAATTCTGATCAGACCCGATTATATATTTGAAATCGAAAAACGAACTAAAAGTCTATTGGTATCGGTTTTTACACAACTAACTTGAAACTCCCACACATTACACGGATTACAGACGATGGGCAAAGATAACTGACAATAGAACTGTAAGGTTCTTGAAACAGCTATACAAATCGAACAGCCTCCTGTTCCGTGCTGTAAGTTGCTGTTTAAAGGTTTATGCAAAAATAAAATGTCCCCAAGCCGTCTAAACTATCTAAGTTAAAAGTATTTTTAGTAATATTTTATTTCTGTGTGAACCGCAAAATTTTTCTAATACTTTGGACCGTTTTATCATGTTCCTGTTTTTGATGAAATTAAAATTAAAATTAGCTCTTAACTTCGATAAATGGACATTGAAAAATAACCAAAAAACCGACAACCATCCCCATCCGGTCTAGATGCTATGGGAGAGCGAAGGCCACTGCATTAAGGTAACAATACGAACCCAAATCCAGTTTTATTAAAATAATGTGAATTTTTCATATCAAAGGGGTACTATTTACACCCAAACATATGGACTGTCTTTTTTATATTCTTTTCAGATAAAGGCCGGTTCGATACTCAAAAGACCTCAACATCGTGGTCTTTGTTTTCTGTCTACTCAAGCGATATGGATCCATTATCATGTTCAATTTGTCCAAGTTAATCTCATAAATTTCCAGTAATTTCATGTAAATTTTTATAAAATTGCAGACGAAAATTTGACTTCTCATATTTTTGGGTTCTGTTATATGGCTGATGTCCTGAAATATTTTGCCTCATGCCTTTGAAGTAATTGCAGCACCACGTGTCCCCTATGTCGTTTCTAAGCATAATTAACGTCATTGCTGACTTTTATTTTGTTTAAAGCATTACAACTTAATCCTTACATATGTTCACCATTAATCAATTCGATCGAAACAACCCCATTTTAATAAATGAAACTTCTTTCCAAATTCATTTCATTGGCTCAACTCATAAGCCGCAAGATTAGGTAAAAGTCATGTCAGTGCCACAGTAAATACAATACAAATATCAATCAGTGATAATGCCGCCGCCTATCGCCTGTCCATGGTCATGTTGATGTCTCAATGGAGGACAGAAATCCCCGCTATATATATTCCATATATGTAGGTAGTATGTGCTTAAGCAATTATCCAGTCAGCTGAAAGCAAAACTTGCAAAAATATTTGAAATATTCAACTGAACTAACAAAAGGCACTCTCCAATGGCTGGCAAAATGTTGAAAAGGAAGTTGAAAACGAACAGCGCGAAAGAAAAATAGTAGTTTTCCATCCATCATAAATAATGTTAAGCGCCACGGCTGAGGGAAAAACATGCACAGTCCATTAACTTTTTGCGGAGCTCGGAGCGGGGGAATCATCGCTGTGGCCTCGACACTAAACCATTATGCCGCAGACGAAGACCACAAGGTGTATGTACGAACGTTTGTGCGTATGCATGTTTGACATTTCGAAACCTCCGCGAGATTTGCAACCCAAGGAAATATGCCAAAACGAAAAGAGAGAGAAAACAAGTTGAAAACTTGCCTTGTTTGTTTACTTTGGCAGCCTCGACATGGACCCAACTGCCATGTAACTTCTCATTTGAGCAAAGGTTAAGCTGAGGTTAAGTGGATTCAGATTGGGCAAGCCTTTCTGCTCGGCTGACGTGCATTTGCGTATATTATTATTCATATTATTTTAATTATTTTTCAACGCTCAAAACGCCTGCTGAGCTTTGTTTCTTTTTGCATTTTAATCTTAAGTGCTAATAAAGTTAATTGTGAAGCGATTAAAGTGCCTAGGAATTGTGCATTTAGTTACTAAAGCGAAATATCATAAAACTGCGCCTCGGTGTGACTCAGTCGGAGTTTGAGACGATTAAAAAGGAGTTTAAAAAGGTTGTCACTTTTTTTTTGTTAAACGATTCAAGAATTTTCGATAAGAGAGAGTTTGATGAAGTGTTAGAATCTTGATTTTAATTGGCTATATAAATCTAAACACAAGTTTGTTGTGTTGTCAGACTGGCAAAACAACTATTTAGATTTCTCCAATTCCCTTGGGTGTCTGCAGTGGACATATCTTTTTAAACATTTGCAGTATTCATCACACAATTTGCCATTATTCAAATTAAAAGTTAAACAATAGTCCGAGCGTGTGATGACCACTGGGCTAGAGACGAGAGTACAAACTTGAAGTACAAACTGAATCAATTCCCCCTTTTTGCCTTTTAAACTTTGTCTTTGTTCGAGATTTTTGAATAAAATGTCCATAGATTTATAAATTTTTTCTTTTTTTTCGTTTAAGATAAAACAAGTTTAAACAAAGGAACTAGTATCGATTTTACATGCAAGTCTAAGAGAAAGATACATAATGATTTCCAAAAGGAAATTAATTTATAAAAGCGGTTGTATATTTTAGCGACTGTTGTAGAAAGGAGGATAGCGTGTCAGTTTCTTTTTAGCATCGATGTCTGCTTCGATAGGAAACGGCTTCCCAAATGGGCGCTTCATCAAGCAGAGAACGTCTTAGTTGCGTAAATTAAGAGACTAAATCTGGTTAACAGAGCAGGTGCCGTAGTTGAGAAAACACCACAGCGATCCCGAAGATTAAAGAGAGATGGCGTGAGTGGCTTAGAAATGAGTCTCTTTCTCTGCTAACAACTTTCAACAACAATTGGTGAGATCTTTTCCATGATCCGTTGCATTAAAGGTCTATGGGTCTTTATCATGATCCTCAAATAAGGATAGCCAATTGTCAAGAAGTTGGCGTTTTTTTCTGACAGCATCATAGCAGTGACGATTTTGACTAATCTTCAGTTTGACATTTCCATGACTTTCAAAATGTATGAGAAGTGGTTTTGCAAACAGAAAAAGAATAAAAATGCTGACCAGTTTCTAAGTGGAGTCCATAGTTTCGAGTGGTGCGGGGGAGTCTAAATATGCGTTTAATAAATAGTCCTTGCAATCGCTCTACCTCCTCATATCGTCAGTGTCCCCAGATTTGAAATGCAAAGCACATTACTGATCTAGCAATAGCTTCAAACATTCTAAACTCTAAAGTGCTCTGCAAAATGTGTTTTTTCCCAAAAGTCTTTCCAAGTACTATTAATTGCTTTCTTCAAATATTTATATTACATTTTCCCATAAAACCAGTTAGAAAGTCGGTGAAGCCCGACTTTAACATACTCTGTATCCCCCAGAACTTGAATTTATCTGATCAATTTTATGTAGAAGCCACACAAAGTGATAAAAAAGTAATAAAGTGAGTCCAGTGCTGCCCATCAACGTTAAACCGGTGCTACCCATCAAAAATTTTGGTTTTCCGTATAACTCCGCTATCGTTCATCCGCTCTTCATAATTTCTTTTGCGAATCGATAAATAATCATGATTACAAAATATCTCTAGAAGGTACAAATCATCTATCTACAAAACTGTGGAAGATATGAGGTTTTTTCTGAATTTTGGGGGCGGAAGGGGGCGTGGCAACCTGTGACATAAAAATTGATCTGCCGGCAACTACAAGAAGTATTTATCCCAAAAATGTCAAACCTCTATTACTTACCATGTCAGAGATGTTATATTTGGGCTTCACCGACTTTCTAACTTGTTTTTTGGGAAAATGTAATATAAATATTTGAAGTCGATTTGCGCGGTCTAGGAAATCTTGGTGAAATTTTCTTAGAATTGACCGTAGATTTCGTTTTTGCTATTCGCTTTGTACGTTTTTTTCGGCCCATACAAATCGACCCCCCCTAATATACATATATTATATTTTTGCTCAAGATGTCGAACACTTGGCCTGAAAATTTGAAATTTTACTATGAATTTTGTCCTTTTGGTAATTAACCCTTAATTTTAGAAAAATACTTTATAAAAAATTTGTTTGTAGAGTAAATTTTCTTTACTTCAGAAAAAAAATTCCCAAATACAGTTTGATCTTAATTTTAGGGCGGTTTTTTATACACTTGAACAGTGTATTATAATTTTGCCCAGAAGTTTGCAACGCATAGAAGGAATCATCTCCGACCACATAAAGTATATATATTCTTGATCAGCGTGACGAGCTGAGTCGATTAAGCTTTGTCCGTCCGTCCGTCCGTCTGTCCGTCCGTCTATCTGTCTGTTTCTACGCAAACTAGTCCCTCAGTTTAGAAGCTAGCGAGCTGAAATTTTGCACAGAGTCTTCTTTTGTCTGCACGCTGCTAATATGTCAGAACCGACCGGATCGGATGGCTACTTCTTGTAGCTGCCATACAAATGATCGGTCGAAAAATGGATTTTAATGAGAAAAACTGGTGTATAAAAACTTCGGTACGGACGAAGTTAGCCTTGCCTTTCTCGTTTAAATATAGAAAAATAATTTCCTGAGTGCATGTGTTCTACAAATCAATTCGACCTAAAAACGACCTGAATCGTAAGGAAATTTGGTCGCAAGCAATTTGTAGATCACAATGATTTTCCATCAAATATGCTTGTATAAAATTTTAAATTAGGCTGGTTTTTTTAAGCTCAGTTTGTTTTTGGCGAAAACAATATTTTTTCCCTCAATATTGAATAACTTCTACTTTAACTTCACTTTTCAAGGACTAAGTAGTTGTGAATATAGTTAGAGTGGTATTACAAATAATGTTAAACTCGCCATAAAAATACGTATACGTACCTATGCAAATTCATGGCATTGTATTAAGAGATAATTAAAATTTTTCAATTTATTTGTTGTACTAACAAATAGTTAACTTTTTGCTTCTGATCACCTGCAGCAGGCAAGTTGCAGCTGCCTTGGTCTGGACTCACCACTTCAGATTGCCGTCGGGTACTGTAAAACTCACCATACTTCCCCACACACAACACACAGACACACACACACACGCAGTCAGCCATGCTCATGCTAGCGCTAACAATGTCTACAAACATAAGTGCGAGCGAGTCGACGATTACTCGATCGCACAGCTCTCGCAACATCCGTGGGTGTAAGCGAGAGGCAAGACCAATGGCTGACTCAGCACCCTCCCACTTCAAAATGGAATAAAAACTGATTGAAAGAGAGAAAGAGAGTGAGTGAGAGGAAAGGGGACAGTACCAAAATATTAAATGCACAGTGCGAAATTATAGATATTTCCATAAATATGTAAAACTAAGCGCTTTTTAATTGCTTGCCTGGATACAACAATAAAATGTCCCAGCAAAACAAAACAAACAACAAATCAAAACCATTTTTGTTGTTGTGTTTGGGCCACCCCATTTTCCAGGTCTGCTGAGCATAGTGAAATTATTGCTGATATAAAAAATATTGTTTTTTTGGCTCGTAAAAGCGACAACGCGATCGGGAGTTTGGAATGGCTGTGGGTGTGCCAATGGCTATGACTCTGCCTTTGTGTGGTTTTGTGGGTGGCTTCCACCCATTCCATATGCGCGCTGGCGCGCTTCTTGAATGCCAAAAACGCAAATACAATATTTTAAGGTCTAATTTTTTGACGAGTTTTTAAACGATTGTAAAACTCTTTTCCTCGCTTCCCGCTTTTATGAGTACGCGGGCCATTCATGTGTTTGGAAGGCTGAGTTATGGGCCTGGCCCAAAGACAGCTACGCCCGCCGCCGCTCGAATTGTTGTTGCTGGTGTGGTTTATAGCCGGCACAGTGAGTCAAACTCAAGCCAAGTGGAGACGCGTCGCTCACTGTGACAAAGCCGGGTAAACTGCGTGGCGTTTATTACGTGAATTATGACACCTCCGCAAACCATTCCAGCCATTCAGCGTCGGCCAGACAAACTATTAACAATGCTAAATTAATTGCAAAACAATAAAAGCCGCACTGAATATTGCATAGAAATGAGCGGGTGCTGCTCTCGGCCGCGGAATCCTCATTTCATTTCCATCGACATCGTCAGGTAGTCGTCATAAAAATGCCAATTACAAAAATCACAACAAATCATAAAAGTTTTTTAATTGCCGACAAACGGCGGCAATGGCGGCAGGCCTTTTGCTCTAACTGTATGGGGTAGTCCATCAATCAGTCAGTCAATCAATCAAACAATCCGCATGCAAAACGCAAAAGTCATTTCATTTTCATTTTAATAGGCATTTCTACATCTTTTTATATGGATTCAATTTAAGGAAATTATCAAATTGTACAGTTTATGGTTTTTTAAAGACTTTGAATTTTAAAAAGTTACCCCATCTCATTTTTGGTTTTTCTGCTGACATTTTCTGCTGCAGGATCTTAGACTTTAATTTGTCTTACGATGATTTTGTGAATTTAGAAGAAAAAATATTTCAACAGTTGCGCTCTCTCCATCGTGTGAACATTCTTAAACACTCTTAAGCGATCTTGCATATGAAAAAGTGGAACAGGAAAAGGCAATATGTATAATCCTGACAACAACAATGCAAAAAGTTTATTTTTATACCCGTTACTCGTAGAGTAAAAAGGGTATACTAAAGTCGTGCAAATGTATGTAACAGGCAGAAGGAATCATTTCCGACCATATAAAGTATATATATTCTTGATCAGCATCAACAGCCGAGTCGATATAGACATGTCCGTCTGTCCGTCTGTCCGTCTGTCCGTCCGTCCGTCTGTCCGTCTGTCTGTATGAACACCTAGATCTCAGAGATGGTAAGAGATAGAGGTTGACATGTATGGGACAAATGCTTCTTTTATCTGCCGCAGATCAAGTTTGTTTCAAATTTTGGCCACGCCCCCTCCCGCCCCCGCAATTTGGAAAAAACGTTATATCTCCTACAGTTTTGAAGATAGACGATTGGTACCTTCTAGAGATAGTTAGTAATTAGAAAAATAAATCGATTTGCCAAAGAGATGATAAAGATCGGATGAACGGTTCTCAAGTTATGCGCAAAATAAAAAAAATGTTGCATACTTTTCGGATGGTCACCCTAAGGATCGCAGGAACACTGTTAAACATGTTTTTTCATGAGTAACGGGTATATCGAAGTCGGTTAGAGCCGACTTTAACTTGCGCTCTCGTTTCGTAAGATTATATTCAGACGGAGAGTTTTTATACTTGTTTTTCTTTGTGCCAGTGTGCTGAGGACTTTCACATTTTTCGATAATATTTTTTAGAGACGCTACTACTGAAATCAAAAAAGGTTTTCTCACCAGAACTTCTTTTCCAACCGACTGTTCCTATGCCAGCTATATGATAAATTTATCCGATTTAAATAAGACTTAGAAAAGATAATATAGTTTTTTGACCGATCGCTCCGGCCGGTTCCCACAAATGTGCAGCGTATTTTGTACTTAAAGAGTTCGTGCAAATTTTGGTCAGGATAGCTGTAAGCCTGACAAAGGAGATAGCATAGAAACAGACGGACGGACTGACGGGCAAACAGACGGACACGGCTTTTATCAACTCAGCTCGTCATGCTGATCTAAACTACATATTCTCTATGTGGTCGGAGAAGATTCCCTGAATGCGTGTCAAATATGTGAAGAATTTTTATATATCCCTTGCAAGGGTATAAACATGGTTCTTAAAATCGCTTCTGACTGCTCCCAGACATGGACAACGTATTGTCACAAGGTGAAAGATTTTAGGTAATATTCAACTTTGAACTAGAAAAGATTCCACGCTTTCCCTGTATATTTTGGACAATGAATTCACATTAATTGTCTGTTTTCCCCCTGGTGTTCTTGTTAAATATATAATATGTAGAGAAGAATGGTCGAGTGGCCCGAGTTTGAAATACACTGTACAATTGGGACACACTTGCGAACATGTACACAAGCGCACAAGCGCACATACACACATACAAGCGCACACATACTGACTCTCCCCGCTCCAACAAGCCAAATGATTTCTTGCATAAATTTGGTGTTTTTGTTCGGATCTTATTGTGCTTTTAAGGAGAGATAGAGTATCTAGTATAATATATATGAAGCCACGATGTTTTAACATGTTCTAACAAAATTGACCTGATTACGGTAGACACCAAAGGCCCGCAGAACGCACAAGTTCATATTAGCATTGCGTGTGTGTGTTTAGCCCGGAAGAGCGCGCTCAATTACACACAAAACAAGTCTGGTGGGTAAAATTAACAACGCTCACAGTAACTTTTTGCCGAATTTTTCGATCAGTAAAATCTACTGAAGAATTTATTTTAACACGTGTTTTGTAATTTGCATTTAACAATTTTACTCTCAGTAAACTTAACTACGAAAATTTTTTTAACTTAACTTTACCATAGAAATAGTAACACTGATGTGATTTTTACGTCTCATATTTTGTTGTTGCTGCAATTAACTGCACCCACATAGCATAACTTTTTGAATGAATTTGCTGCACCGATTAACTGTACCGACGGCAAATCTAAACGCGAAAATTGCTGACTCTGCAAGTTTTAGTTTGTCTTATACTTGAACGGAATTTGAACTCGAGAATCACTAGTAGCTTCACTTATGCGATATTCAAGAAATTTTTCGTGCTTGTTCTGATTATGCAATTACAATATTAATACAAGTAATATGTTAGAGGCGTTGCTTTCAACGCGCGCCCTATCGTAACTGGTAAAAGACGTCGACCAATGGCCCGAGTTGGAATTCGCCTAGAGTAAGTAAAATTTTTTAAAGTAAAATAAATATTTGTTTAATTCAAACAAATGCTTCATCATCAAAATTGGTTCTGGGGGGTAAAGAGAGTTGCCTCTTCTGCTGTGGGATGATGACCCGAATGAAATTGCCATCTTGTGACAGCTAGAATAGTCTCTCACCCTACTATTCTGCAGTACTATGATAGCAGTCATATTACTAATTGTATGGTCAAATTACTGTGAATTCAGTAAGAAAAGTACTTAATGTAAACATCGGTAAATATTACTAATTATGTGGGTTGGCGCATTTTACATTGAAATTCTCGATTAGATGTATTAAAGCAATAGTTCTCCTACGTAAGGGTTTACGAGAAAGTTACTGTTAAATGGTTAATTTAATCGAGTTTGGGGTTTGGCGCATTTTTAACCAACAATATTGGTTAAATTTATCCTCAGATTGACAGACGAACCTGGCTTAATCGACTCTGCTGCTGATGCTGATCAAGAATAGATATAATTTATATGGTCAAAAATGTTTCTTTCTTTCTGTTACACACATTCGCACGACTTTAGTATACCCTCTTTACTCGAAGAAGTAACGGGTATAAATATCTTCAACAACAATATTTTAATTATTCTTATTATTCTAATTATTCTTTTATATTAAATTTATTTATAATACTGGAAAAATAAGCAAACCACAACAAATTTTAAAATTTAAAACAAAAACCCAATTCTGTTTTTTTAACAACAAAACATTACTTTCCTTCAAATACTTACACTAATTTTTGTCTCATTAGAGATCAAAAGGTTCGTCTTTAAGTAAAAATAGAAGTATCTAAACTCCAAATATATGTATATACTCAGGGAAAAATGGCATCGTAAAAACTAATACAATCATATTTAATTTCGCTATGCCATTTTTGTATTAAAATCAACTAATTTTTAGCTTTTATTGATATTTACTTAATAAGTGTTCAATTCTAAAAATTAAGAACCTAAATCACCGTTACTGGCAAAGATGTTCTATGGGTACTATGTATTCTAAAAATGGAATTTTTAAGCAGATTAAAAATAACGCAGATCCTCAAATAAACCAACTGAACTTAGAAGACCCCTGGACAAAACCATTTTAAAAACATGTGCCTTAAATCTTTTCCCTTTAAGTAAACTAATTAAGTAACTTCAGTTCAGTTCAGTTAATTTCCCAATATATATTTAGAATATGTTTTTTGGAGTCAGCAGTCAATAGTCTTGAAATAAGCAAACGATCTTTGTAAAACAACCTACTCCCAATTCTGTAATTCGGATTTTGCTGCAACACACCCAACATGTATTTTTCGCTCTGATTACCTACCCAGCCCGAGTTCGACCATTGGAATATCTAATAATCAATTCTAAGTCACGACATACCGTCACCTTCACGAGATATTGGCCTCAATTTCAATCAAGCAACTCACTACGCAATCAGTTAAGACCATCAATGTTCTTTTATCTACAATATTACAAGTGATTTAAGATTACAAATTCATATAAAACATCACCTGTAAATTAAATGAATTTTTATCTCTTTAATTATAAATTCATATGAAATATCACCTGCAAATTGCTACCTTCTCTCCATTAGCCATTCTGGTTTCAATTGAAAGCAATTAAAGTGCTTAACGAGCCTCATATAAAATCATAAATACACTTGTTCTACGCGTTATTCTCCACACACACACACAAACTCACGAACATATTGTAAAACAATTATCACCTGTTGCAAATTATACTGATTTTATGCCCCGCGCGTAATATCAGTGGCTGCCATGCCTCAACCTCGACCACCAAGCGCCGCCACCCTCTTGTCCCCCCCTTTCATTCACTCATAAACGCTGCAGAGACATCATAAAAATGTTTGAAGCACCGCCGACACCAAACAACAACAACAACAACAACAACAGCAACAGGAACAACACCCATAAATCCCGATTATGGTTTCTGGATTTATTGCACGTGGCAGCGAGCTGCCCAAAACACCGATCGTAGCACCCTGTGTGAGCCCCGAGAATTTTTGCATGCGAGTGAAGAGGGTGGGGGCCACTGACTCATATGAGAAATATGTTCAACGAGTTCGGCACTTGCACCAACAAATGTTTCGTTTTATTCGTGTGCGAAAAGGCAAATGCAATGGCCTACTATAAATTATCACATCAACGCCCACAGACTCTCACATCAGGAAACGAAAATTTACTTAGGCAATGAATGAGATTTATGGCAATGAATGTGGATTAACACTGGCAAGATTTAAAAAAATGTTGAAGATGTGTGGTTGTCTGTCCAATTCAAATGCATAATCAATTATGAAGAACGAAAAACACTCAGTAAAGCAGCTGAAAGTTGCTACAAGATTTGTTGATATTTTTACACCTTCTACTTGTAGAGTAGAAAGGGTATACTAAACAGAAACACTGAAGGCCTATTAAACATTTTTTTCCTTGAGCTATATCGCAGTCTTTGTTATATTTTATCTGATCGAAAGGCTCAGTTCTATTTAGCATCTTAAAGTCGGTATTCGGGAAGTTAAATCTATAACTGCTATAAAGACGCGACTAAATTGACTTAGTACGTTATAAAGAACACAGTTTAAGGAGTCACGAGTAACTATTCAAACTTCTGTCACCCAAATTCTTTTTCGTCCCAAATCGGAGAAGTTAACTCAACGATCTTAATACAAGATTTGGGACCGTTTCGTCTCTGTTTCGAGACTACAATATTGATTAAATTGATTTTTCTTTCAGTGAGGAGGTATTTAACTCTGGAATTATCTATCTTCATAAACCTTGTAGACAGGACCCACTAAATTCTGTTTCTGTTTATTATCTATTATCTTTAATATCAAATTCTTCGAGGTATTGGGGATGATTCTAAGTAGGGAAATCTCAGAGACATTTTTAAAATTTCCTTGATCTCGTGGTACTACTGATCTCTTAAAGAATCGGTAATGATTTTATAATATGTATTCAGATAGGTCCGGGCTGGATTTCCGTGCCTAGATTTTTATGTTGTCCAAGCACGCAGGTGCTTATCAGCACGTGTAAATATATGAAAAATAAAAATGTTATTTACCTTTGCGATAAGGCCGTGGCGTTTCGTGCAAAAGCAATTTTTATCCATTAGTGTAGATGGTTTAGATGGACTATTAAGCAATTCACCAGACCATGGACCGAACTTTCTTATACTCTTCTATGAATATTGTAATATTAGCAGGAACCCTGCGTGTGTTGCCTCGCCCCCTAAGAATTTGAAACACAAGACGAAGAAGTGAAGCTTACTTGAAAATTTTCATCTATCAAATCTGTTTGGTTCTCTACTCTAAACCATTATAAAAATTTTTTAAATTGCGCGCTACTTTGGGGCTTTTTATCTACACCTTTTATTTCTAAACTTATGAAAGAGTTTCGAAATTTTTTCAATTTCTTTAAACCAATTGACCAACACGTTCTATTTACCCGTCTTCAATGACCGACTATTAAATCCTCATGATATCTTAACTAATCATAAAATTTTCATGGAACGCTCCATATTTAGCTCACGTTACTACTTTGTAGAGAATATGCAGTTCCGACGAGAGCTGTGTGCACTCCTGCACCCACATTACCCTGCACTACTGCACCCGTAACAAGCTCAGTACAGATAAATTATAGTTTTATAAGAGGTTAAATATTGTTTCAATAGAGGAAATCACCACTGCATACATGCTGGAGAATTTATCGAACTACAGGGCAGAATAGACACAGTTCAAAGTCCATACAGCCGTAGATTGGACTTTTGACATTTATCCATTGACGTTGTGTTTTGTACCAGAAAATGGAAAGCTACCATATTAGTTCGATATAACGGATTGCAGAGTTGCATTTTTAAACATAGCCTTATTGTATCCCGACTTAAGTAAGTAAATACTCTTACTATCATAGACATTTTAAGATTGACTTTGTCTAAAAGTATCATGTAAGAATTCGTACAAGTGAAATAACAGCTTATCGAATAACAGTTAAATGTTAAGTTTATATTTTGTGCAGCGACTCATAAGCTAAGTTCAAATGGAAATATCAAGCCTGTTCCTGTGTTAAATGCACTCGTTTCCAAAATAAGAAAAAAAGAAAGGACGTTGTAGTCGAGTGTCCCGATTCCGGAATACCCAGTACAATTGAGACACACAAACAAACCCACACACCGATACACAAACGCACATACACACACAAGCGCGCACGCACACTGACTTATACGCTCCGAAACAAACTTGATCTGGGTACGGTTTACGCCTATCTACATGCAAACATTTGTGTCTCTATCTTTAATAGTCTTTCGACTATTTATGCTGATCAATAATATATATACTTCCTTAATAGGGTCGAAAATGTTTTCTTCTCCCTGTTAAATACATTTACACAACTTTATGATCCCCTTTAAACCGTTTTCAATGCGTACAGGGTATGAATGCGAATGAGTCGCTCATCATTTAAATTTTAATCGAATTCTCCAATTAATTCTTGCAGGCTACAACTTCTAATAATTCGATTAAAACAGGCCAGTATTTAGATCAAATATTTACTAAGGGATCTAATCAGTGCTACTTTTATAATGTGTAAATACATTCAATCTGTAGAATCTAAAAATGTTGTACTATGAATTGTGTTTATTTGTGCGGCCTTTAAGATTTACTTTCATTCCCAAGTGATCACAGCAATAATTTTTGGAGAGGCAATTAGCAATCATGCTTTCTTTAGCGAAAGTGTACTGAAGATTCATCCGGTAGGGTGATGAAACGGTACTGCATAGGCAACCTGCTCTTTTTGGTGTATAATGCATAAGTTGCTTTCAGTCGTGAGCAAGCGCAACTTTTCCGGCTAAACTCACTAAAGAAACTAAAATTTTGAAGAAAATTCAACTTTGCTAAGTTGTACAAAAGTTTCAATGCATTTGTCAGCTCGAAGGCTTTTTGTATATTTCATAGACATCCGAAAATTTCATAGTGCACTTTTGCGCTCTTTTTGCTAAAAATGAATATCTAGAATTTAATCCCAATTTCAGTAAGGCTAACTTTAAATTAATGTGACGAGAAAGATAAGCACAAGCTGTTATTATTATAATTCTCTGGTTTCGCTGCAATTTCAAATTGCAACTTACCACTTCTTTATCTTAAGGCCTTGAGCTATTTGTTACCAAGGAAATTGTTAAGCCGCTAAACCGTTACAACGCCAGTATAATGGGAAGATTTCCTAAAGTGCACCTGTATGGTATAGGTTCGAACAAACAGTTTCGGTTAACATTTTCCAGAATCGTTGACAGGCTCTGTAAGTAAGTTTTTCTTGGTCATCCGTGATCGACCGAAATCGGTTTCCCACATGCAACAAAATAAATTTATTTGTAGTATTTTGCTTTCTTTATTGGCTTTTGTAATTAAAAACCTGCCATGTTTATGGAAACAATTCTACATAAATAAACAAATCGCCAAGCTGTTGAATGCAAATGAACAAAAATTTAACGCGTTTGCATATTGACTTCTGATTTTTGTTGTTGTTGTTTATTTGCCCGGCACGAGGAATAATTTCGCAGCGGTTTATTCACCTCCAGAGTCGACCAGAAAGATATTTTAAGGGAAATAACAAAAATGGAGCAGGCAGCTGCACATGCTTTGAAATATTGTGGGCCATTTGTCCAATGAAAAGCTCATTTAGTTGAGTTCTATGGACGCTGTCTAATCAGGGGCCAGGCATCATTGGCGGCAACCATGTCGACGAGTCCGCCTTCGACTGGGGCAATATAAAATGTGACACTTTTATAGGGCACTTTGGAATGCGCCACAGGCCGCCGGTCTATGGCCGAGCATAACCAGTCGATGGCATTTGCATACATATACGCTCAATTTACATATGCATCTGGCAGATGCACTCCCCACTCTTAACGAGGCGTTGCCTGGATCGGAATGTGAAAACGTTTTATGAGCCTGTTTGGTTGGTGTTGCTGCCCGCGGGGCCAAAACAACAACCAGAGCTACAACCGTAGCCGAATGGGCAATCTATGTCTATATCAAAATTAGGGCATGACCTGCACGCGTTTGAAATCAAAATATGTATTTGTATATTTATGCAACAGAAATGTCAAGCCACCGGGAAGAGACCCCCCCCTGGCCGACCGAGCTCTATTTGCGTCCAGTTAACGCGCCGAGGTCATAAAAGAAAAGCCGTCCCGAAACTCGAGGCAAACTGAGATTCAAATTTTCCGTTTTGGCATCCTTTTTGCCGTTGCTTACACAATTCGTTTTATGATTTTATTGCATTTACGCATATTGCCGTTGATGTCGATGTCGATGCTCAACTGATTTATGGAGGCGACGCGAACCCTTCCCTTTTTTTTTTTGTTTTTGCCTTTTTGCCATACACAAATAAGTACACAAATGTGCCGGGGCATATTCAAAACTCAAACAAAAAGGCAAAGAGAGCGTGAACAATGAAATTAGAGCAAAGCCTGGAGGGTGGGATGCCCGAATACAAAAAGGGTACCAAAGGATGGTGAATGTGTATGAGTATGTGTATGTGTGTGTGTGTGCTCTTCGAGCTCTTTGCTTATGTAACTTTCTAAAAATTTCATATTTTGAATTATGTTCTTTTTCTAGAACCGACGGCCTTTTAAATTTTAAGTTTAGCCAATAGCTGATGAAGGTGACGGCTTATGTAAAGTTTTATTACATGTTCTTAGGCGAGATCATCCAACAAATATCAAAGAGTAGCTGAGAAAGTCTGGTCTGGGTGGACCAAACCAGAAATAAGGAACGAATAGAAACCAAATAAAATCTACATTGAAGAAACAACGAAAAGCAATAATGAAAGTAAACTAAATTGTTTGTGTACTTCGCATTGGTTAGTGCCGATTGGTGTGTGGGCGGTGTTTTTCATTATTCACATTATGGCACAGCCCTCATATAGTGTTGTCTTCAATTCTAATAAGTACTTAAAACCCTAAATGGAAACTATGCCAATCAAACAAAAGATAACAGAAAACTAAAAGGAAAAAACAACACCTCGCCTAAAAGGCATAAAATATTCCACGAACAAGAAGTGGGCACAACCCCAACCTTCATGCCTATAAATCCATCGAAATAATGGATCGGATAAGAGGCGCGCATTCGAGATGAGTTGAGAGAGCTGCAGCGTCAAGTGGGTTGAGTGCCAGACCAAGACACCAAGCCAGACCGGTCTTGGCTCAATCAAGCCGCTGAGCCACCAAAGCGAAATGAAAAAGAATGCCAACAAATGGGGGCAGTGTCTGTATCTTAGGGACTTAGTTCAACGTACGTTTCCATCAGCGAGCATGTGCAACCGGCGCACACAAAAAGGAAAAATGGCAAACAACATGTGAGCGCATCGAAAGTGGCTTGTAACCCCTGCCAGAGACTACCCCTCTACGGCCATATGCTGCCATGCGAATCCACCAAACCCCACCCCAATCCAGTTCGCAGCCGACGCGTTCTGATCAAAAATTCCAAATACGTTTCAAATTTAATATGTACATTTATCTCAGCCCCATTTGCAGTTACCGAGAGCGAGATAGAGGGAGAGGGAGTGAAAGGGATGCACTGCAGCCATTTGATATTTTCTTTATGGGGGCTTAAATATGTATAACCCCCCGAGCGGTGTACGTGTTTGTGTTCGTATGTCTCATATTTCGACTAAAAATTCACGCCCTGCTTTATTCTATCAACACCTCGGCATTGTTGTTAGAGTCTCACAAATCCCCATACCCTACCTCCCCACCCCCCAGCCATCAATGAACGATGGCGGACTCTGCATACGAAATGAGATCTGCGGTGGCTGGAGCCAGGAATATATGTGAGTTGGGGCAGGAGGTGGGTAGCGGGAATTACACTTAAGTCGCAGCTTAAGCTCATACATACATACTCGTACCAACGCGTGTATACATATATATACTTTTGTTTATTTATTCATTTGACGGGATATGTGTGCGCGGTATTAGCCAAGTTATATGTTTGGGCCAGTATGTATGCAAGTATAGTGAGTCAGGAGCCAAGTTTCGACTTTGAAAGATTGCTATGATAAGATAGCACCGCAAGGGCTGAATAATAATTTAAACATTGACATAGCAAACATAGAAAAATTCCGATTAGCTTTCTTACTAGACTTGAACAAATAACTTTTTTCCAGTTAAAAGTCTTGGAAATACTTTGATACTTTTAAGATCTTTTAAAAATCACTATTTAAATATTTGTCAAAATTAAAATGCCGTCTTAAGAATTCCGATTTCCAATAATAAACTTGATAGATCACACAAATTCGCGATCGAGTCATTTAAAGCCGCCAGTTCCAGTTATAAATTAGTTTTTGGAGTGTTAATGTAATGGGTGATTTTTTAAGAGCTATAGGAAAGTTTTTCAAAAACAAACACAGAAAATTCAGAAAAATGCATGAAATCTTTATTTGAATCGATAGTACGGTCCATATAATTTAATGTTTGAAGATTATTTTAAGCAATTGTTGACCGTAACTGCGCCTCAAATGGTCCATCCGCCTAGTCCAATTTTGGCATACTCTTTCCAACATTGTCTTCCAATGCGTCAATTGAAGCGGGCTTGTCTGTATAGACAAGAGCTTTAGCATAGCCCCACAAAAAATAGTCCAAAGGCATTAAATCGCACGATCTAGGCGGCCAATTGACCGGTTGTTGAGTAATAGAGGCCCAATTGCTGCGAACTGCGACGAATCGATAATAGATGGTCATCATTAACACTGGCCGATACACCTGCGATATTATCTTCAGTTCGCACTCTACGTAACCGTGTTGGTGGTTTAATGTCCAACAATGTAAATTTGGTGCGAAATTTAGATACAATAGCCCGAATAGCCGCTTCAGTGGGTCGATCAAACTGACCATAAAATGGAAGAAGCGCGCGATGAACTTTCTTAACAGAGCACGCATTTTGATAATAAAATTCAATAATTTGCAAGCGTTGTTCGTTTGAAAGACGATTCATGGTTAAATTATACACCAAACTGAAGATGTTTGACAGTGAGACAAAACACGAAACGTGCGTGAGCAGTTTAAGCCAATGTTGCCAAAAAGATAATAGCTAAGAAATCACCATCACAAAAATATGATCAGAGCCCAATTTCCGAACAATATACTTTCTTATATTTAAATAAAACAAGTTTATCAAATCTGAAACAAACCTGATCTGCTTATGGTATACAGCTACATAGAAACCAAAAGTCCGAGCTATCCTGACTGAGATATGTACTTTTATTATTCTCACAGCGGGCTTGGTGCAAGAATATTCTTAATTAAATTGAGAACGATATTCGAACCACATTCCATCCGAAATTGGATTGCTTTCTAAATGATAGAGCGTGACTTGAATACAATATTCAAACTAGTTTGGATCACACAACGCCTCAATGTAGGCTGGTCTCTGCATTTAAAGAACTTTACGGTTTCATCTTCAATAGACTTGTCCCATCAACTGCAGTTTTGCAGCTGTCTCTTCATGTCGAAAATGCTATAACTCGCAAAGAGTTCCAAGGCAACATTAGTGCAAAAACCCCACAACACATAAAACATTTAAGCTGTTAAGTTGTATGTTCCCATTTGGCATTACTGTATTAGTAAACGAGATTTTCTGAGTCTAGTCGATTAACATTTGCCCTTTCTCATTTTTATTGGAAATCCGTACTTGCCTAAATCTCGATACAGAATTAATTGACTTTCAAGTTGGATTTATACATGAATTTTTTTATTATTACAACTTGTTTTAAGTACATTTATTTATTTTTATTTTATTTTATTATTTTATATTAAACTAGCAGCCTTTATTATCTTTAACACAAAGCGAAGAAGTAAAGCTTACTTGACAATTGCCATCTACCGAACCTTCCATATAGCAAAATTCGCAATTTGGGACCTTTTGATCTTCACCAGCCGTGTACTTACTATAATCTGAAATCGTTTTAAAATTTGGCAAATTTTGTGATTTTTTGGTCCGTTTGAACAACACGTCTCATTAACTGATATATCTGATATAAGAATTTTGGCAAATTCTTATATTTTTTAACACGATTGACCAACACCTATAAATCGTTATGATAATTCCAATTCATTTTACGATTTTGTAAATTTTACACCACTTAGGGCCGATTTCTGTTCTCCCAGATAGCTGCTATGTGTCAGATAGTCTACGATTTTACATAGTTGTTTGTTAGTTTATGTGACAAATTTGAAAAAAACGTTATATCTCCTACAGTTTTGAAGATAGACGATTCGTACCTTCTAGAGATAGTTAGTAATTAGCAATTTAGTCGATTTGCCGAAGAAATGATAAAGATCGGATGAGCGGTTCTCAAGGTAGGAGCAAAAAAGTAAACCAAGCCCCCCGCCACCCCCCCTCCCACCATAAAAAAAATTTTGCATACTTTTCGGATGTTCAGCCTAAGGAACGCAGGAACACTGTTAAACATGTTTTTTCATGAGTAACGGGTATATCGAAGTCGGTTAGAGCCGACTTTAACTTACGCTCTCGTTTTTTGTTGGTTAATTGTTACCCGTCTCGATGCCATTTCCAAACTGGGCCATATTTTGGACTTTTCAATCTGTCGAAAATACTCAAATGAAAAAATCTTAGTAAAAATTTTGAAAATTTCGCGGTTTGATTGACCGTTTGTTTTAAAACTCGTATTTAACTTTGAAGCGGTTATTCAACTCCTCCCCATTTTACTCGTCTATTACTACGTTTATACGCTTGTCTTATTTGCAAATGACAATTTTGTAATTTAATAATTTTTGCGTTTAAACGGTGAGTTGATTTTTAATTTGCAAATAGCTAAGTCATAAAAACAAATACTGATTAGTAGACTTATTTGCAATTAGTGTGCTAGACGCTGCCACTCTTTTTAGTGATTTTGTTCTTTCCAACTAGATAGTTAGATGGTAGTCCGGCAATATTGTTATTGATATTATATCGACTGCTGGCGAAGGAGAAAGGTAAAATGTGCAAAGTAAAAACTGAAAACAGGCGTTGCAATTGGACCACGGCGGATGGCAGGATGATTTTCATATCAATGTTACAAGTTACTCAGTTCTGCCAACCAGTCAACACTGATTTTCATTTCAATGTTACCAGATATTCTCGTACAGTATTTGGCGTATAAACGGTAACTAAGTTACTTACAATTTATTTATATTTGCAAATAGCTCGCGTATAAACGTAGTATATCAAAGCTTTATAATTATCTTTCATAATATTTTAGTATAATAAAATATAATTTTTTTTTTTCTGACGCGCTTTCGTAAATACTTAAATCAAAATTTGTCAAGATTCTCGGATCTTCTCGACCATCTATCCAATGTTCTTAACTCTTTGGTATCTCTGATCTCTCATCTGATCTACTCCTCCTATTTACCCATCGGTTTACCCGTCTTCATGATAATTTAAATCAAATGAGAATTTTTATAATTTCGCGATTTTTTGGCCCGTAATTTGCAATTTTCGCAGTACATTTTGGTCTCTTTAATTTGCACGTCTTATTTACCAATTGTTGTACTTAAATGACAGTTTGGCAAGCCTTCCGGTTTTTCTACTAATATATGCGTCTTCAACTTTCATTTATCCAATATTCATAAAAACTTTAGGTCCAATAAAAATTGCAAGTATCGCGATTTCATTACCATTTTACCACCTTCTTCATTATTATCTAATGATCAAGCTCTTTAATTATCAATCTCGGGGTTTTTGACCATTTAAATATAAGTTAAGAAGCCTATGATCAAGTCCAGTTTAAAAACTGTCTGTGAGACAAATTTCATAATAATTCTTGAAAGCACTCTCATAAATACTCTTAAAAAAATGGGCAAATTTCGCGGTTTTTGGACCATTTACAGACTTAAGATATAGCCTACTCTTTCCTTATCGCCATAAATATACTTTGAAAATTTCGTGGTTTCAGCGGTTTAGACGCCCATTAGGACAAAACATACATACAAACATTCTTTCCCTTTAATATATACACAGAAAAAAACAAAAATCCCCGTATAATGGATATTCAAATATCCACTTTAAGATCCATGTCCTTTGGATGAAGAATAAAGATCAATAAAATATTTTTTTATATGATATATTAAGGAAACTTTTTAAGCAAAAATAAACCGACTATGAAAGTATCCAATGGATCCCAAAAAAGGATAGTTAACTATCTAGTCCAAATGGATACCGAAATATCGTAAGGATCATCAAAAACTATCCTTTTTTAGTGTAAGAAATTTACAGAAATGTTAGAAATTTCAATCTTTTTAAGCTTTGTTTAGGTCCCCATTTTTTTTCCTGTCTAAGGTCCGATTTCTAATCTTCTACATAAAGTAGGTTGGAAGATATTTGACACATAACAGCTATCTGGAAGAACAGAAATCGGCCCTAAGTGTTATATTTTCTGAGATCTACATACAGGCAGACAGTCGCAATCACAGCACTTAGCACAAACTAGATTAAATACCAAAGCAATTTCATATGCTTCTTTCTTCCTTCGATCTCTCTCTTTTGTGCTTCCTTAAGTATATGGCTGGATAAAGAAATCAGCAGCAACATACGCATAGAGCACAGGACTCCCTTCGACGATACTTTAGATAATTTTTCACGAATTTTAATCGTTTGAATGTTTTTCAAAATTTGTTTGCTTTCAAAATTTTTTTTTCTGGTTTGGGTTTCAAAGTCCGAATTTCTGAACACGCTGGCTCTAGGCAGCGTTTGAAACGCCTGGACAGATTTGATGTTTGTCGCTTCACTTTTGCTCTCCAGTAAGCTCAAACCCTGCTCTAGAGGGCTTGGTTCCATTTTTTTCACATATCATATTTTCCAGACTATAAGCTGTGTCCGGTGTGTAGCTCAGCGGTTAGTGTGCTGTCTTGCTGTGCGGGAGGTTGTGGGTTCTTGATCCCGTCTCGGAACATCTAATGAACAAAGTTTTTTTCTTTCTAGCTAGCTTTTCCACATCCGGCCATGAAGAAGCTTCTCAAACTTTGCTCGGCGTTCGGCGTCCCTTGTGGGAAAAATTATAATCAAACACGCCAAGAGATTGAGAGAGGCCTGGCCAACTTTACATTTACCTAAGCTCCCAGTTGAAATTACCTTATCTTAATGTACAGAAATGTTTACGGAAAAGAGAGTTAAGAAAGAGATTTCGTTTTCAAATTTAAAGCGAAAGGCTAAACAAAAAATAAAATCACGACTACTGTAAAATACTATAAACAACAATGCACATTCGATCGAAAAGCTTTAAAAGATGTCTTGGGCATTATTGCTTTTAAAGGAGATTATGTTCAAAAGTGAATGGAATTATTTCCGTATCAAGTTACGTTTTCTTGCATTTCAAGGCTTTCACTAAATGAGTGCAACTTGACATTTGCGTGGGTGTCAAGTTTTTAGTCCGTTCACCTGGCTAAGATACACATACGCAGGTGTGAATGTTTAATTTCAATATTCTTTTGTTTAATAAAATGTTTACATTTGGAGTTTTTTCAAAACACAGAAGAGAAAAATATATTATAGTTCGTGTAATGAAGTTATTACGAGGCTTAATGTTGAAATTTATGCGCGGCCATTAAAAATCGAAAGACACGTTTTTCGAATATTTAAGCTTCAGCCGTTGCCTTTTTGGTGTTGTTGCCGTCGCATAAATTAGGCGACGTGACTTGTTTGCGCCGGCCGATAACGAAGCCCCCTGACCAGATATCCGCAGGGTTCAGTGGGAGTGGAGTTGGAGCGGCCATTGATATCAGCCAAGGCATCATTGCCAGATACAAATTGCAAATTCCAAGTCAACGACAGAGCCCGATCATGGCTGCATTGCATTCATCCCGAGTAGTGATGCCATTTTAGCTATTTTATTGCTAGATTTTAAATCTTTGAGTAATTCTTCTTAATCAAAACACGGAAAATGTCCACCCCCTTAATTTAACTAAAAAAAACCAGTTCCAGAATGAAAAATTTTGGGAACCATGAAAACCTTTTAAAACGATCAATGAAATTACTAGAATAACAACAAATATTCTTAAAAACATTTATAATAAATTTTAAATTTGAATGCTCGCAAATCGGGACTTATAATTGCCAACCAGTTCTATTACTTTGCTTATGGACAGACCTTTGTTTTTTCGAACTTAGGCATTCGGTTCTTATTTGATGTATTTTCGTTTCTATTCTCAAGAGTGTCTTGTGATTAATTTTAGATTTTGATGAAGAATAAGTAGACTAATACAAATCCATAATGTAGATATGAAAATAGGACCTAAAGTCTAGAATCGGTCTAGTACTTTTGTCAGAATTGTGCACTTGAATCAAGTATTTTTGTTTCTACCGTTCTATTTAACAGTTTTAACTCGATTCAATTTAAATCATTTTTCCTATAAATGAAATTTGCTTTTGGAATAATCTTCAATTTAAAGTTGTAAGAGTAAAATAAAATAAGAATTCACATTTTGTTACATTTTTGAGCTACTTGAAGCACTTTTCTTTTGCAAATTAAAAAATTCTGCTCTTTCAGCTTCTGGCAACACTGATCCCGAGATTACAATCAGGTGGCTGATCTTGTGGTTTTAGTCGGTGGTTTGCCAAGCCCAATTCTCGTGGCGCGATTTGTGCGAGCTTTAAAACCCCATTCGCGGCGACTGGCGAACTTTGTTGCAGGTTGGCGGAACATATTAATTGCATTTTATTGGCCTGGGACTAAGGAGGAGGTTGGAGGATGCAAACGGCTGCGGCGGCAGCGGCAGCGGCTGCTTGCAGTTTAATAACGCGCATTAAAATCACAGATTTATTGCTACACGCAATCCGATTTCATGACTGCGATTGCAATGGCGATGGCGATGACTTGGAAAACCGCATACAGCAGTGACTGCAGCTCCTCCAGGCTAGCTCTGTGGCGCTGTTTCATGGCCTTGCATATGCATGAAGTGGCAATTGCGAGTAACCCGACAGCTGGCCTGGAGACGCAGAAGGAGCAGGGGCTTAGAGAGGCCATTAAACAAACGCCAAGATAATTAAAATATCTGAAAGGCTTTTCGGAAAATTCCCCAACAAAACGGCGTTTTGGCAAATTTCATTAAACATTTTAATTGCCGCCATTTTGTGACGGGCAACTTTCGTTTCAAATTGTTTGAATTCCCAATCCCAGAAAATGAAATACAATTTCATTTCCCGCAGACACAGGAATGCTACCCGAAAGGGTTTCCCGCCCCGTCCCTTCTTGTAAGTAATCACTTCAGCACGCAAGCACCCACCGACCCACCCACCCACTCGAACCCAAAACCCATTTCCAGGCCAAGCACGCAATTTTAAAACAAGCCTCACGCGTTCACCCAACCACACAGCCGCACCCTGGCCCAGAAGTGCGAAATGGCCCAAGGATTCATTCCCCTTAAAATTGTGATTTCGCTTTCGCGCTCCCCCATTCGATTGCGTAACTTTCAGTCCTCCCCCTCCCGCGCGTCAGCGCTAAAGTTATTCTTGTTGTTGTTGCTTTCTTTGTAAATATGTAATTTCCGGCCGGGAGGGTGTCGTGGCTGTTGGACAACCTTGCCAGGCCGCAACAGCCGTCGCACTCTAAATTTAGTTAATGAACGCTGTCGCTGCTGGGCAGGAACCAGGACCCCGTCAGCACACAAACACAAACACACACACACATACGCAAAGTGACATGAATACACTCACGCACGCACATTTTTGAAAGTAAACAAAATTAGACATGATTATGTTTGTGCCTTGGGACATAAAATAAATTGGCTCCCAACTAATCCCAGCGTGCACGTGGAATGCTTGTCGCCATCTCTCGCCCTATGGCGGGTGTCAGTTGGTAGGGGAAAAAAATAAGAAAAAAGTTTCTGGTTTGATTCTTGATATCGCCAAGAAAAGCGAAAAGCAACGCTTCGAAAATCGCATAAAAAGTTGTAAGCCGACAACATTTTATTATATTTATTTGTTAGTTAAAATTTTTTGGACCTTCTGGGGGGGGGGTTCAGATCCGACGGACGGACAGACGCACATGGCTATATCGACGCGGCTGTTGATGCTGATCTTGAATATATATATATATATATATATATGTTCCTTTGGTACAGACTATAATAAGTACTATCGATCTTGAACAGAGTTAGATATTTCACAATTCAACAACATAATTCTAATTATAACCTTGCAGAGGATATAACAAAATTGTCGAGATGTTCGTAACGCTTCTTTGCGTCTGCGACCATATAAAGTATATACATATACTCTTGTCGGAACCGGTCAGATCGGATGACTATTCCATATAGCTGCAATGGGAAAGATCGGTCGAAAATTATTTCAATGCTGTCGCTCCCAAACTTGATGCTTATTAATAGTGCGAATTTTTCTAACTTGATTAAAAGTTGAAAACTAATAGTTAATAAACTTGAAATAGGTGACGATTTAGTTGTTCGGTGAAGTTAAATTTTATTCATGTCTAAAAATCAACTTAAATATATTTATCATAATTAAATATTTAACTTTACTAAATTTAACTTTTGTAAGGTGAATTTACTTGTATACAGAAATAAAATATATTTATCCAACTATTATTGTTTTTCATTTATTTGTGTCATACTGACCATCATTTTAACTCGGCTTTCAAACAATTCATCGGATGTCCACTTTGATCTTGGAGTGTTGGCTTTCGACTAGTTTAAACGACTGATGTCTTTCTCTGTTTAGGATTACAATTACAGAAATACAATTTTTCCATTAAAGAAAAGAACATGCCCTTTGGTAAATTTAAGCACCTGATACACAGAGAAAACCAAATTGGCTACACGGGGCGTGTAGAAACGTCAAACCTTAACGCAACGTATTTCGCCCTGTTAAATTGCAGACGCTGCGTGTAGAATTCAGAAAGCCGCACGCGACGTGTAGGAATTGAAAATCTGAATGCAAATGTAGAAAAGTTAAATGCTACGTGGGCAAAAGCAAAGTCTACACGACATTTGAAAATCAGCTTTTTTCCCTTAATAATTCTAAATTTTTCATGCAGCAATCTGATTACCACACAGACGTTTAGGCTTTCTACATTGACGTTTGGATATTGAAATGCTACACGCGCATGTGGAAATTCTAAACAAAAATGTAGCTCTACATGGCAACAAATGGCGTGTGGTATTTCTAAAAGAACGTTTAGATTTACAAAATCTTAACACTGCTTGTTAAAAATCGCGAATCGTGCGCAAATTTCTGTTGCTTGTATATAAATAGCGATTGCATAGAATTAGAATTTGAGAATTACAAGCAATCAAATCTTTCATCAGATCGTCATCTCATCGTTATCAATAATGTCCCTTTATTGTTTGTCATCGTGTAAATAAGACAACCGAGACTGCGCTCGTCGATATTGACTCATATGTCCCATCATATAATCAACAGTTTATTTTTAAGAATTGCTCCTTATTTCTATTCCATTATTTTTGTTTTAATTAAACTTTTAACGTGTGTGTGCTTTAACGACCTTTATGATAATCAAACCATCAATATTAAGCTGGCTCAAGGTCTCGTTATGCTTGCGCATACCTCCAAAAAGGAGGAACACAACACTCCACAAGCATAACGAGACCTTGAGCCAGCTTAATATTGATGGTTTAAACTTTTAACTAATTTAACTTTGAATAAAACTTTAATTTAAACTTTGATCTAAATTTTCAACTTTAATATAAATATATTTGGCCCGGCAAACTTTGCACCGCGTAGCAGTCAATGAATGTATCGATACCCTTTAGCTTAACTTAATGTATGTACTCAAATTAACGAAATAAAATGTATGCACAAAGTTTATAAAGTTCAATAGTTATAATGATAACTTTGATAATATATTTAAAGAAAAAGGCGTGACGACAAGACATTTCCTTTTATAAAACCATGTATTTTGCTGTATGGATTACACTTGGCTTAAAACATCTTGTGATATACCACATTTTTCGTTTTGTTATCAGGCGCCAGAACAAATAAAGCGGATGGTTAGCAGTCACGTGAACATGCCACGTACAAACCATGATTGAAACATGCATTTTCAGAATTTAGGTCGCAAAAACTCAAGGATTGGCCTTGTGATTTGTTAATCGTCATGGGGAAAGCAAGACGTATCGGAAATTGAATTCGTTTAACTAAAAGGGCACATCGTTTTCAATCATCGGAATGAAAACTTCTTCCCCTCTTAGTATTGTCGCGTGAATCAGCTTTTAATTTCTCTTTATTTCTTTAGATTTTGTTATAACCTTTTTTACATTTTTTAAATGATTTTCATCATTTGTTAACTGTCAGAAATATGGATGAATAGACGGGTAAGCAGACGGTTAAATGGAAGTCTAAATAGGAACTGAAGATCAAATGGTACAAGAAATCGCGAAATTTGGAAAATGGGAGCTTTGAATCTGCGTCCGTGTGTTCCAATTGGTCGTTTCACAGCTCGGACCACGACTTTGTAGTCATCATTTGGCATGTAGTCCAACGCTGTCTTAAACAGCCCAATCCATGAATCATGTTCAATAAGTAGTTGCTGCAGATCATAAATAATTATGTACTCTTTTCATTACTGTGTGGATCTCTTAACGCCGATTAAGTTGTTCCTCCATATTGCCCATAAAGTATATTTGTGAGAATTTATGCGAAGATCCAATTCGATGGTGAATCCCATCTCCATTAAGTCATTTGAATTAAGTCATTTGAAAACGGGTACTGTGTTAGAAAAAGTCGTGATTCTGGGGTATCGCCTCCAAACCATGAATGCAATGCCTTAGGTGGCGAAGTCAAAACTGACCATTTCACTCTGCCATTAACTTTGCCCAACTTCACGGAACAACAGGATCACAGATGCAAGCTGTAATCCATTGCGCAATCGTAATCCAGCTGCTTGATTTAAATCCACACTTAAAGCATTTCTTCCTGAGAATCGTAGATCTGAGAGAACAACATCAACGATTTCTTGGGCACAATCAATCTGTAAAGAGCGAGCTTTGAAGGTGTCTTTTGTGTAGGTATGCGCATGTGTGAGCGACTCAGTCTACAAATAGCATCGAATGTTCGTATGTATGCAGCCGATTACACCTTCCGCTCGCGCTACACAAAAAACAATAAATAGAACACATAGCCTTTCTGTTCATGGATTTTGCTGTTTGAGTTCTCAGTTGAGTACAATGGATTTTGGTGTTAGTTAAAAGTGTCCAACTGGTGTGATGATGGTAATCTAACTTACAGTTCTTGGGCTAAAAAGATTAAACTTGGTAAATGCGCCTCTGATCCGAAGTTCTAGTCGACTTCCATGAAGACGTTAGCAATATAGTTAATATTCAATAAACTTTATCTCGTGGTCCTTAACCTAAACTCTTTTTTGAGGTAAAAGCTATCCAAACACTGAAAGAGAATACCTGAATTGAACAAATGATTTTTATATAAAAGTCATCAAAGTCAAGTGTACTGCATATTTATAAGAAAGCCGCTGTAGTCTTGGGAAAAATTCAGCTTAGCATTTCGCATACGAGAGCTAGGCATCCGCTTCAGTGATGTGACCCATCTGTCCGTTGGAAAATATACACTTAATGGGCTTGCGAAATAGAAACCAATTCAATTTGAGGCCAATAACGGGCAACGCCAAGTCATTATGCCAAGTAGCTCCGCAGTATTTGTGCCACATGGCAGCTCCGCGGCGGAAGTCGATTTCAGCCAAGTTGCCCAAAGCACAGAACTGAATGCAGATCAAGTTCTGCGAAACTGCCTCCAATTTGCGGGAAATGGAAATGTTCGCAAGCCACGCAACTAAGCAAAACGCGACTAGAGGCTATGCTTTAGAACTTCTTGGAAGATAAATTTCACAGACCCTGTACATGTACAATGTGCATGCTTGGTTGGCTCTGTCTTCCTTCCTGCGTTCTGTGGAACTGTGACATGGCAGCAGAAACAAGCACAATTTCAAATGGCAGAGGGCAACATGTCCCGCGGGGAATAGCGGGCGAACTGGCACCACCACCAATAAGCGACAACTCAAACTCACAAACAATTGCAGCCAAAAATTGTTCAGAGATAAAAACAACAAAGGGTGGGGCAGCCCGACGATGTGAACGTCCCTTTACTTGTCATTGCGCCCTCCCGTCCTATTGACTCCACCCCACTTTTGTCGCATTTTATCTGTCTTCTATTTAACTTTCGAAATTGTACAAGCTGTCTGGGTTGGTTTAATATATTTTCTATTTATTTAACTTAGGAACTGAGCCTTTGCACGGAATAAGCACTTAGTTCAGACGGAATAAATATAAGAAAACAGGATGATTTTGTAACCAGTGATAATGTAAATGTACAACCGCTAAGGGCCAAGCCAAGCTTCTCTCAATCTCTTGGGTGTGTGCTTATAATTTGTCGCACAAGAGAAAGGGACCTACAGCTTAACGCCGAATCCGAACAGCAAAGTTTGAGAAGCGTTTTTATGGCTAGTTACTTCTCAGCTGGCGCCAATAGCTGGTGAAGGTGACCGTATGAGAACAATTTTCTTATTAGATGGTCCGTGGAGGGATTGAGCCCACGCCAACCGCACGACAGTACACTGGCCGCAGGGCCTCACCCGAGCACAGTTAATTACGATGTTTTCAAAATAGCTGCCGGAGAAAAAGAAAAGATTTCCTACTTGAATTAAGAAAGTTCGATATCATAAGTAAGAATTACAGTAAAAATTAAAATTCATCTTAAGCACTACTTTATCCAGAACTTGTTAATCTGTTTTTCTTAATCCGTCTGTCCGTCTGTCTGTTTCTACGCGAACTAGCAATATGTCGGAACCGACCGGGTCCATTTCTTTCTGAAATGTTTGTGGAACGTTTTTTCAAAAATTGCGGGGGCGGGAGGCAAAAATTGAAACTAAACTTGATCTGCCTGCAAGTATAGGAAGTGTATGTCCCATACATGTCAAACCTCTATCCCCTTCCATCTCTGAGATCTGTTTGTTTATACGGACAAATAGACGGACATATATATATAGTCCGAATTGATTCCTTCTGCCTGTTACAATCGCACGACTTTAGTATACCCTTTTTACTCTACGAGTAAAAAACACCCAACACTATAAAATTAAAAACAATTAATTTTTTACCCCAGTTCAAAGGTTATAGTGCTCTTCGCTCATTAGATAATATTTAATAATAATTTTTGATAACTTTTAATTATTTTTTATTCTCTTTTAGTAATTTCTAATAATTCCGATGATTTTTTGATTATTTCTACTCGCAAGCTAAGGTCAATTAGAAAACATTCATTTTATTCCAGTAATCCATAGAATTCCTTTTAATACTAATCGCAATCGAAATTAAACAGCAAGGGTTGATTTCAGTTATATCTTCACTTTCGACTTGCATCGTGTAATTTGGTATTAAAATTGCTTCCCATCTTTCTGTTGCAAACAAAGTTACAAAATGCAAGGGAACTCAAATTCGCATCGAAGCGCTCTCTATTGACGAGTGTGCGCACGCACCCTGTACACACACCAAGGCCAGGGCTGTTAAGCGTGCAGCTCCCCTAGCGAGGAATGCCGGAACTATATGAAGGAGGCTTTAAACTGGTTTACTAGTGGTGCGTGTCAAGACTTTCTTTTGTAAAAATTGAAGTGCGTTAAATTAATGACCTTAAAAGTTTGAATAAATATTAAAACTTTGAGTTAGAGAGAAAAATTAAATTGTCCAACCCTTTAAGCTTCCTAAACCACAAATTTTGGCTTCGAGAAAGTGTTGTATCGCAAAATCTAAAGTGAGCTTGTTTTTTTTCTCTTTCTAGTTGTTTCTGCGGGGCATTTGTTACATTCTTAACCCCTGTTGTTGATGAGATCGATTATTTTTTAGGATTTTCAATCCAAGAACAGGAGAAATTGAGCAAAAGCTGTTATTGAATTACTGGATCATGATACAGCTAAGACAGGTAAGGTGCTCTCTGAGTGTTTTCTCTTTTCGGAACTCCAAAGATTCATTGTGTTGCTGTCATTTGATTGAGAAGGTTTTGTGCGCACGATTTTTTTTTTTGATTTGCCGACGGGATTTCCGGCCCATATGCAAACGCGAAAAGAAACCTTGAGCAGAGCAGAGGCGGCCAAATGGAGAGGACAGAAAAGTGTGCTTGGCTTGGTGAACAAGAGAGCTCTCTCCAGACTACAGTAGTTTAACTTGCAATATGTTCACCGATTCACACAACCATAAGTTCGTCTCGTGTTTCCTTAAAAACTCGACCAACTTCAGCTCGTTTGAGCTGTAGATCGCCGCCTCTGGTCTGAAGAGAGCTCTCTTGTCCTCTCAATTTGGCCGGCACTGAAGTAAAAGAGGGTTCCCCAGGAAGAGAGCGCGAATTTGTGGCTGTGTCTTTCCCTTGCCATATTGTTACGGCACTGCATTTTGGGCTGACTTTTTTTGGGCTGGGATTTTAACCCCAGACCGCAGCGCGAGCAATCACTACAAATTCAAATTATCACTAGCTAAATTGGCCAAACAGTCAAAAATCAGAACAAATCTTTAACAGCGCCATTAGACGGCTAGAGTGTTTATACCGGCAACGCTCCCAAGCAGCGATTCGGCTTTACCACCTGCCTTAACATAGGAGCCAGACGGTCTTTTCACTCTAGGCACCTTCCCTTCTCTCACCACCCAAATACATTCCCTCACGGTGAAGCATGACTTCGGCAAGCATTCGGTGAGAATTGGCGAGTATATTACCATTTTCTCTCAAATTTGGGGTGTTATTTCATTTTTTGGGGCTTTATTTCCTAAATAAAATTTAAAAATGAAATAAGTCCCCAAAAGAAGAAATGAAATAAGGCCCCAAAAATTAGGCTTGCGGTCTTATTTCATTTCGCGGAAATAAGACCCCAAATTTTAATATGAATTTTTTGGGGTCTTATTTCATTTCTTATTTTTGCTGGTATATGAAAAAAAAATTCCAATAACTTCAATAACGGTTAATTTTCTTATCTGCCTGCGTTTTCTGACTTAGTATTTGATGCATTTTTGTACAGATGTGCAAAAGTACCGTTTTACAATTAATTCAGTGATAAGCTTTTTGAGTTTGTTGATCAGTTTAGTGATTTGCATTGTGTAAAGCAGACGTTCAAGTGCGAGATAAAATTATGAAGTGCGAAAAAATTGTTGCATTACGGCGAACTGAAAATTTGTTCTACGTCAAAGAACAGAAAATGCTGTATTTTGACGAGTTAATTACATTGTCTATCTTAAAAAATCTTCTAAATCGATTTTTTTAAAAAAAATTCCGCAAATTTTATGCAAAACATTTCATATTGAATCCAAAAAATTGTGGCAATCTTAGCGCCGCAGGCGAAAATTTTTTACAAAAAAATCGCGCGATTTTTGTGTAAAAAATTTTCATTATTATTTAATGTTATAGGTAGTTTATTTCACTAAAAATCCAAATTAAAAAATATTTTAAAATTTTATTTTAGGTTTCCAATAGTTTTTATTTTATTGAATAAGGGCCGATTTCTGTTCTCCCTGATAGCTGCTGTGTGTCAGATAGTCATCGATTTTACACTGTTATATGTTAGTTTATGTGACAGATAGCTCTAAGTAGAAGATGTGAAATCGGCCCTAAATTGAATAAAGCAATAAAATGAAGAACAAAAAATATGGAAAAATTGGGGTGTTATTTCATTTTTCAAAATGGGGTATTATTTCATTATGAAATAACACCCCAAATTTGGGGCCTTATTTCATTTTATCGATTGGGGACTTATTTCATTGGGGACTTATTGCCTGCAGCCCATGCATATACTATGTGTTTGTAAATCTGAGGGTGCTTTGCTATTTGTTTTATTCTCTCTCTCTCTCGATTTTGTCAGTACTCGATAAACTCTGAATGCCATACCTGGTATAGTTGTATCATGTACTGGATTAACTTTAAAATCATAGACTACATCGATATTATGATTTCTTAGCTTTCTTTTTTATATGTCGGAGTTTCCCAGAAATCTCTAAAGCTTTTCGTATAAAGATTAGCATTTCGAATTAAAGCTGTTTCACTTTATATGTAAAGGGCCACAAAAATGCCCTTTTGAGACAGGCTGCTCAAAGCCAAGTACAAGTTCCTTTCATAGTAGCCAGATTTAATTTTGTTTTTATAACGAACTGTTCCGGTGCGCCTTGCCCTTTAGTATTATAAACTGAAAACAAAGAAGTAAAGCTTGCATTACAATTGCCAGCTATTAAATCTATATGATAATCAAAACTCGAATTAAAATGCATAAATTTTTGTCGATTTGTGGACGTTTTGATCTTCATACTAAAATTAATATTTTTTAGAACTTTCGATCTTTACCATACGTCTATTGTTGGATAATCATGACAAAATTTAAATTTTTTATCATTTTGCAATTTTAGGGCACTTCGGCATTTCCTATTTATCCGAATATTTACCCGTCTTTATGACAATTTTAACTCATTACAAAACTTTGAAAATAATTGTGTATTTTTGGTGAAACGACTAACCTTCATTTCCAATTGCCATTAATACAAGGTGCCCAATAATCTAAAATCATACGAATAATTTGCCAGTTTGGTGGTCTTTTGGACCATTTAAATACACTTAAACAGCCGATCTTGAGATATAAATAAAAATAAATACAGACTTAATTATTTAATTTTTGAATTTGAATTTCTTATATACTCCAGAGATTTGGGCGTCGCACGGTGGCCTAGGAGCGCTTCGCCTTGGACAAAACCCTAATTTCATTTTTGTTGAAACGTTAAACTTGTTTTTAGCTGAGTCGATATGAATGAATATGTTTTAAGGCCTATACTCAGATGAGATAAAAACTTCGTTCGGCACAAAACTTCATATAAATAAGACACCTTTTCCGACTCATTTAGATTTCAAAGCAGTTCAAAATTATTTCCACTCATGTGAAATATTATAAACCAACCGAAAGAGATTTCTGCGACATCGAGAATTGGTTTTGGGTTGGAATTTGTTTGGAAGAGATTTCTCCAACACTGCGGTAGAAGACACCGATTAAGAGATAACTTGAGAAAAAATTACAAGTGAAAGCAGTAAAAATTGTTCGCTCATGGCTCGTATCGTCATTGTAACGAATGCACCGTGATGTTCAAGAGGTATTTTCTTGTTGAAAATGTATGAAATAATTATACTCTGTTCCAAAGGTATATTCTTGTTCAGCATCAACTGCCGATTCGATATAGCCACACACAGAGAAAAAAAGATCCCTGTGGAATGGATATTCGAAATACCCACTTTAAGATCCATTTTTCAAAAAATTCTTTTCACATTTTTTAGCTCCTTTGGATGAAGAATAAAGATCAATAAAATATTTTTTTTCTGATATATCCTTTTTAAGCGATCCCAAAAAATGATAGTTAACTATCCAGCCCAAATGGATACCGAAAGTATTCTGAGGATCATTAAAAACTTCCTTCTTTTTCTCAGTGCATGTCAGCCACTCCCGCAATTTGGAAAAAACGAGACGAAAAAATGAAGGGGTTGTACCTTCTACACATATTCAGCTATCAGTAATATGTATCGATTTACCTAAGAAATGATTAAGATCGGATGAACGATACTCAAGTTATGACCAAAACAATGTTTTCTGCCGCAACACAGCAGCAGCGTTGCTCTGATCTGCTACTGCATGTACAGACTATTTCCGGGTCGGTCTGATGTCCGATTGGCTCTATAGATCTGAAACTTCTCAACCAAATTAAGTAAACTCCTAACTATGTAATAGCTTTAACAATTTTTAAACAAACAAAACTAAATTACTTCAAAATTTGGAGCAGTTCAAAAGTTACAGAATTTCGTCCAAGGCAAAACGATTCTGGACCTCTGTGCGTCGGTTGCTTTGCAAAACGTTCGGAAAATCAGTCGGTGTCACAGAACTTCAAAAGATTTCATTTTCTTATTTGAAAATCTAGTTAGAAGGTTTGTGTCCAAGAAAATTGTCCTCAAACAGGGTTGCATCTCACAAAAAAAAGTCATATACGGGGGTGCCACAGAAACCTCTTCCAACCAAATTCCAACCCAATTCCAATTCTTAGGTGCCACAGAAATTTCATTTGGTTGCTTTCAAACCTCCCGTGTGTTGTTAGGCGATTTGTGAAATCGCTTTTTAAGTGGCTCCACCTACACAATGTTATCAATGTTAAGCGCCATCTACTTGACAAACAGCGGATTAAGGACTGCAATTTATACCTGATGTTTGGCGCGAACAAATTTTTAAATTTTGCTTCATATTAATGAAGAATAGGGATTAAATTTGAGTTATATTTTAAAAATGCAACGTAAAACATATTACACAATCGAAAAATTTCAGTTAAACATCAAAATCTAATAGGAAAATGAATCCTCTCGAAGTTCTGTGGCACCGACGAATTTTTTGAGAGATTTACAAACCAACCGTCGGCAAAATCTCTAGAGGTTTCTGTGGCACCCCCGATATTGTAGTTAAGAGTTAACCATGGCGTTAGACCCTTTAATAAGTTTAATTGTAATTAGCTAAACAGCTCCAAAGGTTCCAAGACAAGATACTTTAAATCTCATGGCGTTTGTGTTTTAAATTTTTCGCACAAGAGAAAGGGACCTACAGTTTAACGCCGAATCCGAACGGCAAAGTTTGAGAATTTGCTTCTTCATGGCAAGTTACTTTACAGCTGGCGCCAATAGCTGATGAAGGTGACCGGATGTGTAAAAGCTATTTTCTAAAGAAAGAGAAAACTTTTATTATTAGATGTTTCGAGGCGGGATCGAACCCACGACCTCCCGCCCAGCAGTCCAGCACACTAACCACTGGGCCACACACGGCCACACAGCCTTAAATTCTGATACAATGCACTTTTATACCTTTTGTCACCTCATACCCAGTTTTACGAATAAAGCCTTGGTTCGCTTCTTATTTGTACCTAAAACACACAGCAACAAAAAGGTTATTTTTTATTTTTAACTTAATTTTGTATGGCTTGATCTTCACATTAACATTAAAACATTTAAAGTTCACTTCAATCGTACAATTGGTTATCTTTAAAAGCGTACTGTTGATGTTTATTAAAGTCGGCCTCGGTTGGTTTGCAAAACGCTCTAATAATCCGTCGGTGTCCCAGAACTTCAAGAGATTTTATTTTCATATTTGAAAATCGAGTTGGAAGGTTTGTGTCCATGCTAATGGACAAATCTCTAGACAGGGTTGCCCTTTCTCACAAAAAAATGTCCCATCTTCTAGTTATGAGTTATTTTGATGTTAAAATGAACTTTTTTGATTGTGTTATATGTTTTGTAATACTTATTTAAATTATAATTCAAATTTATGTCAGATACTCCAAAACAAAAATGCAAAACTTAAAAAATTTTTTGCGCCAGTTATAAAATGTAACCTGGCAACCCTTTGAGCTTGTTAGTAAATAGAGGGAGCCACCATATGTAGAGGGCGACAGCTGAGGTTGAGTAGCGAGTTTGTTTGTAAACATTCGGTTGGTTTTGCAAACAATTATCGAAACGCAATTAATAATATAAAATATAAAATATTTATTTCATTTGATGCAACCTATCCAGAAAAATAAATTTGCTTACATATCCTAAATAAAATTAGCTAATCAAAATTGTTTGGGTGGTGAATTTAGCTAATGGTTAGGTTTGGTTCTCAAAGCAGGCCATTATTACAGATCTAAATAATTTGTTCAAAATCGGATGACTATAGCTGAAAAAGGAGCAAGCGGTCGGAAAATATATTATATTGTTTAATTATTTACTGTTTCTGGTCATTTTTCTCAGTGTACACTCACACGTACGCACGCACACAAAAACAGCCCACATTTGCAATGGCAGCATCGCCTACGGAAGAAAACAGGTTGCCAGCTGCTTCCCTCTCACTCGCACTCACGCACACTCAATTGGCACGACGTCGCACACACCCCCGGACCAAACATACCAGCAGTCGTTGCCATCATGGCTGCCGCGTCGCGTGAGAGATTGGTCATTATGCTACAGCCAACCACCATCCGACTCCAGAGCACGTTGTACGCATGTCGACCGAAAAGCGATACACAAAATTCCAAGGAACCAGGCCTGCGGCAAGCCTCTCAACCGATTGCTCGAGATTTAAAACTTCGACTTGGTTTTCATTGCGTTTTAATCAACTCGTGCAGCCATAATCTTGGTTTACGACGCCCTAGTCCCGGGTCAGCACTAGCCAAATAGACCGTTAAAGCAAAGCGACCGACCGCATTGCGATTAAGAATATTTATGAAATTATGGCCGCAATTACGCCGCCATCGCCCGCAAGGTACGGAGCACGAGGTGCGAGGTGTAGAACGCGGCACGCAATGCACGGCGCTGGCGCTGGCACTGCCTGATGACTGTGACTGGCGCTAATGACTTTAGTACCTCTCATAAATCCATTCAAGCACACAAACAGAACAGAACGCCAACGAGCCAACTGGCCATTCATTGAGTGGCCGTGCTATTAAGTGCGCCATCAACATCAGCGATGGCGCTCAATTGAGGAGATTCCATCATAAAAACGACCACAGCAAAAGGTAAAGGTCCTTAGCGGGTCCTTGTTGAAATGCAGTTAACACCTGATCGGTAATGAAGTGTGCACGAAATGGATGTCGCACCTTTGAGTATGTGCGATGGGGCCGAACAGATTTTGTGCATAAGAGGTAACTCTGAGGTGAGCATTCAGAAGTTGTGAAATCATTAAGAGTTCATTATGCAATTGAGTTATATTATGAGAATTTAGAATACCATTAAAATGTCAGAACCAGTCTGCCACATCAATTGATGGATCATTTTGATCAAATATCTTATTCAGGGTTCGAATAACTTCTAAACACAAAAACAAAAAAAAAACTGTAAGCAGCGATCCAAAGGGACAAAGGGCATAAGACTGAGAGCAGAGAGGTGTGGCTCATTAATTCACCCTTAAAAAAAATAAAAAAAGTCTTTATATAAAAATAAAAAATAAATAGGCTTAAATTAATTAAAATAAAAAAATTAAAATATATTTTAATTAACTTTCTTTCAAGTTAACTTGGTCAAATGTTTTAATACATCAAAGATTAAGAAAAACTCTTCTAAATAAAACCCACTTTTTGACCGATAGTTCCTATGGCAGCTATAAGATATGGTCATCCGATTTTGACCAAAACTTCCAAATCTGTGTAAAAGCGTATCATATTAATAATCGCTGAAGTGGAACGCGTTAACAATAAAAACAAAAAAATTTTTCTCGCAAAGACTCACTTTTTGACCGATAGTTCCTATGGCAGCTATAAGATATAGCCATCCGATCCGGCCGGTTCCGACATATTAGCAGTGTGCAGTAAAAAGAAGACTCTGTGCTAAGTTTCAGCTCGACTCTTTGCAAGGGTATAATAAAAATGGCATATCATAGGGAGGAATCCATGTTTTGGTTAATCTTCCTTGTATTAAAACAAGTGTGCCCAGAAAGAGCGTTTTGCCGCGTGGAATCAAATTCAAATGCACAAAATGTATTTGCTTAATTTGCCAAAGACATAGGAGAGAGAGAAGAGAGTCACATAAGATGTGTCCAGTTTTCAGTACTTAATCGGTGAATTTTCTAATTCAAAAGGTTTCACGACTTCGTCATTTTGTTAGAAAATATAGGTTATCTTTGTAGTGATATTGGAAAATTAGTGTCATTTGGGAGACTAAAAGCTGAATTTTTAAAGTTTGCAGCCTTGCATTAAAATTTTTTAAAAGCCAGAGACTTAAAAGTGTTGGAAAAATTGGAATTGAATTCTTCTTATCTTAATTAAGGCAGTTATTGGCTTAAGAAAAATTTAGATTACTTCTATCAGAGCTGTAAACCAGTTTTAAAGCAGTCGCATTCAAACTGATGTTCTGAATTTTTTAAAATGAGCCGTAACTCAGGCTTTTCGTGTATCAAACTTACTGTCAAACCTTTTTTTTTATCTAGTCAATCTGGTCTTACAGAGTCTTTCAGAGAAAGAGTTATTTTTGATAAAGTTTCCATGTCCTAAAAACATAGCCTTAAACCGATCCGGTTTTTTTTCGCTCCCTTAATCCTTCCATGATCCAAACCTTCTGCTTAAGTTCCTTTTTTAAGAACTTATATAATTTTTGGAAAATCTTTACCGAAATTGGATATTCATATAAAACTTGAGCGATTAATTGTTCTGTAAATATTTTTTTAATGTAGAACAATTTTGATGTTTACGACTTCGGGAAGGTAAACCGCATTTATGGAAGGCTTGCTATTTATTGATGTTCCAAATATCTGGTCAAATTGGGTACGACCTGCTTAAGAAAAATAAATCCGAACAAGTCTAAATATTACCCGATTTTTTGAACATTGTTGGTTGAAATAGGGCAAATTGTTCCAGCATTCAAAGAAGCTATAAACCAAGGCTTAAACCAAAACCTTAAGCTTAATAAATTTAATATGCATTCCGCTAACCTCACTTTGGCTAGACTTGTTTTCAAGTCTTCAAACCCAACCTCCTGCAGAAGTTCAAGAGCTTGCAGGCTTGCTTCAAAATCTTTTTAATAGACAAGTCAATTTATTATTTTATTGATTGAGGTTTAGTGCAATATGCACTCGCATTATTTTAAGTATGTCGTTAATTACTTTCCAAAATCAATTTTATTATTAAAATCAGTCTTGAACTTAATTAAAGAAGAGCCTGAACACACATTTCTGCAGGCATTTTCGCAGTTTATATACTATTGAGTTCAAGAGCTCTCATGAAGTACGAAAATAGAGCTATACAAATCGCTTATCATCCCGGTCCTGCAATACGGCGCAGTAGCATGGAGGATATTATCAGGGGATAAGGCGATTTGCATTTTCGAGCGAAAGATTTTTCGGAGGATTTATAGACCATTGATATAAATATCGGGTCAGTTAAGAAGAAGAAAAAATATACCATTGGGTTCAAGCACAAGTTTTCAAAAGAATAAAAATATATTCACCACTAGTTTAGGATAACTTTGATATATTAAAAATTTTTTAATAAATCTGAATAACATTTGGCAAACTTCATTGATAAAGGCTCACTTTGAGAGCTGTCTGCAGGTTTCATATACACAGAAAAAAAAATGCCGGGAATTTTTCACGCCTAAAAAGTGTGAATTGATCCCGACAGTAAGAATAAATTTTAAGCACTGAGTGACTATTTTTTCCAAAAAAATATTATTTGGGACAAATATAAAATAAAAACAAAATGAGAGAGGGGGGATAGCGAACAACCTGAGAGCAAAAGCAAATTCGCTCTCTTTGCCTCTCTCATCCTTGTTTGATCTGCCTTTTGCCAGCAGCATCGAGCGATTTTTGACTTGGCATCATTCTTGCTGTGACCCTTGTGAAGTGAAGAAGTTTTAAATGGAAAAAGGAAAAAATTAATATGGCGGACGAGAAGAAAAAAGTGGTGCGAAGAAAACAACCTGCACCATGTTGTGCAAAACTTGGCAGGTGAGTTTAAGTTAATTGTGCAAATGCTTGTACATATGTATGTGTTGTTGCGGTTTTTTTTTGTAATGCGCGTTTGATTTGTGGCTTGAGTGTGTGTGTATATATACATCCATACATATGCAAAACCCAGTGTGCATGCTACATACGCACAAAAAAGAAAAATTTGCGTAGATCACACTTTTGCATATGTATGTTACAAACAAAAAAACGCATTATAATAAACAAAATATGTGCATGCTAGCATTTGTTTTTGTTGTAATGCTCGTTTGATTTTCGGCTGGTGTGCATACATACTACAACATATGCAAAAAGTCAGTGTCCAAGCGATGCTTTGACTGACTGAAGTTCACATAGTATGTATGAGTGTATGATTGTGTGATCTACGCAAATTTTTTGTTTTTGTGCGTATGTAGCATGCACATATTTACGTGTATACATGCTAACAATTCTTTTTGTTGTAATGCTCGTTTGATTTTCGGCTTGGTGCGATACATACATACATATGCAAAAAGTCAGTGTCCAAGCGATGCTTTGACTGACAGAAGTTCACATATGTATGTATGAGTGTATGATTGTGTGATCTACGCAAATTTTTTGTTTTTGTGCGTATGTAGCATGCACATATTTACGTGTATACATGCTAGCAATTCTTTTTGTTGTAATGCTCGTTTGATTTTCGGCTTGGGTGTGCATACATACATACATATGCAAAAATCAGTGTCCAAGCGATGCTTTGACTGACAGAAGTTCACATATATATGTATGTATGTGAATGTTTGCATGTACGTACAGTATGTCGAGAAAGTGTTTTGACACAGGAAATAATTCAAATTTGTTCCCTCGTTTTTTTGCAAAAACTTCGGGTTTCTTCAAATGGTAAAAATTTGTGTTATTTTATTCTGATTCTGTATCGTTATTAAAACTAGTATGCATAAGAAAATAATCGAAATCAATCTAGTTGTAATATTTTTAAAAATATGAAAGAAATAATTTTTTTTTATTTTTAAAAGTGAAACTAGATTAAATTGACTTGTTTCTTTTGCATACTTGTTCTAAGAACGATGCAGAATCAGAATAAAATAAAAACAAAATTTTATTATTTGAAAAAAATCCCATTTTGGCAAAAGAAGGGTGAAAAATTTGAATATTTTCCTGTGTCAAAACTTTCTTGACATGTACACATGTGTATATACAGTGTCTCACAGTTTATTTGAATAAATGTTTAAATGTTTCCAAAACATTATTCACAGATGCGGGTATAAAGTACGAGCACCTGAAACATATGACGGCAGAAGATATGAAGGAAGCGGTCCCTGCTTTAGGCCCCCGCATGGACCTAAGGCAGAAGCTTTTTTCTGGAAACAATCTGAAGTGAGTATGTTTATCAAAATGGTAGCCAAATCAAGAATGTTTTTGTGTTTTGCAATCGCATGCCATTTTTTTTTAGATATTTATAGTTATCTGCATTATTTATCACTTTAATCTTAAAATTTCTTCTGTTTGCAGTTTGCCGACGAAAATGATTCAATTTCCGTGGAATCTAAAGTGGATCACTGGCTTCGCGACAACGATTATTACAGCGGAAAAAGGGTGCTTAAACAGGTAAAACTATTTTTATTTAAACAACAAATAATTAGTGATTAATAGAATTTTATTTTAAGAGTCTTAAAACTATTTTAAACGCTACGTCCATGGGAAAGTCAATTTTAAAATATGCAGAGGAAAAAAAAAATTTGACTGACCATCATAGAGATTTTTTAATAAAAGTAATTGTCGAAGAAGCAGCTTTAAATGACATTTCAATTAAAATTTCGGACTTCAAGTTTTTGTTAAGCGAAATAATAGCATTGTTTCCCTTGAAGAAGCTATGAAGGTAAATAATTATTTATTTATATTTATTTATTAGTAATATATTATTTTTATTAATCAAATATACTAATGTTATTAAAAAAACTAATTTTTATCTTCCAATCAGGATTTCTATTATATACCTCGACCTTTAAATGGTAACCCAAAAAGGAAGGCTTTTCATGAAGTATAAGAGCTTTCGCGCGAAACGTTTAAAGTTGGAAACCGTGCCAGAGAGCGAGAGCAGCTTTTCAGCAAAAGATGTCCAGAATTTGGATCCCTTGGAGCTGGACTGCTCTGTGTCTTCGTCTCTTAAGCTACGTCTCAATAGAGACTGTTCAGACTGGGGGCAAGTCTGCGAATTATGGCGAAAAACCTTCGCTATGCGCCGCCGAGATATGGTGGAACTGAACAGCGCAGATTTTTACAGGCTTGGTCGAAACTGTCACACGCCAAAGCCGCTGATTTGGTAAGTTGTAATACTAATTATAAAATATTAGATGTCTAACATTATTTATGTGTCTTTCAGATTGAAATTGACTTTGAAATGTTGCACCCAGGCAAAGGACATATGCTTCTATCCCAATGGGATAACTTTAAAACAGCGATCCAGAAGTACTATGAGGCGAATATTAAGAACGTGGCTTGTAAGAAACAGCTTCTTAAGGCTAAGACATGTGAAAATAATGGTAAGCCATCGAAATTTTTCCTCTGTGCTTGCATATCAGCATTTGTCATTTGGCTGTATTAACAACTACTTATTATAACAATAAGGATAAAGCTAAGGTCCCTCAGGGAAATAATTTAACCAAATTTGATGAAAATTTGTCTAAATGGATTAATATTTTAGCCATTTAAGTATATGGGTCATTCTTTTTCAAATCGAACACGCTCAAAATTCTACTTTTTTCCAATAAAAAAAAACCGAAACCAAAAAATGTCAACATCGCGAGGATCGGATGACTATATCATATATGCTGAATTCGGTCTTGGTATAAAACACTTTGAAAGCTCTGGTAAGCCTAATTCACAATTCACAAATTCAATTAATCATAGCATTCGTATGGCAGCTATATGATATAGTCATCCGATCCTCGCGATGTTGACATTTTTGGAAAGCTTGATGAATATGAAGCACACTTGTCAAGTTTCAATCAAAAAGCTTTAAAGCTGACGTGAGATATCCCGTTTTTAAAAAACCCTTTTTTCCATTTTTTCGTTTTTGACGATTTTTGAAATTGTTTATAAATTTAGCAAAACCGCAAATCACGTTTCGTTGGGAGTGTTGAGATCTAATTTCGGTTTTTTTCTTTATTGAAAAAAAAGTTGAACTTTCAGCCTCTTCGATTTGCACAGAATGACCCAAATAGATAACATACTACTTATGATTTCGTTATACAAAATTTTGCAGAGACACATTTCAAAATTATCCTAAAATTCTTTTCCAGATGTACAGGATTACTTCATTACCATACTTCTAAATGCTATTTTTCTACCCTGCGCTCGCTTCAAAAATATTAAAGGGAAAATAACTAAGAGGGCAACAATCGAGGATGCGCAAGCAAGTTTCGTGCTGTTGCTGATGTCGTTAAACGACTTGGAGCTGCAAGTGGATGAAATAATTTCAAAAAACTACTCAGCAGGTCTCACAGTGCAGCCATTTTTGATTTGCGAAGGAAACGAACTATCAATTACATCCTTTTTCGTTTACTTCGATAAAAATTTGATGAAGTTCAATTCCTTTGTGGAAAGTCTTGATGCTTGTATAAAGATTTATCATGTTTTCGGATTAAAATATCCAAAAGTAAGTGAACAATCATGGCTTTTTATCCAAAAATTTTTTATGGCATTGAAACACCTTTTGATTGTAACACTCCTGCTGTTACATCTGCCCTTAACTCTATAAAGTTAAATTAAAATGTTCATTTGTTTTCGATGCCATGAATCGCTCCCAAGCGTAAACTTATTAATAATTCATTTAAAAAAGTGTTCATATTCTGAGTAAGCCATCCTTAAAAATTAATTGTGCGCAAGAGCAATGCAACCAAATTTTTTCAAGTTTTTCTGTATTTCGCAAGCACCTAGAAAAAGTGCACAAATATGATTGTTTGTTTGATGAAACCTGTAGTATAAATACAAATATTGATAATCAAAAAAAAAATACCTGAGCTAAGCCAAAATAAGACTAATAGTTGTGATGATGAAGCCATTTCTTTAAGTTTAAAAACAAATATTTATAAGCAAGTACCTGAATCAGGACAAAATAATAATGAAGCCATTTCTCTAAGTTTAGAACCAAATATTGATAAGCAAATACCTGAATCAGGACAAAATAATAATGAAGCCATTCCTTTAAGTTTAGAATCAAATATTGATAAGCAATTACCTCAATCACAACCAAATAATAACGAAGCTATTTCTTTAAGTATAAAAACACATATTGATAACCAATCAGAATTACCTGTTACAGGACAAAATATTTACTTTAAGAAGAAAAAAAAGTTCCGTTTAATATAACTGATTTAAAAACAAAAGCCCTTGATCTATCTTTGAGTTTTTATGAAAAGAACTGTTTGCCAAGATCTTATGTGATTGAACTGCAAAAATCAGTTTCGTCTCTACTTACCAGTATTGCTGATTCAATTGAGTCTCTTTTGATGAAGATGTTATAGATTCTGATTTAAAAAATATTCTAAGTTTTTGTAGACATCCTTTTGACGACATACGGACGGAACACAGGTTAATACAACTTTTAAAGAAACTAACTTTGTACCAAGATCCAAAAACGTATGTTATTGACGAGAAAATATCTGAAATTATTTTTAATGGAAACCCCACACTAGGACCAAGATCCAATGATATTATTATTATGCCATTGCTGTTTATGTTTCGATCTATCTTCAAATTCCAAAACTTCTTGACCATACCTTACAGAATATCGAACGCAGCTTGCGGGACAGTAGTCTTAGCAGTTTTGCTTGTGGCGATGTTTTTAGGAATTCTGTAAAAAATTTGGAATCTGCTTTAGTTGTTCCGTACATTATGTACTTTGATGACTTTCAGATCAACAACGCTCTTGGCAGCCACACTTATTCGATTTGTGGTTGTTATATACATTTTCCGATGATGCCAAAATATCTTTTGTCAAAAGTCGAATTCATTTTTTCTGCAGCCTATATAAGCACAGATGATTTGAAAGAATGCGGCAATGAGCGATCGTTTTACCACCTAGTGGAACAACTAAAAATATTGGAATTTGGAATCGACATTGAAACAGATAATATAGTTAGAAAGGTGCATTTTGTATTGGGACTTATTGTTGGTGACAATTTGGCTGTTAACAGCGTCTTAGGTTTCGTGCAGTCTTTTAACGCAAAAAGATTTTGTAGGGCTTGTACAAGAATAAGGGCTGAAATGCAGTACGATGTTTGTCAAAATAACGACAGTCTAAGAAATTCAGAAAACCACGCTGCTGATCTCCTTGCAAATAACTTTAAGGAAACGGGAGTAAAAGCTTATTGTATTTTTAATGACTTAAAACATTTCAACATGATAGATAACCTTTCTTTTGACCTGATGCACGATATTTTTGAAGGAGTGTGTGCTTATGATGTTTGCAAAGTCTTGGTTGCGTTAATTGAACAAAAAATTTTTTCTTTAAACATAATTAACAACCGAAAACAACTGTTTACGTATGGAGAAACAGAAATAGGAAACACCTCTATTCCTTTAGATATAAATCGTTTGAAATCATGTAATTTAAAAATGACCGCGAGTGAGACAGCATGTTTTGTTCATTTTTTGCCTTTAATAATTGGCGACTTAATACCACGTGAAAACGAACATTGGCAACTTATTCTAATTTTGTTAGATATTATCAGTTTTGTTTTTAAGTCAAAGTATTTAATAAGTGAATTGGAAAGCTTAAATCTGTTGGTTAATGAGCATCATACTCTTTATATTAAGCTGTTTGGTCCCTTAAAACCTAAGCACCATTTCCTTACACACTATGCCACAGCAATAAAAAAATGCGGACCATTAAAATATATTTGGAGTATGCGATTTGAAGCGAAGCATAAAGATGCTAAAATGTATTTTAACAGTATAACATCAAGAAAAAACCCTCCATATTCGTTAGCTATAAAAAGTGGATTTAAGTTTTCAAAATTTTTGCTAAAACACGAAGAAGGGTTTAAACCAACTTTTGAGTGTCAATCATGGTCAGAGACAGACTTAAGCAAAGAGACTTTTTGTTATCAAGCTGCTGAAATTAATTTTGAAAAATGCCACATATCGGAAGAAATTTGTTACAAAGGTACTCGATTTAAATCAAATTATTATTTGGCAATGGATTCGCCAGATTTCCAGCTTTTTAAAATATTTTATTTTATTAAAGGCAAGAACAATATCAATATATATACAGCCTGTAAGAAAATATCTATTAAATCATTTGATGATCATTTTCGATCATATGAAGTCGGAAGTTTAATTGAAAAATGGCTTGTTAAAGAAATTAACGAATTTAGTAGTGGTGTTCTACACTTGTACCCGATTAACAACGGTAAAATTTATGTTAGATTTAAAGAAAAATATTAATAAGTTAAACATATATAATCAATTTAATAAAATAAATATATATATTTAAAGATCAAAAAAAATCGATTTGTGTTTTTATATGGCTTTTTAATCCAGAGCTGGGCAATCCTATTTTGATGACATTCAACCGAATATCAGGAACAAATCATTCTCGAATGGAACAAAGTTGAGTTCAGATATCGGAAACAAATAATTCTCAGCCGAACTAGAATTTTATCTCGAATGGAACAAAACTGAGTTCGGATATAGGGAACAAATAATTCTCAGCCGAACTAGAATTTTATCTCGAATGGAACAAAACTGAGTTCGGATATAGGGAACAAATCATTCTCAGCCGAACTAGAATTTTATCTCGAATGGAACAAAACTGAGTTCGGATATCGGGAACAAATCATTCTCTATTGAACTAGAATGTATTCTCGAAAGGGACTAAGTTATGTTCGAAAAGAGAGATCAGTTTATGTTCAGCTGGGCTAAAACCGGGATCAAAGCTTGAAAATATTTCCGAACCTAAATTATTCCTGTCGGGAATGGTTTATGAATTTCCAGGATCAACCCATTTTCAGTACCATTTTGGCATGAATTGGTCCCGGAAATCCCGGAATGGAATGATTTTTTTTTTCAGTGTAGTAAACGATATTATTTTGAACCAAACCTTTTTCAAACCGAGGAGGTACGATTCGGCAGCTCATAAATTTATAAGATTTAATTCGTTGTACGGTTCTAGAGACCCAATAAACCAAAGCCAATCCGGTTCTGGGTTTTTGTTACATAAATTCGTGTTCTTGTCTAATTTTCTATTGCCCTTTGCTTTCTTTAAATCGACTAAAAGTTTTTATTCAGTTTCGTCTGCAAAGCGAACCTAATCCTTCAAATTAAGAAACTTGCAGGGCATAATATTAAGTTTGGCACCAAACCTTAGACACACTTAATGATACTTTCCAAATTTTAATACGTGCGGCCAACACAAACACAAAATGCCACGGCAGTTACATAACGCGCATTTCGCATCCTGCGTACCAACAATAGCAACTGGTAGAAACTATGGGAACCCATTAGGTGGTATTGACAGCAACCTTGAACAATTAGCACCTTCATTTATTTACGTAGCCTTGAAAGTGCACTACTCCTCAAATTGGGTATAAACTTATGGCCCACAGACGTGCCAGTTCCACTTACATGACAGCTTTATTCGCGGTGTGGCCTTTTGTGGTCAGTTGAGTGGAAGACGTAGCTCCGTCGGTTCACAGTTAACCGGGCCACTAAGGCCATCCATCACTAGACGTTGATTAATTTTGCGGTATAAAACAACACTTTTCAATCACTAATCACAGTGCGTTTAAATATGTATCGATCGGCGTGTTTGGAGTTATTTACAGAAAGTTCGAATTTCGCGTAATTGTTTTTGCTTTTGGCTTGTTTTTTGGCGTTCGAGTTCGATTTCGGCTGCTCACGCGCTGCGATCCGCTCTACACTAACAAGAAGTTTACGACCAAATGCCATAAAATTCGTTGTAAAAAGACGACGAGGCTGGAAAATGTGTTTTCCGTTTTGCTCCCCGTTTCGCTTCCCTTTGCGTTGCGCTGAGTTTTTCTCTGTTGGCTCTTTGTGGTTGTGTGGCAGTCACTTTTTTCGCTCGCTCTCGTTCCCTCTCTTTTGGCCTGCTCTCCCCTTTTGGTGGCATCTCGCTTGCACACTTGCGCATGTCTGCTCACACACTCACTTGGAGATGGGTGCACATTTGCCAGCCATTTGGCCTGTGTATGTATCTGAATTGTGTATCTTCAGCTTTTGTGTATCTCTAAAAATGAAAAAAAAAAAACTGCCCCTGTGCCTGTATTGGGTTTGTCTCCCCTGAATTTCTGGTTTTTTCATTCTTATTCGCAGCCATTTTTATTGCTCTCTCGCCTTTTGTCCTCGTGTCCGTCTCCGTTTCCCTGTTCTTTGTACTAAATACGAGAATCTGCTTTTCCGTAAATTTATCGACAATCAGCAGCCGCAACAAGGCAGTTCCATTTACTTACAAAATGCCTTTTCCATTTTGACATGATTTTTGCAGATTTCATTAAATCTGACCTAGGAGTCATATACGAACCTACTCATACACGCATTTAAATTTAAAATCACTTTAATAATATAACTAAGTGCTGAAGGTATTCTCTTATTTACAAATCAAATAAACAAATTTTTTTAATGTAATGTAAAACTCTTAAGGGGGGACTTTAAATGTGCAAACATTTTTGTTATTTATTTTGTCATAGCTAAACCACAAAAATGGATTAAATCGAATTATCATTGTACACTAACCGCCATTTTGTAAAAAAAATTACAACATTTTTTTTGAGGGTCATTTCATTTCCATTTCAGATAACTTGGAGACGAGAAATTGTGGCCGCCAGCACTATACCTTTTGTTTTGGACCCTCTCTTAGACGGCCTCTTTTTGAACAGCCCTCATACTAAAGCAGAAAATTTTATTTTTCTTTAATCTGTTGAATAAAAAAAAAAACAGAATTGGAAAATCTCTGTCTCTTGCTAACAATTTTTTTAAAGAGCGCAAAAAACAGCCTCGACATGGATAATCCCCCCTCAAAGTGCAAAAACAAAGACCGGTCCATGGGTTCTTGGTTGCAATTCAAGTTGCATTTTTCATCGGTCTTTGGAAGGGACGCTGCTGCTGCTCCATCCATATTACAAGATAACATGATCAGAGACTGCAGGGTAAAACTAACTTTAACGATCACTTTCTTTTTATCTTTAATTAACCTTCTTATTTGTGGACTTTGAGAAATTCCGGCATTAAGTTTCTCGTGCTTAAATTTGATAACTTTTGGCAAATTGTTTCATAGGCCCCAAAGAAAACATTATTACGAGATCCCTGGGCAAAGGGCAATGTTTATCACATTCAGTGTTCTGGGAAAAATAGCACGCCTGGAAAGAAAATCTTTTCTAAACCATTACTTAGACTAATCTTTGCTGTCCCACATACAAATAAAGGATGGATTTTTTGTATAGCCTTCTTGTGGTCCAAGAAGAAAACTAACAATTTTTTAGATCTACACATTTCAGTCACTTGTGGTCGTTGTACTTGATTTTACCCATCACAGAAGTTACAGTAGCATCTTCTCTAATGTGCACACGGTATAGAACCCGGCTTTTGCCGTTAGGCAGAAGTGCACATTTTAGACTAAAGCTCTATACGGATATCCGACGTACGTAATTTAGCTAACTTCGCCATCAGTTTCGTCACCGTGCAACGGTGATTAATTAACCTCTAACCTTGGAGCATGCGCTGTAAAAACAAAAAACTTTGACTATCTTGCATAATATTTTGGAAGAAAATTACTTTAATTTGAATTATAATTGAAAAATGCTAGCCAAACCCCTTGCCAGCACATAGAACCCTTTGTCTACTTTAAGTAAAATTTACTTAGTTGAGTTAATTTTAAAGGAATTTTTTACTCCCTTGAGTATTCATCATATGTCTCTAATTCTACGTCTTGCATTCCTCCTCTTACTCACATAAGATGTATTAAGAAATTATGTTGGGCATATAAACTGGAAATCAGTTCACTTGTATTCTAAAACATACAATGCTTTGCCCGAAATATATTTAGAGAAATTTGTAAAAAAAACTGAACCCTTACCCAGGCCGCTGGACAACTGACCTTGATTTATGGAGATATAGTTAGAAGAAGGCTCGGTTCAAAAAGGGCTTCAAATAATTTGATTAATTTTAACTGTTTCAATTCCGTACTTCCATCTTGTTCGTTCGTTTATTCTCCGTGTTTGCAGTTCCTTTTATAATTACGATTTCATCTTCAATTAACCGTATAAATTTTCTGTGGAACGTTTTAGTTAATTAACTTCCGAGGTTAGTAGGCAAAGTCATTTTAAATTTAGTCCTTAATCTTTGAAAAAATAGCTATGCGATGAAAACTAGTACTTGAACAGCTTTAAAACCGGAACAATTTACCTTAGTTATACGAAGTCCTGTGTTTATTTAAATTTTGATCACATTTGGCCAACGACAGCGAGGCTAAAAAGAGAGAGTGTATTGGTGGAGCGACTGACTGCTTTCTACTGTCTTGGTCTCAGCTTCGGCATGCGTTCGGTTCGTATATGGGTAAATAGACCATCGCCGGTTTAAAGAAAAAGAAAATCTCACTGTGTCTAGTTTCAGAAAACTAATTCATTTAAATATTAAAGTTATCCTGTAAAAAAGATAAGATATGACGGCCACTAGAAATGGTCATTAGCAGTATAATGGTGAAGACGTCCCTCAACAACTTTTTAGTTCTCTTAAGACTTAGAAAATAACGATATATCGATGTTTTTTGGACGTTTTCAAATGTCGATATAGAAAATTGAAATTTTGGATATTATCGATTATTAATTTGAGAAATATCGACAATCCTATTATAAAGCAGACTTAACTTAAGGAAAAAGATGGAACCGTACTTCTGGTACACGAGCAGGATTTTCCCAAAAAACCAAACACTCGCATAAGCTTCCTCATGAGAGTACAAATATAATTATAATTTTTTTTCGTACCAGATATGCTGAGAACAAGCACGCACGAACAAACACGAAATGTTCAATGGTTGGTATTTTAATATGTTTGTCAAATCAAAATGGTGAAAAAGCAACTCTCGTATATTCATTAAGAATCCAAACAAACGAAACCTTCATTGGGTGTTACACCTATTAAAATATATAATAAATATGTCTGTCAACACGCACACGTGTGTTTGACATGCCTTCGCGGGCATAATTTTAATACTTTGGGCTGCCAACCGGGCTGGATAGGCAAGTTAATTTCCGCAGAATGCTAATGTATATTCTATGCCAGCCCCTTTGTGTGCCAGTTGCATTTTTTTTTTTTTGGGTGGCAAAATTTTATGGGCATTCTCCCTCCCTTTTATGAGCGTCCCTTTCTGCCGACGCGGAAGTGAAAGCAGTAGTCCCAGTCCCCAAAGGAAGCAGCCTAACGCATTGCATTTGTTTGCTTATTTTACGAGCTTAATTCGTTTGCCAGCTACCCTCCATTTTGGAGGGTGAAAAGCGCCATTTGCCAAATACCCAGACCCACCCGCATCCACATCGGAGACCCATTATAATTTTACAAAATCCGAAAGTTAATCATACAAAATGCCCAGGCTCGGGGACTAACGGTAATGGGAGACTGCGCATTGCGGCTGAGGCTTATGTTGACGTGCCATATAAGTCAGCATCAGCGACAGCTGCTACACTTAGAAAAAATCAAGTTGATTTCTATAATTTCAAGTACGATTTTTGCCATTCCGAAGTAATTGATTTAAGACCGTTTCATATTAATTGGTGAGAAAAGTCTTGAGTCAATACAGATTAAATCAAAAATATAAATTCTCATAATTCTTGCAATTCTTTAAACAAAAAGTAAATGTACCACCATTTCGTAATTAAATTGTTCATTAAAATTTAATTCGTTATTTAAAGTAGTTGAAGCTTTCTCCATGCTGTTTTTCATTACATGAAGATAGTTGTAATGGTAATTCAATTATTAATTGCGTAATAATTGTAATTGTGATGGTAATTGTAACAAATTTTATTGGTATGGTCGATTTACAACCCTGTTTCTGAGACGAGCTACGAAATAAGACTGATAAGAACTAACCAAAGACTAAATAGGTCTAACTGCACAGTACTATCATCTTTCTGATATATTCTATTTAAATGAAAATACATCGACTCCGAAAATATCAAATGGATCCCAAAAAGGATAGTTAACTGTCTAGTCTAAATGGATACTATCATAAGAAACTATCCTTTCTTCTCAGTGTGAAGGATAAAAATCTTCATATTCGTAACTTTATTAAGCCAGTTGGGAATTGAAAGTCTTATTTGTATTCAATATAAGTCAATTCGTACTTGAATTTAAAACCCGCTTTTGACAATTTTTCGATTTATTTTAAGTTTGAAAAATTCTTGTTCTTGATTCGAACACAAGAATTTTTATAAAAGTTACAAAATAAATGAGAAGTAAATAAAATTAGTCAAAAGATGGCTATATGCGTACTAGATCTTTCTAAGTCATTTTTTCTTAGTGTACCATGACTTTTCTTTTTGTCTATCCACGCGCTGCTTTAATGAACGTTCAATTGCGAATCAGCTCTAAGACAATTAAAAAAGTGGCAAACGGCCAGCAATTGGACTCCAAAATGTCTGCGACTGTCGGAAGAGAGTGCGAGCGCCCCTCTTTATGATTCAATTTATCTTTTTATCAATTTGTGCGCTTTCTGGTCACTGCACGGTGGTTCGTTCGCCATTCAATTTCAATTTAACGAGTACTTAATTCGAGCAAGTGTTTGCTTGGCTGTAAATATTTATGGCTGACCGTATGTACATATATCTCTCTATTGGCCGTTTCATAATTTATTGTTTTATTGCCGTTATTATGCATTATTTTTATAGAGATAGTCGTAAATATGGTTGCCACCAATTGGGCCAAGTGTAATTAGCCAGGGCGTCCTTTTAGCCCGCCTAATTAGTCCACCCCGTCGTTATAAGTGGAGACAAGTGCCAAAAGTAATCAAACTAGAAAAATGTGGTCGGGTGGCAAATGTTTTTTAAAACAAATCTCATATACTCGACTATGTAAATTGGTTCATATTTTTTATTCCATTTGGGTGGTGACAAATGTCAAATGTGTGTAATTTAAAATTGGTTAATTTCATTGAGAAATCTTGGACACTAAATTGGTTTAGTGATTATTTATTGTACGCATACATGGCGACCGTTCCAACTGTGCATGTAGATAGTTTTCTAATTGACAGAACATTTATATATAGGTATAGATAATTTTAGTGCCCTTCTCAAAGAGAAAACCCAGAATTGAGTTTTAAGCAAACCTGTACATATTTGCTGAAAATTTACGTTAAGAAATTCTATTCGAGTAATTATAAAACTTTAAAGATGAATCTTTTTATACCCTTGGAGAGGGTATATTAAAATTGTCCGGATGTTTGTAACGCACAGAAGGAAGCATCTCCGACCACATAAAGTATATATATTCTTGATCAGCATGATGAGCTGAGTTGATATAGCCATGTCCGTCTGTCCGTCCGTCTGTCCGTCTGTTTCTATGCTATCTCCTCCGTCGGTTTTAAAGCTATCTTAACCAAACTTTGCACGAAGTCTTTTGGTACAAATACGCTGCACATTTGTCGGAACCGGCCGGATCGGATGACTATAGCATATAGCTGCCATAGGAACGATTTTTTGTTTTCATTGGTATCGCTTCCCACGCTCGTATTTATAAGTTTTTAACGATTTCACATAATTTCACTAAGCCTTGTCGAAATCGGACAACTATATAGTATAGCTGCCATACAAAAGTTAGGTCTGACAAAAAGTCTTAGTGAGAAAAACTTTTTTGTTTTCAATGCTATCGATCCCAACGCTCGTAATTATAAGTTTTTAATGATTTCACATAATTTCACTAAGCCTTTTCGAAATCGGACAACTGTCAGGCATATATCAAGCTCCAAGGGTATATAAACTTCGGTCGAGCCGAAGTTAGCTTCCCTCTATTTTTTTTAAATGTGATTAAATAATTTTTTAGATGGTTATTTAGGTTAGGTAAGGTTATTTTTATACCCGTTACTCGTAGAGTAAAAAGTCGTGCAAAAGTATGTAACAGGGAAAAGGAATCATTTCCGACCCTATAAAGTATATATATTCTTGATCAGCATCAACAGCCGAGTCGATATAGACATGTCCGTCTGTCCGTCTGTCCGTCCGTCTGTATGAACACCTAGATCTCAGAGATGGTAAGAGATAGAGCTTTGACATGTATGGGACAAATGTTTCTTATAGCTGCAGGCAGATCAAGTTTATTTTCAATTTTGGCCACCCCCCTCCCGCCCCCGCAATTTTGAAAAAACGTCATATCTTCCACAGTTTTGTAGATAGATGGTTTGTACCTTCTAGAGATAGTTAGTAATTGTCAAAATGTATCGATTTGCTGAAGAAATGATAAAGATCGGATGAGCGGTTCTCAAGTTATAAGCAAAAAAAAGAACCAAGCTCCCCCCGCCACACCCCCTCCCACCCTTTCACAACCAACATCGCACAATCTTAGGGAGAGAGAGAGCGAGAGAGAGAGAGAGAAAGAGAGTGAGATAGAGATTGAGATAGAGAGAGACACAGCAGCAGCACTGCGTTTAGCGCCTACTCCAGGTACAGAGTATGTTATAGTCGGGCTTGACCGACTTTCTCACTTGTTTTTGATTGTATCTCTGAAACAGAGTAGACATTTTCCGAAATGTTCGGCACAAAAGACGTGTTTTTTGCCGTTAATAACTGGCACCTAAATTTTCTCCAGTTTGTTTTTAAAATAAGGTATAAAATATGGCTGACAAAATACAATGATTAAACATACCTTAAAGGCCCATACGGACATACGAATTACGTAATTTAGCTAACTTCCCCCTATGTTTCATCGCCGTGGAATGTAAGAGCAGTGTGCCCAGACTTAAAAAAAAATGTACGCCGAAAATTTCAGTCTTTGGAATTTTGGTTGTTGGCGGTGGGTCACACTGCTCGATCATTGGTATTTTGTTTTGATGCTAAGTTGATTTTTTGTAGAAGCTTGGCCACTTCTTCCCAAGCCTTCTTCACAAAATTAAAGTCCGAATGCTTGGGGCGGAAAAGATCCCAAAAAAGTTTTTTTAATTAATAAATAAATATTAGTTTAATTCGTTTTTTTCGGAATAACAAAATGATTGAGGCAACCAGCAGCGCGGCAGTGCGAAGTAATTTGTCTTTTTTCCTCATATACAAAATCAAAAGACATTTTGTTATTAAAGCTGGGTACGGAGATACTTGCGAAAAGTGTGCGAAATCACTGCACATTATTTCGTCGATAGCAAGTGCGAAATAAGACGCTCATCTCTAGATGTTTTGTAACTTGGCGGGAAAATTTAAACTGATTAACAGCGAATAGTTATGGTGCCCGTTAATGATGCAATAGTTGCAACAATAGCTTAATGTTATTTTTGAGAAGCTGTAGTGAAGGCACCTTGGGTGCGAAAGTGTTAGGTTAATCCATACTTGCAGTGAAGATCCAAGTGGAGGCAGATGTGAAACATGAATAAATAAATCGTTTGTAGGTTCATCGTGACCTTTATTTGTAATTTTTCAATAATTTGCTCCAATTGCCTAGGTGCTCTTTGGACACGACTAGGGAAAGGGCTGAATCGACTGTTCTGGCCATGGCATCTCGATGTTATGTACTTATAATGCAACAGCATAGATTAGAAGATTTTGTCCACGACTTGCGGCGACAAAGACGTCTCAAGTCTGACCATTAAAAATTTCTGCGGCTCAATTGTTTGACATACGGAATCGCCGTCGTCCACAATTGAATCATTTTGTGCCGGGCCAAGTTACTCATCATCAGCCATCTCGTATGAGGAACTAAGGTTCTTGAAAAGAGAATCAGCACTTATTTAGTTATATGCACGGCATACGGACACATTCCTTGCGCCGCCAAGTTGGTCAAAAACAACATGAGTGGAGCTAACTGCCACTTCACATCGCTGCTTTCACTCTTGGCGTGCTTAGGACGCCGTCAGCGAGCGGCGTGGATAAGCTAGGGCCACCACATCCTCCAATGAAAAGTTGATCTGCCTTTTGAATGTTTTTGTATAGTTGTTCTACTCATTTTAAAATTCCGCGCCACAACACTTGTATTTATATGTGTGTCTACCTCCGTGTAAAGTACGAAAAATATGTTCTACATATATTTCACACCTTCGAAATCATCTCTCATCAAGTCACTATCGCGTGACACGTTGACGTCGGTGGCAGCGCTGTGATATCGGTATGTAAATTTCGTGCGTGAGCTCCAGACCAACTCACGAAACAGCCACATGCGAAATCCGTGCCAAATCATTATACTCCTTTCTCGTAGAGTAAAAAGGGTATACTAAAGTCGTGCAAATGTATGTAACAGGCTGAAGGAATCATTTCCGACCATATAAAGTATATATGTTCTTGATCAGCATCAACAGCCGAGTCGATATAGACTTGTCCGTCTGTCCGTCCGTCCGTCCGTCCGTCCGTCTGTCTGTATGAACACCTAGATCTCAGAGATGGTAAGAGATAGAGATTTGACATGTATGGGACAATTGCTTCTTTTATTTGCACGCAGATCAAGTTTATTTCAAATTTTGGCCACGCCCCCTCAGGCCCCCGCAATTCGGAAAAAAAGTTATATCTTCTACAGTTTTAAAGATAGACGATTCGTAACTTCTTAAGATAGTTAGTAATTATGAAATGAATAAATTTGCCAAAAAATTGATAAGGATCGAATGAGCGGTTTTTAAGTTATGAGCAAAAATGTGGAAAATAGCCGAGTTAGAAAAGTGTTGCATACTCTTCAGATGGTCACCCTAAGGAACGCAGGAACACTGTTAAACATGTTTTTTCATGAGTAACGGGTATATCGAAGTCAGTTAGAGCCGACTTTAACTTGCGCTCTCGTTTTTTTATGGAGTTTTTCATTTCACGAGTATTTCACTGGTTTCAATGGCAGTTATAATATATTTTCACCGGATTTGGACGCTTCCCACATATTAGCAGTGTGCAGTAAAATCAAGACGGTGTGCAAGGCTTTAGCTCGATAGCTTCAAAGTTGAGGGACTAGCTTACGTAGATACAGAAAGGCGGACAGAAAGAGGGACAGACAGACAGACAGACGGGCCTTGATCAACAATATATATAGTTTATGGGGTCTGTCGCGGCAAAGATCGGGAAAGAATTATAATACCCTTTGCAATTTGCAAGTTATTAAAAACCAGAGCTGCAAACCGGGTTGGAGTAGAAGACCTCCGGTCGGAGATTTCGGAATTTTGGGAAGATCGAACCAAACCATTCAAAAACTAATTAAAAAATTTATTTTTTCTAGCTATTATAAATATCAAATTTTCCAGTTCCCAATACTTGGAAGTCTTGTAATAAGGACAGCTTAAAGAAAAAGAATTGAATCTGAGATCTAGTGATTTAGAGTTTTGGGAAAACTATCATTGTTAAGAACTTAACACACTCAAAAATATACTAGATTGCCGATGTGAGTTCTGAAATACGCGATTAACTTTGGAGAATGGTAACCAAATTCATCGGGGCAACATTTGTTTAACATAGAATCAAATTGACTTTCATAGTCAAGCTTAAGAAATAATCCGAAATAGTAATATTGTAAAACCTGTGGTTAAATTATAAATTTCCAAAACAAATTTAAACTACCATAATCGCGAATAATCGGCATTTCTCAGCCATCAAGTCTCTTAAACCTTTGATTAGAACATATTATAATCTTCTCGTCGCTATCAGAACTAGCTAAGCTAGTTATTTAAAGTTAAGTGAGCAATTATCGGTTTTTGGGCCATATCTTCAGATTTTGGGGGTCCCCGAGGAAAAATAAGTAAGATAAAGAGTTATTCCCTGTGTCATTACCCAGATTATTTCGCACTGTGTAAGTCCGAACCTAGGTTCAGCGACCTTCTGAACCCGCTCCGTGAACCCGCACCCAAATAGTTTCGTGTTTTCGAGCCGGGGAGTGAACCCCTGCCGATTCTTAGGAGGTTTGCAGCCCTGATAAAAACAATTATTATGCCACAAATCTCCGACGGAAAGTGCACTAATAAAATTCATTTTGCTTACCTTCTTCTGGCGATTCGGTACCAATGATAATTAAGTCTTTGTTTTCCAAGCCTTAAAACAGCTTTGCGTTAAATTATTGCTTCAATTTGCCCGCGGAGTTTCTTCATTGTAAATTTATTTGTTATGCAAAATATAATTGCTTCATAAATTGTTTAATTAAAATGGCAGCACTTAACATTTCACAGTGTACGTATCCTCAGAGAAGTGTTGGAACATTGAATTGGATTCGATTTGTTTGGCGACCGAACAAATTAATAATGCTAAATGGTTGAACCGCCTGCTATTGGTGCAGATTATCTCGTGCAGCGATTGAGCAGTGGATTCTACTGGTTTATGACTGACACTCCGCGGTTTTAATTTCGACTTTATGCGGCGATGATGACGACGACAATGACGACTCGCGGTACTAAAACTCCATTGTAAAGTGGTAAATACTCGGGCGGCGCACAGTAAAAAACAGGCAAGCGCCAAAACCAGAACAACAACATTAAAGAGGTGTATAGACCAGTGTGTGCGTGCGTGTGTGGCGGTATGTGTGTGTTTGTGTGTGTAAGAGGCAAATACAAAATCACCACTTTGCGCTGCTGCTCTGCGAGTTGAAATCTCTTGGCTTTCGTTTCGTTCGCTCTCGCAGAGTTTGCAGTGCGCTCGTGATTTCCATCCTCTGACCCTGTCTCTGCCCGTACCCTCGTATGATGGCCTCGCCATCGGCGTATTAAATTGAAAATTCCAATTCAACTGAGGTTGTGTCTTCAGAAGAGTGTCAAAGTTGACGGTCGTGATAGTATTTCTAATAACACTCCCAAACGTAAAAAGCTGTTAGACATGAATGAAATTCTAGTATGAAAACCTTTCGGCAATTGAGACTAGTTGGGACTAGTGAGTCAAAGAAACTTTTAGTTTCCAGTTGGCTTCAGAACATGGGTTTGAAGCACATAGAACCGGGGAGCCGGTTCAGGTGTCTTGCTTATATTTCAAATTCAGAAAAGCAGAAAGACAGCTTCTGCTCAACCGTAGTTTATTTACCCATACAGCCTACCAACTGAATGCTTTAGTCTTCCGATTTGGATCAAACTTATCAACTTTGTGTGGAAACATATATGTAATATTAATACATATCAAGTTTGGAGAAAACAAAACAGTTTTTCTCCCTAAAACTAGTTTTTTGACCGATCGTTCCTATGTCAGTTATATGCTATTGTCATTCGATCCCTCCGGTTGCGACAAAAGTGCAGCGAATTTGTACTTAAACAGTACATGAAAAGTTTGGTCAAGATTCTTTTAAAACTGAGAGAGGAGATAGGGTATTGTAAAAGCCAGCCAAAGAAGGCTAAGGTTCCGCTCTGAATTGGGTTTCTGCCCTTTAGCAAATAATATGTAAAAAAACTTTTATTCCTTAAAAGATAAATATTATAAAGTGATTGTTTCAGTGACCTTTTTGATTAAAAATCGTTTAACTTTTTTAGCAGGCTCTAGGTTATTAAGTTATGATTTTGTACATAACTTTTCTGAAACACGACACGCATTACACCACAAAAGATGCTGGTTGACTGTATGGCTATTTCATGAAATCAATTTAATCTTCAGCAGTGTGCGCCTGTCCTCAATGAGTTGGCAGAAGGTACCTCATGACAGAGCTGCTATGACCTCTTGGGAATTACTTATAATTCGAGTCGCCGTTCTTAAGTACATACTCTGATTGTGTTTGTGAGCAGGATTGCAATATATAACTTTCTTTTTGTCCCGATATTGTAATATCACAATCGTATAACGGTTTCGGCCACTGCAAATAGTACTAGCTTTTGTTACGTGCTAGCCGGCTCCAGTTGTTCACACCAATAGAAAACAATGTTCTTTTCTCAGTTAAGATCGTCAATCCAAGTCAAAGCGCTTTTTTATATCGACTTCAGGTCGTGTGTAGCAGCAGTTTAGTTTACGACCACTAATTATCTGTTCGGTTCGCTGTAGAACCACCTTACTTTTCTGTCTCTGAAAAGTTAGTAAGAAATCTAAAATTACACTTTAATTTCCCATTCCCCACCTCACGTATTTATGCCCGATTTGCGTTTGCTCTTAAGATGCTCTCATTTGTTTTGCTTTGGCCATAATTTTTGGTGATTCGATTCAGTGAGCTTGAAAATTTGTGGCAATTTACTGAAATTGTCGTTGCCAATTATTTGGATATTTTTGTCGGGAAAATAAAACTCGCCCCTCTGCGCTAAAGCAGCAATTTACCCTTCGGCAGAGAGGCCATCTTGTTTCGCCAGTGCGTGACAATGGCGGCGGCGACATCTAAACTGGGGGGATGGTAAACGCCACTGTTTCATGTCCTCGAGAAGGCTGCTAATCGCTGGGCAACTGCTGTACATTTAGGAAATTGCAGTCCACATTTTCGCATTCCATTTTCGTACCGTTTTCATCGTCGTCGTCGTCGTCGTCCAAAAGAAGCAGGCGGACATTTTACGACTTATAAATTATCGTTGTTTTCCTTTAGTTGCGCTGCCGACCACAGGACACCCAGAAGGGCAAGGCAGCGAGGGGCTGGGCGCTGGGCGCTGCTGATTGTGGAGTTTTTGGGACACTGACAGGCGCAATTTATGGCCTCTGCAGTTGCTGGCGCAAGGCTTCCCGTTCTCTTCGACTGTCAGAGCACAGATACACACGAATGGCTTGGGTTATAGGCTTGGTTCAGACATCCACCATTAGATATACCAAATATACTTTCCATTTAACTAATGGCATGTGTGTGTGTCTGCGCTTGGGGCAAGACTCACTCACTCTTAAATTGTGCTTATCCCACGCTCAAAAATTCGATTCCGCAAAATGTGGCTAACAGTCGCAAAGCTTCTTTGCGTTCGTTAAACGCTTCAATTAAAGCGCAACTTATTTTGCGGTTTGCCTCACGGGGCTCGCTGGCATTGAAAATGAAATTTCTGCGAATGTTACGGTTCGTTTGGATCATCTAGTGCAGAGGGTATGACCAACATTCAAAGAACGAGTTCTGTTTAATACAAGCAATGTAGTGGGTGCACTCACACAGACAGTCGCTAAATGATTTTGCCAAAACAATAAACAATCTTAATCAATACGAAAGCCTAAGATTACTATTCATCTTTTCTTCAGATTTTAAAAGAAAACGCTTATCTTCACTTAGCCCAATGCGGCCTCTTGTGTCTCCATTAAAAGTTGATCAAGTCGAGGCCAAAAAATTCTGAAATGGTATGACGGTAGTATAAACATCTTCACTGGATTGGTCTGGTTAGCTGAAGTTTTCTTTTTATTGCATATTAAAATTTTAAGCTTCTGACTAAGACATAACTAAAAAAAAAAAAAAAAAAAATATATGAAAGAGTAAGTACATAAGGTTGGTTCGCTCTAACGGATGGTTTATTTTGCTCTTAGCTACAACTTTGTACAGAGTTACTTGTCCTAATTTTTAACGGGTTTCAAGATATTGTTGAAAAACTGTAAAAGAGTGGTCAAAACTTGGTTTTTATGGGCAATTTTTAAAATTTTGATTAGTAGTGCGATTTTATTTAAAAATTTCACACAAAAAAACTTACTTACATCGTGAAATTGCTCTCAATTTTAAGAATAAGATCGGAGGAATCTAGTGATGACAGTCTGCCGTTAGTTTTAGTCAGAGGTTAAAACCGTAACCGAAACCGTAACACTGTTTCCAACGTCACTAATGAACGTCGCTTTGTAACTTAGTGTAGCACAAAAACACCAATAATAACCCGACAAAGTACGACGTCGGCATAATGCATAAGATGCACTTAAGATGCTTCTGGAACAGCTTTTCAACCGTAGCATCTTACCTCGTGCCTTTAGGATCCATGTTATGGTTCGTTGTTTGGTGTTGGTATTTCAGAACTCAGCCCCTACCGCATAGTTTAAGGTTTGAGTACGCGCGTTTCGCTCGATCTTGCCATTTTCACATCCTGATTCTTGTTTGCCTCTGTTGTGGCTGCAAGAAGAGTAACATTTTCTTTTACCTATTCGGAGTGAGTAGCATTTCCATTGATTGTATATGCCATTGTTATGGGCCTGGAGTTTTCTTTTGAGAGTTGCGTTCCATCCAATCCCCTGTCGGAGTATATACTGCGCCAAAATAAGCGGTAGTGTTGTACTGTTATACTCGAATAGTGTTTTCGATATAAATCTGAGGTGTAGATTAGGGCTATAAATATGTCTGTCTTCTAGTCCTGCATGGATCGCTCACATATAATTTAGCGTGTTTTCCGGTAATTTAAGTATTCATTTGACGAAATATCTCTGTAGTTGATCCGCTTCCTCGCTGACTTCGCCTCCCCAAACATGTGCCCCATAGCAGAGAACGGATCTACTTATGGCGTTTATACACCTTCCATTTTAAGCTAAGATTCAGGCAATCATTACTTAAAAAGTTACCCCATACGGAATTTATGCTTCTTTTAACCTTCTACATGTTTTCTAAAGCGAGGTACATAAATTTCCAGTATACTTGCACGGTATCCGTCTGAAAAAACCCACTTTTCTGTTGCAGCTAGTCTTCCTCCATTTCGAAGCATAATAATTTGCGATTTGACGTGTTTTCCTCCATACCCCACATAGTGCAGTAGCTTTCGATCCTTCTTATCATGTTTTGTAGTATTGAGAGATGGTCCGCAAGAATACCGATGTCGTCCGCGTACATGAGGACCCCTATGTTGAAGTCTCCAACCATAACTCCACCTCGTGCTAGTCATCAAATATAGCGCCTCCCCCTTCGCACTTAAAATCTAGCCTTTTTAAAAAAATTGATAAAATTAACTCAAAGTTGCAGATAAAAGCCTTTGAAACGCCGAAGGCAAGCGCCGGATTATGAAGTGGTGTATGAATGAATGATAGGCCAATCACTTACCTTCCAAGACAGCATTACTTTTGCATAATTAATGAAACGATACGGAAGATATACACATTTTTCTAAAGGTACTTTTTTTCAAAATCAAAAAACTAGCATTTCCGCGATTTCTCGAAAACGACCCCACTAAAAAATATTTGGACTGCATTTTTGGACTCAGGAAAGGGATTTACATATGAAATGACTGCCAAATGGTCGGGATCGGAAATGCTGTAAACTAGTGTTATTATTGGCATTTGTGTGCAATGTGACGTACGAAGAACGAAGGGACGATTATCATTGACCTTAGGCAAGAGCGTTGCGTTACATGGGAGCGTGGCTGTCATAGAAGAAATGCCATTAGTTTGGCAAATCACTCAAGGCAACGGTGGGCACTAATTTGAGTTTGGAAGCTGTTCAACAACACACAACAGAAGAAAAACCCTTTGTCAGCGAGTTTCGGTCGAGCACACTGCACTTGTTGCGCCGTCTACTAGTGCCGACTGGGGCCAGCAGGAATGGATTTTTTTGTTTTACTTAGAAACGAGGTATTTGCACTTGATGGGATGATTGCTTGCTCATGTTTCTCATGCATCTTTGTAACGACAGTTGCTGAAAAATAACTTACGGAGCAATGTTTTATGAAAATCCTTTATAAACATTTTTTATACCCGTTACTCGTAGAGTAAAAAGGGTATACTAAAGTCGTGCAAATGTATGTAACAGGCAGAAGGAATCATTTCCGACCATATAGAGTATATATATTCTTGATCAGCATCAACAGCCGAGTCGATATAGACATGTCCGTCTGTCCGTCCGTCCGTCCGTCTGTCTGTATGAACACCTAGATCTCAGAGATGGTAAGAGAAAGAGGTTTGACATGTATGGGACAAATGCTTCTTTCATCTGCACGCAGATCAAGTTTATTTCAAATTTTGGCCACGCCCCCTCCAGCCCCCGCAATTTGGAAAAAACGTTATATCTCCTAGTTTTAAATATAGACGACTCGTACCTTCTAGAGATAGTTAGTAATAAGCAAAATGAATAAATTTGCCGAAAAAACGGGTATATCAAAGTCGGTTAGAGCCGACTTTAACTTACGCTCTCGTTTTTATAATTGATACGTGCTGCAATTAAACATACTATTCGAGAAAGCCGAATTTAGATTTCTCGTATTTGTTTTTTAACCTGTGAGGCAATATCGAATGATTTGCAAATCGTCCTTTGCCCAGTTCGCGCAAATGTTGGAGTATAATTTTATCATGATTTCGAAGCAATTAGCAATAATTCTCTAACCGTTTTTATATGTTTCACACAATTTACACACTTATCACATTTATTTTAATAGAAACTTTACGTTGATTTGAAGTTTGTTGATGTACACATGTGTAACAGTGGAGTAGGGCTAAAATTAGCACCAAGGCAAAGCTAAAAACTTATTTTATCCTCGTTCTTGACTTTACTGAAGTCATGTTCAAAAGGCTTGAAAAAATCGCTAAAATTCATGTATTAACCTTGAAGAACTAATTTCAATCATTCCTTCCGGTTTTGATTTGACCCAATGCAGGATCAATCTACTAGACTTTGTTTAATACAGATTGAATACCCGATGTCTTGATTTTATCCCAGTTTACTTCTACCACCGATAGAACGCGAAAGTGTACACGTTTCCAAGGACACCTTTTCTCTGAGGAACATGAGTTAATAAATTTTAAATTTTTTTTTGCATTTAACCATTAAATTTGACATGCAAATTACATTTGTGTTCTCCTTTTTGTTATTTGACGAAGCTGCCTATAAAATCCGTAAGATTTTATTATAATTTGTTTTTCTTTTTTTTATTCCGTCTTTAAGCAAGTTCTAAAATTCTTGGCATGCATTTGACATCAGCTGCCCGAAGGAATTTTAATGTTGCCGAAAAATGTAATTTCCGTTGTCGACATTTTTGCCCAGGCCATAAAATTGATGCACAACTTCATCAGCGTAAAAAGTGCGGCTGGGGCTGACAACAAAGATGACAAAATGTGACCGTAAATCGAGCGGAAGCGGCACAGCAAGGCACGAGGGAGGGTATATGCTAATATCTTCTGAGCTTTTCAGCTATTGCGCATACGCCCCGTGATATGCAAACAAGCAGAATTAGGTCCATCATTGGCAATCAACTAAAGACACCAACAGTTCTGGCAGCACTGCAAAGATTAACTATTTTGTTTAATTGGCCATAATAATATAAAAGTGCTTTTTTACAGTCAGTCGTCAGAAGTAGTCGTCAACTCTTGCACCTTGCTGGTCTTCCCTTCTTTTTTCACTTACTAGTAGTTGTTGGTTGCTTAGGGTTTGTGTGTGTGTGTTATTTTTATGGAACCAGCTTCGATTGTAACCAAATTGTTGTTGCTTATTCTCGCAACGAAATATTATTAACGATTTCAAACTAATTGAGACATAAAGCTAATTTAATGACTGATTTCATAAAAGCGGCATAAATTCGTCAAATCAATGCGATGTACTGTGGGAACCACACAAATAGCGTGAGGCAGTGGCCCACAAATTGGGGAATTGACATTTGCATGACATAAGAATAGTGTAAGGGAAAATCATTACTTGGATATATAGTTTGAACAAAATCAAATTTGGGGTGAAATGTTTGACAAAATTGAAATGTGAAATACAATTCCTTAGGGGGAATGTATGGGCTTTGGAATTTAATAGTCCAAAGGTGCAAAGGGTGTATGAAAAAAAAACAATTATTGTGATCACTCCTTGCTGCTTCATGAACTGAGTTCAATTGGTTTTCCAACTAAACTTCCTCCTTGGATCTCTGATTATCTAAGTTCTAAAACACAAAAAGTTCTTTTTTGTAATTCATATTCTAAACTAATCCAGGTTACCTCTGGAGTTTCCCAAGGAAGTTACTTGGGTCCATTGGTTTTTACTCTCTTCATAAAGGATTTTCCGTCAGTCTTAACAAAGTCTCGCGTACTTATGTACTCTGATGATGTGAAACTATGTTTAAAATATAACGAATTGGCTTCCCGACTTAATTTAAAAGCGGATATGGAAGAATTTCAATCTTGGTGTAAAGATCATCTATTAAACCCGAACAGTTCCAAGTATAAGGTTCCCTTCAGTACGGCTCAGTACTGAATCAGACCTGAATCAGCCCTGATTTGGAAGGGCAGGTACTGAAATCATGGCTGCCTTTACATGTATTTCAAGCCTGAATTTAACACAGACAGGGTTAGGTAGGACTAAGTCATGACCTTCTCATCTTTCAGGCTTCATTAGAGGCACGATTTCAGTACTGAAAAATCATGGGTAGTACTGAAAACAGTACTGAAATCAGTCATGAGTTGGAGTAATTCCTACTTCTCAGTTCTGATTCGGCACTGACAAATTCAGTACTGAGACGTTGAACTGAAGGGTTATGACATCAAACAGAAGCTTACCACAATTCTTCTCTTATCTGCTTGAATATGTCCCACTAGAGTGTTTGAATGATATAGCCAATGATGTAAATTATCAAGGGGTAGTTCTTGAAGGCTGGTAAATAGCTACAAAAGTGTTATCACATTTTTTGTTAAGTTTCAAGTAGACTGCACTTTGTTTGCTCTATGAAGCAGAGGATAGATATGAGTTTTCAACCTTTTTGATTTGCCAACCAATTTTACTATTTCACAATAACAAACTATCTATGTGCTCGCTGGTAGAGAGCGAATTTTCCTAATACATTGGGTGTCCCATATATAAAACAAATGTAATCAATATTTATTAATGGTGAACGATTTTGGAAGAATTTTACAAGTTTGATCCAGTGCTTAATAACGAAACGAACTTCGGTTCCGGTTCCAGTACCGGTATGTCCCGAATTGTATATTTCGGTTTTCGGTTTCGATACCAGTACGTGCCGGTACGTACCGATATAAAAACTAGTTATTTTTAATACTATAATTTTTAAATAAATCTATATCATCTATATCAAAATTCAACACAAAATGAATTGTTTCACATTTAAAGTAAAATTAAACAGAATAATTTCATATTTTTTTTACTTAGTTAATATGTAAGAACTAATGACTACATTATATGCTCATAAATGTTACATTATTATACACTTAAAAGTGTATTATATCATCTCCAACCACATAAAGTATATATATTCTTGATCAGCGTGACGAGCTGAGTCGATTAAGCTTTGTCCGTCCGTCTGTCCGTCCGTCCGTCTGTCTGTTTCTACGCGAACTAGTCCCTCAGTTTTGAAGCTGGCGAGCTGAAATTTTGCATAGAGTCTTCTTTTGTCTGCACGCTGCTAATATGTCGGAACCGACCTGATCGGATGGCTACTTCTTGTAGCTGCCATACAAATGATCGGTCGAAAAATTAATTTTAATGAGAAAAACGGCTTTTTCCTCAATATTACCGCTCTCAATCACGGTCATGTGTAATATTAAATGTTTTTAAGCTGATCTGCGAAGTTTGGTCGAATTCGCTAACCGTTGAAACAAGCGTTTTCAAGTGTATCAAAACTTCGGCACAGACGAAGTTAGCTTTGCCATTCTCGTATATTATTAATTTTCGAATTTTATTCGTCCACTATATTCCAGTGATTTGCACGCAGTAACATAATTGCATTCAATTTGGTTGAGTTCATGCAACTAATTGGCAGATTCATTATAAATTTTACGCGTGAGAAGTGGCGTTCCAATCTAACGTAGTGGAGTAAAAAGCACGACTTTTGAAATCTAATATAATTCTGGAAACTTTGTGGAGGATTTTGACCACCATTTTAGAACGTTTCAATATTTAAAAAAAAAGGCGGTCGTTAAATTGCATATGTTCTAAAATTATTCAAAGAGTCGATTAAAAATAGTTGCTATCGAGCCATTTCGAGATTTTTGTCCTAAGAATGAGGGAAAAAGTTTATTAAATAAATCTTCCTCAAAATACCTCAGAGCAGTCTGTAACATGTAAATGTTAAATTGGCTATACGCTCCAAAGGGGCCAAGCCAAGCTTCTCTCAATCTCTTGGCGTGAGTGCTTTAAATTTTTCGCACAAGAGAAAGAGACCTACAGTTTAACGCCGAGTCCGAACGGCAAAGTTTGAGAATTTGCTTTTTCATGGCTAGTTACTTCACAGCTGGCGCCAATAGCTGGTTAAGGTGAACTTTTATTATTAGATTTTCAGAGGCGGGATCGAACCCACGACCTCTAACTGCTAGACTACAGACGGCCACTGTAACAAGGCCTAGAAATAGTGTCAGAAGAAAATACTCTATTTTAATTCAAGTGTCAGACGAACCAAAGCAATTCGACTATTGAACCGAACTGTCTCTAAGTAACTCGGAGCATCGGGCAGTTCGTTGATTAATTTTGGCACACAAAAATTGGTTCCACGCCGAAAGCATGCAATTGCAGTTAGCTCGTCCATCACTTTATCGACTGCACTTGGGAATTGCAACGAACGAGTAAGCTCGTTCAGCCGTGCTAAATCCGACGCTCGTAGCCGGCTGTGCTCGTTCAAAAAGTATACTCAAGGCTTCGACCACAAGTCGCCTCGAGCTCTTATTGCCGAAGTCAAAGATCTACTAAAGGCTGCTGTCGATCACAGCTCGTACACAATAACACAATGTTTTTGTCATATTTTCCGTATTTAGCGTGATTTGTATTCCATTTCAAGAAGAGCCAGTTCCATTTTTTGCTCAATCAATACTTGTTGTACACTTTGTCTTGGCATTTTATTTTGATTTACAAATATCAACAAGTTGGTCGACCACAACAATTACTACGCTGAATCACAATGGGTAGCTCAGTAGCAAGTATGTGATAAATTTTGTAATTATTTTAATTTAAATAATTTCACAAGCACCTACAAATACCCAAATAAAGAAATTAAAGATTTTTTGCTAAAGTCGGAAAAAATTTGTTTTCATCAGTTTGTTGTCATTATCATAAAGATACAACGAGAGCGTAAGTTAAAGTCGGCTCTAACCGACTTCGATATACCCGTTACTCATGAAAAAACATGTTTAACAGTGTTCCTGCGTTCCTTAGGGTAACCATCCGAAAAGTATGCAACATTTTTTTAGGTTGGGAGGGTTGGTAGCGGGGGGGGGGCTTGGTTCACTTTTTTGCTCATAACTTGAGAACCGTTCATCCGATCTTTATCATTTCTTCGGCAAATCGATTCATTTTGCTAATTACTAACTATCTCTAGAGGATCCAATCATCATCATCTATCTTCAAAACTGTAGGAGATATAACGTTTTTTCCAAATTGCGGGAGCGGGAGGGGGCGTGTCCAAAATTTGAAACAAACTTGATATGCGTGCAGATAAAAGAAGCATTTGTCCCATACATGTCAAACCTCTATCTCTTACCATCTCTGAGATCTAGGTGTTCATACAGACAGACGGACGGACGGACAGACGGACATGTCTATATCGACTCGGCTGTTGATGCTGATCAAGAATATATATACTTTATATGGTCGGAAATGATTCCTTCTGCCTGTTACATACATTTGCACGACTTTAGCAAGCCGAAGCCTTTAGCCGAAGGAATAATAGAGACCGGATGAGCGGTTCTCAAGTTATGAGTAAATAAGTAATTCTCCCCTCGCCCCCCCCCCTCCCACCCTTACACAACTAACACCGCACAATCTTAGAGAGAGAGAGAGAGAGAGAGAGAAAGAAAGAGAGAAACTTAGAGATGAGCGCAGCACCAGCACGGTATTCAGCTTCTACTCCAGGTACAGAGTATGTTATAGTAGGGCTTGACCGACTTTTTCACTTGTTACTTTAAGATAAATGATTTATCAATAGGCTTATCAATGTCGTGTCCTATGTGCTATATAATTCGTTTCCATCTAAAACAAAACTTCTTTTCCAGCAAGCGAAATACATTTTTAGAAACAAATGTTTCGGATTTCGTAATTAAAAAATTTTTTTTAATTTCTATTTGATTTATTTATTAGGTTATTCAGGCGCAAATATGCTTCACCTTTTCAGAACTCTCTTTATAAAATCCAACAAGTTGTGACCTGCTGTGCAAACACTGAATCCGGCTTGCCACATTCAGAAACGTGGACTCCAGTCGACAAGCCGCAGGGATTGGGACAAACAAAGAGCTGAAAGCTGTATGTAACATGTGAGCCGCCTGTTGATAAGTCGAGATACACAAAAGAGACTATAATTTATGTAAATGCGTCGAAGCTGCGCCGCCAGCATGACTCTCAAACTGACCATGTTCCTGAGCTCCAACATGGCAAAATGGTGGCTGGGAGCGGCTTTGAACTCGAAATTCGTTTACCTTGCCTTGCCCGGGACCCTGGACATGGACTGACGCAGCGACAACCCGCGCCTTGCGTTCAATTACAAACACATAAATTCTCATTTCCATTTGACACATGACATCCCATAAAACTTGTTAAAAAGTACAGCAACAAAAGGCAAAACTCTCGGTCAGCGTCAGTCTCTGGGGCTGAGACAAAGATTGGGTTTTTGAACTGAGTGAAACCGAAAAAAAAAACAAAACAAAAACAGAAAATGCTGTATCCAAAATGGTAAAATCTGCTTCACAATCTCGACTCGTTGGCCATAAAAAGACGAGGGTTTCCTTTATTTGGTTTTTTTTACGGACGCCGAATGATATCAGATTTCTTTTCAATGCGATGCCAGGCCGCTGAGTTCGTTCGTTTCGTTTCGATTCGATGTGGCTTTGCCGAGATGAAAGCAAAATGGCGGAGTCGCATTAAGCGGAATGGCATTTTATGGAGTCCAGTCGAAGTAGCAGCGCTCATTATATAAATCTCATTGATCCGCCATTAAAAAATACACACTTTAAATGGACGAACAAAAGAATATTGTTCTCAGCGCATCACAAAGTTACATTTAATGGTGTGCGGGCCAGAGGTTGATGCCAGAGTCACTTTAAATTGGAATAAGTTACCAGTTTTGAAGCTGCGCCTTTTAAAAGAGTGAACTGAACTAGAAAATTACAAATTGATTTAAATTTCTGATTTTTTGGTTTTTATTTTATAAGATCAAAAATTATTTATGATCTATTCTGAATTTTCCATCGTTGGTCATCTCTGAAATTGATCGCTAATAAGTGATCATTTGTGATCTTGAGAAGCATTTAGAACATTTCGCAGAGAATAATGTTTATGCCTTTTGATAAAATCCTGCTTGATAAACAATGAAGTTAGTTTGCAATATTACAAGTTTTGGTTCTGTTTGGTCTTTTTCGCCATTTAATGATTCGTCACCTTAAAATTATATGAAATTGAAAAGCCTGCGTTAAGTACCAAGTTTTTTACGGTACTTTTAGAACCGTGCTTACAAAACTATAAAAAGTCAACATGTTTTCTCATATTTCACTTACGAATCGCACTTTTGCAGTGAAAATGTAAGTTGTGGGCAATTGAAGGTAAGCCAACATTCAAATAAAAGTAGTTCTTTGCTTCGACTTTAGTTTTTGGGATTCGTAAGTGTTAAACATTTTCAGATTTCCAATTTTCTAACTTAAGAATTGGCTTTAAATTTGCATTCAATGTATATTTATATCTCAAAAAAAATATTTACAAATAAATTATTTTCATTAGGTTCTTCAGCGTTTTACAATTTGAGACAAAAGATGAGATTTTGTAAAGTAAAGCAACAAAGTAAAAATAAAACAAATTTAAAGTCAACACACAAAGCAACCCCTCACACAAAAAAAGTATAGAGGGGAAGGAGAGACAATCGTCTGGAGAGACAAACTTGAAATCCACTTTGTGACAGCAATTCGCATAAGCTTCTCAAACATTTGATGTCGTTAAAACGAAATTGACATTTTCGTAAAGTCCGTCTTTGGTAATAAATTTTGCTTCATTCTGGCATTCCCGTTTATTTCTACTCATTTCTTTGGCATTTCGCAGACAAAGGTTGTATCAACATTGTAAGGAAAACGGCTCTGAAACAGGGCAGTTTGAGTTGGAGTTGGAGCTGGAGCTGAGCCTGGGTCACTTTTTAGTTGAAGGCAGTGGCCTGACTGTCTGTCTGTTTTTACGACCTGCACGTACGAATATGGGTGGAATGTTATCTCACTGGGCAGACATCTTGGATTTATGATGCCGCTCTAAATTCGCTTAGATTTCGCAATTGACAGAGCAGAAAAAAGCGAATATATACAGCGATCATTAAGACGACACGTGGGATATCTGCTCAGTGCAAAACGGGGTATTGGGATACAAAGCAGATACACCCAGCAAAATTTTCCCTGTTCCTTGTCTAGCTGGGGCAAAGGGACGAACATGTTATTATGAGAGCAAGTCTCCAAATTTAGTTCAAAATGCTGTTGGGATTGCATCTGTAAAGACCCGCAAGGTTCCGAGTTCGATCCTTAGAGGAGAACAACAAAGTCAATCAAATAAAAAAGAGGAAGAAAATAAAACAAATCTTACTAATATTATAAATGTAAAAGTTTGTATGTTTGCCCGTTTGTTACAGTACCTCACAACCGCGTACACATAGCTGAAAGGATTCGAATGAAACTTGGCACACAGTTTAAACATAGGCTATTTAACTAATGGTCAAAAACGCAAAATTTGCAAGATTATTTTAAAAGTATTTATTAAAGCGCTTGATGATTAGATGACAATGGAAGAGTTGGTTAATAGAGGTTGTAGATCCAATGCACATTGGGCCGAAATGCATTTTGTTATCTTAAGTTAGCTTCGCACGAAGTTTTTAAGCACATTTACGATGTACACTTGTTGAAACCGGCCGGATTGGAAGACTATACCATATAGCCGCTAGTGAAAACAAAGTTTTTAGTGAAAACTAGTTGTTTGATTTCGTTACAAACCTTAAAAAACCTTCTATAAACATATTAGTTTTCGATGCATTTTTATAATCTCGGCAAGTTTTAAGAAAATCGGGCCTTAGTATAACTGCCATAGAGAAGATAGGTCTACGAAAAATACTTAATAAGACAAATTTTTTGTAGCACATAGCTGCCATAGGAATAGTCGGTCAAATAAATGAAATTGTGGAATGCAAACTATTTAAAATCTTGAAATATATAAATATTACAAGCTGCAAAGGTATATAAACATTGGTTGAGCCGAAGTTAACTTTCCGCTAGTTCTGCTCCATGTAAATCAAGAATTGCGACTAGGGGCTTCTCAAAATATGTTCCAACAATAACATTAAATACAACACAAATCAAAAGCATATTTAATGTAAGCACTGTGCACTATATTAGACAGAGTATGTATGTATTACATACCTTACATAAGTATGTCGCGTATTTTAAAATCAAACATTCACAAAATTTCAAGCACAAACCAACTCAAAAACCAGTGATGGGCAAAAAAAATATTTGTTTTATTTTTATTAATCAAATTATGAAAATAATAAAAAAAATTTTTTGACTTTATCCCAAAAAGTGGGATTACCGTCCAATGTGCAATGGTCAAAAAATGGAGAAAGTTGCACAATTTTAATAGGACATACAATTTTTATGAAGATTTGATACATGCCAATTGAAGACGCATTTATAAGAGGGGTACACCAAAAACCGCGAAATTTGAGACGTATAGACAATTAAGCGAAATTTGCAAATTACGGGACCAAACATCTGGAAATTTCAAAACTTCTCCTTTGAGTTAAGATTAATAAAGACTATTTATAAGCTTATTATGATGATTTGATGGTCCATAAAAACGCGAAATTTCCAAAATTTCAATTTTAGTTTAGATTATCATAAAAACTGGTAAGCCGGCGGGCAAATTGGAGGACTAGATCCATTCAAGAAAATTTTTCAAGAACCTAAGATAAATATGAAGATTGGTCAGATGACAGTAGAAGACGCGCAAATGTAGACCATAAACCGAAAAAATTTGACAAATTTTCATTTGAATATTTTAGAAAGCGCCAGGGTTGGTAAGTTAGAGTCGTCGATTGAGCAATTAAAAATCATTGCGAAATTTGCCAATTTTTATTATGACCTAAGATTACTACGCGTAAATGGTTAGATTAAACGATCAAAAAAAGTAGCGAAATTTCCAAATTTTTGTGTTTAAGTTGACGGGTCAATATCAAACGCACCAAAAAATCCGAAATCACACAACATTTTATGATTTGTTCAGATTATCGAGAAGATTTTATAGTTGGCAATGAAAGACGGGTAAATTGGAGGCGTCGGTGAATCGGCTAGAAGAAATTTTTTTTTTTGTCAAATCACATGATCTTGGCGGCCAATGGACTGCTCCAAACCGTGAAAGAATCGCCTCTCAATTGGTCCATGGTTTTGAGTGTAGCGCAACAAGTGGCACCGTATTGTTGAAACCACACGTCAACCAGTCCAATTCTTTCATTTTGGGCATACAAATTGGGTAATCATCGCACGGTACTTTGTTTTATTGACAGTAACGTTCCGATTTGCATTCCTCTGGCTGCTTTGTAGACCAAATTTAGCAGTTCTGTTTACTGACCTAACCGTTGAGCCAAAAATGAGCAAATTGCTGAAGACTACTTTTCGTTAAAAAAAAGTGGCTTCTTATTCAAAAATCAAATTCAATGATTTGAAAGCGCTGTTCGTCTGTTAGTTGAAATGACAAAGCTTACTGACCATTTTTGGTGTGAGGTGCAAAAAATGTATACTGTACACACCAAATAGAATAAAAATCAACTTCAAAAGCCAACTTTTGCATCAGAACCTTTCCAGGTTCTAAATTTAAATCAATGGTCAGTATTCCAACAGCACTTCTGGTAAACAAGGGATATTTGGATAAACGTGTGTTGAGCGAGGCTTTCTAACCAGAGGGTTTTCCAACCGCTTCCTGATGAGTTTTAATAACCGAGTCAATCTAGACTTTGCCGTCCATTCATTTGTTCACCTGGTTCCCGAATTTTATAAAAAATAATAGGCATGTACCTTAGATCAAATTAAACTACACTGAGAACACTGAGAGAAAAGTCAAGAAGAAATCAAGAAATCAGTTTCAAAACTTAAAAAAGCCAGAAAATTCTTGACTTAAGTACGGAATTTCTTGATTCTAGAGCGTTTTAAAAATCCCTAAGTTCTTGATTTCAATTATCCAAAATATGTTAAGTCCGATTTCTTAAGAACTTTTAGAGCTCAAAATAAGCATGGTCTAGAAATATTTATGTTAGCTAAGACCGATTTGTACTCAAAGTACATCAAGAACGAAATGATCTTAACTAACAACATTTTTTTTTTTTAATCAAGAATTTTATTTCCATTTATATATTTTTCAAATTAAGAATATTCAAAAGCGAGTCGATCTTACCAAATTCTAGACCGAAACAGGATAAAATCAAGGGCGTTTTTTTTAAGACCGAATCGTTCTGTTTTTTTTTTTTTTTTTGAGTGTATCTTCCGATAAGTTGATTACTTTTGCGCTCGTTGATTACAAATAATAAGTATCTAAATGTATACTCTTAAAAGAGTTCTTTAAAACCGCTCAGGTTGGTACCTGTTGCCCTTGGTTGCTCTCTCTCTTAATCCCAATCACAAAAACACTTCACGCCATTGATAACCCGTTGCCGCATATATTTTCCAACGTTCGACTGACAACACATGTTGAATACCGTTGAGTTCGTGACTAACACTGATTTCCATCTCGAGATCGCCAACTATTTCGGACCCAGGACCACAGGACGCTGTTTCTAACCTTGAAGCGACCACACATCTGCATAATAATTAAGGCAATTCAACTCAACTCTTTACGGTTTCACCCACCCTTTCATTTGCTCGGAATGGCTTTAGAAATCACCATGTCGTTGTAAAAGCGGTCCCTTCAAGGTCGCCTTTTATGAATTGCTTGCGTAATGTTACGCTTGATGGACATCGATCAGGATCTAAGCAAGGTCGGTAATTAACTAGTTCATACACATTGTTGGCATCCCGTGAAACTCTGTCACTATGGAAAAGTGGCTGCAATGCTAATAAAATTGTAAGATCCAAAGTACACTAAGGTAGCTCATTTCTACAGAAACAATTTGAAGACATTTCTAGTTTTGAGTCCTCTGTGTGATTGGAGAAAATGATTTTTCTGATAAGTTTCGACTCATTTTCGAGTAATTTTCCGAGTCGATTATTAATAAATCACACTTAAGCAAAGGCTTGAGTCATTTTCAAATATTTTTTAAATCGCATATGAAATAATTCTCTGTTTTGACATCAACAGGGCTCCAAAAAGATTTTCAAGGTGATTCTAGTTAAAATGATCTTCCAAATGCTACACGGGCTATAGCTATAGTAATCAATCACATTTGAAACCCCTGCGTGATCAATTGGCGATTGCAAGGACTTAATAGATAATATTGCAACTGTTGCAACAATTTCTCTGTAAAGTCTTATAAGAACTAAACAGTATAAGAACTAAATGTCCCAACTCTAGCGGTTGTATATTTGTTTCAGCTGGGACACAAACCTAAAAATTAAGTTGGTAGATGGCGCCACTAAACTTATTTTGCGCTAAGCAAATTTGACACGTAGATACCATGTAAAAAGATGTCGAATGTAGTTGAAGAAAAGCTGTCCAATAAGAAAGCTTTTTGAGAAAAGGAAAATATATTTTCGAAAATATTAATAACAATTTTTTTAAAAACATTTATGAATTTCGCGAATTATAAATTATAAAATTATTATTACAACTGTTGTTTATTGGACATTAACAATTTTTATTTTCGCCCATAGGCTTAGTACAGGAATCCGCTGGCGGATAAAGCGTGGAACGTTTCGAAATGAATCGATATCTCTAACAACGCAATGATTTCATTCAAATATGTCAACATTGTTGGACTAGAAGTGAATGTCCCAGAGAGAATTTCTTACGTTACTACTTGCAGCGCCAAAGAAAATATTTCTTAGTGTGGACTACAAAAGTTATAGAACGGCAAAAAGTCGGAAATTTAGTTTTTCGCGAATATTTTGGAAACGGAAACTAAGATATGGCTTTGACATACCATCTCGTTATCAGCATGAGTACACTCAGAAAATTATTTTTCTATATTTAAGAAATCAAAATCGCCCAAAAATTTAGAAAAAATTCTATTTTTAAGAAAAATTTGTCTGAATTTTAGAAAAGTTGCCTTTAAAATTAATTTTTTAGAAAAATCTTTCTAACATTTAGAAAATTATATTTTTTTTTTCTAAATTTTAGGGTTTATTTGCTTAATTGCCTTTTTTAATATTTAGGGTAATTTCGCCTTTGATTTTAGAAAATATTTGTTACAAATTTAGGACACTTTGCCCTAAAATGAAAAAAAAAAACCGCAATTTTAAGAAAGTTTTTCTAGATCCTTCGACCTTTCCAAAATCCTTTCCTTTCGACCGGCTATGCTGCCGTTCGGTTTTAACGACGAAGCCGTCTATGTAATGGCATTTGTTTACACACACTAATGTCCTGAATATAGATATATTGCACTGATGTAGTATTGAGCAAGTTTTTGTTTTGTCTTGACATGCGTTACACCATGTAGTAATCGATTGATGGATTGTATAAAATAAAGGAAATGCAAAAATACCTCAAATAAAAAAAAAACATTTAAAAAAGAACCATTGAATGAGAAAAAAGTATGTTCCTACGGGGATTGGATCCCAGTCCACGACATTTTCTACTGTCCTATCAACTCTACCACGACTCTTGCTTCTTATTGAGAGGCAAATGTGAGTACTTAAGCTCCAAATACGCCACACCAATTCTTAGGTATGATTTTAATGCAAGGTTTTGCTTAATAAAAACAAAACATTAAAAAACAAACATTAAAAAAATATATATATAAAATGAGAAGAAAAAGTATGCTTCTACTGGGACTTGATCCCAGGCCTCCATGTTTGCTAACCGAATGTAATGTTAACTAGACCAACAGTGTACATTATTAACTATGGTTATGTCGCTACGTCTTGCTTAAGGCCAATAGTCGAGTGGGCTAAGGCGTCGTCCGAGTGTTCAGTATTATTCAGTAGTTGAGAAGGAGGTCCGGAGTTCAAGTCCCAGTAAAGTAAGTAAAAAAAATTGTTAATGCGCTTATTTTTAAATTAATTATACGTCGAACACACTCGGCGATTCACACCAAATCCTTTAAGCGCAAAATCCCCTAAAATGATATAAAACGAAATAGCACTTAAAAATTTTTTTAAATTTTCGAAACTCATCTCTTATCTTTAGGGAATAACCCTATATATTTCAAATTTTCTATTTTAAAGACGAGCGCGCGTCTACTAATCGATCGCTGTCAAACTTTTTAATATATCTATTGGGAACAAAACATAACTTTTTTCGCCTGGCATTTTGAAATCTATTTTTAAGGGTCAGTCTAGTACACACATTCAAATTATTCGAACATATAATTACTGGCCAATTACAACATTTTTGCCAACCCATTCTTAGTCCATCCGGTATTATACGTCGACGCTGGGTTTCCACCAGGGATCGTAACGATTACAATTTTAAAAACAAAAATTACGATTTTAGGATTATTTATTAATTTTTTTCATTCAAATCAGAAATAACTCTTATTTTTTGATTTAAAAATACAAATTGTAAAATAACGATTAATTTTTAATTTTTATTTTACAATAACTCTTAATTTCAATTTTTATAATAAAAATTACATTTAAAAATTATTTTCTAATTTTTATTATAAAAATCAAAAATAAAGATTGAATTCAAATAACTTTTGAACCAAGCGGCGTAGGACTAAAACGTAAACACATATATGATCTATGGCTCAATACCTTTCTTTTGGTACATCACATATCCTTAAGGGGTCTATAAAGTTTTGACCATATGAGGGATTATTTTCACTCTTTTTTTTAACCATATAAGTCACTGGAGCTGTGACTTTAATTTTTTAGTGTGTTTTGGTCTCAGATAGTGCAGATAGACGACAAACGGACAACATTTTTCATAACATTTTAGATTTGCTCTGCCTTATTCAACGTCTCATAATGAAAAACATATTTTTTCAAGTGGTACGCTTAAATATCGAGTTTGACAAGTTGCGCAATGGAGCAGAGGTGATAGAGTCAACGCTTGGTGAATAAGTACTAGGTTCGAGTCCCACTTGGGGAAGGTTAAACTACATATTTTTTTTTTAAATACATTTTTGAACACAAACACAAAATATTCGTCCGCGGAGATGCTTCGCTTACAACAGTTAGAGAGGAACTTTGCTCAGTCGACACCGCTTCTGTCAGAAAATTGTCTGCTGTTCGCTCTCATTTACGCTCTCCAGATACTTTTTGGACAGCTGTTCGATCTCTCTGGATACATTTGGGTTACGGTCGTCTCGCTCTAATTCCTACTGGCACTTTGAACTATCTTTTTGGTCAAGAGAGTGAGAGAACGAGTGCGCCTACCTTGTTTAGTATACCTTGGAATGGATTTCAGAAACAGGTGTGAATATGAATCCGTGCCTATGAGGAAGCCGTTCAATTGTTCTGGTGGCGTTTACATCAGGGATGCAAACCGGTTCTGAACCGAACCTTAAACCGAACTGGTGTGTTTTTTTTTAAATTCTGAACTGAACCAATAATTGTCAACTTTTTGGAAAAAAGAGCTCCGCCTGTTTATACCCTCTTCCCATTAAAAATTGGAAAAAGGGGATCATGAAGTTGTGCAAATGTATGTAACAGAGAGAAGGAAGCATTTCCGACCCAATAATCAGCATCAACAGCCGAGTCAATTTAGCCATGTCCGACTGTCCGTCTGTCTGTCCATCCGCCAGTTTCTCTGCTATCTCCTCCGTCAGTTTTAAAGCTATCTTAACCAAACTTTGCACGAAGTCTTTTGGTACAAATACGCTGCACATATGTCGGAACCGGCCGGATCGGACGACTATAGCATATAGCTGCCATAGGAACGATCGGTTGAAAAACTAGTTTTAGTGAGAAAAACTTTTTTGTTTTTAATGGTATCGCTCCCAACGCTCGTATTTATAAGTTTTCAATGACTTGACATAAATTCAACAAGATTTGTCGAAATCGGACCACTATATAGTATAGCTGGCATACAAACTGTGAGAAATATATCAAGCTCCAAGGGTAACTTCGTTCGAGCCCAAGTTAGCTTGCCTCTATTTTTATAATTTTTGACTTTGAAACTTCATAACTCCGCCATTTATTGACCGATCCAAAATATCCTAGTTCACACCAGAATTACATCAATTCTTAACAAAACCCCGTCCTTAGTTATAAATTCAGATCTTCCGTTCTCAAAGATTTTTTGCAACCATGGGCCTATGTTTTAAATTTTTGGTTAAGTTTGAACAGAAATACAACAACAACCGCCCCAGTGGCGCAAATGCCCATTACAAGTTCGATGTTCTCTTAAACACTTTGAGGGCTGGCAGCCTTCAAGTATCGGTTACTACTCTGTATACATTTACGTAAGCTTGGCCGTTTTCGTTGGCATACTGTATACAAAGCAGAATACTATGTAATCGGAAAAGCGGGCGTTTAACAGAAAACACTTCGGCTTTAGATTACAACTCAATATACCATTTGAGAAAATGTTGGCGAGGAAGTATGCGTTCAGTTCACAAAACGATACCATTTTGAAACTTGTGTGTGCACTTGTGGACTAGCTGTGCGGATTGTAATGGGGATCAAAATTAAAAAACTTAAAAAAAAAATGTTGTATGAGAAGAGGAAGGAATTGAACTCGGGACACATAACACAGAAACACATGGACGAAGGCACGTTAGCTCACTTGACTATTAAGCATATGGGAGAACTGGCGACAAAATCATAATTAAGAATGTAGGCAGTTGGCACTTTGCCGACCGAGGTGCCTTTTTTCGAAAGTTAATTGATACAAACATAACACAACTGTTATATATACACGAGCAACAACTCAACCCGAAGTTAAACTTCTCAACACACAACTGTGTATTCGAAACGTAGCGTGAAATTCCCATTACGTGGGCACCTACTGCGATGCATATTGTGGACCAGCCTCATTCACCTCTGCGCCGCTGGGGCAGGTACAACAGCAACAACAAAAATTACTGAATTTAATTTAACCGATTACCTCTCGAATGAAAAAAACGCTTCTTAATATCACTTATAGTTTCGGAGTAATTTAATTTTTTGTAAACCTTTGAAAAATGACACCTAAATTTATACAGTATGTACCCTTAAAATCGGGTTCGAAACTTTAAATGCGAATTAAGTGAGAACGAAATATCCTAGACTATTTCTCTTTTTTGATTACTTCGCAAAATTTAATCATCTTTCAAGTTGCATTTAAACTTATTCAATATTTCTTCAAAAAAAAAATCAATCAATATTATCCTAGTATCCTGTGAAATACAACAAGAAAGACAACCTAACTTCGTCTGTGCCGAAGTTCTTATACCCTTTCAAATGATCTGAAATGATCTGAAATCTCAGAGTATTAGAAAGTAAAGAATTTTCGAAATTAAACCCATTTTTCGACCTTTGGTTCCTATAGCATCAATAAGATATAGTCATCCGACTTTGATCAAAATTTGCTAGTCTGCGCAATAGCATTTGGTATTAGTATTGGCCGAGATTGGGCACACTGGCATTGAAAACGAAAAAGTTTTTTTTCACAAAGACCCATAGTTTCGTAGCACAGACAGAGAGATGGACGGACAAAGCTTAATCGACTCAGCTCGTCGCCCAGATCAAGGATATACATATACTGTTTATAGGGTCAGAAATGAATATTTCTGTGCGTTGCAAACTTTTGACAAAATTATAATACCCTTTGCAAGGGTATAAAAACACTTTTGATTAAAAAAAGGGCTAAAAGATTTGCCATTAAACCATTTGAAATACATATTTCCATATGAGGTAAGAATTTTAAACACAAAACGAAGCTTAATAGACAATTGCGATCTATCAAATTTGATTGGTAATCTAAGCTTATAATTTTTTTTAAACTACGAGATTTTTTTACACGTCTTCGTGTAAATCTGAACTCATTTAAAAATTAAACAAACGTTTAAATTTCTTTAAGCCGATTGACCGACACAATTGCCAACCATTAAATCTTTGTGAAAGTATGAACTGATCGTAAAATTGTGTATTTTCAGGATTTTTGGACCGATCTTGATCTTGACCCGTCAATTTACCCGTCCACATTATACAAAAAGTTTGAAAAGTTTGGGCCGTTGTATCTAACCATTTAAGCGTCTACAATGACCATCTATCAAATCTGCATGTTGGGAACCATACAATTTTGCAAATTTTGCTAAAACAAATCAAAGCTGTTAAACTCTCGCGATTTTTTGATCGGTCGGTCTTCAACTTCTATTTAACCAACTATATTGAATAAAATACTCACTTACTACTTAATTTTAGTGAAGCTGGTTTTACCCTAAATGGTCAATGTTGTTCTAAGGCAATTTCTAGTAGAAGACCAAGTCCTAGATGGCAGAACTGAAAACGCAGATCCAAGGGCGTAGCCAGGGGGGGACAGGGAGGGGCAGCTGCCCCCCCCCCCCCCCCCTTTATCACAGATTTTGCCTTGGGAAATGCACTTTTTCAATTACATCTTAAATTTTTCGCCATTATTTTGAAGATTAATTTTCATTTCATATCAAATGCGTCATGATCTAATTAATTAGTGTTCAAAAATAAAATTAATCAAATATTTAAGAAACGTTCAGACACAGCTGCCCCCACCTTTTCGGAAAGCTGGCTACGCCCTTGCGCAGATCTGTCTATTTTTAGATCTGCCTGCCAGGATATGCCCAATTTTGAGATCTCGCGACCCTCCATCTATCTCCAGCTCGCGGTAACGCGAGGTATCCAGCTCGCGTTAACGCGAGGGGCTCGTATCTGTATCTCCAGCTCGCGTTAACGCGAGGTATCTCTATCTCCAACAGAAGGAACAAATATATCAATAAATTATGTATATTGACTACAAAAATAATTATTAATTATTATATAATCTATATTATTATATAATCTATATATTATTATATAATTATATATAATTATTATATAATTATATATCTACCTTTATCTAATCAGTCGAATAGACAAAGTCAAGAACAAACCGCGAAAAGTCACAAACCGACACAGGCACAATTGGGTCTGATAGATCTTTATCTACATACATACCCATTTACTTTGCCTAATTGATAAATTATGTTAAAAAATTATGGGCGTTCGTGACGTGAAAGAAAATTCGCTCACGCGCGCACCTCTACTCTGCGTACAAATTTCGTTATATCTGGCATCGCTGTTTCATGCACGCCATTATTTTCACACAATAAGCCCCGCCCACGGACGCAATGAAAACTCGTATCTACATTAGTCAGCTGCAACAATGTGTGTTTGTTTGGTGGTTGGGCATGGGCATGCACCGGTTGGGATGGTGGTGTAAACGATATGGTTAATGAGAATATGAGTGAAGCGCGTGGCTCCATTTTGCGGAATTGGATTAAAATTAAACGACAGCGGCTCTTAAGTGCCGCCATTGCATTTTGCCATTATGATTTCGTTTCTGTTTGTGTGTGTGTGTGTGTGTGTGGGTTTATGGCCGTACGTGATCTCGTTAGAGTCTCAAGCCGTGGGAATATCACGATATCTTTTATCGCAGCTCATAAAGCGGAAATGGAGACAGGAATTGTTGTCGTTTCCCCCCTTTCGTCTCCTTCATGGGTTATATTGGTGGCGCAAAAAAAGATTGCAGCAAATAGTATCACGCACAGTGACACTCTATAGTGCAATCGACTTAAAAAGATATAAAACGCTGGCAATGATAACAATGTCATCTTAATGGAGCATGAGATTGTAACTCTCGGAAATTTATAGATTTTTAAACCATCACAACAATTTATACTCTATTTTGAGCTTTAATGCAAATGATGCAACTAAGAAAGGGTGTATACCCTCTACCTGTCAAAATGTAAACTTTCTTGAAAACTTTTTGAAGTTTTTTCATAAAATTAGTTGATAAGCAAATAAATGTTTGTCTTAAGTTATTCAAAATTTCCAAATATCTGTTGTATGTCATGGTAACTGTTGCATTAAATATCAGGGATGCAACCCGTTTCGAAGCTTACATTATTATCGGTTTAGTGGTTCTGAAGGGTTTTATTTATCAACTGAAAATATCTGAATTAAAATTTAGACATAGAAATAATATAATCGAAAATATCACTAGTGTAATGTTGTAATAATCGTATATCATTAATTTGAAATTGATCGGCCGCGGAGAAAAAACGAAATGAAAACTCGAAGCTTAACAAAACTAGAAACTTGACAAAACTCGAAAACAATATGAAGTTGCCTTACAACATTTATAATTTCCAATATTATTAAATAAAGTATTTTGAACTAAAACTGAACTCGACGATTCTACAAGCACCGTTTTTATACTCTGTACCAAAATTACGCAGAGTATATCAAGTTTGTAATAAAGTATGTAATAAAGAGAAGGAATCATTTCCGACCCTATATAAAAATTTATACATATTCTTGATCAGCATCAACAGCCGAGTCGATAAAGCCGTGCCCGTCTGTTTGTCCGTTAGTTCGTCTTTACTTATATAAATTATACAAATTGCAAATAAACTTCAGCTGAGCCGAACTTAGTTTTCCTTAATTTTGTTGTCTAAAGGCTTTATAAATATTTAAAGTGCCCAAAAAGAACATAACTTTAAAAAGTCCACACAATTTTTTACCGTATCAAAATGCCAATGTGTGTGAAATAGCACCACAATGATATCAACAGAATCTGTCATCAATATTCAACAAAGACTATTGGGTATAAGAAGGATGTTGGTCCAATGGGTATTACGACTGGTCAAAGTGCACACTAGAACAGAATGGAAGACTGACCGGCAGAAAGTATTAACGTCGCAGTCTTTGGCTTTAGACGTGTCAAAATCAGTACTCGGGGTTTAGTCCGGTTTAGATAGGTTTTGGTTCTCACCCATTTTAGGTAAAATCTAACTTTCTAGCCGAATTTCGTTAAGTTCAGTCAATTCTTGAGTCTATAGCTGCACCTAAATTTTCCCGGTCTAAAAAAAAATGATTTTCTAGTCCAATCTTACGTAAATTAAACTAACCGAATAAAAAACTTTATACCTCAAGTGACACTAAATTAATAAAAAACGAGAAGGTCAAGCTAACTTCGTCTTTGCCGAAGTTTTTATACCCTTGCAAATGTTTTAATACATCAGAGTTTACGAACGTCAGCATTAAAACAAACAATTTTTCTAAATAAAACCCACTTTTCGACTGAAAGTTCCTATGGCGGCTATAAGATATAGTCATTCGATTTTAACCAAAACATCCACAACTATGTAAAAGCGAATAAAACTAATTTTTGCTAAAGCGGGAGGAGTTTACATTAAAAACAAGAAAGTTTTTCTCACAAAGACCCACTTTTTATACCCTTGGAGAGGGTATATTGAAATTGTCCAGATGTTTGTAACGCATAGAAGGAAGCATCTCCGACCACATAAAGTATATATATTCTTGATCAGCATGACGAACTGAGTTGATATTGCCATGTCCGTCTGTCCGTCCGTCTGTCCGTCCGTCCGTCCGTCTGTCCGTCCGTCTGTTTCTATGCTATCTCCTCCGTCAGTTTTAAAGCTATCGTAACCAAACTTTGCACGAAGTCTTTTAGTACAAATACGCTGCACATTTGTCGGAACCGGCCGGATCGGATTACTATAGCATATAGCTGCCATAGGAACGATCGGTTGAAAAACTAATTTTAGTGAGAAAAACTTTTTTGTTTTCAATACTATCGCTCTCAACGCTAATATTTATTAGTTTTCAATGATTTCACATAATTTCACCAAGGCTTGTCGAAATCGGACAACTATATAGTATAGCTGCCATACAAAAGTTAGGTCTGAAAAAAAGTCTTAGTGAGAAAAACTTTTTTGTTTTCAATGATATCGCTCTCAACGCTCGTATTTATAAGTTTTCAATGATTTCACATTATTTCACCAAGGCTTGTCGAAATCGGACAACTATATAGTATAGCTGCCATACAAACTGTCAGGCATATATCAAGCTCCAAGGGTATATAAACTTCGGTCGAGCCGAAGTTAGCTGGCCTCTATTTTTTACTGATAGTTCCTATGGCAGCTATAAGATATAGTCATCCGATTTTGACCAAAACTTCCAAATTTGTGTAAAAGCGTATAAAACTAACAATTGTCGAAGCAGAAGGCGTTTACATTAAAAACAAAAAAGTTTTCTCACAAAAACCCACTTTTCGACCGATAGTTCCTATGGCAGCTATAAGAAATAGTCATCCGATTTTGACCAAAACTTCCAAATTTGTGTAAGAGCGTATAAAACTAATAATTGTCGAAGCAGAAGGCGTTTACATTAAAAACAAAAAAGTTTTCTCACAAAAACCCACTTTTCGACCGATAGTTCCTATGGCAGCTATAAGATATAGTCATCCGATCCGGTCGGTTCCGACATATTAGCAGTGTGCAGTAAAAAGAAGACTCTGTGCAAAGTTTCAGCTCGATAGCTTTAAAACTGAGAGACTAGTTTGCGTAGAAACAGACAGACAGACAGACGGACAGACAGACAGATCGACTCAGCTCGTCGCCCTGATCAAGAATATACATAGTTTATGGGGTCGGAAATGAATATTTCTATGCGTTGCAAACTTCTGGGCAAAATTATAATACCCTTTGCAAGGGTATAAAAAATTTAGGCAAGCTAACTTCGGCTCGACCGAAGTTTATATACCCTTGGAGCTTGATATATGCCTTACAGTTTGTATTGCAGCTATACTATATAGTGGTCCGATTCGATGGAAATCATTGAAAACTTATAAATACGAGCGCTGGGAGCGATAGCATTAAAAACAAAAAAGTTTTTCTCACTAAAACTAGTTTTTCAACCGATCGTTCCTATGACAGCTATATGCTATAATCATCCGATTCGGCCGGTTCCGACAAATGTGCAGCGTACCAAAAGACTTCGTGCAAAGTTTGGTTACAATAGCTTTAAGACTGACGGAGGAGATAGCATACAAACAGACGGACAGACGGACGGACAGACGGACATGGCTATATCAACTCAGCTCGTCATGCTGATCAAGAATATATATACTTTATGTGGTCGGAGATGCTTCCTTCTATGCGTTACAAACATCCGGACAATTTCAATATACACTCAAAAAAAAATATTTTCTACATTTTAGAAATTCGCCATAAAATAATTTTTTTTCTTAATTGTAGAAAAATTTCTTGTTTATAGACATTTTTTTCTTAAATTAAGAAAGCATAACCCTTAGATGAGATTTTCTAGAAAATAATTTCTTAAATTTAGAAACTAATTTTATTTTTCTTAAATTTAGGGTAATTTTTCTAGATATTTTCCTTAAATCTTTCTTAAATTTAGGGCACATTTGCCCTTGAATTAAGAAAAGAAATGCATAGCAAAATAGAGCGACCGCCATTAAAGTAAGTAAAACGCCCTTATTTTGAGAAAATCAAGTTTCTTAAATTAAGAAAAATTTGTTCAGAAACTCACCCTAAAATTTAGAAAGATTAATCTAGAAATTTGCCCTAAAATTTAAAAAATGTGAAAAAGAGAGACGTGAGAACGCCACACGCGTGCTCCCAGCTGTGTACATTATTAACTATGGTTAAGTCGCTACGTTTTACTTATGGCAAATAGTCGAGTGTTCAAGTCCCAGTAAAGTAAGTAAAAAAATATTGTTAATGCGCTTATTTCTAAATTAATTATATATCTATCTACAGCTTAGAAAAAAGGTGTTTGGTGTGAGGAGGTGGTGCTGGCGATGGGGGGGAGGAGGATGGGACAAACCCTAAAAACCAAACGGTTGGGGCGGGGGATCCAAAAACACAACCACCACAAACGGGTTGGTCCGTGGTCGGTTCTACCCAACCTCCTCCTAAAATTTATTTTTCAGTGTTTACTGTCAACTGCTTCCTCCTTATGCCAGCTCTGCCATAACCGCTTGCGATTTCTAAATTTTAGGGCGATTTGGCCTGTTTTTTTTTTTTGAGTGTACCCTCTCCAAGGGTAAAAAAAAACTTCACGTATTTTGAGCGAAAGTCGCGTTTTTCACTTCAAAATGCTGCCAAAATAAAATTAATCGAAAAATAATATAATATATATATATATAATATTGACTATTTTGTTTCAGAAAATCTGGTAAAGAGCTATGATGTTCACTGCACAACAACTGTTTCTCAAGGCGCCTTCGTTGATTCGCTGTCAGACACTTGCAAAGGGTATTATAATTTTGCCCAGATGTTTGCAACGCACTAGAATATTCATTTCCGACCCTATAAACTATATATATTCTTGATTAGGGCGACGAGCTGAATCGATTGAGCTTTGTCCGTCTGTCTGTCTGTCTGTTACTTCGCAAACTAGTCTCTCAGTTTTAAAGCTATCGAGTTGAAACATTGCACAGAGTCTTCTTTTTAATGCACGACCGGATCGGACGACTATATCTTATAGCTGTCATACGAACTATCGGTCGAAAAGTGGGTCTTAGTGGGAAAAACTTTTTTGTTTTGAATGTTAACGTCTCCATCTCAGCAATTATTAAATTAATAATATTAAAAAATCGGATGAATATATCTTATAGCTACCATAGGAACCATCTGTCGAAAAATAAGTGTTAGTAAGAAAATCTTTTTCGTTTTCAATGCTAGTGTGCCCAAACTCGGCTAATAATAACATTACATGCTTTCAAACAATTTGCATAATATGGTCAAAATCGTAAGACTATATCTGATAGCTGCCACAGGAACCATCGGTGGGAAAATGTGTCTTGGAGAGAAGAACTTTTTGTTTTCAATGTAAGTGTCCCCAAGCCCGGCCTATCCTTCAACTATATGCTTTCACAGAGATTTTGGTCAAAATCAGAATGCTGCCATTGGAACAATCGGTCGGAAAATGGGTTTTAGTTAGAAAAATTTTTGCATTCTTAAACTCTGAGGTTTTAGAACATTTGCATAATGTATATATAAAATATATGGGCGATTCCATGAAAAATCGCCCACTGGGATTTTTTTGGATCGAAATAATTTTTTTCGTATTCCTTGTAGTAAAATAGTATATACGTATTTTCAGCATTTTGGCGAAATACACTTAATTCGCGGGTAAAGTCGATTTGAAAATTGACATATTTAAAAAATTTAATTATTTTCAATTGCTTGCTATCCAAAGCCATTGGTAATAAAAATTTTTAAAAAATCTGAAAATTAACATTTGAATCCAAGCTTTCAAATAACTCACACTAAATAATTTTTAAATTTTTCTTTGGTCTTCAAATCGCGAAAATAAGTAAACAAAAATTAATTGCCGCGAAAGGGATTTTGTTTTTTGTCTTCATTTTTTTTCAAAATTTGGTCTTATAGCCAGTAATTACTGTATTAAGCTGTAAATGGGCAATCCAATAGTTCCGGAGTTATGGCCATTTTTCATTTATTAAAATTCACTTTTTTTAGGAACTAACAATATCAGATGTTTCAGAATGTGAAAATGTTTTGGTTTTAAGAAGATAATTATTTTGTGGTTGAATAGAGTGTCCCTTGTATAGTTTGGCATTTCCTAAATCGTAATTTTAATAATTCTGTGGCCCTACTTTAGTAATTTGTGTTTCTGTATCTTACTGTGATGTTTGGTAAAAATTAGTTGACCCATTCATAGAGTTCCAGGGCAGGGGTAATCTGTTTATCGGTAATCATTTGAATGCTTGCCCTTCTAGCCCTTCTTTTTAGTGTATATCCAGCTCCATCGCAAGGCCCTTTGGGCTGTTGCATGGAAATGCCACTCCGCCGATCTGTTAAAATAATTTTTATGATGATATACTTCACTATATTCGACCACAAAAATATTACCCTCTTAAAATTAAACATACTAAATCTGATATTGTTACAGAAAATTAATTTAAATAAATGAAAAATGGCCATAACTCCGGAACTATTGGATTGCCCATTTACAGCTTAATACAGTAAATTACTGCATACAAGACCAAATTTTGAGAAAAAATGAAGACAAAAAAAAAATCCCTTTCGCGGCAATTAATTTTTGTTTACTTATTTTCGCGATTTGAAGACCAAAGAAAAATTTAAAAATTATTTAGTGTGAGTTATTTGAAAGCTTGGATTCAAATGTTAATTTTCAGATTTTTTAAAAATTTTTATTACCAATGGCTTTGGATAGCAAGCAATTGAAAATAATTAAATTTTTTAAATATGTCAATTTTCAAATCGACTTTACCCGCGAATTAAGTGTATTTCGCCAAAATGCTGAAAATACGTATATACTATTTTACTACAAGGAATACGAAAAAAATTATTTCGATCCAAAAAAAATCCCAGTGGGCGATTTTTCATGGAATCACCCATATATAATAAAATAGATATAAAATCTTCGGCATAGACGAAGTTAGCTTGACTTTCTCTTATATTAATAATTTTAATTATAATTGTTTTTCAAAGATACTTCAGATGTTACACTATAACAAGTACATGATATAAATAAGCCAATATTTACACATCTCCAAAAATAATCACGAAAATATGACTTTTATTTTGCCTTTTTTATATTCTGTACCCATTAAAAATGGGTAAATATTTATGGTTAAACGAGTTAGTTATAGCAACTTAAGCATTCATTATTTTTTTTTGAGACTACATAGCATAAGATTTTTTTAGCTGAAGGAGGGTGTGGATTCAATTTGACTATAACTCCTAAACATTAAAGTTAATATCCTTACGCTGGAGTAGCTGAATCGGTCAGTCTTACCCAACGTAAAGAGTTAACCCTAAAGCACTTTATGATCCACTTATTTAGTCCAATAAACACGCAACCTATCTCCATGTAAGAATTGGTCTACTTCATTTAGAACTTCTAAAGTTTGCAAGGATTGCCCGACTTCGAGGAACTTCAAGACTTCCCTACAAATAAATGTTATGGTTCTTTGCTTTGATAGTAAAAATATCCCGACTAAATTGAATTTTCGTTATTGATTTTGAAATTAGCATTTTTCATTCTTGCCTTTATTTCGACAAATTTTCACATTATAGGTTTTCATGAATGAAAAAAAATGTATTAAATTTAACAAATTTCTTAGAATTTTTTTCTTCCCAAAATATTCCAAGACTTTTACATTTTAGTCGCACTTATAAAAACCAATTCCGTTCAAACATAAAAGAAACAAAGCATTATCCAGACATTATCGTTTTATGAAAGTTTTGAGCTCATTAAAAGAAACCTTAGTGTGGATAAAACTAGAACAAGAATCTACTTACCTAGTCAATGTCAAAAATATTTATAAAGAGCTTTAACATAGCAGGCTATATTCTCATTTAACAGCGTAGTCAAATGCAAAACCGACGGCCTATCTGCACGATAGTATTGCTGATTGCAGATGTTTTTATAGAAGTCGACGGAAGTTCAGCCGTCGGCGGTAAATAGCATTAATATTTGTGACTTTCGGATTACCAAATGGACCTCTATAAATTTTATTTACCACTGAAGAGGTGCGGGTTTGATTGCGGTTATAATTGAAAGTACACATTCACTGCCGCTCGAATTACGCTTGGTAATTGCCGCGAAATATTTATGAAAATTGCACATTAATATTTTTGTGTTTCTGGTTATTATTCTTGTTGTCGTTGGGCGACTATTACTATCGTTATACTTAGTTCCCGTTGCTCTTTCGCCGTTATTGATACTGTCGTTATTGTTGTTGGTTTATTATCTTAACACTTTCGACAAAGCGACCGACGCGACGTGGAGTTGGAGCTATGCGAAGTGCGGAACGTCATCGAACTGAATGATGTGCGAGTTCTCTGCTAGCTGTGAATAGCTGTTAGTTTCCAGGAATCACAATCACACACGACGACGACGCCAACGCCAAGAGTCACAGTTAGGGCAAGGCAACGGCGATGCCAATAAGGCTAAGGCAACAGCAGCAGCGTTGTGGCGACGCCAGCGACCGTGACGAACGCGAACAGAGACAAGCCAGGAGAGAGCCAGAGCAGCAGAGCCGCAGGAAGGCATTGCACACGGTCTTCGGGGCTCATAAATAGTAGATAAACAAATAAATAAATAAACTGGACTTGGTGAGGGGGGAGAGGGAAGCAACCACAAGACTTAGATATATGAGGGTTATATATCTCTGACTTTTATTCCACCCGCACACGGAGTCACCGAAACAGCAAGTTCAATAGTCTTCGATTTCGATGTATCGACTTGGTTTTTGGGGGTTGCAGAATCGTTCCAGATACATAAATTCGCCGACGACTTGAAAGTAACCACCGCCGCCCCGTCCCCCAGTCAACAGACTTGCCACGCCTGTATCTGTATCTGCGCAGTGCGCAATGTGCAATTCCAATTTGAGCTGACGGATGGTGCCAGTTACTACCGTCAAATACACGCGACACTTCGTGCTTGGGGAAAATCAATCACATTCGATGGTTGCATTTTATTGTGCGCAGACTCCGTTTTATGGAAACCAAATGGTCACTGGGGTGGTGGTTACTAACATACCTACGAATACACATAAAGAATATATGTTTTGCTTTTATATACTTTCTTAAAATGCAATACACAATGGACATTTCCTGTCACAAACGTTGTCCAGCCAAAAGGCATAACTGTCAAATTAAGTTTGACCCTCAATGAAACTGAAAGTGGGTGATATTTTTAAATAATCATAAGATTACTCGGAGGGTTTATTGTCGGCATACGTATATATCAAGAAGGCACTTAGCGAAAAAGAATCATGAAAGGACATGTTTCAAAATCGAAATAATGAAATGTGTTTTTGTAACTTAGCTTAAAAAAACATAATAAATTTATCAATGAAGTTAGCTTATTTTCTCTTCGTTTTATTTTTTTCTAGACTATAACATGAAGGTGTTAGATAGAAAAAATAGAGGCAAGCTAACTTTGGTTCGACCGAACTTTATATACCCTTGGAGCTTGAGAGATGCCTTCAAGTATGAATGCGATATCTTTTGTATGGCAGCTATACTATATAGTTGTCCGAATTCGACAAATCTTGGTGAAATTATGTGAAATCATTAAAAACTTATAAGTACGAGCGTTGGGAGTGATAGCATTAAAACAAAAAAGTTTTTCTCACTAAAACTGGTTTTTCAACCACTCTTTCCTATGGCAGCTATATGCTATAGTCATCCGATCCTGCCGGTTCCGACAAATGTCCAGCGTATTTGTACCAAAAGACTTCGTGCGAAGTTTGGTTAAGATAGCTTTAAAACTGACGGAGAGGATAGCAAAGAAACAGACGGACATGGCAATATCAACTCAGCTCGTCCTGCTGATCAAGAATATATATACTTTATGTGGTCAGAGATGCTTCCTTCTCTGCGTTACAAACATCCGGACAATTTTAATATACCCTCTCCAAGGGTATAAAAAATAATGAGCAATAATGCAGTGCAAGTTTTTTGATACACCATAGGGAGGCGATATACACATGTTTCTAATTGCAATGCTTGAAAACCCGCATCAGTCATAAAATTTAAGTGATTAGATTAAAGACATGCACGTCTTGCTTCAAAAAGTATCTCCGCTTAAAAAAAAATCAATCCATAGGGGATCAAATCAAAGAAAGAACGTAATTTCAGATGTTCTTGACCCGATCAAAAAAAATATTGATCCGACTTTTTTAATCCTAAACAATTATCCCGGGGTAATCTTATAAAAGATTGAATAAAGCAAAAAGTTCGAGCGCTATTTAATTCCAAAGCAGGATCATTTTAAGCAGGTTCGACATTAATTTAAACGCGATATGTTATATTAAGTTGATCCTTTAATCATCTTCTTTCTTTCCTCTGCAATGCCACACTTTAAAGACCACATCAGTTTTGGTTTATTTAAGACTTCTGAATTACAAAGAAATATGAAAAATGTGTGAGCACTACACTGCACAGTGGTCCGGCTTGTATGGAGAGAGCGGCCAAAAATACTTCTAATAGAGTTGGGGGTCTGAAACTTGGTATATAAATAACTCGAATTGGACACTCTTAGATTCCCTTCATATTTTAAAGAAATGGTTACTTTACAAACAAGCCAATCATAATGATTATTCAAAAGTCTCGATCTGTTGCGCCTGCAGTTTTTCCAAAACAGCTCCAATTTTTTACAAATGTATTCCAAATGTATTTGCAACTCCTCCAGATTTGGTTTGTAACCCTCGTGTTTAAGGTCTTGTACTATGGCATCGAGGATTTTCTGCACTTTGTGGGGACGTAAACCGCTTTCTAGACACCAAATCTCAAAAACATGTAATCAAGATAATTCGCATTGATAAGTTGTGCCCAGAAAATGAATAAATTAAAAACTAAAAAATCAAAAAAGAAAACACAAAAAATAATAAATATATTTTTATAGTATGAAAAAATACATATACAATTTTACGGAATAAAAAGAGATTTAAGTTAGCGACTAAATTTGGGGAAAAATTTGTCAACAACAAAATAGAAGCAGTGAAAAAACTAAAAGTAAAGGAAAGTACGGAGTTTTACCACCAAAGGAACGTCATACTAAAACATAGAGCTAAGGAAACGAGAAAAATAAAAATAATGAAGAACAGAAAGAAGAAATAAAAGGTTATTTCGTGTGCACAGACAAAGAAAGTATGAGATAAATTACAGGGTAAAAAAACGAAAAAACGAATGGGCAAGAAAAAAGAGCGAAATTGGATCTGGAGTGTTAAAGTATTAGAGAATACGAGCGGCGGTGGGGCGTGGAAAGACGTTATAAGGAGACGGTATAAACAGAGCAGAATAAGGGAAAGAAAGAAAAAGTAAGAAAAGAAGAATTGTTTAATCCGAAAAATCAATGGGACGTTAAAGTTGAGAAGTTCAAGAAGGCAAAAGTAAAAGGGACAAATGAAAAAAAGTTGAAAAAAATTAAAAAGATCGGCGGCGGAGGTAAATACAATTGAAACAACAAATGAGAAACAGACGAATTTTATTATAGAGGAAGAATACAAAGATTATGTGGGTCAAAACTTAAAAAAAAGACTTTCAAATATAAAAAATCGATAAACAAACAAGAAGAGGGAGGGAAAAAACGACCAAGACTTCTTATTTATTTAAAAATTAAGAAAAAGGGTGAAGGTATTTGCGGACAAACAGAAAACTAATTAGTTGAGACGACGCTCAAGAAGGAGGGTATGATGAAATACAGGGTGGAGGTGCTGGAGTTACGTACATGTACAACTTATCCTATTTTTAGAGTTATGTTACACTAGACGAAGGAAAAAGAGATATTTTATATTAAGAAGAATATAAACAGAATAAGGAAGAAATTGTTTTGGAAAAAGAATCAAATTGACGTCGGTTATTTAAAGTTAACAAGTAATAAAAAGTACAAGAAAAATTTTTAATTTTATTTGTATGTTTAGGAACAAAAAAAAAAAGATTTAGTCATGACAAAGAGATATATTAAATTAACAGAAAAGGAGAAAACATTTTGGCTCTTTTTATGAAAAGGTTCTTTTTTAATTTTTTTGGTCATTATTTTATACTCAAGGGACGGAAAAAAAACAAAAAACATAAAACTGGTTATGTAAGGTTAACCCGGGCGGCGTTCAGGGCCCTTCATCTATGATGTAGGGGGGCAACTACCCACTGACCGCCCATGACCCCCCATCACTACCTCCGTGAGCCGCCGCCTCCCCTGGCAACGCCGTTGTCCGTCACGCAAATACAAAATTGAGAAAAAAATATGCTTTACGTTGCAAATTAGTACACGCGCATGAGCGGATGGCAGCAAGAACACTTTAAATTTTTAAAATCTTAAAGTATTAAGAAACAATATGTCATAAAGGATTGTGAGGGTTGAGGAGGGCGACACACTTAAAACTTTAACTAAACATTTGACACTCGAACCAAAAACAAACACAAAAATAAACTAATCTAAAACAACGATTTACACAAAATTAAACACGAACTTTCTTTAAGTTGAATTGTAGAAGTTTAATCAATACCTTTATGAACAATATCCATTTTACACAACTTGACTTAATATAGCTTTTATGCAAAAATTTAATTTCACAAAATTAGCATGTGGCAGCGAGCGGCGTGCACTGTACAAGACAGATAAAGAAAAGGTCACACTTTCGATGTTATTTTAAGAAAGCACCGTTATAATCAAAGCAAAATAAGTATGCCACTGTGAAGCTTGACCAATTAGCTGTTAATTAAGGTACTTACGGTTTGAAAATTTTAACATTCATTTTTTGATTTTTGGCCTATGGCAGCAACCACTGTGCACTGGGATAAAAATCAATCTAAAATAAAAATTATAATCTTGAATTAAAGAAAAACGGTGTCAGAGCTCGATCAAGGCAAGGTAATGAGCGTGTTCAGCAGCATAAATGATGACAAAAAATCGACTATTTTTGTTAGATTGTGCTGGTGAACGAGCATGTTGCGCAATCATCATTGTTATTTTTCTTGATTGTGTTAGATGTGAATCTAACAAAGAAATAGTTTGCACACAGCTGTCAGAAGTAACCTATCAAGCAATTTTGAGAAGGCAAATGCAAAATGAATGTGAAAACATCTTTGTTGTTAATAAATGAATTGGCAGAGGACGTGGTTTCGCAAGTAGCTCACGGAAATTCCTGCAAGGCTCTGAAGGCTCTACTGGTTGTTGCGGAGGAGGAGGAAAGCTTAAAAAGCCGCCACTCCAAAAAGAAGAAGCCCTGCGTACGCGTAGTAGCCACAACATCTGGGTACATGGACACCTCAACATAGTTTGTCAAGGCACCACCATTCAGCTCGTCCCAAAAAAAAGGTTGACAGGGACGCCCATATAAATACTCTTACAAGATAGTCACTAGGAATGAAACCCGGCGCCTGGCTACGGAAGAATGGATTAACCTTCCGGCTTGCGCTGCAGCTACCCTTCAGTACGCTGCACTAGCACATGGGTGTAGAATTCGGTACTTACTAGTAACCACCAGTACTTACCGCCCAATCCACCAGCAATGCAATTCACTACTTACTTTTTGCAGGACATGTCCTAGGGGGGAACCAATCGCCACCTCTTCGCTTTACATGTAAGTACTGGAATAAGTACCGAAAAGTGGTGGTACCGTAAGTACCCCCAAGTTGGTTGCACCGTAAGTACCTCCAGACAGTACCCCGGTCAGTACCCACTAGGTGGGTACTACTAAACAAACCCTCATTAAAATAAGTTTTATATTATGCGAAATTTTTAACATTTTATTAATATTTCTTCTGTTTGTATTACTATTATATTAATGTTATTTCATTTTATTTAGAGTTTTTCTTCATCATACTAACTACTAAAGCATTATCAGAAAAATGTCACAACGTCGAAAGCTTTTTCGGCAGCGATTAAGCAGAACACAAAAATAAGTGTTGAAATAAGAAGAACATAAGTGGCCTGCCTGCAAATTGTTAGTGTAATTTCGAGCACGCACATATACATATTGATATTTTGCATTTTGTCATTGCGTCGCATTTCGTCAAAACAGTCTGTGTGTACGTTGCGAAGCGTTGTTTATTTTGGGAGTGAAGTCGATATAATAAATCGGTACTCTGGTCGGTACCCTATCGTAGGTACTTACCTTAGTACTTACTTGTAAAGCGATAAGGTGGTGATCGCCACCAGTAAGTAGTCCATGTAAGTAGTGGAAGTACACAGAGAAAACAAAGTTGGCTACACGGCGCGTTTAGAAACGTCAAACCTAAACGCAACGTATTTCGCCCTGTTAAATTGCACACGCTCAAAGACACTACATATAATAGATGCCTCGCCTCATAGAAACTTTTTTATTTTTCGTTTTGAAGCTTGTTGGCAGGGGCGCGCGGGGTACAGACGAAAAAATCTAAAAATAGAACAAGCCTTTCACAGCTGCCAAGGTCAACTTAGTTTCGATTTTAACATTGCTCAACATCAAAGCGAATAAGGTTCACATTTTTACGACAACGCCAGAGCATCAAGCCAAATGAGGTTCACATTTTTTTCGACTGACTCCGAAGGTTTCAATAGCGTTGAGGGATTGACTCTCGTCTCATGGAAGGAAGGTCGTAAGTTCGAATCCAGGAGCAGGCCAGATTTTTTTTTATCATTTGTGTGAAATAAGAGTTGCTTCAATTTCACTTCTGCCTTCGGATATGGTCTTCGTCCCTGCAACATCTGATGTTGCCATGTCGACATCGTGTGGCCCAGCGACTTTGTTGTTAGTCATGGCGACGAATGAGCGCCTCGGCTATAGAGGTAACATGCTCAGATATTTGACCGCATTTTTAATTCACTCTTAGCCGTTGAGCTGAAATGACGGGAAGAAAAAGCGGAGCAAAATGCTGCGTGCAGAAATGCCAAAAATCAAAGCGAAAATTTCCTCATATGAAATTTTTCCGATTTCCTAATGCCGATTTAGTTTTTGGCCAAATATGGCGTGAAAAATGCAAAATAGCTTTGGAAAATTATGAAAAAAAATTATTTATTTGTCAGGACCATTTCTCAAGTACCTATATAGGTGTAAAAAAATTAAAAAAGGACGCTATTCCTACATTAAACATGGACGAAGATATGAATATGAATTATGACGATTTTGATGAAACCGAAATGCCATCTCCCTCAAAGAAATCAAAAGGAGATGATATTGTATGTAGCAACTGCGAAAAAAATTTGAGAGCAGCTACAAATTATAGAAAGAAAAACAGATATTTGTTAGATAAAATAAAAATTCTTAAAGCCAAATTGCAGTCTGCGAAAAAGAATATATTGCCAGTAAAGAAAAATACGCAGAAAGTAAATTTGCAAGCAACTATTGATTCCTTAAAAATTAGTAATGAATCAAAATTTTTTTGCAAATTACTTACAAGCAGTCGGCCAAAAAAGTATACTGACGACGTTAAGTACTTAGCTCAAAATATTTTTTATTTTTCGCAGTCAACATATTTATTTTTACGAAACAAGTTTAACCTAAATTTGCCACACGTTAGCACTCTAAACAGGTGGGCTCCAATAAAGTTTCTTCAGCCTGGATTTGAAAATAGTGCAACCAATTCGATTGCGAAATTCTGTTTAGAACTAAAAGAAAAAAAATGAAACATGTATGGTGCTGTTAATGGATGAAATGGCCATTCGGATGGAACTAAGATACAACCAAAAATTGGACTTAATAGATGGGTTTGAAAGCGATGGCCTTAGAAGAACAAATAAAATGGCTAAGCAGGCATGTGTCTTCATGGTCAAGTCCTTATTTTCAAATTCCAGCACTATTTTAAACTATTTCGTAACGGAGAACGGGCTGACAGGAAATGTATTATGCGAAATTGTTAAAAAAAAATGTTGCCCTTATAAGCAGTTTTGGACTTGAAGTTAAAGTTTTGGTGTGTGATCAAGGGTCGTCGAATAGGAAATGTTTTTCTGATTTCGGAGTAACCAAAGATCAACCATTTATTGAAATTGAAAGTAATAAAATCTATTTTATGTATGACTTTCCTCATTTAATAAAATCACTGCGAAACGGATGGATTAACTGCGACCTTCTTACTCCTGACGGCAAAGCATGTTTTACATTTATAAAAGAGCTTTGGGAGAAAGAGGCGAACTGCGCAACAAAAATGTGCCCAAAACTAACAAGACAGCACATATTCCCAAACTCATTTGAAAAAATGCGAGTTAGACTTGCCACTCAGTTGTTTAGCAAAACAGTTCAAGCTGCAATTAAATGTATTTGCGAAACAGTTGGTTTTAAAACTGGCTCAAAGGAGCTAGCTCTGTCAACAGCAGAATTTGTAAAAAAAGTTGACCAAGTATTCGATTGTATGAATAGTGGGTCGCTGTATGCTGATAACTGTTATCGCTCTGCAGTACAGATTAACAGTGAATCTTTTAAATTCATTAGAACATTCTTGTCTTACATACAAGAAGTTCGTTTTGTTGACCGTAAAAAAGAGTCTTTTTCTTCGACGGCATAATACTAACTTTAAAATCGGTCGTTATGCTGCTTGAAGAAATATTAGTTCCAGAGTCTGACAAATTCTTTATTATGACAAAATCTTTCAACCAGGACAAACTTGAAAACACATTTGCGATTCTTAGACAAAAAGGAGGCCACATTAGCAACCCCTCAGTCGCTGAACTTAACTGTTTCTTGGCGAAGATAATGACCTCTAAAATTCTAAGATCAACTTCATCGAGCAATTGTGAAGACACACAAGGCTCCACAGAGGAAATATACCTCCATGCTCTCGATGAAGAAGATCAAGAAACAAAGTCAGATGACCATCGAGACCCAATCGATTTTAACAGTAAGGAATTTGTTCAATATTTTTACAAAGACTCTTTTACTAACACCAAAGAAATGAGTTTAGATCTGGTGTCAATTAGATATTTTGTTGGGTATGTTGCGCACAAAACACTCTCAAAAAATAATTGTGAGCTGTGTAGAAAAGAATTGCGAAAAGAAGATGAAGTGATTACTGTTCCAAGCGAAATGTTTATATTTTATAAAAACTACCAATCAAATACTGATTTTGGAAACCTTTTTGCTCCTTCTGATTCACTAATGGAAGCTTGCACAAAACACATTTTGCTTTTTGAAAACGTTTTCCAGAAGGAGCCCGAAAAAATAAATATTAAGTCGCATATAATAGAGTTGTGCCACAATTCTACGCCTGATTGGTTTTCAGGGGATTGCAAAGAGCACAGGCTGCAACTCTTAGATTTTCTTTGTTGTTCTTCTTCGAAAACACTGCCTATGGGCATTGGAAAAGGCAGTCTCGAAAAAGAAAAAGTTAAAAGTTATTGCTGGCCAATAAATGAAAATAACAAATATTTTTTAAAAATGAAAAAAAAACCTTTAAATATATAGAAAAAAATTTGAAAAGTAGGTACAAAAAAAAATTAAAAATTCAAATAAACGCAAAAAAAAGATTAAAAAAACAAAAAAAAAAAAAAAAAAAAGTAAAAGAAAAAAAATTAAAACAATAAAAGAAAGGTGGTCTAGCCTCAACCTGGACTCGAACCCACAAATCAAAAATGAAAGGCAGCGAGCCTACCCACTGAGCCAACGCTTATCTTTCAGAAGCACAGCTAAATTGCAATATATGGATCCTCATAAATGCAGCTAATAGCACAAATTGGGATCCAATGTCAGCTCCCACGAACAAACACTTTTTATTTCAGATGCGTCATCTATAATATCTATAAATCTTTGATTCCATACAAGTAATGTCTTAGAGGCCTTGCCTTACACGCGTGACGTGGCGGAGACGTCTAAGCCATCACTCCAATCGTGTTTCAGTCCAAGGGGCCGGGATTTCAAATCTACCAGAGTAAATAAAAAAATATAAATTTGTTAAAAAAAAAAAAAAATTAAAAAGCTACACGGAAATGTAGGATTTCTACACGTTTCGACCGGGATTTTCAACCCATTACTTTCGTGTAGCTTTTTTGCACGCCGCGTGTTGAAATGACAAAGCCACACGCGCGTGTTGAAAACCTAAACGCGCCGTGTGGAATTGAAAGCCACACGCGCGTGTGGAAAAACCTAAACGCGCCGTGTGGAATTCAGAAAGCCACACGCGGCGTTTAGAAAAGCTACACAAAAATAGTGGGTTGAAAAACCCGGTCGAAACGTGTAGAAATTCTACATTTCCGTGTAGCTTTTGAATTTTTTTTTTCTCTGTGTAGCTATCGCCACCAGCCGCACTGAAGGGTAGGGACACGTGGTCCTCGTTTAACCTTAAATCGAAAACATCTTACTTGTGATTTTGGCCATGCTGCACGCTTGGGTGTCGCTCAAGTTCTTCAGAAGAACAGGAGGAGACATTACTTCATATTTTTTGCCATTGTCCAGCTCTAAGTAGAAGGAAACTCAAAACTTTTGTTCACACCACTAGTTGGGAAGGTACAAAAATATAGAATGGACAAATTTAAGGATTATTTCAAGATGTCCCGTGCATCGTTTAGGACTAATAGCTTAAGATGGGCTCGCGACAAGATTCCAGCGGGACCCGAGAGAAGTAGTTGGTCGGGATCGGGACGGAAAGGGAACGAATTGTCCTTATTCGCCCATTTTTCTCTCACTTTTAGCCCATTGCCACTTTGTTAAAATTAACATTTTCAGACCCTTCTTTGCGTGGTCAGAAGTTCTTTTTAATGGACCCGTCGGGGCCGGGCTTACAACAAACATTAAATGGCAAACAAAGTCTTAAGGAAAATTCAAGGGGAATTCCGGGAGCAGTTGGTGCTAGTTACTACAGTCATAAATATTTAGTAGTCAGTTCTTAATTATATTAAGCTGTTTGTTGTCAAAAATTCAAACCTTCCGCCAACAAAAATATATCGATTACTTAGTTGCCTATTAATTCTAACAAGTTTGTTCACCAGCAGACTAACACTTTATTTTTGATTGATGATTTTTGTTAGATGATTGGTGTATGCCGGTGAACACGCCCAATCTTAACCCAAGATTATGTTCTCAATGTTAATCTTTGTCAATCTCGAATTAAGATCGCTTATACTCGACTTTAAGATGAAACAATCGAATTTTTTAATATGAAAAAATAGAGGCAAGCTAACTTCGGCTCGACCGAAGTTTATATACCCTTGGAGCTTGATATATGCCTGACAGTTTGTATGGCAGCTTTACTATTTAGTGGTCCGATTTCGACATATCTTGTTGAAATTATGTAAAATCATTGAAAACTTATAAATACGAGCGTTGGGAGTGATAACATTGAAAACAAAAAAGTTCTTCTCACTAAAACTAGTTTTTCAACCGATCGTTCCTATAGCAGCTATATGCTATAGTCATCCGATCCGGCCGGTTCCGACAAATGTGCAGCGTATTTGTACCAAAAGACTTCGTGCAAAGTTTGGTTAAGATACCTTTAAAACAGACGGAGGAGATAGCATAGAAACAGAGGGACAGACGGACGGGCAGACGGACATGGCTATATCAACTCAGCTCGTCATGCTGATCAAGAATATATATGGGTGATTCCATGAAAAATCGCCCACTGGGATTTTTTTTTTGGATCGAAATAATTTTTTTCGTATTCCTTGTGGTAAAATAGTATATACACAGAGAAAAAAAAGGCGTGCTAAAATTAAGTCAAATCGGACTCGAATTTAGTAATCGCAATCTTAAAAAAAAAGTACTTGAGTTAAGTACGTTTTACTTAAATTGAGTACAAAAAATCTTAAGACAAGTAAAAAACAAACTTAGAATCAGTATTCTCAAACTCAATGTTAGATGGCGCCTCTACTGTGACCATTTGGCTGGCCAGTTGTTTATGAAGCAGCTAATTAATGTATTCCCGGCAAAATTGTGCTGCAGCAGATAATGTTATATTCTTGCAGAGTGTATTTTGATATAAAAGCAATCGTAAGGAGATCAGTTAGGGTTGCCAAGCTGCAAAAAACATTAAGTGAGCAGAGTTGCCAAATGTTCTGAGATGAGCGGATACACACATTAGTATGAATGGACATGATCGACTTGCAGATACTCCTCATTAACATAGTGCAAATAAGCCATTTAAACTTGACACAAGCCTAATATGCTCTTTCGCACTGGAAATAGCAGCGGCTAGCGCGGTAACACACATACATATACACACACGCTTATGCACATTGGACTGAACATAATCGTATGGGAATTTTTGTTTTGGAAATGTTCTGTTCCTCAAAGCGCAAAAAATTCGTAATATTTTCTAGTTAACGTAATGAAAAACCAAACTTCGAAATTGTAAGGTTTAATACTGGCGCCGTGGGTTTAAAATTGCGAAATTAAATTTCAGTTTCCCCTTTTTAATTTTACTTTTTCGTAGAAGTAACCTTTGAGATGCCAAACATTGTTTGAATTAAATATATATTTTTAAAAATATTTTACTCAAACCACAATGCTGGATATAGAGAACTCGAGCATTTATTTGATTGGCGCGTTGCGGGTAGTGCTGGATTCACTAAGCTACCATTTAAAAACGCGTTTCTTCTGCGTACTATTAGAGGATTCAAATACACATTAAGGGAGAGCCTAACCGCACTGTCCTTCAAATTGATGGTGTATTGAAATCCCTTGGGCATACCATGAAACTAGGAAGAGCTTAAGGAAACTTTATGATCAATATGTGTTCCTCAGAAAGAATGCTGGTAGCGATAAAGAGTTGTACCGCAACAGAGAAAGGAGTTTTATGGACCATTTAGAAGAACTTTTTGATGCTGCTTTATAAAGTTCGATTGAATTAAGTCCTGATGCTGCTTTTAAAAGACAGAGGTCCGATGACGAGGAGTCCCTATCTAGTAGCAGTAGTCGCCATCCATATCAAATGGATTTTGAAGAAGCGGAAAAAAGTACGCTTATCAAAATAGCAAAAAAAATATTCTTATGAATAAATTTGAATAACTACTTTTAATTGCATTTTGCATTTTCGCTTTAAACCCTTACCAACATTAGAGTTAATTTTTCTAGCAGCGAAATAAATAAAAACTGAATATCTATGTTTCATTTGTTCTCTTTGTTGCCAGTCATTTTGTAAATTGTTAAAATGCATATGATAAAGCAAAACAATAAGGACAGGAATCTGCATTTTTAAAAATGATCTTTTGAAAATTTGCTTCAGTGAGGAAGCCATTTTAGTTTTGGTTTGGTGTTCGGCTCATATGCTTATCCATGATTAGTACAAAACCTTTAAAGCACAGCGCTGAAATTTGCTCAACACTTTATTTCATTCTTGGACAATGGTCAAATTATGATGAATTCTACGCGAACAAAGCGGAACATGGAATATTTGGGTAAAAAATGCCTACGCCCAGGGACCACTTTATCTAACGGTATGCCGATCCTGCAGTTTTAATTCAGTCACAGCTTCGATTGTTTCTGGCACATCAACCGTTTTTAAGTTGAACCAAAACGTTTGGCATCCCAGGTTGCTTTTATGAAAACGTAAAATGAAAAAGGGGAAATCAAAATTTGATGTAGCAACTTTAAACCCACGGCGCCAGCACTAAACCTAAGAATTTCCAAGTTTTGTTTTTCATTACGGTAACTAGAAAATATTACGAATTTTTTGCGCATTGAGGAACAGAACATTTCCAAAAAAAATTTTTTTCACATGTTGTTGTTTTTGCTTAGCTTGCCTAAGGAGTTTTCAAACGGTAAATCGTCGAAGATGAGCGTGATGGTCTGAGTAACCACCGAAAATGAGAAAGAGACAAACAGATAATACGCAGCAAAAGTTTGACACTGAGCTGCGTCATTTGAGATCAGTAGTTGAGCGATTCAGAAGAAAGCTCTTATGTTGGCAAAATTCGAAGGTGAGAATTTAAAAACATAATAAGAAATACAATATAACTCATAATTCCCTCTTTTTTTTTCTAGTTCGGCATTGATGACGAGGTATCCATCGAAACAAAGAAACAAATTTGCCTTCGGACAAGTAGCATATCGCAGTCACAGACATGTAGTCCCAAATTTGTTCTGAATAGGGTAATATTTCCTTAATTGCGATTTTGAATATTCATCACTCTCGGAGTACGAATTAATTTTCCTGTCCAAATCCAAATCCAAATATTTCAAATTTAATGAAAGGTGTCAGTCAGTGACTTGGACTTTTTTCTTGATTTTGTTAGATATTATGGACTTGCTTTTTAGATCAAACTACACTGACGATGACTTAAGTCAATTACAGTTATTAATACAAACACATCATTCTCTTTATACTAAGCTTTATGGTCCATTAAAACCGAGGCATCACTTTTTTGTGCATTATGCCACAGCTATAAGAAAATGTGGACCTCTAAGGAACATTTGGTCAATGCGCTTGGAAGCAAAACACAAAGAGGCCAAAATATATTTTCATAGCATAGCTTCGCGTGTCAATCCTTCTGATACATTAGCAATTAAGTCTGCAATTAAGTTTTCAAAATCTGTAATTGATCACGAACAAGGCTTGGAACCTGAATTTGAGTTTACTTCCCTAAATACTACAAACTTAACTAAAGAAGATTTTTCCTTGCATAAATAAGGGAAAAGATATTGGGATTAAGTTTGAAGAGTGCCACCTTTGTAATAAATTGTATTTCAAGGACACTAAAAACAAAACTGGGGTTATTCATTTTTCCCAATCAGAATTGAATTGATTTTGATTTAATTCATTTCCAAAAAAAGAATTGAATTGATTTTGATTTAATTCAAATGAATTAGAAAATTTGATTGTTCATTCATTTGATTTAAATCTGAATTAAATCAACTTCATTCATTTTGTCACATTTTCTAGTTTAAAATAATTAATATTATTGTTAAACTTATCCAAATTCGTTACAATTAAATAGCAATGCGAAAAATATATTTTGTAAAAAAGAGCTCAAATAAAACAGTGTGCAATTGCCTGGCAAGATGCAGCAAAGCAACTACATAGCTGAAACCATTATTGAAAAGACAAACAATCACACAAAGCTGGCTGCAGTCGAATTCCAATACATACCAGGACATCTCTATATATATAAAAGAGAGTGTCCTGAGTGACTGACTGACTGACTGACTGATTGGCAATCTTCGCACAGAAGTTTCCTTTGGTGGTGAAAGTGCGTACTAAGACGGGGTTTTGGAAAATTCCACCCGGAAAAGTCGGGAAAGCGTCGGAAAAGTTTGTATGGGAAAAATGTTATTTTTCATCCGATTGACTTGCAACTTGGTTTGTAAGCTTAGTACGCGAAATAATTCGACACGTGTTTTCCCGATTTTGGAAAATCCGCCCACGAGGAAAATAGCCGGAAAATTCTGCATAAAAAAATTAGTTTTCATCCGATTGGCTTCAAACTCGGTTTAAAAGGAAAGTAGGTGAAATGAATTGAAATGTGATTTTCCGGAATTGAAAAATTTGACCCAACGGTCGGAAAATTCCCGGAAAATTCTGCATGAAAAAATCTATTTTTCATCCGATTGGCTTGAAACTCGGTTTTTAAGGACAAAATACGAAATAAATTGAAATGTGATTTTTCAATGTCGGAAAATCCGCCCACGAGGAAAATGGTTGGAAAATTCTGCATGCAAAAAGCTATTTTTCATCCGATTGTCTTGAAACTTGGTTTCAAGGGTCAAAATCGGAATTAATTTTTGTTTTTATTATCCGATTGTCTTGAAACTCGGTTTCAAGGGTAAAAATCGGAACTAATTTTTGTTTTTATTTTCTGTTGGAAATACCGCCGGGATGCCCACTGGGAAGTGGTTGGGAAGTAAATGGGATGTGGGTGGTAAGTTGTTTTGGAAGTAGGTGAGATGTGGGTGGGATGTGCGCGGTAAGTGGGAGGGATGTGGTATTGTATTTAATAAAATAATAATACTGTATGGCGTCTAGTTTGCTATCTTGTATAACGCATTTGGATAAGTTAAAAAATAACTATTATCGTTGCACGTATCGCAACGGTCATCGTTCCAGGCATGCATTTTGGCTAGAGTATAATTATCGAAAGCGTTTCCGCTGAGCGGTCTATTTAAAAACTTGATATCTTTGGATTTTAAATTGCAATTTGTTAGCGTAAATAGAAATAGAAAACCCTCTTGGTTTACTTGCAACGAAGTTGGCGCAATCCTTATGCCAACCGTCCTTTATAGATCTGTAGATTTTACAGATTGCATCTTTTAGACTCCAGTTCACAACTAGGAAGGGATCTTCTTTAGGAGCATTTTTGGCCTTTTCGTCTACTAGATTATTTTGTGGTATATTCATACTAGCAAATAGCCCGTCACGCTTCGCTGCGCCTTTAACAGTATATAACCAACGCACACCCACTTACCACCCACTTCAGGCCCACATCCCACCCACTTTCCGCTCACTTCGCACCTACATCCCACCCACATTCCACTCACTTCCCATTTCCATCCCAACCACTTCTCAACCACATCTCACCCACTTCCCGCCCTCATCCCACCCACATCTCTCCCACCTCCCACCCACATCCCTCCCACTTCCTGCCACATTTCACCCACTTTACATCCACTTGCCACCCACTTCCAAAACCACTTTCCACCCACATCCCATTCACTTCACAGTGAGCATCCCGGCGATATTTCCAACCAAATAAACTCTCATTTTGACCTTAGAACCCGAGTTTCAAGCCAATCGTATGAAAAATAGTTTTTGCATGCAGAATTTTCCGGCCATTTTCCTCGTGGGCGGCTTTTCCGACATTGAAACATCACATTTCAAATTATTTCGTATTTTGTCCTTACAAACCGAGTTTCAAGCCAATCGGATGATAAATAGTTTTTTCATGCAGAATTTTCCGGGAATTTTCCAAGTTCGGAAAATAACATTTTAAACTATTTCGTATTCTATACTTTCAAACCGAGTTTCAAGCCAATCGTATGATAAATACTTTTTTGGATTCAGAATTTTCAGGCCATTTTCCTCTTGTGCGGATTTTCCAAAAACACGAGTCAAATTATTTCGCGTACTCTGCTTACTACTTATGTTTTGTTAAGTGTAATTTTGAAAATGAATTTGGCGCTAATCGCTGGCAACAAAAGTTTCGCCCATACAACCTTGACCACCCACTTTCCACCCAGGGGGGTTAATTTTCCGGAAGATTGGTATGCATTTGTTGTTGAATTTTCATATAGAGCTTTGAAAATGAGTTTGAACTTGATCGGATGAAAAACAAAAAAGTTTCATACAAAAGTTTTCCGTGAATTGTCCACACTTCCCGGCAGAATTTGGCAAAATCCTTTCTTAGTACTCACTTTCAGCATAAGATAAAACTACTGTGAAAATCTCATCTTGCTATCTTTTTTTTCAATAATGGTTTCAGCTATGTAGTTGCTTTGCTGCATCTTGCCAGGCAATTGCACACTGTTTTATTTGCGCCCTTTTTTACAAAATATATTTTTTACATTGCTATTTAATTGTAACGAATTTGGATAAGTTAAACAATAATATTAATTATTTTAAACTAGAAAATGTGACAAAATGAATGAAGTTGATTTAATTCAGATTTAAATCAAATGAATGAACAATCAAATTTTCTAATTCATTTGAATTAAATCAAAATCAATTCAATTCTTTTTTTTAGAAATGAATTAAATCAAAATCAATTCAATTCTGATTGGGAAAAATTGAATTAAATCAATTTTTTTTAATTCATTGTGATTTAAAGTCAAAAATGAATCATTCTTTTACAGCCCTGTTATTTAGCGGCTAAATCTATAAGTTTAAGATTAAATCGTTTATTATAGACAATAATAATGTATTTGTTGTTTGTCAAAAAATTTATTTAGACGGGTTTCAGCGCCATTGTTTCGAAGCTCGTTCTCCTTCAAGGGAAATGGAAATAAAAAAATATTTCCGATTTTATAAGCCCCCATTACATCTGTATGCTATAAATAATCAAAGAACATATTTAAGAATTAAGTACATTTAAGTTTTGTAGTTTAAAGTGTTCCCAAATATATATAAATAATAAAAAATATCCTATATCTAAAAAAACTGCAATCGATCAACGAAGTATTGTTTTATTTCACCAAGATCGTTGGAACTTCATTCAAGTATATTTATACTTGGATTAAGCACCTACATACTTAGTAGGAGTACATATCGTACTCATTATTTAAGTTAAACCATACTTAAATCAAGTTAAAAAAGTACTATGGGTAAGTATGGAGTACTTTGATCCAGTACGATTCGGACTCACTTTTTCAGTTTAAGAATACTCGGTTCAAGTTGTAATATTACTTGGATCAAGTATGCACGTACTCACTTTAAGGACGCTTCGAACTCATTTTCTAAGTTCGAAACGTACTAGGCTCAAGTTTAAATATTCTTATTTTAAGTATGTTTCTTACTCATTTTTTAAGTCCGAAAATACTAAATTCAAGTTTGCAGTACTTAAAAAATCGTACTTGATATAAGTTTGGCATACTTGGCGGCAGTAATTGCAGACTCAGTTGACTATTAAGTTTGAAAATACTGAGTTCAAGCACGGAATACTTGATTTTTTCTCTCTGTGTACGTATTTTCAGCATTTTGGCGAAATTTACTTAATTCGCTGCATATTTAAAAAATTTAATTATTTTTAATTGCTTGATATCCAAAGCCATTGGTAATAAAAATATTTAAAAAATCTGAAAATTAACATCTGAATCCAAACTTTCAAATAACTCACACTTAAAAATTTTAACATTTTTCTTTGGTCTTCAAATCGCGAAAATAAGTAAACAAAAATTAATTGCCGCGAAAGGGATTTTTTTTTTTGTCATCATTTTTTTCTCAAAATTTGGTCATATATAAAATATATGGCAAATATAAAATATGTACATAAGTGCACCTGCCCATTTATTGAAATAAATTTTAAAATAAATGGAATTCAAAGCTAAAGGAACCACATTACTTGGGACAGGGTATTTTGCTGTCGGGGCACTCGACCGCAACACTCTTACTTGTTTATATTTATTTTAAAGAAAGATTTTTGACTAAAGCTTTACAGAAAACTGTAGATGGTTGATAGGTTGCGAGATGATAAATTTTGTTTTTAAGATTTCTGAGCTCATTTCAAGACTTTTAAGTCTTGTTTTTATAAGATTGCAAGATTCTCAAAAAGAGATTTTCAATCTAGGTTTTAGATTGATTTTTTTTCTCAGTGTAAACACGAATGGAATGGCATCTCATCGCACACCAGAATCATCATCGTTTGTCGCAGCATCTCGAAAATGCTACTTTTATTTTTTCGCTATCGCAATCTAATGTGATCTCAAAAGGGATTAAAGTAATTACATTTGGAATGATACAAGTTCGAAAAGCATTGGCCAATCCTTAAAAGCTTCAATTTTGTAAAATATTCTGGAAGTCGAGATTGAATTTTAAAGCTCTACCAAGGATCACGAAGTCGCGCACACTTGTTGTAGTACATCATGTGGCTTAGAAAGCTGTAAGACAGAGCTGAATCGAAATAAACCGATTCAAATGGCGTACCGGAATCGAAACCGATACAAATTAATTTTTGAAACCGAATACCGTTTATTGTTATTAGTGGAACCGAAAGTACCGGAACGAGACCGAAACTTTGGTACCGGTACAGTTTGTAGCACGAAAATACGCAGAGAATATACATAGTAGGTTTGTGCATTAGGATGCATTGTAAATTGGAAATAAAAACACAGTCTAGTATAATCGAACTTAAACGTATTTGAAAACATTGAAACATTCTTAATTGATGGCTAGAATCCTCCAGAAAGTTTGCAGACTTGTATTAGATTTCAAATGGCGGGCTTTATATTCCACAACGCAGGTTAGCTTGGAGCGCCTCTTCTCAAGCGTAAAATTTATTATGAATCCGCAAATAAGATGCATGATCTTAACCACATTGAATGCAATTATATTACTGTGGGAAAATCACAAAAATGCCATATAGTGGACGCAAAAAACTCAAGTTGCTACGAATTCAAAAACTAATCATACATAATTTTACCTTTATGAACATACAGGGTTTGTCCGGAAAGTAATAGGACTGATTTCCTTCCGCAGCGACTGTACTTCGGAGCGGTAGAGGGCGTTCTTAGCTAACGAACGAGCGGCTGGTCAGTTGACTCCGAGCACCTGGAGAGTCAGGACAGGCATTTTCGCGCGACGTGTTTCTGTGAGTGGTGCAAGCCCAAAATGCAGCATTCGTTAGAGCAGAGGTACGCGACTAATTTCTGTGTGAAACTCGATAAATCTGCGACAGAGACGATTGATATGATCAAGCAGGCTTACTCAGATTTTGGTTTAGCAAGAAGTGGTGTGTTTCGGTCCCAAAAGTTCCCACTGACGAACAAAATTGCGGCGAGTGGAAGCGTGCTAAGGCCGGCATCCCAACGCATCCGCAGCAGTCCTACAGCCCAGATTTGGTCAGCATTTTAAGACGACAGAGGGGATCCAAGCAGCAAGCACCGTGGCTCTCAAGGCAATTCCGGAGAATGCCGTACGTGACGCCATCAATGCTTGGAAATCGCTCTTCATCGACCCAGAAGGAGCCTATTTCGAAAGTTATTAAAGAATTGTAACGATTGGCATTCCGGTACGTACCGGTAGACCGACATAAAACTCCAGGTATCGTATCAAAACCAAAGACCGATATTAATTGAATACAGAAATAGAAACCGAAACATTAATTTTGGGACGTACCGGTACCGGAACCTTAGCCGAAATTCGATTCGGGATTAAGCCCTGCTGTAAGGTGATTTTGAAATTGATAAAACTGTAATTTAAAAAGCACGTTTTGATTTCAAGCGGCTGACAAATCAGTGTGTTTTTTAAGACATTATGGTCCCATTATAGCTTACAATCCACTTAACATAAATAACTGTCAATTTGGTGACATCAATTTTGATTTGTTCTAGAAATTTGCCTTAAAGACTGGATTCCTGATGACATAAAAATTTTTCTAGGTATTTTTTTTTAAATAACGCTGCAGTGCAATAGAATAGACTTAGAAAACAGTACAAATGTGGTTCTATTCATGTGAAGAACGACATAAAAAATTATTTATGTGAGTTTTAAAAACCAGCCTAAATGAATCATAAAAAAGTAGTCTTCAATAAAAGTGTTTTTTATATATTTTCCTATTTTGGTTTTAGTGTTATTTCTGTAGATGAAATAGCTATATAAGAAGTTTTTCCCTAAAATATTTAACAATATTCTCTCCCATTTAAGAAAAGTCATGGCAACATATAGAACAATCAAAAGTGTTTGTATCAATAAAGTGAAGTTTTTAAAGAACAAATTGGAAAAAAAAATTTATGAATTGTAGTGAAAAACACGATTCACAATAACCAATATTAAAATGTATTGGAATTTTACTTTATGACAAAATAAACAAGTAAAAAAGTCGGTCAAGCCCGACTATAACATACTCTAAGTCTCTCTCTTTCTCTCACTCTCTCTCTCTCTCTTTAAGATTGTGCGGTGTTAGTTGTAAGTGGGTGGGAAGGGGTTGGGGGAGGGTGATCTCCGTGTTTATACCCTGTTCCCATAAAAAATGGGAAAAAGGGGATCATTAAGTTGTGCAAATGTATGTAACAGGGAGAAGAAAGCACCTCCGACCCCATAAAGTATATATATTCTTGATCAACATCAACAGCCGAGTCGATTTAGCCATGTCCGTCTGTCCGTCCGTCCGTCTGTCCGTCTGTCTGTCTGTATGAACGCGTCGATCTCAGAGACAGTAATAGATAGAGCCACAAATTTTGGCATGTATATAGGTGTATACTATACCCACATCGAGTTTGTTTCAGATTTCGAAAAATCCTCCTCCTCCATCTTTAAACAGCTGTATTTTCATCTGTATAAACGCGTAGATCTCACAGACTATAAGAGGTAGAGATACATTTTTGCATGTATGTAGGTGTACACCGTACCCAGATAAAGTTTGCTCCAAGTCTCCTCCATCTTCTTCTAACAGCGAAAAACTGTCAGAGCTACAATTTTTAAGTTTGAACCTAGTGCCTTAATATATATTCAGTGAGGCCCAACATCTATCTATTCTGTGTACCACAATGAGATCCGAGCAAAAACACCGAAGATATGTACATAAGTGCGCCTGCCCATTTATTAAAATAAATTTTAAAATAAATGGAATTCAAAGCTATAGGAACCACATTACTTGGGACAGGGTATTTTGCTGTCGGGGCACTCGACCGCAACACTCTTACTTGTTTAAGTTGTATTTAGTACAACAAATTGTATATCCTCAGAAGCTATAACATGGTGGTTAACACTGAGAACAAATTATATATAATTTGAAGCAACAATTACTTGATATTATTAAATATTTTAAAAATCTATAAAACTATAATTTGAGTAGATACAGTAAAATGCTTTCTGTCCGATAAACCAATCCTGAGATGTCACGTTTTTAAAAAACCCTTTATTCCATTTTTTCGTTTTTGACGATTTTTGAAATTGTTTATAAACTTAACGTTTGCGGTGTTTTGCAAAACCGCAAATCACGTTTCGGTGGGAGTGTCGAGATCTAATTTTGGTTTTTTTGTTTATTGAAAGAAAAAGTTTTGAATTTTGAGACCGTTCGATTTGAAAAAGAATGACCCATATACATATGTATATTAGACTGGTCCAGATTTCAAAAATTCAAAAATGTCCCGACGGATTCTGAAAGTTTGACACAAAAAAAATTTCAATATTTTTTATACATTGTATATGTATACATATATATAATGTCACCCATGATTTACCAGTTATTTGGTATCCAGGCCAAAGACTGCAAATTTCCCCGCCAAGCCCAATCCATTGAGTGCAAAATATTCTGTGCGCGTTACGGTCCGCTTAACTAAGCTCAACCCAGACCTGTCTCTATGCCAACAAAGGCCGGGTGCCAATCTTTTTGTTTGCCCTCGACGTCCACCGCTCCAGAGTTGATGCCAGACACAGCGCCATAATCAATGCCCAAAGTGCCGACGGACCGCCTGATATTTACATTTACCTGTGAAATGTGTTGCAAGCGCTGTGTTTCTGAGGCCGCGAGGCACTTCCTTAAAGCTGGGGCAGAGGCTGCTAAGTGAGTGGACAAACAACGCGTGCTAGGTCGTACGACTAATCTAAATTTTGTTTTAAAGACACAGTCACTCAATTGTTCTAAGCAGTGTGCGAGTGGAATAAGTGAGACCGACACCCATATTAAGGATTGCTTAAGGTGACTTAAGTTTCATAAGCTAAAATAAATGAAGAATTGAGAATTCAATTCAAAATAAGTAATAAGTTCGTGTACCCAGGGATGTCATTAGTATACCAATAATATATTGATACCAGACTTTCCTGTTTCTTGCCTTCAGCATGCGAAATTTCCAATAAATACGGAGGTGCCACAGAAACGTCTTTCAACCAAACTCCAACCCAATTCCAATTCTTGGGTGCCACAGAAATTTGTTTTGTATATTTTGAATCCTCTCTTCTCTGGAGAGATTTGACAAAATTCACCACAATTTTTACAAACAAAATCATTTTTGGATATGTAAACCATAAATGTGGCCGTTTGTGGCCCAGCGGTTAGTGTGCTGGACTGCTGGGCGGGAGGTCGTGGGTTCGATCCCGCCTCTGAACATCTAATAATAAAAGTTTTTTCTTCCTTTAGAAAAATAGCTTTTAAGCCCTGATAAAGCCAATTCTAAAACTTTTGCCGTTCGGATTTGGCGTTAAACTGTAGATCCCTTTCTCTCATGCGAAAAAAATTGAAGCACACACGATTAAGAGATTGAGAAAAGCTTTGTTTGGTCCCTTTTGAGCTGTTTAGCCAATTTAACATTTTCTCAAGAAAGTAAAAAAATACGTTTCCGAAAAAAAGTTTTTTAAAAAATACTCCCAGAAAACCTGAATTTTTAAAAACCTTTGTAAGAAAAATTTGTTCTGCGAACTATCAGCTACAACTTTGCCGAAGACAGTTTGCAGCTATCACCAAAACTGAATGAGCTGTATGCCCAAATCTGATGACACCTTTTTTTGTTGTCACACTCAATTTCAAAAAACTTTGAGGGTCCATAAAAAACGAGAGCGTAAGTTAAAGTCGGCTCTAACCGACTTCGATATACCCGAACTCATGAAGAAACATGTTTAACAGTGTTCCTGCGTTCCTTAAGGTGACCATCCGAAAGGTATGCAACATTTTTTTAGGGTGGGTAGAGGTGGGGCTTTGTTCAATTTTTTGCTCATAACTTGAGAACCGTTCATCCAGGCAGGAGGGGGCGTGGCCAAAATTTGAAACAAACTTGATCTGCGTGCAGATAAAAGCATTTGTCCCATACATGTCAAAACTCTATCTCTTACCATCTCTGAAATCTACGTGTTCACGTGCAGACAGATGGACGGACGGACGGACGGACAGACGGACATGTCTATATCGACTCGGCTGTTGATGGTGATCAAGAATATATATACTTTATATGGTAATGATTCCTTCTGCCTGTTACATACATTTGCACGACTTTGGTATACCCTTTTTACTCTACGAGTAACGGGTATAAAAAGTGCTACCAATCTAGCCAAAAGCCGATAGGGATTTACTTAGTTTGGGTACCACTATCGATTCCGCATAGTGTAGTTTGGTAGTTTTGAAATTATCCTACTTAATCCTACTTTAGCCAGATAATAATATTCAAGTAAGACATTTAGCGAGAATACCAGCAAAGTACGATCGACCTTGCATGATGACGTTGAGAAGCCCTCGAATCCTCGAGGATTTTGTCTACCTCGAAACGATGATAACCAGTGAATAACAGAAGAAACCAGAAAAGAATCACGCTCGCAAAACGATGCTTCTACTGGCTCAGTAGGGAGTTCTAGAACAGAGACCTCACCAAACATTTAACTACATTCTCGAAGGTCAATGTTTTCTTGTTCTACTCGGTTACACGGGAATGGTAAACAATGCTCAGCTGATTGATTAGGTGGTTATCACTTTTAAATGTGAATGCAAGTTGTCATTCATCGGAAATATGAAATCTTCTTAACATTCTATAAAATGCAATCATCAGTAGCATATTGCTGTCAACTCCCAGGTTCTTCGTGCAATCCAAGTTACATGTAGTTAAAGTTTTAAAAGTAATGTATCCAGAAAATGACTACCAAATACGGGGCGAGTTCTAAAAATCGCAATAGTCATCAAATGCTATTATTAATATACCGGTAATAAACAGAGCTATAGCAATATACAAACTATACCAAACACTTGTACACAGCTCTCTATACCCTTCTGTGCAAGACTTAGGTACTTGTACACATTTCTGTCACGCACTTTACTTATTTAATCATAAATTATTGTGCAGCATTGAAATATTTTGACTCCACGTAGTTAAATAAATGAAAGAGAAACAAGACAAAAACAACAACAATTCGACACCGGAACAGATAGCCCGGTGCCCTAGAATCGGGTGCGTCGTCTTCTATAGTCGCCGCCGCCTTCAAAACCAATGGACAACATTCAAAGCCGAAATCACACATTTCGCTCGATTTGCATTTGCTTGTGACGCGGGAACCTGTGAGAGCCATGATTTATGGCGTTCAGTCGGCACGAGTTCCAAGTTTTTAGTTTCTGTTTAAGGTGTGAAACTGTCTGGGCAAGCATTTATGTTGCCTTGCAGAGCTACTGTTTCCTATTACCCTTTTGCATCTGCTCGATAATGAAATTAAAAATGGCCACCATATCACGCACTCCACCACCACCAACTTGGCGAAATGTTCGTCTGGGGGGTGGCACCGGACGTTTTGATACTTATAGCGAGAAAATGGAAAATTCGATGCTGCCATAAACATTTATTGCTACTTTGGGAAAACTCGATTACAGACGCTGGGGAAGCACCCAGACTCGGGCATTGCACGGTCGCCATTTTATGAGTCGCGCCTGGGCACTTATGGCATCATCAGGGCACAGCACGGGCATCCACATCCACCACATGGCTCTCCAGGCGTTCTCGTAAAACGGATTTTGCGCTTAGTCAGGATGCGTGCGGCAGTTTTATGGCCCGCTCCATCCTCCATTCGCCATTGATGCCTGCACTCGGGAAATGTATACAGTTTTCTTTTTATAACTTTTGCGCTCCATTGCGCCTGCAGCCTCCGCTGGCGGCAATAAAATGCAGAAATGTTCGCAACCATAAAAGTTTATGGGGGTGCACCCAAATTGGGTTTGCACATTACAAAGGGAGGGTGCAAAGGAAAGCTGATGATCATACAATACTGTTTTGAAATCGAAAGAGAAACTTGTCAAAACTCCAAGTCGGAAAAAGTACACAGAATGAACACATATATATCATTTTCTATATTCACCATGTTCTGGCTGATGGTCGCGCTCGTGGGCTGGATCGTAGCCAGTCGATATAAAGAACGTGATCTTATCCGGTGCTGTGTCCTGCTCACAGCTGTCTGTTGCTGGCTGATATGGTTAATTGTGTTCCTTATGCAGTTGAATCCCCTTGTTGGACCACGGGCCGATCAAAAAATTATCTTTGCCATCATGAGCTATTGGGGTAACTCGTACATCCATGACGATGAAGATCCGTAATCTACTACTAAATTTGTACATGACTTTTGATTGAACAGAATATATTTCTTCATATGAATCAACCAAGTATGGGAGATTCGCGTTGTAGATTGTTTTAAATACTGTCATACCCCAACATTATGTTAAGGGTGCGCTCAATCAAAGTATTGTTTTAAGTAGAGTTTGACGCTCGCACCTGTGTCAAAATCAGTATGTAGTCATGCGCCCGCGCTTAACTAGGTCTGCATACAAAATCACGAAAGTTCTAATTGTACTGGCTAAAAACATGATAAATAAATAAGCCCACGTCTTTAAATAAACTGGCCTAAATAGGAAATCCCTACTCTTGACTTGTTCCGACGAAAATTAGCAGTCGATTTTTTTTGGTATTGATGGAAGCATCTCCGATATATTAATTCTTGATCAGCATAAAAATCTGTTTGTGCTCATCTTGAGTCAGATTTAGAGGATTTAAGTAGATGAGACTTATACTTCTTCAAATTTCACCACGTCCCCTGCCTCCCCGGCAAATTGGAATATTCATATCTCCCACATCTTTGATCGTACCTCCACCAAAAATTGGCCAGAGATCGGAAGAACGAAAGCAATGTTATGAGCAAGCTTTCTGCTGCTACTAAAGCCGCAAAATACATTCTGAGCATACAATTTTCGCAGGTACAGAGCTTGACCGATTTTCTACTTGTTATTATTGTTGAAATTAGAGGCTGGAATGGAATTTTCAGATCTCAGAGATGGTAAAAGATTGAGTTTTGACCAGAATAGACATTTTTGCCATGCCCCTCCTGCCCCCGCAACTTGGAAAAAATGCATATCTCCCGCAGATTTCAAGATAGATGGTTCGTAATTTCTAAAACTATTAAGTTACGAAGATTATTTATTGACTTGCCAAAGGAATGATAATGATGATAAACGATAGTCTACATATACTGAAAAAGAAAGCCCCATGATGAGGCTTCAAAATTAAGTTGGTTGTCCGATTCGAATACTTGAAATTGCTTTCAGACTTTTTAGTACAGGTAATTTAATTTGTTCCCTCACTGCATATAATATAACGATTATAGAATCGATAGAGAAGCACTTAAACTCCATTAACCACTACCTAAATAACAACCGATAGGGAATCGAGTCCACTCACTCCTTCGCTCAGCGTTCGTCGCATTCTGTATCGCAACAAAGTGGTTAAAATTCAACTCCCACCAAGAGCTCGGAAATGGAGACCAAAAAGCAGCTCCTGTATGGGCAGAAATTTATTGCAAGAAAATGGATAGCATAGATAGATATTAGATTAGATATTAAGTCTCTTTTTAAAAATAGCATAAATAAATATTAAGCAATAATAGTCCCCCCAAAGGATCAAAACTATTTAGATCAAAACTTGAGGAATTACTCGAAAATGAAATGGAAAATGCAATTGTGATTGGTGACAGCAATTCGCGTATTATGCGCGAGCATCAAGTTTTGGATGAGGTCACGTTAGAAGCGTTTACAAATGAAGCGGCTACCAGACACTCCAAAAACGTAACCGTGAATGCAAGCGGAAGGAAATTCCTGGAATTCGCACTGACTATTCAGAATGATAAAGCAATTGGAGACATGGATAGAAACTTCACCTTTATATATAAGAACGGCAGCTCAGTTATCCACTTATGTGCGATTAAAATTGCGATTTTGGAAAGTGTATTATATTTTGAGGTGGATCGCCATCTTGGGATCTACAACACAGGAGATAAAACTTAAATTGTTGCCAAAATTCTCCTGGAGCAATCAAAATAAGAATGAGTTCAGAAAAATGGTTCAGAGATGCGTTAGGGACTGAAAATTGAATAGCAGGTCTTAACTATTGAGGACATAACATCCGCAATCGAAAAGATAGCAAAGATTGGAGGAAGATAGGTTGAGGAATTGCGCCGAAAACAGGGACCGAATTTGATGCATGGGAATTTCAGAGTCATTTTGAAAACCTTCTTAACCCTGAACAAATCGCTATGAACATTCACTATGCACCGACCTATGTAGAGGACCTAGACCCAGATACAACAATTACAATGAAGGAACTCAAAATAGCACTTGCCAAAGCCAAGCCAAACAAAGCATAGAGATGCTTGAAGAGTTGGTAATTATACACAATAGGTTATTATATATAATATTACAACGTATATTTAATGCACCAGTCACATAGACATATAACATATGAGTATGTTTTAACTTAGGACTAACAATTGTTTTAGCCTTTTTAACTAATTTAACAGTAAAATTTTCCTTTTTATACCCTTGGAGAGGGTATATTGAAATTGTCCGGATGTTTGTAACGCAGAGAAGGAAGCATCTCTGACCACATAAAGTATATATATTCTTGACCAGCAAGACGAGCTGAGTTGATATAGCCATGTCCGTCTGTCCGTCCGTCTGTCCGTCCGCCTGTTTTAATGCTATCTCCTCCGTCAGTTTTAAAGCTATCGTAACCAAACTTTGCTAGAAGTCTTTTAGTACAAATACGCTGCACATTTGTCGGAACCGGCCGGATCGGATGACTATAGCATATAGCTGCCATAGGAACGATCGGTCGAAAAACTAGTTTTAGTGAGAAAAACTTTTTGTATTCAATACTATCGCTCTCAACGCTTGTATTTACATAATTTACATAATTTCACCAAACTGTCAGGCATATATCAAGCTCCAAGGGTATATAAACTTCGGTCGAGCCGAAGTTAGCTTGCCTCTATTTTTTTCTATTTTTTTAACTTATTTGTATTCTAATTGGTTGTTGTAGGTAAGTTTTCAAGTTATTTTTTAATTGCGTTTCGCTTTGTTGAGTTTTTAAATGATTAGACAATTCATTCCATAGTCGGATAGCAGATATAAAGAATTGTCGGCTTGAGCAAGATAGCTTAAATCTAGGGTAATTCGAATTATTTGTTCTCTGAGAGGCAGAGAAATTTAACTTGGAGTAAAGGTATTTTGGTTCTTTCGTTACTATAATCTTGTGTAAGAAAATTAATGTTCTAAATAAAGTCAAACCATTCTTTTAGGCTAAGGTCAAAAATCGTACATGCTAGAGAAGTAATACGGTCAGAGACTCGACGCTTATAAATATATCTAGCAATTGAATTAAAAGTTACCGTTAATTTTCTCAAACCATCTTCATGGGAGTGTCCGAATATTTCGATTCCACAAAAAAGTGAGGGTATAAGGAATGTTTTTGCAATAAGTAGCTTAATTTGTGTCGGTAGAAAAATTTGAGTCAGTGACAGTTGCCTCAACAGTCCATACGTGGTACCACACGCTTTAGTATCATGTTTACTCCACGAAAGTGTGTTATTAAAAATAATGCCTAAGTTGGAAGCCTGGTTCTCGTATTTAATCGGGGTATCATTAATAAATAGATTTGGCAGCTGCGTCGTTTCCAGGGGTTTTTTATGTATAACAATACATTTGGACTCAGAAGGGTTTAGTCCAAGCCCATTGTCCCTAGCCCACCTGTCTATTTTTATAAGTTCACTAGCCGAACCCGCCGCGACTTCGTCCGGCTCCAAGTTTTGAAAAAATCGTAGTAAAAAGAAAAAATTGTAAAACTCTCTGAACATTGTGTTTGTATATAAAATATTTGTTAAGAAGGAAATTCTTTTTTAATAACATTGGCTTCATTAGCTTAATTTTAAGACAGTTTCGAATTTACGGTTGATTAAAATAAACCAATCTGGAAAAGGAGGATTAAGTAGGGCGTGGAAAATGCAGTGGCCTGTACACATATTAAATTCTATCCCGTCCCATCCTAAGGGACACAACCAAATTTTCAAGTCGCGCGGAAATTCCAGAATTACAAAATATTCCCTTCCTGTCTTGTGAATGCTTAGCAGACTATAGTATATTCTTCTTCAGAAGGACTATATAGTGAATTTAGGGTCAAGGGACATTTTATTTATAAGTGCGAACCTATCTACATTTGTTTAATATTAGATCTCCAGAATATTCTTCTCTGATCAATTTATGTAAATCAACGCAGTATGAAATATGTAACTATTTGAGCATGTGTACGTGTGTGTCTTTATTATGCGGCAACCAAAACAGGGAAAATTCATTTTTTAAAAATAGAAAAAATTTGAATCAAATTTAACATTTCTTATTTTAAATCGAAAAAAATTAATATATTTTTAATAAAGGTCACAATTCCCGCTGCCCTCTGATATTTTATATGAAAAAAGCTAAATTGAAAAAAGGCTGTTTTGACAACACTGTTTTTTCTCCATCAAACACACTTTTCATTGCGAAATGTTGTTATGAATTTTTAGGCGCTACAATCGATATAAATCTCTTAGATTATTAACTCACAGCCTAGTTTATTAACAAAGACTCGCAAAGGAGATAAGGAGACAATTAATTTTTAGCAGACTGCTCACGTCATGCGTGCCATCACTTTTCCATTAAGTTCACGTACCACCACTAACAAAAGACCATTAAGTTCACGTACCACCACTAACAAAAGACGGACCGCAGATAAGGCAATTATTACATCTACATACATTTGGCTTCTAGTTTGGTGTTATTTTTAATGTCTTCATTTTGAAATACGGTTAACATATTGTTAAAGCTGTCGATGTGTTTTGTATGTGCCATAAGATTCAATTCAATTGGATGAGGCTATTCTCAAAACACACACATCTCTCTCTCGCGTTCTCAGCGAAACAACTTATTCCACAACATTGCCTGAGCGCAACAACCGTTATGTCCCCATACAAACCTTTCATTGGCTTTTCAGAAAATTGATGAAAAATTTTCAAAATTTTCTCTCTTAATGCGCGCCTGCAGAACTAAACGAAGGTCTATGCCAAAAACCAGACCTGTACGATAAGCCGTTTAGGCTGTTTCTTGATAATATGTCAGTGAGTATGTCAGTAGGGCGTACAGATTTATATATATAGATTTTTACAAACATTGATACAATCAAGAATTCGAACTAACGGACGACTAACATATGTATATTTGGATTAGACAAATTACTTGGAAGATCATTAACATATATAGAAAACAAGTGAGAAAGTCGGTCTAGCCCGACTATAACATACTCTGTACCTGGAGTAGAAGCTGATTGCAATGCTGGTGCTGCGCTCATCTCTAAGTCTCTTTCTCTCTCACTCTTTCTCACTCTCTCTCTCTCAGATTGTGCGTTGTTGGTTCTAAGTGGGTGGGAGGGGGTGGGTGGAGGGTGATTTACATTTTTGCTTATAACTTAAGAACCGCTTATCCGATCTTGATCTTTTTTTCGATACATTTTGCTAATTACTAACTATCTCTAAAAGGTACGAATCGTCTATCTTTAAAACTGTAGGAGATATAACGTTTTTTCCAAATTGCGGGTGCGGGGGGGGACGTGCCAAAAATTGAAAATAAACTTGATCTGCCTGCAAGTATAAGAAGCATTTGTCCCATACATGTCAAACCTCTATCTCTTACCATCTCTGAGATCTGTTTGTTCATACGGACGAACGGACGGACGGACGGACGGACAGACGGACAGACGGACATGGCTATATCGACTCGGCTGATGATGCTGATCAAGAATATATATACTTTATAGGGTCGGAAATGATTCCTTCTCCCTGTAACATACTTTTGCACAAATTTAATATACTCTATGTACTTTCGGTACAGAGCATAGCAACAGAGGTCCTAAAACAGAGCCTGGAGGAACACATCTTGTGAGTTTTTTTAAAGTAGACGTGAAAGTTCCAGCGACCACTGCCTGTAGTATATCCGTTAAGTAAAACCTAAGAAGTTTGGTTGCAGTACTAGTAAAATTATAAATATTATTTAGTTTTGTACATAGAATATCATGATTCACAGTGTTAAATGCCTTGCTGTGGTCAAGCAGCGTCAAGAAAATGACATTACTTTTATCCAGCTCTTTTCTGACTTCCTTAGCTATATTTACGATGGCTGTTGTGCAACTTCTTGTCCTTCTGAATCCTGATTGCACATCACTTAACAGTCAGTTTCTATCAAGAAATTCTTGTATATGTGCAGCCATAATACCAAAAAAGGGAGAATAGAAATTGGCCTGAACTCGTTATTAGTTTTAGCGTTTGCCAAGATTTTGGCTCTTTTCCATATTTCGGGAAAAGATGAAGTGGTGAGGACAGTGTTAAAAATATGCGTTATGTGATCAAGAAGAAAAGGAAGAAGAAGCTTTAACATTTTTGGGGTAAGATCGTCGAGGCCAATTGCATTCGATTTGATCTTAAGTATACTTTCTAGGACATCTCAAGAACTGACACACACAAGACTAAAACTTTTATCACAGTAAGGTAAAGAATTCAGATACAATTTATTTAGTTTGTTCACGTCACTGTCACGTCTTGTGGTTTATTATTGAGAATTCCTAAATTTTTAAGATCTCTCCAATTGTGTCTAGTCGATATAGAGTTCTTAATCTTATTGCTGTACAAGTCCCGTTTAGTCTTGTATATTGTATTTGTCGTCATTTTTCGAAGTCGTTTGTACTCATCTTTAGGGTCATTGGTTTTATAGCGCTTCCATCTCTTGTAAGCATAATCTCTTTTGTTGATGAGTCGTTTTATGTTGGAATTAAACCATGATGCCACCAACGGCTTTATTATTTTCGACTTAATTGGCACATATATTTCAAAAAGATTAGACACATTTCGATGTAAAATGCTAAGTTGAGCATCTGCATTGATATAGCAGCGACCAATCAACTGTAATAACTTCAGTCTGTAAATCATGGTGATTAATATTTTTAAAATCTCTATACTCTATCTTAAGACTACTATAGTCAAGAGTTAATGCGTAGGTCAGGGAAATTAAATCATGTTTGGAAAAAGCTGGCACGAGACCTGGTCATATAGAATTATTTTATCTGTGTCAGTAACAAAAAACACGTCCAGTAATGTGTTTGTGGTATTACAAAAATGAGTAGGTGTGGTTGTATTGACGGTGCTTAAGCCAAGACATTTCATACTGTCCACAAGAAAACTGACACACAAGAAATTGCTGTTAAGGTCGCCAACCAATATAACATCCGTATATAAAACTGATAGTTCCGAAACAACATCAATAAAATTTGCAAGCTCAAAGTTACGGTTAGGGCTATAAATACTCCCGATTAGCGTCTTTGTACTACTTCTAAAAATAAATATTCGATTGCACTATTTATTGGATGTTTTCGTACAAGTCTAGAGCGCTTAGTCGACTGTTCACATAAACAGCAACTCCTCCTGCATGTCCCACACGATACACAACATATCCATCACATACAATTGACAAGTCACATAGCTTGGACACAAGCCACGTCTCTGACACACAATTAACATCAACATCATTCACAAAAATCTGCCTAAGCTCATCAATTTTGTTAGTCAGACTCTGTGCATTTATATGTACGACTTTTAAACCTTCACTTTGGTCGGCCAGAATTTTTACTAAGCTACTTGCTTTTGAGCTTTCTCTTTCATCCTGCATCAATTAAAACGTACGCTGTACATATATATAAACAAAAGAAACTTAATGGCAACTGTCTTGAGAAAAGTTTAATTAAGGGCCGATTTCACATCTTCTACATAGAGCTATTTGTCACATAAACTAACAAATAACAATGTAAAATCGATGACTATCTGACACATAGCAGCTATCTGAGAGAACAGAAATCGGCCCTAATAGAATAATTTTCCCAATTCATAAAAATAAGCCAACGAACTACCGTGTCATTTCTTTATATATTGTGCAGCGAAGCTTCTAATTAGTATAAGTACGACCAGGTTAACAATGTGGGTAGAAAAGCACGAATTCCAAGCTGGGTTTCTTCGAAGCTGATATTCAACGGTTGACAACATTTTTAACTTGGCCTTCATTGTACGAATCAATTTTAAGGAGAAATTTAAATTCTTCATACAAGCTTCAACAACAAGGTGTGTCGACTAGAATGATTTGATTTAATGGAAAAATATACTCGCAAACGAACTGTGCAGTTTGGACAGAAAAAGAACAACCGGGGAGGTTTCAAACAATGAACGGGGTAAAACAAGGTTCATTGAGAACACCAACATAAAGCTGCTATTGTTTGCAAAAGATATTGTTATCGTGGCGGATAACCCCTTAACACTTCAACAAATAATTGGAAAACTGGTGCTGTACTGCACACTGTGGGGCTTGGATGTTAATAAAACGAAGTCCGAGATCATAGAGTTCCGAAAAGGAGGCAGGCTGATAGCAGTAGAAAACTGGACATATCAGGCAGAACCTGTGACTACTGCACTTATACAATACAAATACCTTGGAGTTGTTGTGACGCCAACATTGAATTTCAAAAACATGTAGCAGCAAGAACTCATTATGGGCAAATGTCTTTAACAAGAGAACCCAAAATCTAGCTGCAAAATGAAAAATATTCAACGCTATCAGCAGAACGGTGCAGTGCTATGAAGCTCAAATATAAGGAGAAGAAATAAGCGACAAAGCAGATCAATCGCAACGCTACTTTATTAAACAAGTGAGGAAGTCGGTCAAGCCCGACTTTATCATACTCTGTACCTGGAGTAGAAGCTTAATGCAGCGCTGCTGCTGCGCTCATCTCTAAGTTTCTCTCTCTCTCTCTTTTTGCTGAATGAAATGCAGTGTTGGTTGTTGGGGATGGGGGTTTTTGGACTTTTTTTTGCTCATTACTTGGCATATCGGTACATATTACGAATGACTAACTATTTCTGGAAGGAACGAATCATCTATCTACAAAACTGTGGGAGATTTGACATTTTCCCAATTGCGGGGTCGGGAGGGAGCGTGGCTAAAATTAAAAATAAACTTGATTTGCCTGCAAGTATAAGAAGAATTCGTTCCATACAAGTAAAACCTTTATCTCTCCGTCTATCGTCTGTCCGTCTGTCCGTCCCTCTGTATGGACACCTAGATCTCAGAGATGGTAAGAGATAGAGGTTTGACATGTATGGGACAAATGCTTCTTTTATCTGCACGCAGATCTAGTTTGTTTTAAATTTTGGCCACGCCCCCTCCCGCCCCCACAATTTGTAAAAAACGTTATATCTCCTACAGTTTTGAAGATAAACGATTTGTACCTTCTAAAGATAGTAAGTAATTAGCAATATGAATCGATTTGCCGAAGAAATGATAGAAATCGGATGAACGGTTCTCAAGTTATAACTCACAAACTCAAAGTAGCGTTTAATAATATCGCAAGATACATGTTTGATCGTAACCGCTTCGATAGAATATCTGACGTTGCAATAAAAATATTCGATCATTCTCTACATTTCTGGACAACAGTACGAGCTTTGATAATGCTACAAAAAATAGTTTTCTCAAATGACCTCATTATCTATATGAGATGTTGAAATTCTGTGCGTCAAGAAGAACGAATAATTTAATCTGCCCGAGATGCAAGCTAGCTAGATCTGAAAGACATTTCTTTATATATGCTGTTCGCAGTTGGAATAATCTTCCTCATAATTTAAAAACCATACAAAATGCCACGCAGTTTAAACTTCAACTAATAGCACACCTGCAAAATGTTGTTGACTTCTAAGTGAGAAAGAAAGGGAAAGAGTTAGTAATTAAATTAAATTAAACTTCTATTTTTTTTTATTTGTTTTAAATTAATTTCATTTAGATTTAGACTTATTTATTCTGTAACTTTTGGGCTCTTTTGTTCGAGAAAAAAACCCTTCACTGAAATCATAGATTTTAAGCTTATTTATTCAATTATTTCAAGTTTCTAGTCCTGATTTATGTAAACTTTCCATGTATTATTTCTTCTTTTGTGACTTACGCGATAATTTATAAGTCTCCCCTGACTTGTAGAGTTGGGATGTTAAATAAATAAACTAAACTAAACCCTAAGGAACGCAGGAACACTGTTAAACATATTTGTTCATGAGTAACGGGTATATCGAAGTCGGTTAGAGCCGGCTTTAACTTACGCTCTCGTTTTTACATACGGACGGACAGACAGACGGACGGACAGACAGACGGACGGACAGACGGACTAGGCTATATCGACTCGGCTGTTGATGCTGATCAAGAATATATATACTTCATATGGTCGGAAATTAATCCTTCTGCCTGTTACATACACTTGCACTACTTTAGTATACCCTTTTTACTCTACGAGTAACGGGTATGAAAATGGAATGGAGGAAGAGAACCTGGCTAGATTAACTGAGGGGGATAGAATATATAAGAAAAATATTATTAGTGAAGATTTTTAATACAGATGTAATAATTATAATAGATAAATTTCAAATAGGTAGGTAGCTATTTCCGGCTGGCCCCATATAGGGGGGCCACACATAGACCTTACGGTCCTTAGTGAGGCCGCGTGTCTCTTTTTTTAGGGTACCGTTTCCTTTAGAAATCCTGTAGGATCTTCGACGTTTTGGCAAATGCCAATAGTTGTTTGTGAGAGGTCTTGGCTGCCTCTTCCAGAGAGGTTAAACTTGGGGAGTGCAGATGTTTTAGTCTTGTCGTGGCGATTGCTGGGCAGCTGCAGATGAGGTGTTCCTTATATTTCCTGCAGGTGTCTGCTGTCGTGATGCCTAGCCTTATCGCGTGAGCGGCTGCTAGGCAGTGACCAGTTAATATGCCTATAAGCAGTCTGCAGTCTCTTCTTTGGAGCTGCAGCGTATAGTGCGTGAGTTTTTTGTCTCTCTTCTTGCACATAATTTTAGAGATTCTGCAGCCGGTCGTGTTCTTCCACTTTTCCTTTGCTTCTTTCTGCGCTATCTCTTCCATCTTGCTGTATAGCGTCTGTAGGGAGATAGGCACGTTTAGTGTTGCTTCTCGGCTTAGTGCGACCCCGGCTTTTGCAAGAGTGTCCGCCATTTCGTTTCCATCAATGCCCTGGTGGCTGGGAATCCAGTAGATTTGCACCTTGCTGGAGGAGCTGAGGGAATCTATTGCTTCTCTGCTTGCCAGAACATTTTTGGAGTTGATGGAGTGACTCTGCATTGCTTTGATTGCCGCTTGGCTGTCTACGTATATGTTGATTTGATCGTTTGGTGCGTGTAATTCTCTCAATTCAGCTGCTTATCCTATAGCGAAGACTTCCGCCTGGAATATAGTGCAGTGGCTTGGCAGTTTGTACGAGAGTCTCGATTCCGGTTCCTTGCAGTACACGGCGGCTCCGACTCCTGAGGCCATCTTTGAGCCGTCCGTGAAAAGGTGCGTTGCTTCCTGAGCCAGTCCTGTACGCCAGTCTTCTGGTCCCAGTAATGCTGATGCGCCTGTGAAGTTGGCTTTTGGGATCATGTAGTCCGTGGTACTGTTGATCTCTCTACCCACTCTCTACCCAGTGAGGCGTGCTTGGATGTCCAGGGGGTTGACATCTAGGATGTGTTCCAGTGCTTTTGCTGGAGTAGACCGCAGCGCCCCTGTTATGCAGACCATTGCCTGCCGCTGGGCCTTTTCTATCAGCTTTAGATATGTGGACTTCTCTGTGGCCTGCCACCATACCAATATACCGTGTAGTAGTATCGGTCGTATAACTGATATGAAGAGCCAGTGTGTTAGTCTTGGTGATAGGCCCCAAGTGGTGCTTAGCATCTTCTGGGATGCATATAGCGCATTGGTTGCCTTCTTCACCCTTTCCTCCACATTGAGTCTCCTGGATAGTTTACTATCGATTACTACTCCAAGGTATTTTACGTTGTTTTTTGGCGTTAGCGGTGTTCCATTTATCGTGGGTGGAGTCCATTGCGGTACCTTGTATCTCTTGGTGAAGAGAATGAGGTCCGTCTTCTCCGCATTGATGCTAAGTCCGGCTTCTGTGGCCCACTTTAGTATCTCTCTGAGAGTAGAGTCCACGATTGAGCTGACAGTGGATAGACATTTTCCCATAATAATTATGCTTATGTCGTCGGCATATGCGGTTATCTTCGGTGCTTTCCTGCGAAGTTTTTTAAGTAGTTCGTTGACCACAAGGTTCCATAGAAGAGCTGACAGGACTCCGCCCTGGGGCGTTCCGCCTCTCTTGTCATGGTTGTGGTACCCCACTCGGCTTGTACTCTTCTGCAGCTCAGCAGGTTATATATACAGGAGTCCAATGTCGTGTGTATTGCTAAGGCTCTTAGGCTTCGCATTATTGCTTCTGTAGTGACGTTGTTAAATGCACCCGAAATGTCAAGGAATGCTCCCAGGGCAAATTCCTGATGGAATTCAAATTACAGTGCCTTCTCGATGGTGGCTGCTAGGGAGTGTAGCGCTGTTTCCACCGATTTCCCTTTCGTGTAGGCGTGCTGGTTCCCCTCCAAGGTCAGGATCATGCCTTCTCTTATATGAAGGTCCAGTAGCTTTTCCATTGTTTTGAGCAGAATGATGTGAGGCTAATGGGCCTGTAGTCTTTTGGTTGCACATGACTGCATTTCCCTGCTTTGGGCAGGAATACAACGCGTGCTGTCCTCCAGGCCTCTGGTACATAGCTCAGCCCATCGCCCATCGGATCTATTCTGGAGTAATGATATTGTCTGGGATGTTGACTTGTTGCGTGTGTAGGTCTTGAGGCGCATCTGTCTGTGACTGGAGTGCAGCCTGGAAAGTGCGCATCAAGTAGAGCGCATGTCGCTTCCCTGCTGCTTTCTGTCCATTGTCCGTCGTTCGTTTTTAGCTGACTCTGCATGCGTGGCTGCTTTGAAAGCAGTTTCCTAAGTCAAGCTGTTTCGGAGACCTTCTCTATGCTGGAGCAGAAGTTTCTCCATGAGTTTTGTTTTGCCTTCCGTACTTCTTTTTTGAAGTCGTGAAGTCTAATCTTGTATTCCTCCCAAATTATTTGCTCATCCGCTTGTAAATTTATAATAGGTACTTGTAAGCGTTGTATTAAACAACAGAAGAAAAGCTGACGTTTAAAAACCAAGCTTTATAAATGCTTATTTCATGAACAAGTAATCTAATATGCAGCTACCAACAACGTTTAAGTATATCTATCTCCTACGCTAAAGAAGAGAACCAAGGAATTAAACCAAAACGTATTTTACATATTCCTTATTTTGAATATGATTTTGATGATGGTATTAAACTATCTTGTGAAAATTTAACTCAAAGAAACTTGATGATTCTGTTCACTTCTCTTGTTAGTCCGACTTAATATTCGCGATATTCGACCCATCAAGATTGAATTGAATATGTGCACTGTTTAATTTGGTTGTTCCACTGGAAATGTACATTCTAAACCTATAATTTGAATCCCGAAGACTTCTGTAGAAGTTGAAATTACGTGGAGCAGAAGGAATAATTACTTAATATTCTTTTCAGTTGAAATTGAAGCCTCACTTCAATTTATTTTTGAAGATCTCTCTCCCAATAAAAAAAATAAACGGTACGAAAATATATATAAACAGAAACATCTACACTCCGCCAACGTCTAGGATTCCCCTGAATCCAGGCATAAGAACAACTGATGCACAAACTGGATTACCATCTCATAGTTGGGACGTTTGGGACGACAAAGCTTCACAAAGTCAACAGTGGAGTCCACTCCAATCGATTGAGCCACAGCCACGCCATAGGCCAATGTCTCCTGAGGATTCTTCCACTTCAGATACTTGACATCAATCAATTCCGGACGATACGAGTGAATAATGGCACAGAGGGCGTGACCACTAGTCCAAGACTCGGAGAACTCATACATAGGAAGGCCATAAGGTTTGGTTTTTTGCTGGCACCAGCGAAGCAGTTCCCGTCTGCGATTTCCGAATGTATTTCCCACCCAATTAATTAAGGCACTTTGATTTGAAGCGGTGGAGGCGCTTGACACAGAAACCGATTTTGCCGGCACGTTGCTAACCGTTTTATAACTCGGCTTCCCCTGCTTGAGCTGCTGTTGCGCTAAAGAGCGGTCCACCGTTGACTTTTTGGTTTTCTCTCCCGCCGATTGAGCTTGCATAACACTCTCTTGGGACTGCGACACTTGACGATTGGCAACTTTCATAAGCACTCGCTCTAGGCCCTTATCTATTTCGTCCTCTCCTATCTTTGTTTCCAAAGACTTCAGGGTGCGTTTTAAAACCAAATTGGTGGCAATTTGTTGCTCTAGTTGAAATCGCAATTTCTCATTTTCTTGCAGCTTTTCCTTATAGCGACTTTCCCATATATTTTGGTGACATTCAAAAGTTCGGCAATTTCCTAACAGAGTTTCCCGAGTGTTTTTCAGTTTCAAGTCCAGCTCTTGAAGTGTCTTCTCAGCCTTCTGCTTTTCCATTTCTTTTTGTCTGACCAGAGCCAATTCCTGCTGGATCATTAACTTGTAGCCGACAGTTTCCAATTCAAACCGAACCTTTTCGCACTTTAGCTTTGATAGCAGCTCTGAATTTGACAGAGCCAATTTCCTACCAAAACATTTATTCTTAGCTAACGCGCGTTTCAGGCGGCGAATCTTCAACTGCATTGACATAGAATCGAGCAATGTAGTATTCGGCTTTATTGGTATAACACTCTTCTGGATTTCCTGTCCTGGGGAGATGCAAAGTGACACTTCTCCGATTCTGTCATCCAACTCTATGTATATAGACTCTAACACCAGCACCGGGTTAGCCTGAACAGACTGATTTAAATGCACTACCGATGCGTTTCTGAAAAGTCTGGCATAGAGTTGCTTGATTTCTAAAGAACCTGGAAATGATTATCGTTAGAGTGTATACAAATACGATGTAGGGCACGTACTTTTTGTTAAAGTCTTTGCGATTTTATCCCTCTCATAGCTGTAAAAGCTATTTTGCAGAAATGCTTGGGCCATGAGTCTCATCAATAGCATTATTTTGCACATGCAACGCGAAATGAGAGAGTCTTTCTCTATCTGGCCCCAATCTATCTGGCCCCAATCTATCTCCAAATCCAATCCAGTTAGTTGCTTTTGGCGATGGTCTACATCAGTCTTCAGATGCCAAAGCATTTTTTGAATGTCGAACAAATGTTCTCTTAAGTTATTCATTTTTCCAAACTTTGTTGTACGGAGTTTAAGATGAGAATAAACTCAATATTGAAATAATGTCTGAAGTAGACAGATTTAGCAAAACTCAAAGATTGATGATATTTGTTTCGTTTATAAACAAAAAAAATTTAAAAATATTCAAAAGCGCTATGTTTAAGTTTCCCGACTCTTTAATACTCTGTTCCAAGTCTAAAATAAACTAGATCTCAGAGCAAGATCTGTAAAAATTTTTAAGCTATGAACTTGGTAAATACAAGAGCCGCTATTTAAATTTGTAGCCTAATGGTAAAAAAACAAAAATTTATTATGAAAAATGTTTTTTTTTAAATATTCTCCATGAAGACAAAATCAACTTCCATGAGCTTGTTTCAATTTTGAATTTTGAAGAAGGCCCAAATGTTTCTTTGATAGCCAACAGTTCTAAATTAACCAAAACTGGTGTGGGTCTAGATTTGTTCAATGACGTCCTGTGGAAAATGGAGCTCACATTAATTTCGAACATTCCTAAAATGATCCTACCTCAGAATTAAATGGAGCACAACATTTTTGCATGATGACGTTGAGAAGCACTCAAAGCTCCGTCAAAATAGGAACGAACCTCTCCGAGCCTTTTGATACCAAAAGAGGTTTTAGGCAGGGTGACACCTTATCGTGTGACTTCTTTAATCTGCTGATGGAGTATATACTGCGCCAGTACCCAAATGCCAACAGATCGGGCACCATCTTTAATAAAGATGTAATGCTACTCGCATACGCCGGTGATATTGATATTATCGGCAAAACCGAACGGGCAGTACGCAAGGCGTTTTCAGAGATTTAGAAGCAGTCTGAACTAATGGGTTTAGCGGTAAACGAGGACAAGACGAAGTACCTAGTGTCCTCGATACAGAAGTCCACGCGCCTAGGGCAATCTGTTGCAATGGGAGAGTACAACTTTGAAGTTGTAGAGGACTTTGTCTACCTCGGAACGATGATAACCGGCGACAACAACATCAGCCTGGAAATCCGAAAAAGAATCACGCTCGCAAACCGATGCTATTACGGGCTAAGTAGGGAGCTCAAGAGCAGGAACCTCAAGCGAAGAACAAAAATAGCGCTATATAAGTCGCTTATCATCCCAGTCCTGCAATACGGCGCAGAAGCATGGGCAATATCATCAGCGGATGAGGCGGCCATTGGCGTTTTCGAGCGAAAGATCCTTCGCAGGATTTATGGACCTTTGAAAGTTGGCGAGGATTTTCGCATCCGAAGGAATGACGAACTATATGAGCTCTATGGGGATACTAGTCTGGTCAAGCGCATAAAGCAACAGCGGCTGCGCTGGCTGGGACATGTTACCCGTATGGATGATCAAGCTCCAGCAAAAATGGTCTACAACTGGGACAAGGCAAGGTGGGACGACCAGGTGCGGAAAGACATTTCCAAGCTTGGCGTGAAAAACTGGTGCCAGCTCGCACGGAGCAGAAGCGACTGGCGGACATTAGTTGCAGCGGCCGAGACCGTCAAACGGTTGTGATGCAAGCATCGGGCCAATAAAGAAGAAGAAGAACAACATTTTTGCAAAATTAAATTATAATACTCTCCTACCAAAAACTATACGACACTCCGAAAGTTTTAGCTTCGACCCTCGTTGGAATATGGGAAGGCCTAATACAACTAAATCAGAATGAAAGCTTAATGAAATCGGCTTAAATTCCGATTGCATCTCGCGTTTTTTCAAGTAGCGGTAAAAAAGCAAAAAATTCAGATTTTTGTCATGTCTGCAAGCTATACGACACGTCAATTTGTTGGATTTAGTTAATATTTTATTCTTATAATGGAATATAAACAATGTTTAGGCATTGAATTCACTAAATTTGTAAGTTTGCGTAGGTTAGAAAATATATCTCTTCCATTTCTTGCAGACAATGTCACGCAGAGCGATTTCTCGTTTGATGCCTTCAGTAAACCAAGGTTGCTGTCCTCGTCTTATCAGTTTGGTTTTAAGTAGTCCAAATTGCTATGAAGAATTCATAGTGGGTTTTCTGGGGTAGTCAGATGAAATATAATGTCCCAGTTGCATTTACTGAATTCAGTCATCAACAACTCATTATTAATGGATCTAAAGTCTCTATATGAGTGTGTACTGGTATTGTCTATATGGTCTAAATCTAGTTTGTACGTCAGAAAAATAAGATCTTGTCGGGATCTAGTAATGTAATAAAATTTTGTATGGTTCAGTACTAAATAAACATCTAATATCACAGATATTGAAGAAGTGTGTGGGTATGGAGACATTTACTGCATTCATTCCCACTGATGCCATGTCATTTACAAGATCCTTTTCAATGATTACTATTCAGATCCTCAGCCAAAATTGCATTGTATATTCTAGAAATATCCGACATTACTTCTATAATTTCTGAATAGTCTATATAGCGATTGGGGCGGTATACACAGCCCACAAGAACTTTTTTGTCTGGTCGCTTACATGTAATTTCTATAAATAAATATTATAAGTTTCTGCAAGTCGGGCTTTTAAGAAGAAGTGAACTTATATATGGGCACTTTCATTCTGTTGAACGTGACCGTCGTATATATTGAAAATTAAAAAAAAGTCAAAATAAAACGCATTTGTTCTTTACTGTTTAATATAGCTCTTAGCAAAAACTTTAATTAGTGTTTAAATGTATAGCAAGTGAAATTCGGTTTTCAAAATAATGACAAAATTGGAAGTTATTGACAAAACAGAAGTGGTTTTCTGGAGCAATAATGACAAAGTTTAGCGAAACCTAACACAATAACTAAGCCCAAATAGTTTTAACATCTAATGAATGAATAGTTTTTTGAAATGTATATTATTTGATTTTAAAGTCTTGAGTATATTTTTTGTAAAAATATATTTATCTCTGTCGATACGTGACATGTCGAACGTGACAATTTTCCATCATTATATTTATGTGATTTCTGCTATAATGCGAAGCAAAAACTTACAGTTAATTGCATTGATATAGTTTCTCATGGTCTCTTATGCATTAATGTACACCTCTTTGTACCATTAGAAAGTAAATGTAATCTATAGTTTCAAAATTTTTGAGAACAAATGTTCTAAATGTTCTTGGAATGAGTAAAGTTGTTCTCAATCGAATAATATTTTTTTCAGCAGAGAGATATACAGGAGAGAGAACGAGTGAGAGCTAATTGGCTTTCTTTTTGATCTCTTTCTTATCTGCTGAACAAAGCATAAGTAGCCTTCTAGACGTGCATCTGTAAAACTGTTCAACGGCTGAATTTTCTAGCGCGTCATTCCATACGTTGAGTGCATAAGGTACCGGGCTCAAATCCCCGTCAAGTCCGAACCAATTTTTCTGTGTTTTTCTGTAAAACTTAAATGAAACGAGTCAGGCGAAGTTGGGTCGTGGGAGATTAATGGGTGGAGGGAGAAACAGCAGGCACGCATATCCAGGAGTCTTGCCTCTCTTCACTTTCAATCCCCGTTTCCTATCACCCAAATGTGATGAATCGCCCCACAGCTGGTCCAAGTGCAATCAAATTTTTTTTCCCAGGTTTTTCTTGAAACCGGAACAAAATTAACTTAAATCATGTTCTTAAAAATGGAACAATATCAACTCAATTTGAGTGTTAGCGTTCTCAAATAATTGATCTTGAAGTGAGAACATTGTGTTACAAATGAGAAAACCCGTTCATGCATACTTTTTGGTAACGATTGTGCTCGTGCATTTTGAATTTTTTGGCCCAGGTTGAATACTCCCCCCGCATGCACTATACAACATATATCCATCACATTCAGTTTGCTTATCACTCAAGAAGTTCTCAAGAAATTTGGGTCACTGTGCGTCAAGACATTGAAAAAAATTTCCAAGTAAAATTAGAAAACAAAAAATTTTTTTTTAATTCCGAACATTTTATAACTATTTTGAAGTTTTTCGACTAAAAATAGAAAAATATTTAAAAATACAATGGTCGATGAAAATTTTTCCCATTTTAGAGGGTGGGGAAAAAAATTGTTTAAGTTTTTTTTTATAAAACGTATTTTTGGATCTGCTTTAAAGCTTTACAGTATGTTTATACTGTGTTTGTCCGGACTGTACTTCGGAGCGTGCACGAACTTGATTCGGTAGAGGGCGTTCCTAGCTAACGAACGAGCAGTTGTCTCTGAGCACCTGGAGAGTCAGGAGTGGCATTTTCGCGCGACGTGTTTCTGTGAGTTGTGCGAGCCGAAAATGCAGACTCATTAATATAGCTTGGGACAAATAAAAAATATAGAATCAAAATGTTAAATTTTGTTTGCCAAATCCACCTAATGACCATCCGTACGGGATATGAACTATTTTAAAATCTACCCGGCAGTACGGGACTATATTGATATTTCTGTGTGCACTTAAAATATGGTTGGAATTTATTATGTAAATATAATTCAGTTTTGCTGATAAATCCATTGATTGCATGTAAATTGTGGAAAGCGTAAAAGTGGTCAAAAAATTATAAAAAAAAAAAAAAGAAAAGCTCTCTTTCACTAGTAGTTGTATTTTGCATTTATAGTAAGGTGCGGCGGTGCCGGGAACACAAAGAAAAGTCAAGAATAGTCTGTAGTTTTCCGAATACTGCTCTGGATTAAGAAGTTCTTGGAAGTTCTGCTTCAGCAATTCAGGATCTACTGTCTGCGCCCACCATTACTTCCTGTCCTTACTTAAACAGGACCAATATTTACTACATTACATTACTTGCAAGTTCTACACCAATTGCAATAAATATTTTCTCAAACCTAAAATAACAGTCAAAATGTAATGCATACTTTTCGGCCGGTTCTATTTAGCTTAGTTCCTCAACTTTCCGCTGCGGCGCCACATTTTACAGAACTTCCAGAAGCTTTCAAGTCCAGAGATTGACTGTAGATTTCATGTAGATAACAGCTTTTTACAATAAAATAAATAAATAAATATGCTTTTTTACATTTTAATTTTCACGTTTGTTAACTAAAATTTAAACATTCCAACGACATGAAATAAGAAAACATGATACAATTATATACGGTAAGGTGCTCTCTGAGAGAGCTCTCTGTTGGGGACTCCAAATTTTCATTTTGTTGCTGTCATTTGATTGAAAAGGTTCTGTGCTAACGAATTTTTTTTGATTGGCCGACGGGATTTATTTATAATTTGTGAAAATGTCGGGCCAATACTGTTGCGTATGTCGATGTAAAGCAGTGCCAGCCCATAGCTACCCGGAATTGATGTCAGTCCTGGATTTATGCAAACGCGAGAAGAACTCTTGATTGTGTGAATCGGTGAACACTGAATTGCAAGTAAGACGCCTGGGGACTGGAGCAGAGCCGGCCAAATGGAGAGGACTGAAAAGGGCGCTTGTGTTGGTGAACAAGAGAACTCCCTCCAGACTGCAGTAGTTTAACTTGCAATGAAATCTTCACCGATACACACAACCACAAGTTCGGCACGCGTTTGCTTAAAAACACGACTAACACCGGCTCGTGTGAGCTGTGGATCGCCGCCTCTGGTCTGAAGAGTGCTCTCTTGGCCGGCAATGAAGTAAATCAGGGTTCCCCAAGAAGAGAGCCCGAGTTTGTGGCTGTGTGTTTCTCCTGTCATATTGTTACGGCACTGCATTTTGGGCTGACACCGGCTAGCAAGTCATATCAGGGCGGGATCTTAACCCCAGACCGCATAGCGAACAATCACTACAAATTCAATTCTTCACTAGCAAAAACGGGCACAAATTCAAAAAAGCAAACAGTTATTGGCCAAACAATCAAAATTCAGAACAAATCTCTATCGAAAAAGCAGCGCCATTAGCAGGCTAGAGTGTTCCAACCGGCAACGCTCCCAAGCAGCGATTTGGCTTTATCAGCTGCCATTTGAAATGTGCCAAGCGAATACTAATAAAATTTAGTCATGTATATACCCTCTAGTACGGCCGTCCGACGCTATATCAACGTTCCGTCGACGATATTGTGACAGTCGTCGACGCACGCTTATTTCCCTTACAATGAGCTCGACTGACGTATTTTGCAAGGGGATGTCCGCTCAATACGTAAACGACTCTCCAGGCCCGCTAGGTCGACGCAATGCCAGCAGAGAAGCTACGTAAACGACGCTCGTTCGACCCAATGACATGCATGGTGCGACTTTATCGACACTCGTTCGACCCAATGTAATGCAGAGAAGCAACATAAGCGACGCTTGTTCGACCCAATGCCATGTATGGAGCGACATAAGGCACGCTCTTTCGACCCAATGCCATGTATGAAGCGACATAAGGCACGCTCTGTAGAACCAATGTCATGCATGGAGCGACATATGCGACGTTCCTTCAACCCAAGAGAGTAAAAAAATTAGAGCGTACGCCTGTCTCCCTCTCTCTCTAACAATTTTGACAGGCGTCACGACTCATCACCGTACAAAGAGCAACGCTGGGTTGACGTATATCAGAGGCGGCCAAATGGAGAGGAAAAAAAAGTGAGCTTGTGTTAGTAAACAAGAGAGCTCTCTCCAGACAACACGCATTTTACTTGCTAGGCAGTGCTCACCGATTCACACAACCATAACTTCGGCTCGCGTTTGCTTAAAAATACGACAGACTTCGTGCGTGCCTTAGGTGAACGGGTCTGATATAGACTGATTGACCCCAGCTGTACTAGAGGGTACTATGTGTTTGCAATTCTAAGGGTGCTTTGCTTTTTGTTTTATTCTCTCTCTCTCTCTCTCGATATTAGCAAAAGCTGTCAGTCCTCGATAAACTCTGAATGCCATACCTAATATAATTGTATCATGTAAGAAAATAACCTAAATTTATTTATCGTTATCGTTTCAATTCATGCGTCTTTTAAAGAACTAGTGTGACCAGGTATCAGCAAAAAATTCAGCTTATGAAGTTGGCGGGCTAATTCAAATAAAATAAAAGAGTTATAGAATTTATAAAGGAAGTCACTAGGGGAAATTCAGAGGTCACAGGCAATGACATGGTCAATTTCATGGATGCGTTTTGTGTAGAGCAGAACTTGACCACTGAGACATACTGTAAATTTAGTGGCCGCGCTCTCGCCCAAAAATTTTAAATATACTGCCAATGTATGGGATGAGTTTCGAATTAAATCTCTGAAATTTAAAAAAAATATTTTATTTATATCCTTTAAGTACCATAGCAACATTTTAAATATTTTTGTTGGATATTTCGAGCGTAAACTTGGTTAGAATCAAATCAAATCGGCCAACTTTTCCAATTTTTTTTCTGGGTGAATTTCGGATTTAATATCCAAAATTGTCAAATTTTTTTTAAGTGTTATTTCTTTTTAAATCCTTTTAGCGGAATATCATAGCAACATTTTGCAGTGGCATTTGAAGGGCGAAATTGGGCCAATTTTATTAACTCATTTTCTGCCTAGAATCTGACTATGCGCGACGCGCATTGCGCGTACATAAAACTACATAGTTTGGTTAAGCCTGTACATGACTTTGAAAAAAATCAGGATGAAGAAGATGGCAACAAAAACCATCTAGATGGCTGACCTTGAACGTGAGCAAAGCAAATACAGCAAATCCACCTAGATTTACAAAATCAGCAACATGAGAAAACGGCACTTAGTATCTTGGTTTTGCTTTTGATACGGAAGTAGTTGGAAAATTTAGAAATCCCTAACAACCGTTGACTTGTAAGAGTGGGCATGTAATTTAGTATTCAAACTTAATTAAACAGAAAATTAATCAGAGAAATAAACCGGCTTTGAGCCGAACCAAATCAAACATTACCCAACCACTTATTTGTGCTCGTAATCCGAATGAGAGAAGCTGTGGAGAATCCACATCGGTGCTTACAGTTTGATTCTACTTTGAATGCAAAATATTCAATCGTTATAAATTTGTAGAATTGTTTTAGCATCCCCTTTAGGGTCAGCCAACTGTTTAGTTGCTGTTGGATTCCAATGTTTCAAAGTTTCATATTGAATTGTGTGTTCTAAGCTCGAAATATTCATCTAATGGTAGTTCTTCACCACCTTAATCTACCCTTCAGTATGGCCCAGTACTAACATCAAAACTGAATCAGTACTGATTGGAAAAGGCTGACAGAAATTTTAAAGAAAAGAAGAGAGTTATCCCGCTGATTCCATTTTTATACCCTTGCTCCGACCACATAACATATATATATTCTTCATCAGCATGACGAGCTGAGTTGATATAGTCAGTTTTTTACTATCTCGTCCGTAAGTTTTAAAGCAATCTAAACCAAACTTGCGCGAAGTAAATACATATGATAGATCTGAAAATAAGTCTCAATGAGAAAAACTGTTTTGCTTTCAGTGCTATCGCTCTTAAACTTGTTACTGATAAATATTATTTGCTTCATAATTCTGTCAAGTCTTATTTAAGTCGGGTGACTATGGCATATAGGTGTCATGGGAACGATCTAAACGTCTAAAAAGTATTTTTAGTGAGAAAAAATTTTTGTTTTCAATGCTAGCGTCTTAATACTTGCCAGTTATAAATATTATCTTTTTCCACACGATTTTAATCAAACTTGGTTGAAAATATCAACTAGCTGTCATATAAACGACTGACCACGTGGCAACTCTGGTCTTTCGAATACTTTACAATAATCTCATCTCCAGTTTAGTAAAATTGGCGACCGTCAGCTTTTATAAGATTGGTAACGGTACAGTTTGGGTTTTTTTGTACGCTCTACCTAATTATAGTAAGCTTGTGTAACAGAGAGGAATTATTTTCGACCTTATTAGGTATATTCACATTTTCTTGATCAGCCCTTTGATGTTTACACAGGTAATTTTTTTGGGCTCTAGGAATTCCTGTGCAACTGTTGATTTGTTTTTTTGCTTTGCACGAAATCAAAAACTAGTAATACATAATATAATACGAGATAATCTTAAGCCAAGATTATATTCTTAATTTTAATCTTATTCCGTCTCTACTTTAGGATAAAACCAGAGCGCAAGTTAAAGTCGGCTCTAACCGACTTCGATATACCCGTTACTCATGAAAAAACATGTTTAACAGTGTTCCTGCGTTCCTTAGGGTGAACATCTAAAAAGTATGCAACACTTTTTTAATTCGTCTATTTTTATACTCTGTACCAGAGGTACATAGAGTATATTAAGTTAGTGCAAAGGTATGTAACAGGGAGAAGGAATCATTTCCGACCCTATAAAGTAATTATATTCTTAATCAGCATCAACAGCCGAGTCGATAGAGCCATGTCCGTCTGTCTGTCCGTCCGTATGAACAAACAGATCTCAGAGATGGTAAGAGATAAGGGTTTGACATGTATGGGACAAATACTTCTTATACTTGCAGGCAGATCAAGTTTATTTTTATTTTTTGCCACGCCCCCTTCCGCCCCCGCAATTTTGAAAAAAACGTCATATTTTCTAGATAGATGGTTTGTACCTTCTAGAAAAAGTTAGTAATTGTCGAAATGTATCGATTTGCTGAAGAAATGATAAAGATCGGATGAGCGGTTCTCAAGTTATGAGCAAAAAAGTGAACCAAGCTCCCCCGCCACCCCCCGTCCAGCCCATTCACAACCAACACCGCACAATCTTAAAGAGAGAGAGAAGAGAGAGAGAGAGAGAGAGAGAGCGAGAGACAGAGATAGCGAGAGACACAGCAGGAGCACTGTATTCATCTCATTCTCCAGGTACAGACCGACTTTCTCACTTGTTTTACATTTTTGCTCATAACTTAAGAACCGCTCATCCAATCCTTATCATTTCTTCTACAAATCATCTATCTTCAAAACTGAAGGAGATATAACGTTTTTTCCGAATTGCGGGGGCGGGAGAAGGCGTGGCAAAAATTTGAAACAAACTTGATCTGCGTGCAGATAAAAGAAGCATTTGCCTCATACATGTCAAACCTCTATCTCTGAGATCTAGGTGTTCATACAGACGGACGGACAGACGGACATGTCTATATCGACTCGGCTGTTGATGCTGATCAAGAATATATATACTTTGTATGGTCGGAAATGATTCCTTCTGCCTGTTACATACATTTGCACGACTTTAGTATACTCTTTTTACTCTACGAGTAACGGGTATAAAAACTCAACTTAAATTAATGTTGTTGTATCTCCGTAACCGTAGCGATTATCGCTATATATAAGTTTCCCAGATGATGAGTTAGTAGACTTAAAACTAATTTGCATCAAGTATTTCGTAAAAAATGGCACTTACGATGGCGCAGTGGTCGATATATTCAGTCGAATAAATTAACTCAATATTAACTTAGAAAATCAAAACCCTTGGAACCACGTTACTTGGTACAGGGTATTTTGCAGTCGGGGCACTCTACTGCAACACTCTTACTTGGAATATGCATCGCTTTGTACCTGTTTGTGCCGTCATATTTTCGGAGTGGCACAGAGTCGGTTGGTTTGTAAATCTCTCGAAATACCTGTCGGTGCCACAGAAATTCGATAGTTTTTATTTTATTATTTGCAAATCTATATAGAAGGTTTGCGTCCCAGATAATTCTCCATCACCTAAATCGGGGTTGCATCTTTTGCAAAAAATTTCTTATTTTCTAGTAATGAGATAATTTGATGTTTTATGATGCATATTTAAATTATAATATGAAAACTTTAAACATATTTTTCGCGCCAGTCATAAGGTATTACTTGGCAACCCTTAGCCCATAGATAGTTGGCGCCAGCTGAGGCTGAGAGGAATATTGGTATTGATTGATTTTACAGACTTCGGTTGGCTTAGGGAATAATTATTAAATTGCAAACATGAACGTTAAAACAAATTATATAATTTATTCATTGCAATACGTTAGCCAACAACTTATTTTATTACAAATGTCTTTATGGTTCAATGAGCCCATCAATTTGAAAAAACTACGCCATTGGAGTAAAGAAAATTCACAAAAAATAATTATTGGATGTGCTTCATGGGCCGTTGGAATCCTTGATACTTACTTCTTAAAAATTACACTGCGCTATAGAGCCTTATGGACAACTTACTTGTTGGTAAAATATGTGGGTTTTTCTTACCAGAATATGGATTAGATCTCAGTTAAAAGAAAAAAAAAAACAAATATTTTCTATAATACTTTAAATATTTATGTATAATTGAATTATATATTGCTTTTTACATTCATATCATTTAAAATACAGAACAAGTAAACAACAGTAATGCAGAATTGAACACTGATCAATATCTGCAAAGACCAAAATACAACAAATAAGCAACAGTTAGACTTGAGGCAATTTCAAAGGAATCAAAGACACTAGAATCGCAGATATAAGTTACGGACATAAAAGTGGAACCAAAGGTTCCAAGCTAAAATTATTTTTACTGATATTTCTGTGTTCTAGAGTCTTTGATAAAACCACTATTGTATCCTTCATTAATTTACCTGTAATAATTGGCTTTGAAAGGCCCCGCCTTGTTTAAGCCCATGAATTTTGATTGCTCGTCAGTCAACTCCGTCAGATGCGCATCAAAGGGGGCCAAATGCAAATTGGCCACATATTCATCTAGAATAGTTTGAATATCGAATCATTATTAACCCATTGGATCATATTACAAGTCTTACCCATTTTCTTAGGCAGCAAATAAACGTCTGACTTATAACGTCCTGGGGCAGAGTAAAGTTCTATTAGCGCAAGCGCCTGAAAAAAAGTTCCGATTATGAATTTTTGGTTACAGTTGTTGCTTGATATAGCGTTTACCTGGGTCGAGGACGCCACTGAGACTACAAAGGATGAAATGGTTGAACAGGAGAGATTAACCAATCTACCCTCAGCAAGCAATATTAGCCTTTTTCCATCGGGCCAAATAATGTGGTCAACTTGTGAACGGACACGCTCCCACACAAGCTCCGGGGTATGTAAACTGCTCTGCAAGAAAAGTGAGATATGTTCACTATGGGAAAAAATCAAGATCCTTACACTTGAATCAACACACTATTTGACAAGTATGAATTCCTCATTTGATAGATAAATTTTATACTATGTTTGGATATTAAAAATATTTTATACTTTAAAAGATCTATTAGAGCAAAGAATATGCAAATAAGTCTGGGTCTGATATAAAAATCATTGGCACTGATTCTGACTCGTACCTGTTCACCAAATATATGCAAAGAGCAATCAAGGATTTCACAAAAAGCTGCAAATATTTCTGTTGTTTCAAAAGTCATCAGCAGTAACAGAATTTATTATAAAATAACGACCGATCGATGAAAATCGGGTTGAATTTTTGAAAAAACTTTGATTAACCGTCTTTGTAGACGTGGCAACAGTTTGCGCGAAGATTCATTCGAATTGATTCCCATCGAAAACCTCTATACATATATCGATATCTATAGGAGCATATAAAACTTAAATCTATATACAGAATGCGGAAGATACAAATTTACTCAGGGTTCTCAGGATTCTTCAAGAAGGGAGCGCGAAAATGTGACTGTCTCTCTTTCTAGGACACAGTGAAGCATGACTTCGGCAAGCAATCGCTGAGAATTGCTGAGAGCGTTTAGCTCCAAGGGGCTATGGCTCTCTGCTTTGTTGGAGCATTAGAAAAGCTTAGGCATTATAGAAACAATGAGACATCATCAAAGGCAGTTGAGTTTCTGATCTCTCTGCAAGTTTTTACTGGTGCAATTAGGATCCTTCAGACTCCAGAACTTCAAATATCATCAGCTCACGTCGCCAATGTGATTGAATTGTTACTTGAAACAATAAAAATGAAATCAGCTGTATTTTTTGAAAACTTGCTGACGAAATGTGGCTTGAGTTGAATATTCTTTGTTTATATCGCGAAAAAACCGCAACAACATACACATTTTATTACACATTGTACACCTTTGATGTACGATAGTACCGGCTCTTAAAGACACAATTTTTTTTTATATTTCTGAAATTCACTATTAAATGGTCGTTTTTATCATAATCTAATCACAAGCTTACCACATCAATTTCAGAACAGGAATGACCCATATTACACAAAATACAGCCATTCTTCATGCGATCCATATGTTCCCGGGTAACGACATTCTTATTGCCCGTGCAAGTCACTACCACATCCACACTGCGTATGACTTCACTGAGACGCACCACTCGAAAACCGTCCATTGACGCTTGAAGCGCACAAATCGGGTCCACCTCGGTTATGTACACTATGCAACCCTGACCCTTGAGAGACTGGGCACAGCCCTTTCCCACATCACCGTAGCCGCAGATAACCACCTGTTTGCCACCAAACATAATGTCCGTGGTGCGTTTTAGACTGCAAGTGAAAAGGTCTACAGATCTCCAAACACATCCTTAGAACTGATCATACGTACCTGTCGAGTATCGCGTCGCGACAGGTGTAGAAAGTGTCAAATTTATTTTTCGTCACCGAATCATTGACGTTTATCGCCGGCACGGTAAGTTTTCCAGCCTTGGACAGCATATACAGACGATGCACACCCGTAACACTCTCTTCCACGATGCCCTTAATGGACTTGAAATATTCCGGATATTTCTTCAACATCAAGTGAGTGGCATCGCCGCCATCGTCCAGTATCATGTTTGGCACCCAGCCCTCTTTATGAATACATTTATCGAGGCACCACCAAAAATCTTCTTCAGTCTCTCCACGCCAAGCAAAGATCGGTACACCCGCTTCAGCCAAGGCAGCGGCAACAGCATTCTGTGTCGAATAGATATTGCATGCCGCCCAGCGAACAGAGGCTCCAAGTTGGACCAGCGTCTCGATCAGTACCGCAGATTGTGCATTTACATGAGTGCAACCCACAATATGGGCATTCTTCAGCGGCTTCTCATCGCGCGCACGCTTTCGTAAGGTCATTATGCCGGGCATTTCAGCTTCTGCGATCTCTATCTCTCTGCGACCAAATCCACTCTTGCCTATATTCTTGACACAGAAATCTGAACTGCCGTTGAAATTACGCTGCCTGTTGTCCTTGGGAGATATGTCATCCTCGTCAGAGCTACCAGTGAAACAAGCTGATGGTAAAAACAGTATTTTTAGCCAATTATTAAAATAAGGATTCAAGTGTTTACTTACTGGAACTAAATGAACAGGTGGACACATCAGAGAACCGGCGTGCCTCAATGCTTGATTTCTTAACTGCAGTCTGTGAAGAAAATAAAATAGTTCAGATAATGAGTCATCCGATTTTAAGACAAGCAAGGTGGTTTAAGTATTACACAAAAAGATAAAATAAAAATGGTGTTTCGAGAATGCAACGGCAATATATCGTTCATAACTTTCGTTGGTTGAATCTACCCATTCTTACAGTAAATATAACAGCGAAATATTGTTACATGTATTTTGTTATTGTTTGGTTTACTGCGTTTTCAGTATAAATTACCCATACACATAGTAAATCTTTTGTTGGTTTTTTGGTAGTTTCAAAAACAATTTCAGTAAGTAACATTGTACCCTTGAAATAGTACCTAGTATATTGCACGTAACAGTTCATATATTTTGTTGTGTTTTTTTGTTTACTGGGTCATCAGTAAATGTTAAAATTTAATTAGTGCCAATAATCGCAGAGTTAATACAAGTAATAACTAATAGTAATAAGTAAACTAATAGCTAGTTAAGACGTCGCGCCATGATTTTCAAATCTTCCTCAGTTCATGGACCGCGAGCTCGAGTCACCCCAGAGTAAGAATAATTTATATTAAATTTTCAACAATTCGATGTTTTTCAGAATTAGTCCGTGATATTTGCACAGTGGTGTTGTGATGTTTGTATTGCTTGTGGTATTTGTACTGTAAACAATGGTAAAATAACAATTTTCGTTAGTCGGAGCATTTTCGACCGTCATTCCTGGTTGAAATCTACGGTGCTACCGTAATCATTACGTTATGTGTTATGCCACTTTTATTGTACCTGACGGTAAGTTTAACCCACGACGATAGGTTGGAGTATTTTAACCACAGAATTGTTTGAATTTACAAACAAAATTGTACGCCTATTTCATTTCATATTGTGCCATTCTTTAGAGCGGAACATTTTATGATGCAACAACAACTGCAAATGTTGTGCCAAAAGGAAACACCTGCGACCATATTAAGTATATATAATCTTGATCAGCATTTACAGCCGAGTCGATTTAGCCATGTCCGTCTGTCCGTCCGTCTGTCCGTCCGTCTGTCCGTCCGTCTGTCTGTCTGCGGTTAGTGTACTGGACTGCTGTGCGGTGGGTCGTGGGTTCGATCCCGCCTCGGAACGTCCATTAAAATGTTTTTTTCTTTCTTTAAAAATAGCTTTTACACATCCGGTCACCTTTACCAGCTATTGGTGCCAGCTGTGAAGTAACTATCCATGAAAAAGCTTCTCAAACTTGCGTTAAGCTGTAGGTCTCTTTTTCTTGTGCGAAGAATTTATAGCACACACGCCAAGAGATTGAGAGAAGCTTGGCTTGGCCTCTTTGGGGCTGTATAGCCAATTTTACATGTTTTACATTTACATGTTATCGAGTTTGTTTCAGATCAAATAATAAAGAATGTTCAAACCACTATCCATGACTGACAAATCATTTAATCGCTAAAAAATACCAGAGAGGATCAAAAATAGCAATAATGCCAAATAAACTTTACTCTCAACAAATGGAAAAATCCTGAAAGGATCAATGCATTAGTGTATTTTACAGATAAGGGATCTCCATGAAAATAAAACCGCTAAATACCTTTGAAACTGTTTTTCCAGACTGCAAATGACCGCACACGTTTTTATGCTTTTTGTGTTTCTTTGAGTGAAAAACACTTTATAAATAAGTGTTATGAGTAACTCAGGAGCTCTGATTTATAGAGTCAGAGATGCTTCCTTCTGGCTATTACATACAATTGCACATACTTAATAAACTCTGTATACCTGATATTTCTCGGACTTTACCTCGTTGTTAGTTCCGTTATTCGCTTTAAGCTATAATTCCTCGGTACTTAACCGGACAAAAGCTTTTAACAGATTTTCGCAGGTGGTCACGTAATTCTCGAGTCTAAGGTGTAAATAAAGTCGTATCTTTCCACAGCGTTTTTAACTTGAGCATATGACAAGCTGATGGATTTATTATACGTTTCATAAATATTTGCTATTTCCCATCGCATAAACAAAAATCTAGCAATTTAACAATGTAGCTATAGGTGTTTATTGGTAAATTTATTTATGGGCGCGCCTTTACCATATCCCCGATTCCAGAGAGAGCCGGATTCAAAGCCAAATGGGAAATGAAATTGACGAAGCTAGCTGGTAATTGGCATCGTTTAGCATACTGTTGATAATTCGCTGCGCCAATTGATTCTGAGGGAGATGTGAGAAAGCAAATCGAAAATCGCAGAACTCATGCAATCGCCTGGCAAAGTGTATGTAAACAGACAAATTAATGAATTCTACATATATGTACTGTGTACATATCTTATAAATTTGTATCTATTGGCGGGTTGTGTATGAAATAAATGTGTGTACGTATTTAATAAACATTTGTACATATACACTCGGGAAAAAGTCAAAAACTCTGTACTCAAATCAGAGTAAATTAAGCACACAAAATCGCAAAATCTGACCAATATTACTCAAAACACTAAGCCGATAACTTTTTTTTTGCAAACTTCAGCACAGAAACCGAAATGCTCTCAAGGCTCTTCCGGAGAAAGCCTTCCGTGATGAATTCAATGCTTGGAAATCGCGCTGCATCGACGCAGAAGAAACCTATTTGAAAAGTTTTTAACGAATTGTAACGATGGGCTTTATAATTATTTTTAAATCGACTCCGTTCTATTTCTTTCCGGACAAACCCTGTACCTCTGTTCTAACGAACGCTGCATTTCTCACAGAAACACGTCCTTACTCTCCAGGTGCTCGGAGACAACTGACCAGCCGCTCGTTCGTTAGCTAGGAACGCCCTCTCCCGAATCCAGCCCTATTAGTTTCCGGACAAACCCTGTATAAGCCGAAATCTAATTTTTAATTTTTCCTGAGACGACTTACAATAATAGCCGGGTGTGGCGCAGCGGTTAGTGTATCGGCCTGCTGCGCGGGATGCGTGGGTTCAATCTAGGGATGTCGATATTTCTGAGAATAAAAATATCCATAATATCAAAAATTCAAATTTTCAATATCGATATTTGATATGTCGCCTCCAAAAAACATCGATCTATCGATATTATCGTTATTTTCTAAAGCTTAAGAAAAGCTTTTGAAAAGCTTTTAAGGAACTTCTTTGCCATAAAACTGCTAGCGACGATTTCTAGAGACCGATATCGATATATAATATATTCATATCGGTATTTAATATACTCAACACTTTTTAATAGTCTTCTAAAACTACATTGTACATTTTTTACAAAGTACATTAATAGTGACAGTTTCTTTTTATTTAAACCCTAAAAGCGTATGCTCAAAAGAGAAACAAATTTAGTTAGGCACATTACTTCGTATAAGTAAGACTTCTTTTCAAGATTGTTCTGATTTCAACGCAGTTCAAATGAGTTTTTTTTTTCATGTAAAGTATTGTATCTTATCTGAGTCTAGGCTTTAAAGACTTACAGATTATGCTTAGAAAAAATATCAAGTAAAGAATTTAAGACAACCCGCTACCTAATGTGTTCTCTAGTCATTCTGCTGGGTGTCCGTAAATCAGCGATTGTCACCTGAAAAACACAGGGGCCGAAGAAATTTCGCTATTTCCACATAAGTAAGTTAAGCGCTTGCCGAAGCTAAGGCAAAGATTGCAGCGTATTGCTGCATCCATACGCGTTTTTAAATGCGATTTTAAGTTGTATTACCAGATGTTTTATAATGCTAGCCATATAATTTGCATATATTACCATAGTAACTTTTCTGATATATCGTTTATAGAAATATCGATAATCGCCAATATCGGCTAACAAAAATATCGATGTATCAATATACCACTCAAATATTGACAACCCTAGTTTAATCCCGCCTCGGACCGACAAATAAAAAGTTTTTTTCTTATTTTAGGAAGCAGTTTCTACACATCCGGCTACCTTCACCAGCTATTGGCGCCAGCTTTGAAGTAACTAGCCATGAAAAAGCTTCTCAAACATGCGTTAAGCTGTAGGTCCCTTTTTCTTGTGCGAAGAATTTATACCACACACGCCAAGAGATTGAGATAAGCATGGCTTGGCTTTTTGGGGCTGTAAAGCCAATTTAAATAGCATAAGATGGTTAAGCTGAAACTTTACAGAGAACTGTACACTCAAAAAAATCGGTGTCAATAGTATTTTTATTTCCAGTAAAATTTTTTTGTATACTTCTGAATACTTGTTTTGTACTGAAATACTTGTTTTAAGACTGTTTCGGGATATTTTAAGTACATTTCGAACTATTGTAAAAGCTATTTAGTCCTACTATTAGTTTGCAATTGTCTTAAGTACAACCCGACTTATAGCTTATTTCCACCAAAGAAATAAAGCTTCATTTCGTTAAATGAAAACAAATAAAGAAAATTAGGTCATTTCATACATACAAATTGTTGAATATATAATAATTTGTTAGTTTGAATTTAAAAAGTGGGCGCAATTTTTTTAATATAAATTAGTCAAAAATAGTTTTGTATTTTGTTTTCCGCTGATAATTCAGGGCGATAACAATGCGAAATTGCTGTCATGACGAGTATATCTTTTTCTTTACTAAATACTCCAATATTTCCACGAGGGTTTGAAAGTGGCGCATGTTATTAAAATCAAAGGTTTCATCTGTTTTTACAACGTATTGTTGTGTAACTTCGGCTCGACCGAAGTTTATATACCCTTGGAGCTTGATATATGCCTGACAGTTTGTATGGCAGCTATACTATATAGTTTCGATTTCGACAAGGCTTAATGAAATTATGTAAAATTATTAAAAACTTATAAATACAAGCGTTGGGAGCGATAACATTAAAAACAAAAAAGTTTTTCCCACTAAGACTTTTTTTCAGACCTAACTTTTGTATGGCAGCTATACTATATAGTTGTCCGATTTTGACAAGGCTTGGTGAAATTATGTGAAATCATTAAAAACTTATAAATACGAGCGTTGGGAGCGATAGCATTGAAAACAAAAAAGTTTTTCTCCCTAAAACTAGTTTTTCAACCGATCGTTCCTATGGGAGCTATATGCTATAGTCATCCGATCCGGCCGGCTCCGACAAATGTGCAGCGTATTTGTACCAAAAGACTTCGTGCAAAGTTTGGTTAAGATAGCTGTAAAACTGACGGAGGAGATAGAATAGAAACAGACGGACAGACGGACATGGCTATATCAACTCAGCTCGTCATGCTGATCAAGAATATATATACTTTATGTGGTCGGAGATGCTTCCTTCTATGCGTTACAAACATCCGGACAATTTTAATATACCCTCTCCAAGGGTATAAAAAGATGAAAATTTGTCAATGGAATCGGCAAAATTTTTAGGAATGATAATGCATTTCTTATTTCTTATTTAATCCTATAAAAAAAATTCCAAGCTTTCCCCATTTGGACTTACATCTAGGTCTCTGTATGTTTGAAAATCCACAGGAAATAAATTAACCAAAGTCCAAGATCTTATATATTATCTTATATATATTGTGGGCCACAAATCTACCCCCACTTCATAACCAAAGTGTTAGAACCAGGGAGTCAAAACGGAACCGGTACCGGAACCGATTTTATTCATTTTTTTGTATACCGGTATCCGAGAACCGATATTTTTATAACCGAATAGAACGATAAGAGCCTAGAGCATTCCTATGTGGCATTTTCAGAATAGTACGTGTGTAACTGCCAGAGTTATATCCACTTCTGTTTAATTGCAACTAAATGAGGAAAACAGCTCTGGCCCAATTAATTTGTCTGAAAGTGGAGACGAAGTCGATTTGTATATGAATTTTTAAAAAAAGATAAATGATGATATAACACATTTTATTTTCACAAAAAACTTTAATGGCATCAATCAAGGTTTTTCTGAGCATTCAACGTTTACCAAAAAATAGATGATGTACTTAAATGGTGGTCAGAAAAGTCAACAAAGTTCCCAGAATTGCATGAACTATCAAAAATAATTCTTGCTGTTCCAGCTACCCAAGTAGCGTTTTTGCCGGTGTGAAGTTTATCATGTCTCCTCTAAGAAATCATTGGTTTGATTCCCTGGTCAGAACCAGGAGGAAATTTTTAGAACAGACTCACTTTCAAATTTTTTTCTTTTCCGTAGCACACTTTTTGGAGCTTGAATTGTAAGTCTATTTTGTCCTTAGTCCAAGAAATTTTTGAACTTAAACTAAGAACGATCTGTTCTTAAATTTATAGGCCAACTGTAAGTACGAAATGTTCTTGATATTATAATATTACAGCCGTTTTTCTGTTCTAGAATGATTCGTACTTAATTTAAGTACATCCAAGAACAAAACATTCTTGAAGTTTTTAGTACAAAACGGTATAAATTATATTCCGATCGATTTAGAACTCTGCAGGTCGTTTTTTTCTGAGTAAAGGAGAGTTAATAAGTTGAAAAATTATAAATCCTGTTTTTGAGATGTTTAATTTCACTAGCGAAAATAAAATTTTTTATATCAATTATCTATACTTTTAAATCTGTAGACCCAACTGACTGACTGACATATAATCAAGCCGCAGCCAAAACTGTTTATCCTAGAGATCTAAGAGTTGACATAGTCCTTCGTTTAGTCCAGCAGGCGCGCTCTAAGAAAGAAATTTGAAAATGTTTGCGCTAGGTGGGTGAAAAGGCCAAAGAAAAGTTGGTATGGGCCACATAAATGGCTGTGGCGCTCAGGCCATATTGTGGACAAAGCTGTTTTTCTAAGAGCGCAAAAGAGAGTGAGAAAGTGAGCATGAGAGGGAACGACTCACACTCACTATATTTATTCATAAGTACACTCATACATATGTAAGTTTTTTTGCGCGTAAATGCTGAATTGCTCCTATATTTATATATCTTCTTCACTTTGACTCAAGGAAAAGGAATTATTCCGTTTTGATAAAACTTTTGTAAATCAACACACTGTGTCTTTATTATGCGGCAACCGAAACAGAGAAACTTTATTTCTTAAGAATAGAAAAAATTATAAAGCGAATTTATCCTTTTATTTTTAAAAGCGGGAAAAATTAATATATTTTCAAAGGGGGTTTTTTATTTTATTATTTTTGTAATGTATGTAACCCCTTTAATATAACAAGACCACAATTCCCGCTACCCACTGATTTGTTCTTTTGTTCGCAAAAAGCTAAATTTGACAAAAAAAAATAGCTGTTCTGGCAACACTGTTCATTTTTCTCCTTCTTTTATTTTGTGTCCATAGAAGTGGAAACACTTTTATCGATATAAATATCTTAAACCGACGGATTATCAACTCACAGCCTAGATCACTTATCCTATAGATATTTAACAAAAGTACAGAAAATGTCACTTGACCCATATTTACTACAGGGCTCTGCGGTAGAACATTACGGCATTACAAGACAGGACGGAAATAATTTGTAATTCAGGAATTTTCGCACGACTTGAAACAAATTTTTCTATCCCTTTGGACGGGACTGCATAGACTTAATTATTATGAATGCAGGCCACTGCGTGAAATGATATTACTAAAGAGTTTGTTTTATAACAATACAAACATACAGCCATGTTACGGCTTTCACTAAAGTGAATTCGAATTTTTTACATATTCTCTTTTCTGTTAAAACATCCAAGAAAATGGGTACCAAACCTTTAGTTTCTATTTACTCTTTACTCTATGGATTCAAACTAAAACGTTTTAATCTGATTAACCCAATTAATTCGATACAACAGTACATTTAACTAATTCGAACTCGACAATTTTTGTAGAAAGTGAAACACGGAACAGGCCTGATAGTGTTCAAAGTGCTGTTGGGATCATAGCTGTTAAATAATGATTACTAATCGTAATCATTACATATTTTATTTTTATACCCTTGCAAAGGGTATTATAATTTTGCCCAGAAGTTTGCAACGCACAGAAATATTCATTTCCGACCCTATAAACTATATAAATTCTTGACCAGGGCGACGAGCTGAGTCGATTGAGCTTTGTCCGTCCGTCTGTCTGTCTGTTTCTACGCAAACTAGTCTCTCAGTTTTAAAGCTATTGAGCTAAAACTTAGCACAGAGTCTTCTTTTTACTGCACACTGATAATATGTCGGAACCGACCGGACCGGATGACTATATCTTATAGCTGCCAGAGGAACTATCGGTCGAAAAGTGGGTCTTTGTGAGGAAAAATTTTTTTGTTTTTAATGTAAACGCCTCCCGCTTCAGCAATTATTAGTTTTATACGCTTTTACACAGATTCGGAAGTTTTGGTCAAAATCGGATGACTATATCTTATAGCTGCCATAGGAACTATCGGTCGAAAAGTGGGATTTATTTAGAAAAATTGTTTTTTTTTTAATGCTGTCGTTCGAAAACTCTGATTTATTTAAACATTTGCAAGGGTATAAGAACATCGGCAAAAACGAAGTTAGCTTGGCCTTCTCGTTTTTTTTTTTTTTAAAGACAAAATAATGATTACATTACGACGAATTACATTACGAAAGCGATTTCGCGATTTTTTTATACTTTTAGTACCAACTCTGCATGTTTTGGAGCGCTTTTTACCATTTCATTCACAACCCGTTAAAAAACTCTGCATTATTTTTTGGTCAGAGCTGGCATGTCCACACTTCCACTGAATAATTTTCCCGATTTTTAAAATGCAAGCCATTACCTAAAAAATTCCGCGAAATTTTTAACACTATTTATTAAAGACTTCTAATTGAGGTTCCACTTTTGTCTTCTACTTGTCCAATTGTCAATGTACAATTTCTCTAACTTTTTCAGAATTTTGAAAGTTGTGGAAGGTGGTTAAAATTTATTAAAGCACGCAAACAAACAAAGAGAATTCTTTATGTTTCTTTATAGTAAAAACGATAACCTGTTAACGCCGATGATGCTCAACCGATCGATCTGGTATCTGGGAACGACCCGGAAAGCCAAGAGTAATAGGTTTGGCAGCAAAGGCTGAGAGTGCGGCGATCGACTTTAGGCCAGTCGGTCTACGTTAAATGTAAAAACTTAAGCTTTCACTTTAATAAGTGGTCTTGTGTAAATTTCTTCCACAAAACATAGCTTATTTTTATATCCCAACCTGGGATTTTTAAAACAAGAAATCAATCCAATTTTAACCAAACCAATTTTAAATTTATAAATACATTCTAAAACATGAGCAATTGTTGCTTATACATTTTCTGATGATGTTTTTCTCAGTGTACTATATACCGGCCGCTGGTTGTACCCGATTGCCTTTTAGGCTGTTATTTACATATTTGCCAAGCCGTCACGTGCCGAGTTTTTTGTCTCGGTTTTATAAACAAATATCAAAAACAACACAATGAACTTTAATAACAAACTAAAGAAATAACGCTGCCACTCACCTTATCAGCCAGACTCAGATCGGCTAAAGATGTCTCCGGCATTTTACTCATTTTGTGGGCGCTGTGAATGTATGAAAGCAAAACAACGTCAGTATCAATCACTTACCAAAAACACAGCTGCGATCGAGAAACGACCTTCGGGAACTTACATTGAGATTGTATCGAAACAGGTTCTAATGCGAGGTGTCAAGATTTTTTGTAGTTTGTTTTGAATTAGCTAAGTATGTTGTTCTATGCAACAACGAGACCGGCTCGTTATGGCGTATAGTAGTGCAATGTGCGTCAATTCGGATTTTCTTGGCCACAGTTGTGAGTCGAGGAAAAGTGGCGGAGTCGCGTCTGTACGGTCGGAGATCACACAGCAGACTAAGTCACGCTTACTGAAGTGCGAACGAGATCTCGATCGCCTCGGGTCACTTTACTTGACTCTGTCTTCGGATCGCGTACGAATCGAATATGTACAACCCGATGATGCCTTCCAACGCGTCCGCACTTGGCTGGCGCAAACAACAAACTGATACACAATCGCCTAGAAATAAGAAATAATAATACAGCGAAAACAATACAAGAACAATTGAAAGAATACCACCAACAAATATGGGAATCTTATCTCGCTTTTAAGTTCTTATCGCTCTCTAATTTCGTGCTCTCGGCTTGCTTATGAAGCTATAAGTGTGGTAGTCATCGTCAGTCATCCTCATCCGCGTCAAATGCTTATCAAAAGTTGACTTGATGGGTGCAGATTATCGAAATCAATTTACCTTCTGACGTAGGCACTGCCACAGCCACCCAAAGGCAGGGAACTCATTAATGCTGCACGACACTCCAAATGTTTAGGCATAAGTACGTAAATATGTATTCTATATTGAATGAAACGCTGCCTTTTACAAATTAGTTAACTCTGCGTCGTTATGCACAATCAGTCTTATCAGTTTAGTATTTTAGTTATGGAAAATCACGAATTTTTTAGGTATAAAAATTATGGTTTTCTTTACGTTTAATCATTACTTGACTTGAGTATCTTCTGATTTTTCGAGTTTAATGAATTGTCTTTAAATAAAAAATCTACTATTTGTAAAGTACACCTCTGCACTTTTGGCAAATGGAAATAATAATCTACCAAAATCAAAAAGCTTTAGACTCTTAGATTCGAACTGAATCCAAATTAAGTTCGGTTAAAAACAAAATTATTTGTATACTTCGTGCCAAAGCTACACAGTTACTAGTTTATCCAAAAGTATGTAACAGGGAGAAGGAATCATTTCCGACCCTATAAAGTATGTATATATATTCTTGATCAACATCAACAGTCGAGTCGACATTGCCATGTCCGTATAAACAAGCTGATCTTAGAGATGGTAGGAGAAAGAGGTTTGATCAGCATGGAACATATACATCACATATTTTCCGGCGGATGAAGTTTATTTTTAACGCCCCATCCCGTCTCCACAATTTGATAAAACGTCATATCTCCCACAGTTTTAAATTTTCCCACAAGCTATGAGCAAAAAAGACCAAGACCAGATATTTATTTTCAGTCGCAATTTTGGTAATTTGACAAACGAACACCTTCAGCAGCTATTAAAGTCAGCTGTGAAGTAAATAGACATAAAAAGCCTTATAGAATTTTATTTTTCTTTTTGTCGGCGTTATGCTGTAAGTCCTTATCTCTCGACAGAAGCTGGCCTTATCCCTCAGGCCTGTTCAAGACATATATTAATTTTGATAATTTTTAACAATTTTAAAATTTTAAGAGGCGCTCTATCAGTTAAGCACAGTAGTTTCTTTATCTTCTTCTTCTTTTTTCTTAGCTTACACCGTTAGACGGTCGGGCCTCTGAATTAACCCCCCCCATCCGCTTCTGTTCTGTGGGGGCCGGCAGCAGTTGACACCAAGCCGGAATGTCTTCCGACCTGGTCTTCCCATCTTAGGGTGGTCTTCCCACCTTGCCGCCCCATAGTAGCCGCCTTCGATTTACGCCTTTTTGCTGGAGCTTTTCTTCATCCTGGGACATGTCCAGCAGCGCAGCCGCTGCTTTTATGCGCTTGACCAGGCTGGTGTCCCCATAGACTTATAGTTCGTCGTCTTCGAATGCGGAAGTCATCGCCGACTTTTAAGGTCCATCCTCCGAAGAATTTTTCGTTCAAACACGCCAATCGCCGTTCATCCGTGCTGTCATTGTCCATGCTTCTGCGCCATATTGCAGGACTGGGATGATAAGCGACTTGTACAGGGCTATTTTTGTTTTGTTGAGGTCTTTGCTCTGAACTCCTAAGCCCTGTAGCTCGGCAGGTGATTCTTCGTCGAATTTCAGACTGTGTTGTTCTTGCTGGTTATCTCGTTCCGAGGTAGACGAAATCCTCTACAACATTAAAGTTGTACCCTCCATTGTAACAGATTGCCCAAGTCGCAATGACTTTTTGTCCGCGGTTACTAGGTACTTCGTCCTGTCCTCATTTACCGCTAAACCCATTAATCTAGACTCCTTCTAATCGAAAACGCCTTGTACCGTTTGGTTTTGCCGATAATGTCAATATCATCGGCATATGCAAGTAGCATTAGATTTTTATAAATAAACCGCCGGTTCTGTTGGCATGTTCGCACTCACGCAGTATATTCCATCAGTAGATTAAAGAGTCACACGATAGGTATCGCCTTGCCTAAACCTTTTTGGATCAATGGTTCGGAGAGGTTCTTTCCATTTTGACGGAGCTTTGCGTACTTCTCAACGTCATCGCAAAGTCGAACGTACTTTGCTGGAATACCTAAAGTAGACAGGGCTTTGAAGAAACTTGACCTTATCGGTGTGTCAAAGGCTGATTTATAATCAACAAAAGTGGTGTGTTTGGAGCTTTTCTAGGTTTTCTCCAGGATTTGTCGAAGTGTGAAAATCTGGTCTGTGGTGGATTTACCGGTCTAAAGCCACACTGATAAGGTCAATCAGTGTATCAATAAACGGCTTTAGACGTTCACAAAATGCGGGACAGAACCTTATGCGATGGGGAGGAGACTGATCCCGCGGTAGTTGGCGCAAACTGCGGGTCTCCTTTTTTAAAGATTGGACAGAGAACACTTAGATTCCAATAATCTGGCTGCTTTCGTCAACCCATATACGGCACAGAAGTTGGTGCATGCACCTTACCAATTCTTCGCCTCCAGCCTTGAACAATTCAGCGGGCGCTCATCAGCGCCTGGTGATTTGTTGTTCTTTAGCCGTATGGCTAAACAGACTTCCTGTTGGGTCGGCGGGTCTATCTCTATGTTGTCGATCGGTGGTATCGTTACTTCTCTAGTGGCGGCATCTGTTCGTCAGCCTCCAGTAGGTTGGAGAGTAACTTCTCCATTTGTTAAGCGCACGGATCTGTGACAAGATTCCCGTGTTCGTCTTTGCATTGTGGGACTCTGGGCTTGAAACCTTCTGTTAATTGCTTAATCTTTTGGTAAAATTTTCGAGTCTCGTCATGAGCAGTTGGGCGAGTTTAGCTTGTGGCTCGGAGGTCCTTGGACAGCTCCGACGTTTAGCTTGACGTGTCCAGCGTGCATCGCCAACTAGCCGTGGGTACCTGGCGCAACAGGCATGTCGGTCAATATTGGTGAACCGCGCATCAGTACATATGAATGCCTTCGTGATACACGTGATAATCTGGTTCGGTTCGTGTAGGGATAGGTGAGATTACAAATCGATAAGACACCGGGTCATTAGTGACAAGGTTGTTTCTGAAGGTAAAGCGTGACTGTCGAACCAAAAACTCCTCCGTTTTCCGTTAAAACCACACGAATTTGGCGGGGTCTTAGTGTTAGACTCAAGATCGTCTTAGGTTTTCTTGGGCGCGTGAGCAAGATAAGATAATAAAATATTTTGCCTTAAGTCTGAGCGGCAAGCCGCTCGTAACTGGTGTAAAGCTGATGACAAGTGGTGCATTATCACCACTCAAAGCCGACCCAAACTCTGCTGGTAGCATGACGCTGTAGTAGATCTCCCAGGGGGTGTTTTATTTCCGTATCGGGTAGCGCTATTTTCTTGCTTCATATAATCATTTTCGGTCGGTAACGTCTAATATTCTTGAGGACATTCCCAGGAAATTCATACATCTCTGAGGGGTGCGGACGCCGCTGTAGTAAGCGTGCGGGTGAGCCATGCCGTGGTCACACGAGGAGGTGTGAGTCGACGAGACGTTAAGCCAGGATCACTCGCGCCAAGTTGAACCGATGAAGCTTTCTGACCACATACGCCCCATTAGGTCCAGACTTATACTAAGTTCTTTATCGGAAGACAAAAATTCTGGCTTCCATGCTTTTTTTGGTTAACGACTAAATTTGAAAAGCTTTTTCATGTCTAACTAATTCACAACAGGTGCCATTAGCCGGTGAAGATGAACAGTTGATTAAAACATAATAAAAAATATATGATGATCATTGGCAGAAGCCAATGATATAAATAAAGAGTTTGTTTTATAACAATACAAACATAGTGTTCAAAGATCCGGCCGGTTCCGACAAATGTGCAGCGTATTTGTACCAAAAGACTTCGTGCAAAGTTTGGTTGCGATAGGTTTCAAACTGACGGAGAAGATAGCATAGAAACAGACGGACGAACGGACGGACATCAACTCAGCTTGTCATGCTGATCAAGAATATATATACTTTCTGTGGTCGGAGATGCTTCCTTCTGTGCGTTACAACCATCCAGACAATTTCAGTATACACCAAGGGTATAATAAACTAAATTTAAGTGCAAGCGCAGTACGACCGTTTCACATTTGGTGGTATTTTGATGAAGGGCGGTATTTTGATGTTGAACAGTCATACTGCACCGTAAGCTGCTCGCAATGTCACAATGTCAATTGCGCTAGCGGACGATTTAGTTAGTATGAGTATGAGTAAGATACTACCACTGACCCACAACGACACCACCTACCTTTTTCCAAGCTGCAAGACAGCGCCATAACCCTATCGACTGTTAGCTGTAACCAATACGTGGCGTCAAATACATAGTTAAGAATGTAGACAGGCTGAGTGGACCAGACATTCGCATACAAAACGTGAAGACCGTGCATAAAGTCCCCGTGGGAGCATTGTATTTCTTCTTCTTTAACGTTTTTTTATGTTTTTATACCCTGTTCCCATTAAAAATGGGAAAAAGGGGATCATGAAGTTGTGCAAATGTATGTAACAGGGAGAAGGAAGCATCTCCGACCACATAAAATATATATATTCTTGATCGGCATCAACAGCCGATTTAGCCGTGTCCGTCTGTCCGTCTCTCTGTCTGTCCGTCTGTCTGTCTGTATGAACGCGTCGATCTTAGAGACTGTAATAGATAGAGCCACAAGTTTTGAAATGTATATAGGTGTATACTGTATTCACATCGAGTTTGTTTCAGATTTGGAAAGTTCCTCCTCCTCCGTCTTTAAACAGCGAAAAACGGTCTGTTTCTCTGTATAAACGCGTGGATCTCACAGACTATAAGAGTTAGAGCCACAAATTTTTGCATGTATGTAGGTGTACACCGTACCCAGATCAAGTTTGCTCCAGGTTTGGCAAATTCCTCCTCCATCTTCTTCTAACCGCGAAAAACTGTCAGAGCTTCAATTTTTAAGTTTTAACCTAGTGACTTAATATATATTCAGTGAGTCCCAACATCTATCTATTCTGTGTACCACAATGAGATCCGAGCAAAAACACCGAAGATATGTGCCTAAGTGCGCCTGCCCATTTATTGAAATAAATTTTAAAATAAATGGAATTCATAACTATAGGAACCACATTACTTGGGACAGGGTATTTTGCTGTCGGGGCACTCGACCGCAACACTCTTACTTGTTTTTATTTGTATTTTAGGTGCTTTTATTCCCGAACTTGGTATACTAATGGGTATACTAAAGCAGTGCAGCCGAGTCGATATAGCCCTGTCCGCCTGTCAGTCCGTCCGTCCGTCGGTCTGTATGAACACCTAAATCTCAGAGAGTAGAAGAACTAGAGCAAACAAATTTTAAATGTAGACTTCTATTGTCTGCACGCAGATCATGTTTGTTTCAAAATTTTTCCACCTCCACAATAAAAAATGTTCAATAAAGCCCACAATTTTTAAGATATCGAGTATCCCTGAAATTTTCATCAAGATCGGATACTAAACAGCCAAGTTTAAAAAATGTTGCATACTTTTCGGATGCCCCCCCTCAGGAACACTCGCTATTAATCAGTTCTTCCCATGAGTAGCGGAAATATTGAAGTCGGCTAGAGCCAACTTTAACTTACGCTCTTGTTAACATTGTCTATATTTTATAGAATCCTTAAATCGATTTGTTCGTCAAAAACGCACAAAAGCACGAAGTTAAGATCAATTGTTTTCCTGAACTCGAGTAGTTGTCGTCTTAAAAAATCAAGAAGAAGATGCTTGACAATTCCTGCTAGATTTCTCTGGGTGGGACTGGCATCTGCTGTAGGATCTTAGACAACTTTAAATACTTTCAAACGGATAGACCATTGGCATCGAGTATATCACACATTGCCAGATATTGTAAATATTGATTTTATATACAAATCAATTCTAGACCAGGTTGATGTTGTCAATGCTAAAAATATGCCAAGGAATTGTAATAGAATGCACGAAAAATGAAATGAGCGTGCAGTGTTCATCTGAGTCGAGAGGTTTTCACATCTGTCCAAATAACTTTGGTTTTTACTCCTGCTTTTTTCAATTTTATACTCAACTTATAATACTTTTCTAATCAAAATATGCAAATCTTACTGCTAAATCACTATATTGATTTTGTGACATATAAATCTCTGGTCTACATATTTAAGACCCTTAAGCAAACAGATGCCAATTAACTTTTTTAGTGCAGTTCGCTATTCATTAAAGGTAGATGGTGGTTGATCATAAACTTTATAAATTACGAACAAGGTGCGCCGTTCCGCCATTTTCATCCACAATGGCCAATGATTTGATTGCAGAAAATTTAATTAGATGTCCATTTGCTTTTAGCATGATTATAAAAGGACAGACATTTAATAAACCCAGCGAACTGAGTAAGCCACCACCAAGCATTGAGAGGGGATGCTGTCTATTACGTTTAAGGGATGCTGTTTCTGTGCTCGACTACCGTTGCGGGGGATGATTGCAGTGCACTGTACAAAATGGCTTAGATAAATGCTCAAGGGATGATGGATGCACGGTGTGTGCAGGGTGCAGAGAACAAAGACGGTCTTAAGGTCTAATTGGTTGATTCCAAGTAAGAGCTGCTCATCTTCAAAAAAGGCCGGCTTCTGTCAGGGTACGCGTATTTCCCATAAAATCATAAAAAACGATTTAGCTAGCACTTAAGGGCAAGTTTTTGGTTTATTCATTAAATAACACATTTTTGTGATCTTTCATTAAAACACCACATTTCCCAATATATGAGGGTTTTTTTAAACAGACTTAACATTAATTGTCAAACATGAACTATCTTTTTATATAAAACTACATACATATTTACAAGGTACACGCTATTTACAATTACATATTTTACACTCGTATAATTAAAATCCACGTATGGTATATACACATAACCCTACTTAATACCGTCAAATGCATTGGCGTTTTAAGCCCATTTTCCATTTTTCACATCGATCCAACCTTCTCCATCAGGTACCAGGGTAGGAAAACGGATGCGGCAACAACGGCAACACAAGTAGCGCATAGGGCAACTGTCGTTGATAGATTTGTGATAGAGAAGTGATCGTCCGTTTGGTCCAACTCCTCGTGTGGATGCTTTTCAAACTCCAATACCTCGACATCAAATCGAAAACGAACCTTGGATCGTGGAGACTCTTTGCGCCAAACCAAATGACCCGATGACTCTCGTCGTTCCAAACTCCATTTGGGATCGTGCACTGTAAAAAAAAGGTATAATGAATGAGTTTCAAAAAAAAAAATAGAGGCAAGCTAACTTCGGCTCGACCGAAGTTTATGTACCCTTGGAGCTTGATATGTGCCTGACCGTTTGTATGGCAGCTATACTATATAGTGGTCCGATTTCGAAAAATTTTGCACGAAGAAAACTTATAAATACGGGCGTTGGGAGCGATAACATTGAAAACAAAAAAGTTTTTCTCACTAAGACTTTTTTTCAGACCTTACTTTTGTATGACAGCTATACTATATAGTAGTCCGATTTCGAAAAACTTTAGTGAAATTATGTGAAATCATTGAAAACTTATAAATACGAGCGTTGGGATCGATAACATTGAAAACAAAAAAGTTTTTCCCACTAAGACTTTTTTCAGACCTAACTTTTGTATGGCAGCTATACTATATAGTTGTCCGATTTCAAAATGGCTTGGTGAAATTATGTGAAATCACTAAAAACTTATAAATACGAGCGTTGGGAGCGATAACATTGAAAACAAAAAAGTTTTTCTCACTAAAACTAGTTTTTCAACCGATCGTTCCTATGGCAGCTATATGCTATAGTCATCCGATCCGGCCGGTTCCGACAAATGTGCAGCGTATTTATACCAAAAGACTTCGTGCAAAGTTTGGTTACGATAGCTTTAAAACTGACGGAGGAGATAGCATAGAAACAGACGGACGGACGGACGGACAGACGGACAGACGGACATGGCTATATCAACTCAGCTCGTCATGCTGATCAAGAATATATATACTTTATGTGGTCGGAGATGCTTCCTTCTATGCGTTACAAACATCCGGACAATTTTAATATACCCTCTCCAAGGGTATAAAAAGAAAAAAAGTAAAAACATAAAAATGGGACCACCCCATCTAACAATTCCAATGACGAATTGCTCTTAAGTAGCCTACATTATTGGAGGCAACGAGCGAAATTTAGGCAATAAGTAGAGGAGAGTGGGGGGTTGTAATCATAGTTTTGTTTTTCGAACATAGCTTCGCCAAAAATCAATATTTTTTTGTTCTGTAAATTTTGTATGGCATGAAGTATTGAAAAAAATAGAGGCAAGCTAACTTCGGCTCGACCGAAATTTATATACCCTTATAGCTTGAGATATGCCTGCTAGTTTGTTATATGCCAGCTATACAATAAATTCATCAATATATTCATAGCTGAGTCAGTTGACTCCATTCTAAAACGAGAAGGTCAAGCTAACTTCGTCTTTGCCGAAGTTTTTATACCCTTGCAAATGTTTTAATATATCATAGTTTACGAACGTTAGCAGTAAAACAAACAATTTTTCTAAATAAAATCCACCTTTCGACCGATAGTTTCTATGGCAGCTATAAGATATAGTCATCCGACTTTGACCAAAACTTCCAAATCTGTGTAAAAGCGTGTAAAACTAATAATTGCTGAAGCGGGAGGCGTTTACATAAAAAATAAAAAGTTTTTCTCACAAAGACCCACTTTTCGACCGATAGTTCCTATGGCAGCTATAATATATAGTCATCCGATTTTGACCAAATCTTCCGAATCTGTGTAAAAGCGTATAAAACTAATAATTGCTGAAGCGGGAGGCGTTTACATTAAAAACAAAAAGTTTTTCTCACAAAGACCCACTTTTCGAACGATAGTTCCTATGGCAGCTATAAGATATAGTCATCCGATTTTGACCAAAATTTCCAAATCTGTGTAAAAGCGTATAAAACTAATAATTGCTGAAGCGGGAGGCGTTTACATTAAAAACAATAAGTTTTTCTCACAAAGACCCACTTTTCGACCGATAGTTCCTATGGCAGCTATAAGATATAGTCATCCGATTTTGACCAAAATTTCCAAATCTGTGTAAAACCGTATAAAACTAATAATTGCTGAAGCGGGAGGCGTTTACATTAAAAACAATAAGTTTTTCTCACAAAGACCCACTTTTCGACCGATAGTTCCTATGGCAGCTATAAGATATAGTCATCCGATTTTGACCAAAATTTCCAAATCTGTGTAAAAGCGTGTAAAACTAATAATTGCTGAAGCGGGAGGCGTTTACATTAAAAACAATAAGTTTTTCTCACAAAGACCCACTTTTCGAACGATAGTTCCTATGGCAGCTATAAGATATAGTCATCCGATTTTGACCAAATCTTCCGAATCTGTGTAAAAGCGTATAAAACTAATAATTGCTGAAGCGGGAGGCGTTTACATTAAAAACAATAAGTTTTTCTCACAAAGACCCACTTTTCGACCGATAGTTCCTATGGCAGCTATAAGATATAGTCATCCGATTTTGACCAAAATTTCCAAATCTGTGTAAAAGCGTGTAAAACTAATAATTGCTGAAGCGGGAGGCGTTTACATTAAAAACAATAAGTTTTTCTCACAAAGACCCACTTTTCGACCGATAGTTCCTATGGCAGCTATAAGATATAGTCATCCGATTTTGACCAAAATTTCCAAATCTGTGTAAAAGCGTGTAAAACTAATAATTGCTGAAGCGGGAGGCGTTTACATTAAAAACAATAAGTTTTTCTCACAAAGACCCACTTTTCGAACGATAGTTCCTATGGCAGCTATAAGATATAGTCATCCGATTTTGACCAAATCTTCCGAATCTGTGTAAAAGCGTATAAAACTAATAATTGCTGAAGCGGGAGGCGTTTACATTAAAAACAAAAAGTTTTTCTCACAAAGACCCACTTTTCGACCGATAGTTCCTATGGCAGCTATAATATATAGTCATCCGATTTTGACCAAAACTTCCAAATCTGTGTAAAAGCGTGTAAAACTAATAATTGCTGAAGCGGGAGGCGTTTACATTAAAAATAAAAAGTTTTTCTCACAAAGACCCACTTTTCGACCGATAGTTCCTATGGCAGCTATAAGATATAGTCATCCAATTTTGACCAAAACTTCCAAATCTGTGTAAAAGCGTGTAAAACTAATAATTGCTGAAGCGGGAGGCGTTTACAATAAAAATTAAAAATTTTTCTCACAAAGACCCACTTTTCGACCGATAGTTCCTATGGCAGCTTTAAGATATAGTCATCCGATCCGGTCGGTTCCGACATATTATCAGTGTGCAGTAAAAAGAAGACTCTGTGCAAAGTTTCAGCTCGATAGCTTTAAAACTGAGAGACTAGTTTGCGTAGAAACAGACAGACGGACAGACGGACGGACAAAGCTCAATCGACTCAGCTCGTCGCCCTGATCAAGAATATATATAGTTTATAGGGTCGGAAATGAATATTTCTATGCGTTGCAAACTTCTGGGCAAAATTATAATACCCTTGCAAGGGTATAAAAATAAAAAGTGAACATGTTCAGTGAAATGAAAAACCTTCCCGCTTCTGGATTAACCTATCTTCTACATGACGCTTGAAAATACACATTGTTTAGCAAACAATGACTTCCAGGCAGCAGTATTTATTGCGATTTTTAAGTAAGTAAGATTATCAAGAAACTGTGACGACAAGATATTTGTTTTTATTTACGCTCTTCATTGATAAATGGCTTGGCTGGCAACTATCGTTTGCCGTTGTTAGTAATACATTTCTTACAAACGTCTTCAAACTGGCATGGAATTATTCACTTCTTTTCCTATATTCCAGAGGTGAATAATGGGGTATGGTTTTCCTTTGTTAACAATTAATCGTATAACCAAACATCAACAAATATTTTAAACGTCCGCCCGCGAAGTATGCTATGCCGTTTGTACTTTATTAATGTGATCCCGAAAAGAGTGCATTAAAGTAAATATTTTTTACCGAATTAATATACTCACGAAAGCGGATGCTGATAAAATGGTTTACCAGAAGAAAAGGAAAGAGGAGAAGCGCCTATTTAGAAGAAAAAAGAATGAGCAGGAAAGGCGCTTGCGCGAGGAAGTCGAGATGTTATTCGGCATGAGTGAGACTCGAAAATTTTACCAAAAGATTAAGCAATTAACAGAAGGTTTCAAGCCCAGAGTCGCAGAATGCAAAGACGAACAGGGGAATCTGGTCACAGATCCGCAAGTGGCGCTTAAAATATGGAGAAGTTAATTCTCCAACCTACTGGGAGGCGATGACGAACAGGATGCCGCCATTAGAAAAGTAACGATGCCACCAATCGACAACATAGAGATAGACCCGCCGACCCAACAGGAAGTCTGTTTAGCCATACGAAGGCTAAAGAACAACAAATCACCAGGCGCGGATGCGAAGAATTGGTAAGGTGCATGCACCAACTTCTGTGCCGTATATGGGTTGACGAAAGCATGCCAGATTATTGGAATCTAAGTGTTCTCTGTCCAATCTTTAAAAAAGGAGACCCTGCAGTTTGCGCCAAATGCCGTGGGATCAGTCTCCTCCCCATCGCATATAAGGTTCTGTCCCGCATTATTTGTGAACGTCTAAAGCCGTTTATTGATACACTGATTGGACCTTATCAGTGTGGCTTCAGACCTAGTAAATCCACCACAGACCAGATTTTCACACTTCGACAAATCCTGGAGAAGACCTATGAAAGAGGCATCCAAACACACCATCTTTTTGTTGATTATAAATCAGCCTTCGACACACCGATAAGGTCAAGCTTCTTCAAGGCCCTGTCTACTTTAGGTATTCCAGCAAAGTACGTTCGACTTTGCATGATGACGTTGAGAAGTACGCAAAGCTCCGTCAAAATAGGAAAGAACCTCTCCGTACCATTTGATACCAAAAGAGGTTTTAGGCAGGGCGATACCTTATCGTGTGACTTCTTTAATCTACTGATGGAAGATATACTGCGCAAGTGCCAACATGCCAACAGAACCGGCGGATTTGTTCATAAAAATCTAATGCTACTTGCAAATGCCGATGATATTGACATTAGCGGCAAAACCAAACGGGCAGTAAGCAAGGCGTTTTCAGAGATTGAGAAGGAGTCTAGATTAATGGGTTTAGCGGTAATTGAGGACAAGAAGAAGTACCTAGTATACGCGGACAAAAAGTCATTGCGACTTGGACAATCTGTTACAATGGAGGAGTAAAACTTTAATGTTGTAGAGGATTTCGTCTACCTCGGAACGATGATAACCAGCAAGAACAACATCAGTCTGGGAATCCGGCGAAGAATCACTCTTGCGAACCGATGCTACTATGGGCTAAGTAGGGAGTTCAAGAGCAAAGACCTTAAGCGAAGAACAAAAATAGCCCTTTACAAGTCGCTTATCATCCCGGTGCTGCAATATGGCGCAGAAGCATGGACAATGGCAGCAGCGGATGAAGCGGCGATTGGGGTGTTTAAGCGAAAAATTCTCCGGAGGATTTATGGACCTTTAAAAGTCGGCGATGATTTCCGCATTCGAAGAAACGACGAACTGTATGAGCTCTATGGGGACACCAGCCTGGTCAAGCGCATAAAGCAGCAGCGGCTGCGCTGGCTAGGACATGTCGCCAGGATGAAGGAAGAAGCTCCAGAAAAAAAGGCGTATAAATCGAAGGCGGTTGACTATGGAGGCGGCATGCCGGGAAGACAACCACTAAGATGGGAAGACCAGGTGCGGGAAGACATTGCCGAGCTTGGTGTGACCAACTGGTGGCAGCTCGCACAGAACAGAAGCGAATGGAGAGCGTTAATCGCAGGGGCCCAGACCGTCGAACGGTTGTAATGGCCATTAAAGAAGAAGAAGAAGAATATACTCATAAAAGTCGGACAATTAGACTAACTTCGAAGCGTTTTAGCTATTACCTTAATTTCGCTGACAGTTTACGAAATAGGTAAGTGCTATTGGTTTTATCTTAATCTTCCCTAAGCTGACAGTATGTTTATTGTATGATCAAGATTCAGATATGCAAACCGACCTGGAATTAGGAATTGTTCGGGTCATTGGTTTATGCAGGTTGTAAACTACCGGTACGGCTTGTAACATGGTTATTTAATCAAACCAAAATGCGATTTCCGTTTGAAATTAAAGTCATCAAAGAACTTTTTATTAACTTTAACATATTAATATTGATGTACTAAATGATATAGTCCGGTATACCGACGTCGGTTCTGAATAAAATTAAAGCGATTGTCAGATAATCTTTAAAAACGCTCAATAGAGCAATGGATATTATATCCTTCGCTTAAGTTAGGATTAACATTAACTTTACCATTAAATTTAACATTAACATTAATGTAATAAAATATGATAATTTATTTAAAATAACATTTTAATGCTCACCTGAACCAGTCATTCTGTCTTTTTATTAATTACGTCTAACCTGAAAAAACAAAACAGAACGAAACAAAAATTTTAATAAAATCTTCGAAATGTCGTTGTAGCCGCAGGTGTTGGGACTCCAAAATATGTGTATATGTATATACATATATGTACTTGCAATTCAAGACGTACGCTGTGCATTAACCTTAGGCAGATTTAATGAATTCGCACCGCTTGCCACCATGAAACTGAATCGTTCTAGTTGAAGTTCGTGTGTCTAATTAGAATTCCCGACATATGCTCAATTAATGAAAACATCTCGCTCACTATTGAAAGCTGCCATACCATCGAAATTATTCAACGCTTGAGCAATTGTCTGACCCTGTTGTTGCCCCCAACACCTATTTCCTTCCATTTGTGTGTTTGTGTGTCTCCAATGGGAAGGTGAGTAATATCTTACAAGTGAACACGGCGAATTTATGGCAATGGCATGACAACCTGCACGCCAATACGTTTACATTTTTAAGGTCAGAGACAAATTGTGGACAGCACCACCTGACTTTTCACTTCCCCCGATTGCTTGGCCCGTGTACCTAATACACCGAAAGGAAAATAATGATATCAATCATTTTGGACGCTTTGTCATTCGAAAAAAAAGACATCGGAAAGATAAGTGAATTAAATGAAAACTAAATGGAATAGAACTGATTACCATAAAACAGTGTTGATATTATCATCTTGATAAGTTATCAATAACACAGTGCAACACATAAATTGGTTACGCCTTCGGACCCCGATATTTTTTAAGAGCATACCGAAACTAAAAAAATCCCCAAAGGACTTATATCTTAGGCAAAGTTAAAGATATAAACTAGAGGAAAAAAAGTCATGAAGAGACTGACCCAAAAAATTAGTGCTTCAAAAGTGCAAAAACTTCGAAAAAAAACGGTGTGAAGGGGTGTTCGTATGAAGCTAGCGTGTACTAGAGATTTGTATATATTGTTGTTCGGGATAATTTCGCAGAAGAAAGGTTTTTCAAATTCCCCGTAGTTTAGCCGTTTCTGGCAAAAAACATGAAAAAATTTTTCGAAGTTTTTGCACTTTTGAAGCCCCAGATGCAAATTCTTTTTTTTTTTGTACAATTTTTGTGCGCCTCTTATTTGCTTTTAATTAGTTCGATGTTGCCCGGAAAAATTATATTTATTTCCAATTTAGTTCAGCAATTCGGCTGTGCACGCAATCCACAAAAGCTTCCGATGTGGCAACGTTGTGATTATTTTGTTTCTCTTCTGGAAATCAGCAAAATAAATGCCACTAAATAAATGGCTGATTAGCTGTTGGAAGTTCCGGAAATAGGCCTTTAAGCCTATTACGGATGCCGTTCGAATTTCCTTTCCAGAAATTTGCCTGATATTCCTTTTTGTGGAATGTAAAAGGCAGAAAACGGAAAATAAATATATTGGCCAGCTGATTTGTATTTTGATTTAACTATGGGCCCTGTTCCGAATTCCGACTCGATTTTCGAAAAAAACATGTGAATTTCGAATTTAATTTATATTTTAAACGTAATTGTTAAGTTAATTTTAGGCTACTAGATCCCGTCGCAATTATCACTCGATTTGAGTTCATTTGGGATTAAGCAACCGGTTTCAGCTGCTCCCACAATTCCGAGTTTTGTTATTCCTAAGCCGCAGGTATATTTGTCGCCTTTTATACACCGTTATCAAATTTGTCTGCAAAATACTAAAGCTTCAATAAAAATCGAGTCGAAATTCGGAACAGAGCCGTATAAGATTTAAATAAAATGAGGCACAATGCACAACATGGAGGAAGTTGCAATTGCAGTGGCAGTAAATGTGAATGTAAATGATGAGTGTTAGCAAGACTTCAGAATTGGAAATGGTCTGCATCTCCATTTTGAACATCATTCAGGGCAAGAAGTACCCCATTCAGGTGCACATATCGCTGCAACGCAAGATCGCTCAATTTATGCCCTGTGTCGTGCTCCGAAACAACATGACAAGTTGCGCAAGCGTGGGGCAATATTCCATCCTGATTGTCGGGTGCAGGAGTATGAGGCATCCAGGCGACGTAATTATATGAAATCCTTTTCTCAACTGCTTCCCAAGCTATTCTTGTAAATGCGGTGTCCAGTTATATGCAATCGGTGATGTCCCACAAAAATGCATTGTTTTTCACTGCATCAATTAACGCATTTTTGTCGTCATAACTAAAATTTTGCAGATGATTTTTATACCCTTGCAAATTTTGCCCAACGCATAGAAATATTCATTTCTGACCCTATAAACTATATATATTCTTGATCAGGGCGACGAGCTGAGTCGATTGAGCTTTGTCCGTCCGTCTGTCTGTCTCTCTGTCTGTCCGTCTGTCTGTCCGTCTGTCTGTCTGTTTCTACGCAAACTAGTCTCTCAGTTTTAAAGCTGTTGAGCTGTCGGAACCGACCGGATCGGATGACTATATCTTATAGCTGCCATAGGAACTATCGGTTGAAAAGTGGGTCTTTGTGAAAAAAACTTTTTTGTTTTTAATGTAAACGCCTCCCCCTTCAGCAATTATTGGTTTAATACGCTTTTACATACATTTGGAAGTTTTTCTCAAAATCCGATGACTATATCTTATAGGTGCCATAGGAACTATCGGTCGAAAAGTGGGTTTTACTTAGAAAAATAGAGGCAAGCTATTTCGGCTCGACCGAAGTTTATATCAGGGCTGCAAACTCCCTTAAAATCGCGAACCCGCGAAACTTTTTGGGTTCGGGTTCACGGAGCGGGTTCAGAAGGTCGCTGAACCTGGGTTCGGGTTCGAACCGAGGTTCAGGTATAATTTTGTTCTTCGCTTATTCAGCAAACATATACGTAAGTTCAACCAAATTTTGTGCTGATTTCCCTTATTCCAGATAGCTGCTATGTTTCAGATCTAATTTAGTTTATATTACATATGGCTCTTTGTAGAAGATGAGAAATCGGACCTTGAACATTTTATTTATATATAGAAGTTCAGAGGCTTGATAACAACATATCCTAGCGGTCCAGGTCAATAAATGATGGAAAAATGAGTATTAGAAATAAAATGTACATTGCCTCTCAATCTTAAGTGATGATAAAAAATAGTCCGCAATGAGATTATTATTGTTCGTAAAGCATATCACAGTTAGAGCGATACAGGCGTATTCCCAAGTGCACTTAGAGAGCGCAAGTGAAAGCGAACAGCTGACTAATTTCTGACAGCGCAACCTTTAGGTCTATTTAATTAGACTTTTAAAACAATACACACACTCGACACAAAGAAGGATGGTCGACGGTACAGATGTTTTAAGAACCTCCCGGTTCTATTATAAACAGGCTTTGCATATCTTCTGCAAGTTCACAGGGGCCATTGCTATGACTGTTCGGGAATTCCAAAGGCAGCACAAGTGAAAAAACTGACAACTCCAAATTGACAGAAGACTTTGCGTGTGCGTGTGCACCTTCTTCTTTCTGTCTGTTATTTTTTTATGTGATATTTTTTTTTTTGTGCTAGAAATACAGGACTTAGTTAGAAGCACTAATTACAACGACGATCACGAAGACAACAGTCGATGGGAGTCATACAGTATTTTCAAAGATATTATTTATTAGTTCCATTTAAATATTATACAATGAAGCAAAGTGTTTCTTTGTAAGCTGTTTTAATTTCAAGGCTTACAAATATTGGAAAATGGCAACCCAGAGAAATTGTAAGAGAACATGTTTTTGTACCGAACCCTTTTCTACTTTTTTTTGCTCCGGTTCAGGTCCGGGTTCGGGAAGAAAAAATTGTTCTGCTCCGGTTCAGGTTCGGTTCGGACATCCCAAAAATTCCGGAGTCTCCGACTCCGGAGCGGTTCAGCTCCAAACCGGTTTGCAGCCCTGGTTTATATACCATTGGAGCTTGAGATATGAAAGATTTTTTTCCGACCTATCTTTTGTATGGGAGCTATACTATATAGTTGTAAAGCATTTTTTTAAAAGAAATTTGAAAAAAAAAATTCCGGGCACAACAGAGAAAGGCAGCACTTTACACACTTAGTGGATTTTTTCCCATTTCGTGTGTCTTGTAACTTAAATTGATCAGATATACAAACTTTTGGCGGTACAGAGTTTATTACAGTCGGGCAGTCTTGATCGACTTTCTTCTTGATCTTGTTGTTGTTTTTGTTTTTACCCGACTATTTCTCTAGCTATATGATTTTCTATCATTTTGTTTTAAATTACCTACAACAAAATGACGAACTGATTAGATTATTTCCTCAATCTTCTTTTGCATTAAACAATTCTTATCGGTACCACAATTAAATGAGTCAGATTTTATTTCCAACTAAACAAAACAAAAATTGCAGTCATGCGATAAGCTGAGCTGGGGTCCCTTTAACCTTTTAATCTGCGGTGATTTTCCACTAATGTGCCGCAGAATAGAGTGGTTTTAATTTTTACGAATGTTCGTATAATAGTGGAGCAAAGATAGAAAAAACGAGAGCGCAAGTTAAAGTCGGCTCTAACCGACTTCGATATACCCGTTACTCATGAAAAAACATGTTTAACAGTGTTGCTGCGTTCCTTAGGGTGAACATCTGAAACATATGCAACACTTTTTTAACTCGGCTATTTTTCACATTTTTGCTCATATCTTGAGAACCGCTCATCCGATCTTTATTATTTCTTCGGCGATTCATTTTGCTAATTACTAACTATTTCTAGAAGATACGAATCGTCTATCTTCAAAACTGTAGGAGATATAACGTTTTTGTTTGGACATGTCTATATCGACTCGGCTGTTGATGCTGATCAAGAATATATATACTTTATATGGTCGGAAATGATACCTTCTGCCTTTTACATACATTTGCACGACTTTAGTATACCCTTTTTACTCTACGAGTAAGGGGTATAAAAAGAGTTTTAAATTTGAAAGATATTTAAGAATATAGTCCAATATTTTTAGAAGACTCAATTAAGTTTTATGAAATCAAATAATTGAGTCCAGCAGCAATATCTATTAGAAAAATAAAACATTTCAAAGGTATTAATTTCAGCAAGTATCAGAGATTAGGAATCAGACGCTATGAATTCGTGATCAGTTCCTAATGAAAGACAATTCATAGTATGAGCAGTTTTTGTTCATTTGAGATACCAGCTAAGTATCCAACGCCGCTCGGGTCTTTATTACATATATAAAAATGATAAATTATAAATTTCACGTTATTATAAATTATAAATTATAAGTTATAAATTATAATTACTATTTTAAATAAATAAATAAAATATTATTATAAAATATTATTATAAATTATAAATTATAAATTATAAATTATAAATTATAAATTATAAATTATAAATTATAAATTATAAATTATAAATTATAAATTATAAATTATAAATTATAAATTATAAATTATAAATTATAAATTATAAATTATAAATTATAAATTATAAATTATAAATTATAAATTATAAATTATAAATTATAAATTATAAATTATAAATTATAAATTATAAATTATAAATTATAAATTATAAATTATAAATTATAAATTATAAATTATAAATTATAAATTATAAATTATAAATTATAAATTATAAATTATAAATTATAAATTATAAATTATAAATTATAAATTATAAATTATAAATTATAAATTATAAATTATAAATTATAAATTATAAATCATGTTCTTCAAGAACTTAATATGAAAATTTCATAAAGATTATCTAACTAATTTAGACATCTAAAAGGTTGTAGTCCATGTCTAGCTAAGTTGGTAACGAAAAGGTATAAAATGCTACCATACATTATAAAAATTATTCGTCCATGCCGGGGGAAAGATTTTGTTGTAGGATGTAATCTAGGTTTGAACCTATCCGAAGTCAAACCCCTCAATTATGACCTCTTATCTAACCTTCTGTCTTTCGAAAATTATTAACCAACCCGTAAACCGCAAAATAAAATGGTTTGTTTAATTTCATCGACGAGTTGAAAGAATTTTTTGAAATATTCCTAACACTTAAAGTTAGTGGTACTTTATGGTTTATTTATATTATTTATATATTTAATTATAATTAATCATTGGGATGCCGAACCCCATTTTTAGGCACAGTCTTTTTGACCAGTTATGCAGGTTGTTGTTGCATTGCGTGCAAATGGTATTTGGCACCCAATCTACGTCTCTTATAACGGGCAAATCGAAATATTCCTCGTAGATGCTAGCAGTTCCAGAAGATATTTTACGTCTACTCCGAGGGTTTGTAAATTTTCCACATACGTAGCAGAACAACGATAGGCCATTTGGACACTTATTCATTTTAATTTTTTTTCCTTATAAACAAGGCACTAAAACAATGTTCTTTCCGCGAAGTCAAAGTTAAATTAACTACTGCAATCAATGCTTAAATTTTGACAAAAAAGTCAACATTAAAAAAGTTAGAGACCACTTTGATGAAAAACTTCAACAAAAATTTTATATGAAGCCATGATTGTAACTCAAAAAAGTAATGATGCAGTTCGATTCGTAGGACCCGAAATAGGGGGAAACCGTCGAGTTTGGTCTTGTCTTTTTTTTTTGACTATCACAGTGTTATTAGCCTTTACAGTAAATGATAGCTTAAACTCAGTTAAAATTTTGAAATCCTCAATTGTTAAGATTGCAAGGAAGTCTTAAAAACTGCCGTGTGTAGGCTCTGCATTGTTCACTCAGAGAAACACGTCGAGACAACTGACCAGCCGCTCGTTCGTTAGCTAGGAACGCAATTTACCGAATCCAGTCTGTGTACGAACGCTCCGAAGTACAGTCGCGGCGGAAGAAAATCAGTCCTATTATATTATCGACAATCCCTGTACATGCTTAATTTAAATTTGCTTCCTTATTATCAAATTATATATGTACCTTTCCACTTTCCCCGCACGAACTTATATTCCATGTTGGTCAAGGTCTCCAAAAAGAATTTTGATAAATGTATAAGTATTTGATTGAGACAGAAAAACAGATGAGACACTAATTGAAATTCAATAGTAATGATGATCATAATGATGTTGATGTGACGTGAAACAGTAATCGGCAAGCGATCTGCCTTTGTTTTAAATGCCGCAGCCGTAGCGGCGCGAAGATGTCGATGCTTCGACTTTGCATATTTCACTGTATATTTCAGGTCATAGTTCCAAATTTGCATTAAGACTTTGAAGGTTTGACCTTGAAATTGAAAGGTCTACAGGAAATGTATCACCCCTTTTTTATCGGGATTCGCCAAGTGAGAATGACTGAAGTAATATTAAATACCTTAAGAATAAGTCGATTTCTTTCTCAAATATATATATTTGCATTCACGAAGAATGAACTGTAACTTTAGCTTTAACGGATGACAAAGACTTTACTCACTCGACCACTTCTGCCCGCGACAAGTGTGTGCGTATGTATGTATGGACTTTGAGCCTCTTGTACTTTATAAATATGTATGGCTAGTATCTGAATTAATATTGTACAATACGTATACAAAAACAAAAACATGTTCCAGCTTTGTGCTATAATTGTTTTTGCCTGTGCCATTTAAAATGTGTACGTAAATATATATATACACACACACTTACCCATGTTTGTAAGTATATTATTTTTAAATGGTTTTTCCTATTGTTGTTGTTGTTGTTCCCACTGCTGCCTGATAAGATTCGCAGAGAAAGAAACGGTCAACGTCAGCTGTAAGCATTTAATCAATGAAAATGAACTCACTCAATTCACGACATCAGCTGAGTTCGCGTTCATCAATTTCCACGACAATAACAAAACATGCCAAGTATAGTGTTTACTACTTCTAACACCTACCGCATGTATAAACTAAGTAAATAGTAACTTTATACGGCGAAAATTATGTAGAAATGGAAAACACTCACGGAGGACGAAAAATGGAGTGGGTAAATGGAGTGTTAGCTACTACTATGATTACATCTGGGAGTTGAACTCAAATTGCACAGTATACTAACCAATAATCACTTTAAAAAAACAGGTAGTCCTTATACCCATTTCAGGGTCATCAATTCCTATCATCCAGAAGTTGCTTACTAATTAAATGCGCAACATTTGATCATCCTTAACTAATTTTGGAAAACTCAGTAAGCGAAACTTCTAGGGAATCATTGGCTTGTCTTTTTGAATATGTTCATTTTGCACATTTTGTCAAGGACAATAGATATTAAATGTGCCACTCTTACTAGAAATTTTGTTTATATCTCAATGTTCAGAAAAACTTTTTTCAGACATTGAAAAAAAATTAATTTTTAATTAAAACAAAAACCCAAATCAATTGAATAACATTAAACTTAATGGCATTTATATAAAGAACGAAGTATTTGCTGTTCTGATAATCCTTATCACCATCACTACAATCCGTTCTAGTGTTGTCCCACTGTGCTCGAGGGGGCACTAAAATAGTGTACACAAGCGCGTACAAATCGATGTTGAGCAAATCAGTACTAGAATTCACTGGAGGTATATAAACACACGCGCCACGAACTGAATGATATTGATAACACAGATGATAGTAGGCCCCTTTTGGCTAATTGGTATTATGCTTCCAGGAACACAGTGTGTTTGTATGCCAAATGGGGAATTTCTTCCGCTTAATAAATATGCGAGTTTGAACGCACGTACTACAAGTACTACATATGTACATGCATTTGTTTGGTATGGCCGATTTTGTTCACGTTAAAGAAAGTGGCGCGATTGTAAAACTTATGCTAATCACTGATTGTGTCACCCCACTCAACACATTATTCATACAAGTATCTACCAGTATGTATGTTCATGTATAAATAAGGCTGGTTTTTGTTTTCAGAATTGCATTTTTGTTTGTTTGTTTTTACCGCTTTGATTTGAAAACTCCTTGGAGGCCAAAAGTTGTCAACAGCTGGCACTGGATCTGGCATACGCACGCAAGCCCACACACATACGTACGTACGTTGCGATGGGACGGCTAGAGCAGCTTTGGAGGGGGTTTGGGGTAGGGTTCGTTAAAGCCGATTTCGATCTAGCTATGAACTATGTACAGCGTTCGCGAGCCGAACTATCGAGGTCTAAGCATGAAACCAGACTGCCAGCAGTTCCGCTGCAATAATAGCTACAGTAGCCCCCTAGACCCCAACAGTAGCAACGCACAGTGGTTTGAGTCGCATTAAAAAGCAGTTTATTTAAAGTACCTCTCAATATTTGACTGCATATTTTTTAACGTAAATTGGGCCTTTCTCGTCTATCATAAACTGTTCCGTTTAACAGAATGACACCAAATGAAATGAAATAGGCGATCAAACACAAATTTTTGGCCCAAATTTGAGATTTTGTTGAATAATTTTAAATTTTGGAGGATCCTACTTATAAAAAAGAAGAATAAGAAAAGTACTTATAGAAAAGTCTTATAAAAACCATGCTATAATTTAAGGGTACGGTCTCTCTTATATAAAAAAAATGTTCATCGACCCTCGTTTTTTTACAAATTCCAAATTTTTTCTCTTTTTAATCGAAAAACTTTAAAAAAGTAATGAAATGTTTTCAATTTTCAAAATAAAGTAATTTTGAAAAAATTTATATAGAAATTTTTTTTAAATTTTTCGCTTACCATGTTTTGACGCACTTTGACCCAAATTTCTGGTAAACTATTTACCCGATTTTGATACTTTTTTCGGTGAAATCAAACACCCAAACCATCAAATCCATATTTGAAATCTATCAAAAATAATTTGCGTGTCATCAAAACAGTTGTCGAAACTTTAAATGCGATTATCTCGGAACCACTTTAACCTAAATGACTTCAAAAATTTAAAGAGTTTCTGTTGACCGATATAAAATTGTTTTTTTTTTTTAAATTACGCGTAATACCCACCATTCTGGTGTGAACTAGAATAATTTTGATCGGTCGAAAAATAACGGAACTAGGACCAATAGACTGAGAAAAAAAGTCGATTTTCGAAATTTTACATTGAAACCCCATAACTCCTCTATTTATTTGCCGATCCAAAATATCCTAGCTCACACCAGAATTACATCAATTCTAAACAAAACCTCGTTTTCATTTTTACTTTCAGTCAGTTCTGAAAAAATTTTTGCAACCATGGGCCTATGTTTTACATTTTTGGTTTACTTTGAACAGGAATACAACAACAACCGCAAGAGCAACAACCACAATAATAATTTCTAAATTTAGCTTAACCGATTGCCTAACGAATATAAAAAACAGCTAGTTAATATCAGTTATAGTTTTTCTGTAATTAATTTTTGGTAAATCTTTCAAAAATGATACCTGAAGGTATACAGTACCCTTAAAAAAACCGCATGCAATGAGTTAGCCCCTTACACACACATACTAACAACAAGAAGCTGCAGGATCTGTTGCTGTTTCAAAATAGATGAGAGCTAAAAATTTTGAAAAATTCACCAAAGATGAAGGAAATCACCACAATTGTAATACTAAATTCCAGTCTTTAAAGGACAAGCGGTTAGTACCCTGCCCATAGAGGTCTAATTTGGAAAATGGAATAAATTGAAAACCAATCGATAGAGTTTTTTTGAGACACTGACCAATTAAATGTGTGCTTAAGAATGTAACGTGAATTAAAAAACCGCGATTGTGGATATCACATTTGGCAGCACCCATTATCGAATCCATATAGCCAATCAACAAGAGATCAAATAGACCGAACTGCGTTTTTGAATTCACCATCGAAGACTTATCTCGCGGACTATGGGTACCTTTCTACCAGCAATTGCCTCAGAACAACATTGATCATATGGGTATCAAGAGCGTCTCCAAAATTATGCAATAAATCCTATGAATAAAATTCGTCATTTCCACTAAGAAAAATAGATATAGTCATCCGATTCGGCCGGTTCCGACAAATGTGCAGCGTATTTGTACCAAAAGACTTCGTGCAAAGTTTGGTTACGATAGCTTTAAAACTGACGGAGGAGATAGCATAGAAACAGACGGGCAGACGAACGGACGGACAGACGGACGGACATACGGACATGGCTATATCAACTCAGCTCGTCATGCTGATCAAGAATATATATACTTTATGTGGTCGGAGATGCTTCCTTCTATGCGTTACAAACATCTGAACAATTTCAATATACCCTCTCCAAGGGTATAAAAAGCTAAGCTGGTTTAACCTAAATGCTTAATGTTGTTCTAAGACAATTGCTAGTATTAAAATGCTTATAAGCCGCGAACCAAGGCTTCATTGGTAAAACTAACGAGAAAGGCAAAGCTAACTTCGTCTGTGCCGATGTTTTGATACACTTAAAAACGCTTGTCTCAACGGTTAGCGACTTCGACCAAACTTCGCAGATCAGCTTAAAAACATTTAATATTACCCATGATCGTGATTGAGAGCAGTAATATTGAGAAAAAAAACCTGTTTTTCTCATTAAAACCCATTTTTCGATCGATCATTTGTATGGCAGCTACAAGAAGTAGTCATCCGATCCGGTCGGTTCCGACATATTAGCAGCGTGCAGACAAAAGAATACTCTGTGCAAATTTCAGCTCTATAGCTTCAGAACTGAGGGACTAGTTCGCGCAGAAACAGACAGACGGACGGACGGACGAGACGGACGGACAAAGCTTAATCGACTCAGCTCGTCATGCTGACGAAGAATATATATACTTTATTTGGTCGGAGATGATTCCTTCTATGCGTTGCAAACTTCTGGGCAGAATTATAGTACACTTTTCAAGTGTATAAAAACACGATTCAGTCTATTTTAATCTCTTGTCTATGGCCATCTCATCTCAATATAGTTAAAAAATTTTAGAAAATTCTATCGAGTGGATTTCCATTTATTCCATTTTCTAAGTTAGACCTCTATGGGTGGGGTACTAACCGCTTGTCGATTGTCGGAATTTGGTATAACAATGGTGGTGACTCCCTTTATCTTTGGTGAATTTTCCAAAATTCTAGCTATTATCTTCTTTTAACTAGCAACAGATGTTGTAGCTTTGTGTTGCTAGTATAAATGTGCCCATTAAACGTGAACTTGGCGTGATCAAGAAATACTGGGTATGAGGTGTTGCTACCTGACACCTCTAGTTTCACAATGTTATGGTCTTAAGAACGGCCCGATTTACTCTCAAAATTAAGGTAAAAAGTCTCTTCATCGAAGTCGAATAATTATTACTACTCAAAGATCAAGATGTTTACACTGTAGGTCAGAAAATTTCTGACAGAAATCTACCCTCACTTCATAACCAAAGTGTGAGAAATAGGAAGGAACTTCAACACATTCAACTAAAAACAATTCGGTTTCGTTATTATTAATCAGAAAAAAAATCAGAAAAACAGGGAGTGTTAGACCCCATTAACATAGACTTCATTTGATGCTACTGATGAGACTAGGTTAGCTCAAAAGCTTTAGTTGTGTGATTTTTGATTTAGTCGGTTCTCTATTGGTGCCATCGAAGGCTGCAGTGATCTCAGTTATTGCCTTAATATTTAAATCACTTTAGGAGCAATGTCGGACCTTTGTGATTGAGTCCGAATATGGGATCAAGTCGAGCTCGAATAACAAGATAAAATCAATACGAGTGCTTTTGAGATCACCAAAGCTAAAGTTGATGACAAAAATTCATTTTTCCTTTATGATGTGAAACATCTTTAATTTCGGTACGGAAGATTTTAGAAGGAGTAAAATTTGATTTTAGCGTCACGTGACTCTGTCGTCATTCATATTTTGTGCAAACACACACACATACACGATGATGGGCAGAGGGGGCAAGCGAAGAGGTAAGTAATATGCTGAAGAGGGACAACTGGGTAAGTCCTGGGTGGGTTTTGGAAAAGATCTAGGTGGTATTTTGGAGGGATTTGGGTGGGATCTAACTATGATCTGGCTGGGATTTGGGTGGGTATTGCGAGGGATCTGGGTGGTTTTCTGGGAAAGATCAGAGTGGGATCTGGGTGGTATCTGGGTGGATCTGGTGGGATATGGACGGTATCTGGGTGGGACCTGGGTAGGATCTGAGTCGGATTTTGTGGGGATCTAAGTGGGATCTGGATGGTAGCTTCGCGAAAAGTCTTTTTACGAAGCCGACCGGATCGGATGACTATATCATATAGGTTTCATAGAAACCATCGCACAATGGAATTGCTTAAGTGATTTTAATACTGAACTTTTCCCTTATATCAGCTGTGAGCTGCATCGTAAAAAATAAGTAGTTTTTCAGCTGAATACATTAATTAATACATAATTTTAAAATATGACGTTTAGAGCAATATCTTTCACGCAAAAACACACAAATTTTACTTTTGCGAAAAAAAGTTTTTAAGTCGTTCTCTTTGTTGTGTAACTGAGGGGCCTTAAAACTATCAACGGTGGACTTCTGACGTTTCTCAATGATAAAAATGTTATATTTTTACACAACTAAAAAAGATATGTTCAAAGGGCTTATAACTGGCCAATTTCGATTTATGGTATTAAAATTTTTATATGAATTAATTAGCTCTTATCAAGAATTTATTTATTACTTACCTACTCAGCTGATTTTAGCGTTCGTGATAAAGAAGAAAAACTAAATTGAATCTATAAAAAAAAAAATGTAGCAATTTTAGATTTTCCCTCAATTTTTTATATTTATTACTTATTAGTAAGTAATTAATAATAACTATTAATAAGTTATTACTTACTATAATTTTTGACAGGATTTCTGTGCACTTGAAACACTGTGCCAAGCGATTTATAAAATGATTTCAGAGAGCAAGAGTGTTCCACTTCTGGTTTGCTTTTGGAGGCTCGCCCTCGCTTCTATATGGTGATTATTACAATCCAACTAGCACTTGGAAATGCCAAAAGTTTTTGCACTTTAAGACTCGCTCACGTATGTGTGTCTGTAAGAAAATACATTCAAACATATGATATAAGCCGACAATAAAATAAACGTAATTTATTAAAGGGCCGCGTTAAATATGTCAATGCTATCAGTTAAAGTGCACATTCTGCTAATACTCCCGTTGCCCGTAAACAGTAGTTGGAATTTCTATTTTCAATTGATTTACAACACATCCATGTACAGCTTAGGTAAACGACCAATAGATTCCATTTTTCGAGCAATGGTGCAATCTAATACATATTTACATCAAAGTTACGTGGCCGCATCGCTAATTTAATGTGTATCTATTGTGCTCTAGTAGCCCTCTGTGGGTTCTGGTGCAGCTGTTGCATTTTCCTGGTATTTTGTGCTGGCAGCTGATGGTACTGCAAGGGCATATGACTAGATCGAGGACATGGACGTCTGATGAGTTTTTAATTTGAAGTTTATTGAGCTTTTATGCTGTTTCTATAGAGAGAAGAAATAGTTTAGATGGATATGGTTTATTCTGTGTATTGTTTCCGACTATTTTACATAATGATTTGACCACTTTTTACACTCTATACCAAAGGTACATAGAGTATATTAAGTTTGTGCAAAAGTATGTAACAGGGAGAAGGAATCATTTCCGACCCTATAAAGTATATATATTCTTGATAAGCATCAACAGCCGAGTCGATATAGCCATGTGTATGAACAAACAGATCTCAGAGACGGACGGACAGACGGTTGGGAGCGATAACATTGAAAACAAAAAAGTTTTTCTCACTAAGACTTTTTTACAGACCAAACTTTTGTATGGCAGCTATACTATATAGTTGTTCGATTTTGACAAGGCTTGGTGAAATTATGTGAAATCATTAAAAACTTATAAATACGAGCGTTGGGAGCGATAGCATTGAAAACAAAAAAGTTTTTTTTCACTAAAACTAGTTTTTCAACCGATCGTTCCTATGGCAGCTAGATGCTATAGTCATCCGATCCGGCCGGTTCCGACAAATGTGCAGCGTATTTGTATTAAAAGACTTCGTGCAAAGTTTGGTTTGGTTTGGAGCGTTGGGAGCGATAGCATTGAAAACAAAAAAAGTTTTTTTTACTAAAACTAGTTTTTCAACCGATCGTTCCTATGGCAGCTAGATGCTATAGTCATCCGATCCGGCCGGTTCCGACAAATGAGCAGCGTATTGGTATTAAAAGACTTCGTGCAAAGTTTGGTTAAGATAGCTTTAAAACTGAGGGAGGAGATAGCATAGAAACAGACGGACAGACGGACGGACGGACAGACGGGCAGACGGACATGGCTATATCAACTCAGCTCGTCATGCTGATCAAGGATATATATACACTGCCATGCACTTGAATAGGGACAAGCATTTTAAAGCGAATATACAACTATTAGACTGAAACAATCATATTAAATCAAAAGGAAAATGTTTTTTAGCATTTAGTACTTCATTATTTATTGAATTAAACAAAAAAACTTTTTCAAATTACCGCAGTGTTTTGTTAAAAAATTTTTTTTCAACGAGCTCTTCAAAAAAGGTATATCTTTAGCATGCACTTGAATAGGGACACGGGTGATTTCATCGTTCTGAGTAAAACTCCGCTCGATGAAGCTTATATTTTGACATCATATAAAAGTTTTAAACATAAAAAACTAAATTTGGTGGGCGTTCAAGCACTAACTGACGTATAAAACGCAAAATAATAGCCTAAAAGGAGTAAAAATTTACTTACAAGCAAATTGATGAAAAAACTTTGAAAAAGCAAAAGTGTTGTATGCAATTTTCTTAAAAGCCCATCAAAATATTGGAATAACATGAAAGGCCGCACAAAAAAATTTTTCAGTCTAATAGTTGTATATTCGCTTTAAAATGCTTGTCCCTATTCAAGTGCATGGCAGTGTACTTTATGTGGTCGGAGATGCTTCCTTCTGTGCGTTACAAACATCCGGACAATTTTAATATACCCTCTCCAAGGGTATAAAAAGGTGGTGATAGCTGCAAACTGTCTTTAACCAAGTTGTACTTGACAGTTCCCGGAATACAATGATTTTTTAAAAATTCATGTTTTCCGCGAGTAATTTTTAAAAAACTTTTTTTAAATAAAGTATTGTTTTACTTTATATAACTTTTTAAACATCCGATTTCTTCGCATACTTTCTTTGGCAAAAATGAAGCTTTTGAATACCAAACTACTCTTCTAAATGCGGTTTTACAATCTCAACACTTCTATATCCCCAATAGTGTGTGTTTCCAAAAAAAAATCACTATTTTGTTGTCATTGTTTTTTATGTACTCAAGTATTTCACCAAAATAGCTGCCAATTCATTTTTTAAGCTTTAAGAGCAAAGCATTACGCGTTTTACTTGTTGATATCTATGAATAAAGAAAAAAATTATTTTGGGAAGGTTTTTTGAATTTGATTTATTAGAAATAAGGTTGCCAATTTAAAACTGTATAAAATATTTTGGCAAGTTGATATCATATTAGCGTAAATATTTTGTTTTTTTTTTTAATAATTAATTATAAAATAAAATAAATATACAATGCACGACTTTAGTGTACCTTTTATACTCCGTTACTCGTAAAGCTTAGTACTCAGACAAACTAAATCGCTTTAGCTGGGTGTCAACTCCATATAAAAAAAAGGGTGTCGGAAAGCTTTCGTAAATTTCCGACAGGCCTCTTACGCTCGGTGGAACTCAGACAAACTAAAATTTCCGAGCCTCAGCGTCGGAAAGCTCGTAGTCCGTAACGACAAACACAAACAGCTGATAAACGATGGGGTGCTAGAAGAAAAATAGCTTGTAATTTTTCCGACACCCCCGTAGCAGCAAAAGTTCGACGAAAATCATTGATTGCGCATATTTTGAAACCAACGGTAACATTTTGCTTTGCCCATGACTTTACTTCATATATCTCAAAAATATCTAAATATTAGCAAAAACAATTAACTAAATTCAAATGCAAGCAAATCAGCGCAGTGTAACCGTTTCACATTGCGTGGTATTTTGATGAGGGGTGGTATTTTGGCGTTGTACAGTCACACTGCATCGTCCGCTGGGTAACCCATCGGAAAAAGTTGTATTTAGCTAGCGGACGATTTAGTTTGTCTGAGTACTAAGCTTAAAGTATAAAGATATAAATAAATACAAATTTTCGGTTACGGTTTCGGTTTCAAATTTTAAAGTGTTTTTAGCGGTTACGGGTTATGGGTTTAGTCTCTGTTTATAAAATAAGACATATACCTGTAGAGATTAAACCTTCGAAGCCGTAAAAACACCATTCGTCGTCGATTTAATATAATATGACTTCAATGTTTATTTCGTAATTGTACATTGTTAACTTTACTTAGTTCACACGTTTTCCTTTATTAATTCATAGCAACGATTCACGCACACGTCTGCTTCTCTCTGCTTGCTGCCTATCGAACTCTAGTCGATCAACTGCAATAACGATAAATCTAGAGATGTTAAGTTACTTACACGCTAGTGATGTCAATCCTACATACCTGTGATCTAATTTTGAATATCATTGATACATCACATGTCCTTGAGGGATCAATATTATGGATAACACCATTTTTGATCGATTCAGTGCCCAATGCAAGCTGGCTGTGAACCGAACCAAGCGCGAATTCACAGGGTTCAACTTAAAAACCCCATTTAACTTCATTTTGCCAGAAATTACTTTACACACCTAATGCAACAAATCCTTATCGAAAATAAAATAGCAAGTTTTTCCAAAAAGTCTTATATTCATACTAGCAAAGAAACCCGCCGCGCATCGCTGCGCTTTCAATAGTTCCCTCCCGCACACTTCCAAAACAACTTACCACCCACATCCCATTTTCATCCCACCCACATCCCATCCACTTCCTAGTGGGCATCCCGGCGGTATTTCCAACATCGGAAAATGAAAACACAAATGAATTCTCATTTTAACCTTACAAACCGAGTTTCAAGTCAATCGGATGAAAAATAGTTATTGTGCATGCAGAATTTTACGTGCATTTTCCTCGTGGGCTGATTTTCCAAAATCGAGAAAACACGTGGCGAAATTATTTCGCGTGCTTACCATCCAAGTTTCAGGTCAATCGGATGAAAAATATCATTTTTTCCATACAAATTTTCCAAAACCCCGTCTTAGTACGCACTTTCACCACGAACAGAAACTTCTGTCCAAATTATAGCCCCCATCTCTTACCGTTTAGGCTGTGCGATGATTGCCAATCAGTCAGTGAATCAGTCAGTCAGGACATTCTCTTTTATATTTATAGAGATAGAACCTTAAATGTATTTTAATTGTTAGCAAAATGACGCACCAAAAATAGACCCCGTTTCATCGCAAGTTGACGTATACGTCAACGAGTCAGGTTGACACTTCTCCACAAAGCATTCTTAACGAGTTTCTCCATTCGATTGAGGCGTTCTCTGGGAATAAGGAGACCGATGGAGCGGATAATCCTAAAATCAAATTAGCGATAACCGAAATAAGCACTTACTCCCCAATAAGTGAGCATATAATGAAGTATAGGGAGGACAGCAACCCAAGTGTCAGTTGAGAGCGCGTTTTCTGCTCTAAAATTGGTTATGCCGAACTTCAGGTGCAACCTGTCCACAGATTCAATTAATTAATTAAATTCAATCTAATTAAATAAATACGCTATTTAGCTTTTTCTCAATTTTCAAACATTTAATATACTTATAAACACTAGACTGGCCCTTATATATTTTTGTTTTTTTGATTTCAAGGTACCGGGCGGTTTGGTCCAAATACATTCAAGAAAAACTTTGGCAGCAAACGGACTACATTTAGTGGACGCGCTCTTGCCCTAAAAACTAAAAATTTGCAACATAGTGCCAATATATGGAATGAGTTTCGGATTTAATCTGTAAAAATTTTTATATTTTTTAAATTTTAATTCTTTTTCAATCCTTTTAGGGTTATCAAAGCAACATTTTAAACACGGTAAACGATGAATTGTGCTCTCTTTGCAGTTTGAAGAAGCTGGATAATATGTAGCACTTTATTGAAAGATGCCCTATTCTGCCAGAGTTCTAGATGGAGACATGAGTTGGAAAATCTTAGCCAATCATATTGAGGGTGCTATTCTATGTAGGAAGCAAATATTAAATAAATATTTTTAATATAATTTAAGATAATTGAGCTTCAAATAATTATATTTTATTAATTGCAAGTAAAGTTTAAATTTGTATCAAGTAATGTTTAATGTTTAAATGTTCAGAAAAGCTGACAGCTCTAAGCCAAGCTTTTGAATCTATTTTTATTATATATTTTGTCACTTTTGTATATCGAGAACGGTCAAAAATGTGTGCAACTAAAATAAAAACATCGATCTTTCTATCTATCTATATGTTTTTAAGCTTATCTGCGATGTTTGGTCGTAATCGCTAACCGTTGAAGCGAGCTTTTTTAAGTGTATTTAAACTTCGGCACAGACGAAGCTAGCTTTGCTTTCTCGTTTTAATTTAATTTTCCAGTATTATCTTTTATATATCACCAAAAATATCAGACTCCGTTAAACCATATTCCTTTAAATACTCCTTAGACCAGTTATCCAGTTTTTCTCTGTTCTCGGAGCTTAGCTCATCCTTATAGGAACCCACAATACCACGCCGCATAAATCTAAAGAAATGTGATTTTATAATTGGAAATTGGAAAAAATTTAAAAAATATATAACTTACTCGAAATCGTTGGTAGTATTACAGGATCTCTTTACTAAATCGGTAGGATTTGTTTTTCCAACTGAAAGACATATATGTATATTAATTGATGTATATTCTTCATACTTTGACCAAAAATTAGCTCACTGTACCTTCCATGTTCTCGAATTTTAAATGCTCCAGTAGTAACTCCATTTATTCATCACCCAGTGGAGAACGGCCCAAGTATTTGATAAGTCGTTCTATTACATCTTTCAAATTCCTTTTCATTTCCTCATAGGTCACAAAAAATACATTCTCCTCATTTCTCATGCGATAAAAGTCCACTATATGTGACCAGTAGGAGGTATATATAATTTTGTTGTCCATGAATTGTTGCACAAAATCGTCCAGTTCTCCAAGCCCCGCAAATTTGTTTTTAAAAAAGTGATACGATGAGATGACCACGTCTTTGGGATTGCGTGCCACATAGATGACTTTGCGTTTGTTTAACCAAATTTGTCTGGGCAGAAACTGTGCCGGCAAATGCGATTTGATGAGACGAGGATGCGGCAATTTGGCACAGTCATCAATAGTATCCCTTTTCAACTGGATGTTCACAGATGAGTATCTGAAATTTTGATGAATATCTCACGACTTTTCTTGTTTTCAGTATGATATACCTACTCCATAAACACACTCTTCTCTGCAATCCAACTATTCTTGGCCCGCTCAAAGTCCAGCTCATTTAGAAGCAACCAAGCTAATTCCTGCATCCAAGTGGTACCACACTTCATGACCGATACCACAAACACATCGCTGGCACATGTCTCTAGGCCATCGACGCGATCGGCAAACGATTCAAGGTAACATTGTGGCAATGTACACCAACGCTTGCTCCAGTCCTGCTGCAAAGGCATCCAAAAAGGTCCAGGCCCTCCACTTGCATATCCCAACTGAACCAAAGGAGTTGTGTATGACGACGACTCAACAGATTTACTAACGTACATAGTGTACCCAGAATGAGACTTGCTGAACGAATGTGAACTGATAATGTTTCGGCAAAGGTTATATGTGTAAAATTTCTTATCGGTTTACATCGATCTTTTTTCGTCAATAACGTCAATAAAGATTGTACTGCGTGTGTGTGCGTGTGCAAATCAAAATTTTCAGTTTTTAAATTAATATTTGTTAAATATTTCATAATAAGATTCTTCGGCATTGAGCTTTAACCTATACGGTTCAACTTTACAACTAAAGCGGCAAGCAAATATATAAAAGTTCTGGTATATACGATTTCAAAACAACTGGACTGAACGTACTTCAAATTGAGTGGCGTTTGATATGTAAATGTTAGCATCAATTAAAATTATACACATATTTAATATTCAGGCCTGTTCCCGTTTCCGAATTCGATTGATCGGAACTGGTAATAGCTGTGATTTCTAAGAGACGGTTAAAGAATTCGGACGAATCTTTTTGTCATCAAGAGGGTCGAATGAAGGTAAAAGGGGGTATTGAAATTGAAAACCGAAGAACACAGTCGGTTTTAAAAAGCGAGTACATTTAACAATTCCGACTCCGCATGATTTCAAAAACACGCCTTAAATGTGCAAAAGTGATAAGTAACAAAGCGCCATTGCCGAAAATGCTTCAAAACAAAGAATCGTGCTGTCTGTTTGTCCTAAGAATAGAATACCGTTATACCGCTGAGCGTCAAATTCAATCGATGCAAGTTTCTCTGCAAATGAGCTTGCGAGGTTAGTTTTGCTTAATCAATTTAAAGTGCGCGATACTCGAATTGTGTTGCTGATAATTCATTGGGGTAAAACGGAAAACGGAGAGACGCTTAAGTATATATGTGTAAAATTGAATCTGCTTTCAATTTATGTCGCTACATTTGCAAACAACTCAATAGCCTATACCACCTTTAGCACAAATTTTGGCACCAATTGGCCTCTTTGAAATAAAAACAAATAGTTCAAGAAACAAGTAAAAGTTATTTGCAATTTATGTCTAACTGCGATTTTTTGCGCTTTATGAGTAATTCCTCTTCCTTTTTTAAGTAACTTCTGTATAACAAGAGGCGATTTGTTTGAAATATGGCGAAAAGAATTCACAAAAAAGAGACAATTTAATGACGTTTCAACCATGTGGTTGACAAAATTGGAATTGATTTAATTTTGGATGAAATGAAGACAAACATATGGGCTAATCATCCTGCGGTGCGAACGTTACATTTGTACACAAATTTGCTTGTTAAAATTGACACAGCTGGCGTCCGCATTGGAATATTTTAATGATTTTGTTTTTGCAAAATGCAATACTTTGAGAGTACTTTCAAACCTACCTTAAAATTAAAGGTTATCTGTTTTAAAAAAAAAGTTCTGCTAGCTTACAGTTGCGTTGCGGACGTTACAAAATTGAATTACATTTCAACATATTTTGCGAGTTTTGCATAATAAGTACAAAAAATGAATGACGTTACGTTGCGGACGTTACACTTTTTGCATTAAGCCAAACTGTGGTTTTTAAGCATAGTACGCGAAATAATTCGACACGTGTTTTCCCGATTTGGGAAAATCCTCCCTCGAGGAAAATTCCCGGAAAATTCTGCATGCAAAAAAATCTTTTTCATCCGATTGGCTTGAAACTCGGTCTGAAAGGATATAATACGAAATAATTTAAAATGAAATTTCCCCATGTCGAAAAACCTGTCCCCCAGGCGTGAAAATGCCCTCTCCTTAAGATTTAAAGCCCAGATTCAGCGGGCGAAAATCCATTTTTTTAAAAAGAAAAGAAGCCACAAAACTTGCCAATAAAACTGCTGATACTAATCTTCTCGTTCGTGCACCAGCAACATCGGCTCGTAAATAATGTGATGCAGATTGGCTGCAGCCCAACAAGGCCGTCAAAAACTCGTACAATTTGTAATAAGAATCCCCAAAACCCAAATATACTTTCTGCTTTTTTTGGAGAAAAATAGGGTTGTCGATAGTTCAGATCTATTATTTTCTACAACATTTACAGATAAACGCTTACAACTGTTATGTTGCAACCAAGACGAAGAAACTAAAGAAAGTGATGAGGGCCTTTTTATACCCTTTACTCGTAGAGTAAAAAGGGTATACTAAAGTCGTGCAAATGTATGTAACAGGCAGAAGGAATGACCATTGATCAGCATCAACAGCCGAGTCGATATAGACTTGTCCGTCTGACCCCCGCCCCCACAATAGAAAATGTTGAATAACTCCCACATTTTTTAAGATATCGAGTTCAAATTTATAACTTAATTTATATTAGCAATAACTAAAATCCCTGAAATTTACAGCAAGATCGGATAGTATATAGCCGAGTTAAAAAATGTTGAATACTTTTCGAATGTTCACCCTCAGGAACGCAGGAACACTGTTAAACTGTCGGTTAGAGCCGACTTTAACTTACGCTCTCGTTTAATTTGTGAACTGTACGGGCGTTTGCAGCATAAATGTTAACATGGGTTAAGCAGACCAATGTCAACAGAGAGCCAGAGTTACGCTCTTTCCTTTTCTCTAGTTACAGCTTATCTTTAGATCAGCGGCAGAAGCTCGCTTGGCCTACTCACTCAAAATTTGAAATAATCATGCACAAGAGGTCGGAGAAGAGGCTTGCATTCTGGTCGCGTTCTAATTCGTTCGCTAATTTTGTATTAAACAGAAAAGACTCACATTGTTACAAGTAGTTTTAAGTTTCTGAGTAAATATCATTGAAGTTAAAGTCCGATCGACTCGATCCTGGTACACATTGAATTGAAAGTCCCCCGAGCAGTCTATGCTCATCTTTGATGTTTGCTAAGATCCAGCGAATGTCACAACAAGTACCGTTAAATTCCATATTTTGATTTAAATTGGCATGATTTTGTAGTGGGTATTAATTTCGCACAAAAAAAGTGGTCCTTTGACCCTATAGAGCATTGCAAAGGGATTTATAATTTTGCCCAAAATCTTGAAACGCATAGAAATAATTTTTCTGACCCCATAAACTAAATACACATATTAATGATCAGGGCGAGCTCAGTCGATTGAGTTTTGTCCGTCCATCTGTTTGTTTTAAAGCAAACTAGTCTCTCAGTTGTAGAGTTAAAGTTTTTGCAGTTTTCATCTTTTTACTGTACGCTGATTATATGTCGGAACTGCACGGATCGGATGACTATATCTCATAGTGGAAGTATGGGTCTTAGTGAGAAAAACTTATTGTTTTAAGTGCGAGCGTCTCAAAACTCGAAAATAATTAATAGATTTGCAAAATTTGGACAAAGTTTGAGAGCCAGCATCCGGCACTCGGCTGACGACTTATTAAATCGCGAAATAATACCAAAGAGGATAAAAATATTAATAATGTCAAAAAAACTTTAGGCCCAACCAAGTAAAAAATCAGGCATGGACTAATGAAGGATCTGCATGGTAACAAAACCGCTAAGTGCTTAAGAAACTGCTTTTAAAGGGCACAAGTGACCACACATAACTACATTACCATAATTTTTAATATACCGAACCGCGATAAATACCATGGATGACCAATGTTAAAGAATATAGTCAAAATCATAAGGAATGTTTCAAACCACTTTTCGTGACTGACAAATCATTAAATCGCGGAAAAATACCGTTGCGGTTCAAAAATAGTAATAATCTCAAACAAACTTTACTTCCAACCAAGTAAAAAATCAAGCCTGGATTAATGCATAAAAGCAATAAACATATAAGGGATCTCAATGGTAATAAAACCGCTAAGTGCTTAAGAAATTGATTTTCGAGGCTAAAAATGAGCACACATGAGCACTACATTACCATGATTATGATAATACTGAACCTCGATAAATACCATGGATGACCAATCCATGGATGACCACACAGGCAATTAATTTGAAATTTAGATGAAATTTTCTTCTTCTAAGTTCTTTGTTAATGGTCATCCAAGTATGTATCGCGGTTAGTCACTAGAGGTCAGTAGCGGATCCAGGGGGGGGGCTATAGGGGCTGAAGCCCCCCCCTTAGAGCCCAAATATCTTAATTCACCCAAAATATGCAAAGAGCAAAATAAGAAATTAAGAATTTTAGAAAAAGATGCAAATACTTAGACTGTTTTAAAAAGGCATAAGCAGTAGAGATTTCGAAATATCGATATCTTATACATGTAGAATATATTTTTGGTGTTTATTTTTGTTAGTTTCGGCCACAAAAGGGAGGTTTTCTGAATGCATTCTCTTGAATAGTTAGGTGACGGTGTGGCCCAGCGGTTAGCGTGCTAGACTGCGTCTAGCTATAACTTTTAAAATCGCAATGAAATCGAAAAACTGAAAATAATTGAAATAAGAAGAAACAAAGGACTATCAACTATTTTTTTCTAAGATTTTTAATATTAGCAAAAAAATTTACAGAATTTCTTAAACTTGCAAAAAAATCGATTTTTAAAAAAAAAAAAACACATTTTTAATGTTCAAATCCAATATTTTGGTACCTTATCAGCAAAATCAAAACTTCGTGTTTGGTTTTTCTGTAACGTCATTCAATGCAGCTTACATTAAAACAAAGTTGGTTCGAATAGGACACTTAATGTGGCCACACGACCAACAAATGTAAGGATACCTCTCTAACGCAAATATCTCGTGAACCTGACGTGCTGGAAGAAAACGGACAATTTATCTGAGTTCAGCGGCCAAAAATACATAAAGAACGGTTGCAAAGTTCTCTGTTGCAAAAATTGGCCTTTTTTTTTGTAAACTTGTGTAATTAATCATCTTTTGATGTAACTTTTAAAAAAAATCAACAAAATAGCAGACGAAATGTCACTTGAGTTGATAATTCCTCGATTATATGGTCGTCAAAAACCCAACAGCTTACGCACGAGTATACGACGATTTTTTACCAGCCATATTAAATATTTTTATGCAAAATACTATTCTAAGAATGAAGCATCTAAAAAGAAACTAGTAAGTATTTAGTATACCACCGTTCTAAACAACAATTTTGTAAAAAATCTCATCGATCGGCAGCGAACTATAAAGAATTATTATACAACAAAGTCGAGGAGGTCATTCACGGGTTCCTTTTTAATGAAGTTTTTAAAGGGCATAGCAGAATAAGCATACAAAAACTGCCCACACTCCGATCTGCACCAAATTTAGATATGTTGTTACCATCTATGAGAAACTCCCTCTCCTAAATTTGTAGTCTTCTAATCGCTATTGGAGTAGAGTTATGAGGGCGGAAAGATAAATCAAAAAAGTCGTTAATCTTAAGAACCGCTAAACCGATTTGGATGGGTTTAATATATGTTGTAAGTGTCCACAGCACAATTTAAAAAAATAATTTTTGCACAATTTTATTGCCAATTCTTTGGCCAAAAAAAAATTATTGAAATTTTCAAATAATTCTTTTACGGTGTTAGCCTTTTGCTACACCGACAGATTTTTGCTGGTTTTTTCATCAAGAGGTCCCTAACAACATATAATTTTTGCAAACACATTCCACGTGTACCTCATGGTGAAATATAATTAAACGTTAAATTAGTATTTTTCATTAATATTTTATACATATTAGGCACACTGTAAATCAACTTAAAAAGGGGAAAAAGGGGAAATGTTCTGTCAATTCTGTTTAAATAGTTACAGTGTGCTCAATATTATAAAATATATTTGTAAAACTGTTCACATGTTTTATTGGCATTCACTATGAAGATGATTCCCGATGACACTGCAAAAATTGTACATTGTTAAGGACTTCTTATTGAAAAAACCAGCAAAAAACTATAAGAGTTGAAATCGATTTACACCGCGAAAAAATTATTTGAAAATTTTAATAATTATTTTTGTGCCTAAGAATTGGTAATAAAAATGTGCAAAAATAATTTTTGGAATTCAATGGTGTACACTTATAACATATTTTTAACGCATTCAAATCGGTTAAGTGGTTCTTAAGCTAAACGAGTTTTTTGTTTTACCTTTCCGTCCTCATAACTCTTCTCCAATAGCGATTAGAAGACTACAAATTTAGGAGAGTGAGTTTCTCATTGATGGTAACAACATATTTAATTTTGGTGCTGATCGAAGTGGGGGCAGTTTTTGTATGCTTATTCTGCTATGCCCTTTGCAGGTTTGTACTAAGAATATGTGAATTTTATTCGGCAATTGTAAAAAAAATCAGAAAACGTTAAAACTTAACCACGTAGCTTAAATGCAATAGAATTTCCAAATTTATAAAACTAACAAAAATAATGTATGTACAAATTTAAAATATGTTTTACTTGAAGGTAAAATTTTAAAATATGCTCTACACATCCTGCGAAGTTTTTTAATGTTTATTGTTCAGCAGTTTGTGGATACTTACTTAAAAACCCTTCTTCACTCGCGACTTCAAAAAAAAAAATCGCCTGCGGCGCTATTTATTTATCTAGCTTTACCTTTAAACTAGGGATTAAGACCGAAACATATTTCGGTTTCGCTTGAGCGCCTTGAGGCATATACATATATTGGCCAAAAACTTTTTATACTCTGTGCCAATGGTATAGAGAGTGAATGATAATGCAGTTGCACTCTAGAGGTAAGATAAAAATTGTTCAAAAAAATTACCAAAAAACAAGTTGTTTATTTTTACCTTGGGAAACTTATTACCTTCAGAGAATATCGACTTTTTGTATGAGATGATGTATCTATTCTGAGAAGCACAATAAGATCCGAACAATGTTGAGTGATTTTGAGTGCCCTTAGCCCCCCCCCTTAGCCAATTCCTAGATCCGCCACTGCTAGAGGTTAGTCATAATCATGGTAATGTAGGTATATGAGATCTATCAGTTTCTTAAGTATTTAGCGGTTTTTAATTCCACGGATAACCCTTAGCTGCGAAGAATTGAACTCGGTTCGCCGGAGTCAAAGTCCAGAGTGCTTATCACAACACCATTGAACATATAATTTTATACGAAATATTTAATTTATTTGTTCAACACTTTTGTCTACATTGACAACTCAAAGATAAATTAAGGAGAATTTGGAACTTTTAAAGCCTTCTCGTGGCCATCAAACCTCAATATATCTGATTTTGGATTTTTGATCAATTTTTGATCAATTTTCTATCAAAAATACAGAAATTTTTTGAGCCATGTTGAGCAAAAAGGTGACACGTCTATAAAACACACAGTCATTTCACCCAACAACACAATTCAACAATCCGTCAATTCAACACAAACAAATTCAACACAAAACAAAGTCTTCACAAAACAATTTCAACACAGGTCAATACAACACTAAGTCATTTCACCAAACACAACAATTCAAGACACGTTAATTGAACACAAAACAATTTCAACACGTCAATTCAACACAAAACAAAATAATTAATTTATTATTAAATTTAAATTTGATATGACTTATAGACGTGTGTTGACTTTTTTCTTGTGAACACTGTTTTGTGTTGAATTGACGTGAGTTGAATTGACGTGTGTTGAATTGACGTGTTGAAATTGTTTTGTGTTGAAGAGACGTGGAACCTAAAGTTGTGTAACAATGACTTTTATTAGTGATAGTAAATATAATGCAAGAGTGTAGTAACATCAGAGATAGAAGGGGGACACTAGTTGCAGTTAAAATTTTTTTTGGAAAAATAAACCATTCCGGGTATAACCAACACATAAATTTCAAAAAGTCAACTAAACATACGTCATTTCAACACATTACAAATTAAACACAAACAAATTCATGTTGGTTAAGAAGGGTGACACAAGCGGCAGGCAAAAATTTTACGATATTTACAACGTCTGCATTCGGATGAAATTTATTCAAGTTGTGAACAAAAGAATGATATCTCTAATGCTTTCAATTATGCGTACACTTTCGGAGGATATTAAGGCTCCACGTCTACTCAACACAAAACAATTTCAACACGTCAATTCGACACGAACAATATTTACAACGCCTGCATTGCATTCGGATGAAAGTTATTCAAGTTGTGAACAAAAGAATGTTATCTCTGGTGCTTTAAAATGTGCATACACTTTCGGAGGATATTAAAGTCAGGTTCGACTGAAATTGCCACTTGCAAGATTGAAAATATAATTTTTTTTAAAATGTTTTTTTTTCCAGTGTTGAAATTGTACTGTGTTAAAATCGTAATGTGTTGAAATTGATTATGTTGAAATTGTGTATGTGTTATAATTGTGCTGTGTTGAATTGACGTGTGTTGAATTGACGTTTGTTGAATTGACGTGTGTTGAATTGACGTGTTGAAATTGTTTTGTGTTGAATAGACGTGGAACCGTGCAAAGATCGTCACATGTTGAAAATCATATGGAGAAATGTCCAGTCTAATGCTCATAACTTCCCACTGATATACGAAAACAATTACAACATAGCAGACGTTCAAAAACACATCAACACACAGTTCAAGGAATACAATAAATTAATATGGCAAAATACTCATACACTTACTTAACAATACACCACATAATTTCTGAATGCCCACTGCTCAACAACCCTAGAAACAGGGTTTAAAAAACTGTCAGCAAAATAGCAATAGCACTGAAATTTATGCTTTTGGCTGTGCTGTGATGCGACGCAGTCGTAGTTCACATAGGAAGCAGAAGCACAAAAATCAAAACCCGAAGCTGTGCTATTGCTTTGCTGTGAGAATTTCGGAAGCATCGGAATAGCTCACTTGAAATACTTTCGTAGCCGTACTGCTGTGCTGTTGAAAAAGCATAGCACTCTAAGCTGGGAAAGTTCAATAGCACACATATTTCAGCACAAAAGGGTAATATTTTTTTGTTTTATAAGTATAGAATTAAATTAAAAAATGAATGCCGCAAAAAGTAAAACAAATGATGGTGAAATTATCAGATGTAAGTCAATATTAAAAATGGGATGCCTGCAGCTCTTTCCACTTCTGAGATCTGTACGTGATATTGCTGGTATAAAGTATTTATCGCAACGAAAATTTTCTCAGATACACACGTTATATTCTAACCCCAAATCCAAATTGAACTGGTCTGTTAAACACAACAGACCATTCTCTCTGTCAACACTGAATCAGTAATATATGAAAATAGCTTAAGAGTAAAAACGGAATGCCTTTCGTGGCTCGCACCTGTGGCTAGTATGAAGAAGCTGCGTTTTGGCGGAAGACGGACTCTTAAACAATCAACTTTTGTAATCCTATAGGCAAAATATTCATTCAATGTTTTAATAAACCGTCATTTCAGTTAATATATGACCATCTGTCTCTCCGTATGAACAAACAGCTCTCAAAGATGTTAAGAGATAGAAGTTTATCATGTTTGGGACATACAGGCAGATTAATTTTATTTTATTTTTCGGCACGCTTTCTCCCGTCCCTGCAACTTGGAAAGTCATAACTTCCACAGTTTTGTAGACAGGTGGTTCGTACGTAGCGTAAGTTAAAGTCGGCTGTATCCGAGTTCGATATACCAGATACTCATGAAAAGAAATGTTTAACAGCGCACTATGGGGAATTTTCCCAAAAATCAGGCATTAATTAATAACTCAAAAACTAAGCAAGATATTGCGGTCTAGTTTTTTGCCTTATGTTATGTATACCGTTGGGCTATATGTGCATTGAAGTGGGCGTAGTAGCTCTTCAACCCGCCTTAAAAAAAAATTTTTTTAAATTGTTTTTCTTGTACAAGAAAAAATTGGTTTTTCTTGCTATATTACAGAAGCATGAATGTACCATTATTGACGCATAATAAGGAACATAGTTTTCGGCCGCTATCTTTATGGAATTTCGGGATTCCTGAAAAAGATGCGGCACTTTTATTGCGATTTCTGTTCTGTTCCTACTGTCATTTCTAACTGCACAATACTGCTCTCGTCGACGGAACACTGCAAAGGCCTTTTAAGGCCTTAAAGAAACTATCTTAAGAACTGCTGCATGGTCAACTGGTCGATTTTTACTGTTTACGAGCAGCTGTGCTTGCTTCTTATACTACGTTTTCTCCAGCAGCTTGAGTTCTACGACCTCTAATACGCTTTAGCGTAAATGACCATAGAGAACGCCACTCTGGGTTCATGTGCTTCCCAATGGCTTAGAATGGAATTTCTGCGTTCAAATTGTTGCATTATTCTGTTCAATTACCGCGATTCATCTCCAGAATTGCACAAAATATGCTTCCTTTTTTCTTTTAAATATCTTTCATATGCGACTGAAAGACTTTGGCCTTACCCCTCTCTAAAGCAATCAAAAATAACATCTTCCCGACTGATCACATTTTTTCATTTGGCATGCAAGTAGGCATTGGAAAAACTGAGGTTGTGAACTAAAAAGTGAAATTTTGCAAAAAATAGCACATACTTGCGCTTGAGAAAAAGTGAAACAGAAGCAGAATTGATAGCTCTAAAAGGTGGATAAAGTCAGAGCTCTAACAAATCTAAACAAAATTTGGTAGGGCTTCGCAAAGTTGAATTTTCTTTCCAATTTTTTTTTGTGAGATGAATCACGAATACCGTCAAATACAGGGACGCAACGATTAATTTCTATTTTCTATATTAATTTCATTTGTTAGCATAACCTGACTTTACCAACTGCTCACTTAACAGAACTCTGTTAAATCAAAATTCGTGGTATGTAACATTCAAGACTGATGTATTTGTGGTCTAATGAGACAAAAATTTTAAGTTTTGAGCACTTTTGGAAAAGGGGTTTTTGCCTAATATTTGGCAAAATTCCCCATAGTGCAGCGTTCCTGAAGGTGAACATCCGAAAAGTATGCAACAGTACCATGATGCCATTAAACTTAGCGAGGTAAATAAGTTTTCTTCTTTCTATAGCGTAGTGAATGGCCAGCATTTTGAATTCATCTAGGACTAGCAACGTTTCGTTTGAAAACATCCCTCCCGGAGCGCTGTTTTGCGCCGAAGTAAACTCTTATCGACGGCCCGGTGAATCTTATTTCCCCATTTTCAACAAATATTTTGAATAATACTTCTGAATACTTGGCCTTAAGGAGTTCAAAAGTAGATTTTTTTAAAACAGGTTCGTATCCCGAGAGACATTCGGGGATAAATATTTTATACCAGCAATATCACGTACAGATCTCAGAAGTGGAAAGAGCTGCAGGCATCCCATTTTAAATATTAACTTACATCTGTTAATTTCACCATCTTTTGTTTTACTTTTTGCGGCATTCATTTTTTATTTTAATTCTATACTTATAAAACAAAAAAATATTACCCTTTTGTGCTGAAATATGTGTGCTATTGAACTTTCCCAGCTTAGAGTGCTATGCTTTTTCAACAGCACAGCAGTACGGCTACGAAAGTATTTCAAGTGAGCTATTGCTATGCTTCCGAAATTCTCGCAGCAAAGCAATAGCACAGCTTCGGGTTTTGATTTTTGTGCTTCTGCTTCCTATGTGAACTACGACTGCGTCGCATCACAGCACAGCCAAAAGCAAATGAAGGGTACTGTATACCTTCAGGTGTCATTTTTTAAAGGTTTACAAAAAATTAGATTACTCAAAAACTATAAGTGGTATTAAGAAGCGGATTTTTTTATTGGATAGGTAATCGGTTAAACTAAATTTAGTAATTTTTGTTGTTGTTGTTGTACCTACGGATGTTGTTGTATTTTTGTTCAAAGTTAACCAAAAATTTAAAACATAGGCCCATGGTTGCAAAAATTTTTTGAGAACGGAGGATCTGAATTTAAAACTGAAGACAGGGTTTTGTTAAGAATTAATGTAGTTCTGGTGTGAACTAGGATATTTTGGATCGGTCAATAAATGACGTAGCTATGGGGTTTCAAAGTCAAAATTTCGAAAATCGACTATTTTTCCCACTGTATTGGTCCTAGCTCCGTTATTTGTTGACCGATCAAAAATATCCTAGTTCACACCAGAATGGTGGGTATTAGGAGTAATTTAAGGGAAAGAATTTGAAAATCGGTCAACAGGTACTCTTTAAATCTTTGCAACCATTTTGGAAAAAGTGGTTCCGAGATAATCGCATTTAAAGATTCGACATCTGTTTTCGATGAAATAAAAATTATATTTAATAAATGTATAAATCGGATTTGGTGCATTTGGGTGTTAACTTTCACCGAAAAAAAAGATTATCAAAATCGGTTAAGCAGTTCTCCAGAAATTTGAGTCAAAGTGCGTCAAGACATGGTAAAAAATAAAATCTCCAAAAATTTTCAAGTAAAATTTTTTTTTTCAAAATTTTTTTTTCCATAATATCGAACATTTTATAAATATTTATAAAGTTTTTGACCAAAATAGGGAAAAAAATACGAATTTCTAAAAATACGAGGATCGATAAAAACAATTTTCATATAAAAGGGTCGGAAAAAATAATTGTTTTTGTTTATATCTTTAAAACTGAGTTTCGGATCAGCTTGAAAGTTTTGCAGGATGTTTATAAGATCCTAATAGAACGTTTAAGCAAATAAAAAAAAAATCAAAAAAAAATTTTTCTGAAGGTATACAACTGGAAGTTTTTTTAAACCCTGCCTAGAAAACAATACCTATCTGAATATCCAACTGAAAGCTTATCCAACAATTACATCAGTCATAATGTTCCTTAAACCAGCTAACATCTACCATAAAATTTAGATTGAATTAGATAATTGGATTAATTAAATAAAAGATAAATTTAACAAAAGAAAAAAAAATGTTCTGCATATTTAACTTAAAAGCACGATATTCATGTGAGTGAGCGATATTTCGGCATTTCCATGATGTCGAAAGAAAAAACGAGAGCGTAAGTTAAAGTCGGCTTGAACCGACTTCGATATACCAGTTACTCAAGACAATAGGAGTTTACATCTGAAATTTGGCTGCACTAGCTCTTCTAGTCTCTGAGATCTAGGTGTTTATACGGACAGACTGACAAGGCTATATCGGCTCATTACATACATTTGCACGACTTTTGTAAACCCTTTTTAACCCACGATTAAAGGGTATACAAATGAGCCTGATTTCGCGCGAACTCCAAGCAAAATAGCAGACCACATTCCGCCCAACCGACGGAAAGGCGCAGCCACTAACGTGTAACACGAAATCGCGAAGGAAAACTACGGGCTAAATAAATTAAAATAGTAGCTTGTAAAGAAAGCAGTTTAACGAAACCTTTAAGATTTTAGAACTTTTAGGCACTCTTAAAATTCCTCTAAGGGCCGATTTCACATCTTCTACATAGAGCTATTTGTCACATAAACTAACAAATAACAGTGTAAAGTCGATGACTATCTGACACATAGCATAAACGAAGCAAAGAAGCCGCTCATTATGTATTCGTCACTAATTCTGTATTTTCTAGCTTTTTAGCTAAAGATTCCATTTCATGTTCTTGGTGAAGAATCATTGATGCTTTTATTAATTATTTCGAATCGAGGATTAGACAATTCACCAATATGTCTCTTTGCAAGCTGTTTTTGTTTTAAGGTTAAAAATTAATTTTCTTGGATCAAAAAGAAGGTTAGAATTCGGATTGAATGTAAAAATGTCTTATAAGGTTTTATAAAAGCTTTCTAAATATGTACGAACTTTCAAACCTAAAAACCCAACTACATAAGCCTGTATGTTTCCAATAATATATATTAAAAAAAAGAGAATATGAATTTTTTTCTGAACCGAACCCTTATCCCCTTATTTTACTTCGGGTCAGGTTCAGGCTCGGTGGTAAAATATTTTTCTGCTTCGGTTTGGACTTTCCTTAAATGCCGGAGTCTCCGACTCCGACCGGTTTGCGGCCGTAGCACAAAATCTTCGTCGTATAGGGATTATCAAATTCCCTCCTTTAAAATTCTTTTTTGTTATTTGTAACCCCAGAAGGGTTTTAGATAGCAAAAGCTTTAAGTTTGGAAATGAAAACCATTTAAGTCTTGTTATTAATTCAGCTAGTTTTATTACAGAACTCTCTCTGCGCATAGTCTAATGTGGACCCACTAACAAAAAGTTCGAGCTGATAGCCAACACCAATCTTTAAAAATTAATAATGCCAACTCACTTGCACTTTAAAAAGTTCGATTCTGTGATTTGTTTCGTGTGCCTATGTAATATAATGTTATAAAATCAGAAATCCAAAAGGTGTTTCGCATTTCCGAGCATATTTGGAATTTGTTTACAATTATTTTTGTCAGATATTGCACCTAAGCTGACATCATCATTAACATTGTAAACGGCGTGTCTGCGGGTCAATTTGCTTTAATGTCCAGGCTGGCAAATACTGTATCCAGCGAAGCAATCAACTTGTCATTATTTTTAATGGGTGATTGCTTAACAGTGTGAGCCGACACCTGTTCAAGTGCCCACTGTGCCAGCTTTTGCAACTCCTTGCGCTTGGAGCTGACGGCCCTAGAGTTGGCCAAATAATTGCAGCTCAAGTACAGTCCATAAAGTGCGCGCAAATTTTGTGGATTAAGCTTGAGAGCCTGCGAATAGTAGGTGCGAGCTGATTCAATGTTTTCAACGCCGCCCTGCATAAAAAGAAGAATATCATCTGTGTAATTGGGACTGGGTGCTATCAATGGCTTAGAGACTTACCATGGTATACCGAATGTCGGCAAGTCGCTGATGGATTAGATGACTATGCGGATTGTGCAGCAGGACTTCCTCCATGCAGAATGCAGCTTTTCCGAATTCGAACTCTGCCATATACAAGTTGCACAGCTCGTGCCAAGCCTCCTGATCCGACATGAATCTGTGCAAATGATATATAAGTTTAGTCCAGGTAAGCTAATCGGAATTTCATTGTACTTTTTCAAATAGTCATTCAATTCCTTAATGGCATCTAAGCGGCGACCGCGCGCCTTTAGTATAGCTATTTTCCTTTTACGAGGAGCAGCATTTGTTTCATCTTTGGCAATTATGGCATCCAAGACTTCATCGGCCTCGTCGTACTGTTCCAGGGCCTCATATCGCATAGCTTTGAACTTCATCACGCGCAGGCTGCCAGGAAACTCCAGGCTCAGCTGTTTGGTGCACTGGGTGGCAATGTCGAAACGAGCCGTATCAAGAGCAGCTATTATCACCTGCTCCAATATCAAATGCCGCTCACTGCCTGTCTTGTGCACTTTGTCCTCCAGCACGGCCACCCACAATTGGACCACATCCTCGCTATGACGTCCGGTCTCCTCACGCCACTTCCTAAACTGGTCCCGCACATCTGCAATGTAAATAAGGGATGGATATTTGCGGAATGGTAAGTCAAAGCCAACTTAAATAACTTATGACTATTCACTTACCTGACCAACTCATTTCTTCATAGTTCAATGACATATTTTTTTTTATTAATTTAATTAAGAATATATCAATTTAATAGGCACAAATGAAATATAGCCGACTGACCGAATGAGGGCAATTTGTGCAGTGTGACAAAACATTTGTGATAGCCCTTGCCAGTGTTGGCTAATGTCATCTTTATTAGTGAACATGTGCGTCAAGGCAGTGTCGGTCACTCAGCAACGAACGATGGGCAATTTTTTGACTAGATATTTTAGTATCTGCAATGGTCAAATCCACCCAAACTTAAATCAGGAAAATAGTTTTTGATTTTCTTGCATTTTGCAGTTTTATTTGGCTTAATAAGTTTTCAAGTTAGTGAGTTAGCTGAAAAATAAAGAAATTAATTTTTGTTGCATTTTTCACCGTTCCAATTTGTTGCTAAATGACTGACGCTATGTTAACACTCTTACTGGGGAAACGGTTGTTTATATACAGATGCAAATTGTCAGCGCAGATAATCCAAATTACACAGCTTCAAAAGGAGCCCAAGCCCACAGAGGAAAGACAGCTGCTTAATAAAATGGGTCCTCAGGAGAAGGTGCAGGAACAGGATAAGCGCACTTACTTGGGTTTCGATTTGAGCACGCAAAAGGTAAGACCACTTGTAAGTTGACGTGGGCGAGGTGCGGAGGATGACCTGACTAAAGCACATTGCAGGCGTCAGTTATTTAAAAGGTTAAAGCCTGAGCTAATCAGTAGATGGCCCCCAACCTGACCGACTATCTCTCGGCTCTCCTCCGCTTATCTGCAATAAACAAAACATCGATGCAAAGCGTTTGAGGCGTTCTATAGACCTTTTATATTAATCTAATCATAATACAACAATTATGACATCACCATAGACACTCGCCCTTTAATGTCCGCTGGAGGCGGAGGCTCAGGTGGCAGTTCGTTACTTTTAATTTTAAGGAGTGTCTGCGCTCACCCCAAGCTAAAACAAACACATCATGACTTTTTTCAGCTAAAGGCCATACTGCTGGGGTCTGACCTGACTGTTGTGGCCACCGCCGAGGTAAAGTTTGACAGCGACTTGCCGGAGTTTCGTACTATTGGCGGAGCAAATGCGGGACCCAATAAATATGAGTGAGTACATAGACTGAGAAAGGCAGTTACATATAACACAGAGGAACAAAATTCAACTTTTTTTTTTGCCTGGGACTGGGACCAATAAATTGTGAAACTATAGGCATTTGGTAGCAACACCTCATACCCAGTTTTTCTGGAGCACGTCAAGTTCGCGTTTAATGGGCACTTTTATACTAGCAACACAAAGTTACAACCTCTGTTGCTGGTAAAAAGAATATGAAGGCTAAAATTTTGAAAAATTCACCAAAGCTGAAAGGAATCACCAGTATTCTAATATAAAATTCCCGCCTTCAACGGATAAACGGTTAGTACTAGAGGTGGGCGCGGGCCTGTATTTTGAGGCCCGGGCCCGCACGAACACGAACTCTTTTTTGAGAGGCCCGGCCCGGCCCAACACGAAACTTTTTCACCAAGGCCCGGGCCCGGCACGAAACTTAATTATACCCGTTACTCGTAGAGTAAAAAGGGTATACTAAAGTCGTGCAAATGTATGTAACAGGCAGAAGGAATCATTTCCGACCATATAAAGTATATCTATTCTTGATCAGCATCAACAGCCGAGTCGATATAGCCATGTCCGTCTGTCCGTCCGTCCGTCCGTTGTATGAACACCTAGATCACAGAGATGGTAAGAGATAGAGGTTTCACATGTATGAGACAAATGCTTCTTATACTTGCAGGCAGATCAAGTTTATTCCAAATTTTGGCCACGCCCCCTCCCGCCCCCCGCAATTCGGAAAAAAACGTTATATCTTCTACAGTTTTAAAGATAGACGATTCGTACCTTCTAGAGATAGTTAATAATTAGCAAAACGAATAAACTTGCCGAGGAAACGATAAAGATCGGATGAGCGGTTCTCAAGTTATGAGCAAAAATGTGAAAAATAGCCGAGTTCTAAAAGTGTTGCATACTTTTCAGATGTTCACCCTAAGGAACGTAGGAACACTGTTCAACATGTTTTTCATTGAGTAACGGGTATATCGAAGTCGGTTAGAGCCGACCTTAACTTGCGCTCTCGTTTTTTCTAAATTTGAGCTTTTTAGCCTAGTGCGTTTTTCATTTAAAACATGGCCCGATGTTGAAAAAAGCCTTTCGCTCGTAGACGAACTGGCGGGAATAGCCAGAATGGTCCGAGCTAATTTGGGAAGGTATTTTAAGTCCGTTGCATTTTTCCAGAATTCTAAAATATGTGTGCCAGGAGCTGCTGGATAGGCCAAATATTTGTCAAGCTCTATGTCGATAGCGTTTTTCTCAACTTTTCGTTTTTTTATATAACTTAAGTCTAAAAATTCAGCAAACATTCCATTTTCGGAATTATTTGGGTCTATGTTATTAGTTATATCATCAACGCTACTATATTCATGATCCCCTATAAATTCATTATCTCTTTTTTCCTCTGAGAGGAAATTCATCTCTCTATAAGGAGGGTTCAAGAAAAGCCCAACCAAATGAGCGATTGCCGGAAGAAACCTTTTTTTCTAATGCGCTTAGGGTCATTGTTTTAAACTCAGTTATTATTGGGGAATCAAGTGTGCTAGCTCTGCAAAGTTTACATAATTTTTTTGACCACAATGCAAATATTTGCAAATATTGCAAAGTTTTATCAATTTCACAATAGGACGACAATTTTGAATTAGTGGTGAGCAAACAAGTAAAATATGTATAAGCAAATCGATAGTAGTATCGATAAACAATTAAAATGCGATAAATGGCGGTTCTAATTCAAACATAAACAAAAATAGCGCGAACAAATCAAAATTGTTTTCGGGCCTATTTCGGGCTTTTACGGGCCTATTTCGGGCTTTTACGGGCCGGGCCTTTTTGCTAGGCCCGGGCCCGCACGAAGCCCGCACGAATCTTAATTTTAAGGCCCGGGCCCGCTCCGGGCCTGTGTAAGCCCGCGGGCCACGAAAAAAAGCCCGGCCCGCGCCCACCTCTAGTTAGTACCATGCCCATAGAGGTCTAACTTAGATTATGGAATTAATGGAAAACCACTCGATAGAATTGTATAAGATTTTAACTATATTGAGATACGGACTAATAAATTGTGTACTTAAGAGATGGTAGCATGCATCGAAAAACCGCAATGGTGGGTACCACATTTGACAGCACCCATCATCGAGGCAATATAGGTTATAAACTAGAGATCAAAATAGACCGAACTGCGTTTTTAGATTCACCATCGGACCCTTAAGTCACGGGCTATGGCTGTCTTTGTACAAGCAATTGCCTCAGAGCAACATTGACCATATGGGTATCAAGGGCGTCTCCAAAATTATGCAATAAATCCTATAAATAAAAGTCGTCATTTCCATTAAGAAAATCAAAAATTTAGTTTAAAAATGTCTTTGGTGGACAAACCGCGATACGCTAAGATGCCTTGAACTGATGTATTTAAATGATCCGATCTGTTTTTCTGCTGGTATTGAAGCACTTTGCTCATAAGATTAATTCCATAATTTTGGTGAAACTGGTTTCACCTAAATGGTCAATGTTGTTCGAAGGCAATTGCTAGTAAATAAATGCCTAAGAACCGCGAACCAAGCTTTCATTGGTAAAACTGAAAACGCGATTCAGTCTATTTTTATCTCTAGATTATGGCCTATATTGCCCCGATGATGGGTGCTGTCAAATGTGGTACCCACCATCGCGGTTTTTCGATGCATGCTACCATCTCTTAAGTACACATATTATTAGTCCGAATCTCAATATAGTTAAAATCTTATACAATTCTATCGAGTGGTTTTCCATTAATTCCACTTTCTAAGTTAGACCTCTATGGGCGGGGTACTAACCGCTTGTCTATTGCCGACGGGAACTTGGTATAACAATGGTGCTGACTCCCTCTAACTTTTGTGAATTTTCCAAAATTTTAGCTCTCATATTTTTTTAACCAGCAACAGAGGTTGTAACTTTGTGTTGCTAGTATAAAAGTGCCCATTAAACGCGAACTTGACGTGCTCCAGAAAAACTGGGTATGAGGTGTTGCTACCTAATGTCTCTAGTTTCACAATTTATTGGTCCCAGTCCCAGGCAATTTTGAGTGTTCCACAGTGTAATCGAGCAGCAGTAAAAATCAAAAGAACAAAAGCAATATAAATTGTCATTTAAATGCAATAATAGGATAACATAAGTCCCATACATATATTTTGAATTCAACGCTGCCCCTTTTCTAGGTACTTTGTGCAGCCCGTGATGTGGGTGAAAGCCATGGACATAGTGCTAGATCGTTTGGTCATGCAGGAGGCTGATCTCAGCACCGTGGCGGCCATCAGCGGTTCGGCTCAACAGCATGGCTCCTTGTATTGGTCCAAGCATGGCATTGCGCAGCTTGAAAATCTAGATCCGGACAAGTTCTTGCATGCACAAATTGATGACTCAGCTTTTGTGGTAAATCGCACGCCCATCTGGATGGATGCTTCCACCAGCAAGCAATGCTTTGAGATGGAGACTGCCATCGGTGGGCACAACGAAATGGTTCAGCTGACCGGATCCAAGTGTTATGCACGCTTCACGGGTCCACAGATACGCAAAATCTATCAGCAGCGCACACATGCTTACGAGGATGCAAAACGAATCTCATTGGTCAGCAGCTTTCTGGCCTCGATCTTCTTGGGTAAGGTCGCTCCAATCGACTTTAGCGATGGCTCGGGCATGAATCTGTTGGATGTACGCGAGAAAGTCTGGTCTAAGGCCTGCCTGAATGCCTGTGCGCCCGATTTGGATGAACGCCTGGGTGAGCCAGTGAGTGGCATCAGCTTGCTGGGTGATGTGGCTGATTACTTTGTGCAGCGGTTTTGTTTTCCCAGCCATTGCAAAGTGGTGGCCTGTACTGGCGACAATCCCTCTGCTCTAGCCGGCATGCTGGTGGACAAGAACTGGCTTAGCATATCACTGGGCACCAGTGACACCTTAATGATGAGTCTCGAGGATCCGCCCAACTTGGAGCAAGGACATGTGCTGTGTCATCCAACGGAGGTGGACGCCTACATGGGTCTACTTTGGTCGGTTTAACCTTGGAGTAAAAAAAGAATCCTAATCCTTAGCTTTTGTTTAGTTTCAGGAACGGCTCGCTGGTCCGTGAAGCCTTTAACAAGGCAGAGGCCAATGGCAATTGGGAGAAGTTTAACGAACTGCTCGACTCTACGCCACGTGGTAACTTTGGTAATACGGCCGTGCACTTTAATGAAATGGAAATCATACCCAAAGCCAAAGGCACACTGCGCTGGAACAAGGAGATGGTGGCCAGCTCACCAGACGCAGTCAAGGGTGTCATTAAGTAGGTGGGCCCAGGTTTAAGCTTTGCTATATTCAAGGGTATTTTGTCTTTCCACAGATTTAGCTCTCCTCAAATCGAAATTCGCGCCTTAATCGAAGGACAAATGCTGCATCATCGCGCCATTGCCGAAGATATGGGTTTCCATTTTGGTAACGAGACCAAGATATTGGCCACAGGCGGTGCTTCGGTGAACAAATCCATTTTACAAACCATAGCCGATGTCTTTAATGCACCAGTCTATATACAGGTTAAAAATGTGTCCATGCTTTCATGTGGAAACTAATTCGAGTTTATTTTCTTTTCAATTGTTAGACGGATAGCGAGGCCGCTCTTTTGGGAGCAGCCTACCGGGCCACCTATGCTCTGTATGTGCACGAACATCTGGAATCTACGTTCCCCATTCTCAGCTATCGGGATTACATTTTAAGCCTGAAGCCCAACCCCCTTAAGTTGGTGTGCGAACCCAACAAGGACAGCGAGACTATATACTTACCAATGTTGCAACGATACCGCGACATGGCTTACATACTGCAAACCGAGAGCCAAAAGACACACTGATAGAAAACAAACACAACATTCCTTCCTTTTCAATCCACTCTACGACCAACACCACATTCGACACTATTCCAATTTGATATTCTTAAGAGACTTAAAGTGCAATTAACAAAAATTTCTACTGTGATTGAACATTTTTATTACCAATTTACGCGCTAATAAATTTCGCGACTGATGAAGAATTCCGCTCGAGCCGCTTACTTCTTGCGACCGCCACGCTCTTTGACCTGCAAATGCACTGTGGTGCCACTCAGCAGATTGTAGAAAGCCATGGTGTTGCTATCCTTGAAGAACATGCCCTGCAATTGGAAACAATTAGTACTTAAGTCTGGGATTGGATCAAAGAAAAATTTGTTAAAGCCTAGTACGGAGGGCGTTCGAATTTTCCTTCAGCTGTCAAACTCCATATAAAAAAAATTGCTTAAGGAATTTTTGGTAATTGTTTAGTTGAGGCACCCCTCACCAAAAAATTCGAAAAAAAATCCCTCCATGGACCGCGAGTTTACAAGAATTATGGTGTCTTCAGATCGCCTGGGACTTTCGCGGTTCAATGGTAAAAATGATTTAAAGTTGAGTTTTCTTGATTAAATAATATATGTTTCTCTGCATTAACTGTCATTTTTGTGGAGAAAAAGAATTCTTGGAGAAGGAATTTGGATGGTCCAGACCAACTATAGTAGCCTGGAAAAACTTCATTCGGGAGGTTTACATAGACTGGTCCAGTGGCGTACGCAGGTTTTGGGGGGTTTTCGAATTTTTTGGTGAGGGGTGGCTCTACTTAACAATTACCGTGGACTGTATCGAACAGCTGATATTCCTTTAAGAGATATTGTGCAGTCATTTATTCCTTATGTCAATTGTCAAAAGGCAAGGCAAAAGTAAAAAAATTTTAGTTATGACGACCAAAATGCATTAATTGATGCAGTGAAAAAGAATGCATGATTGTGGGACATCACGAATGACAAGCAACTGGACACCGCACTTACAACAAGTGTTTTGGAAGCAGTTGCGCCATGTTGGAATCTTGTCATGTTGAAGGGCACGTCCCAATGCATAAATTGAGCCATCTTTCGTTGCAGCGGTATGTGCACCTGAGTGGGGTCCTCGCCCGGAATGATGTTCCAAATGGAAATGAAACAATTATGATTGCACTAATTCTGCCCCGTGCAGACCATTAGATTCTTGGCAACAGGCAATTCCAATTCTGAAGTCTTGCTCACATTCTTTAGCTTAACAGTTGCAACTTCATCCATGTTGTGCCTCATTATATTTAAGTCTTATACTTAGCGGCGCAAAAGCCGATTACAAGTTCGATGTTCTCTTAAACACTTTGAAGGCTGGCAGCCTTCAAGTATCGGTTACTACTCTGTATACATTTACATAATCTTGGCTGTTTTCGTTGGCATACTGTACTCAAAATATAGTTCTATGCTTGATACAACTATACAAGGTATGGCATTCAGAGTTTATCGACTACTGACAGCATTTGCTACTATCGAGAGAGAGAGAGAAAATAAAACAAAAAGCAAAGTACCCTCAGAATTACAAACACATAGTATATGGGGCGTTCCATACAAAAAAAGTTTTTTTCTTTGATGATGTCTCCGAATTGGATGATAATTGGTCCAAAGGGAGCTTATTATGAGAGAGGCTTAACCACAAAATGGAGCTTTTTATGAGCTCTTTTGCGGAAGATCTACGCTTAAAAGTGTAATATTGTGAGTTTTTTAAATTTTCAATAACTCGAAAACGTTTTAAGATAGAGCTTTGCAACAAAAAGCCCCTTTTTTTTACCTCTCTTGAAAAAAAGAGGATTTTTTCAAATAACTTAGTCTTGCAAAAAAGACCCATCCTTTAAAAATTCTCAAAAAATATATGTGAAACCCCTTTTTTCCAAACATTTTGAGTGCTCGAACATATCGATAGGTTGAAAATTGAGGAAATTATGGCCATTTGTGTCATGTAATCTCAGAAATATCAGTATGAAAAATTTGTAAAAAATTTCTAATAAAGTTTATTTTTAGTTCTTAATTTAACCACGTACAATCCTATACAAAAGATGGGACTGAAAAAAATCTTTCATATCTCAAGCTCTAAGGGTATATAAACTTCGGTCGAGCCGAAGTTAGCTTGCCTCTATTTTTATACCCTATTCCCATTAAAAATGGGAAAAAGGGGATCATGAAGTTGTGCAAATGTATGTAACAGGGAGAAGGAAGCATCTCCGACCACATAAAATATATATATTCTTGATCGGCATCAACAGCCGAGTCGATTTAGCCATGTCCGTCTGTCTGTCTGTCTGTATGAACGCGTCGATCTCAGAGACTCTAATAGATAGAGCCACAAGTTTTGGAATGTATATAGGTGTATACTGTACCCACATCGAGTTTGTTTCAGATTTCGAAAACTCCACATCCTCCATTACTTAGCAGCGAAAAACTGTCACTCTCTTTGTATAAACGCGTTGATCTCACAGACTATAAGAAGTAGAGCCACAAATTTTTGCATGTATGTAGGTGTACACCGTACCCAGATACCCGCCCTCCGTACTAGGCTTAACTAGATTACCTAATAGGAAATAGTAATAGTAATAATAAAAGTAATTGGAAAAAGAAAAAACGTTTTTCTTGGATATCTTAAAAACATTGCATAATAGAAACCGAAAATTGGGTCAAATCAGTTTGTTTTGAAATAATCCATTAAATTATAAGGGATATTTTAAAATTCCCGTCGGTAAGCCACACATCTTTCATTATGGATGGTAAATATAAAAGGGCAAACAATTTATAATGATTTGATAGTTGGCCGTTCTTCGCTTTTGGAATAACATACTAAAGGGGGTTTAGCAACGCACTCCGGGTACTTGCTGGTAAACTGCACCACAGATTATTTACCGCGATTTATTTCAGTTGACAGTGCTTACCTCGTAAAAGATTTTCTGCTTGGCTGGCGGCATACCAGTTTCATCCTGCAATTTGGCCTTGAGATTGGCTATGGGATCGGTGAGCGCCAAGGTGACGGCTATCATCTGGCCATTTAGTTTCCATTCAGATTTATCTGCGTTTGGCACTTGAACCTGAATGGTAACCGGGCTCTGGAAAATAGAATTTGGGAGGAACATGTCAATTGCCCATTTATAGGTTCCCCAAAGGCTTACCTTATGCAATGATATGAACTCAGCCTCAGGCACCAAATTGTCCTCGGAGCGCATCTTCTTGGTGGGCGGCTCCTCCTCTTGGGGTATTAGATCAACAGGCGGTGCGGGCGAAATTTGTGGTGGTCCACCGCTGGGCTGCATATTCATGTAGCCGCCACCGCCATAAGGAGCCTCTGCAGGAGAAAGTTAGTTGATTATCGTAGAACGAATTTATATCCGGGTGGACTTACGCATCATGGGCGGTCGCATTTGCATCATCATAACCGGATTTCCCTGCGATTGCTGCTGTTGGTGATGATGTGGTTGGTGGGGATGTCCTTGATGCTGGGGAGGGATCTGATGCTGCTGTTGTTGTTGTGGTGGTTGATGATGATGGTGCAAATGATGCCCACCGCCTTGATGATGCTGAGCTTGACTATGACTGTGCGGCGGCTTTGTGGAGGCGGTGGATGGCTGCGGCGGGGCCGAGACTGTGGCCTTGTTGCCCACAGGTTTGGGCCCAATCTTTTCCTTCTCTTCGTCCGGCAGCAGTCCCTTGACCTTGTGTATCTGATGAATTTGGTCCTCAAGCGTGATATTGGCCCGTGCCGCTCGAGTGGCGGCCTCTACGCTGGAAGTGTGACCATCCCAGGTGACACGATCGTCCTTTTTGGTCTCCTCCTCACCGAGTTTCTTACCAATTACCGTCTCCTCGTCGCCCACGCCGAAAATGTCAGTACGTCGCTCTGCCAACTGCTTAAGACTGGCCTCAATGGCCGTCCCAGCAGCAAACACATTATCCTGATTGATCTTCTCTACGGTATGCTTGTCGCGCTGCTCCACCCAGCGCGGATCCAGCAACCCAATGCGCATGTGCTCAGAAACCTTGGAGGCGGGAATCTTCTCACCCGTGATGGGTGAGATGAGATATTCGTCTGTGACCACAGGTTGAGCTGGCTTGGGCTGGGCTGCCTTGGGATCGTACTTTTTGACCACCACCTTGTCGTGGGTGGGTGGCAGCATGGGGGCCAGACTGGGCTGCAGCTTGGTGGCCGTTGGAGGTGTGTCCTCATCACTAGAGGCCTCATCCATGTCCTGCACCTGGGTGTTATCCCGCTTCGAGCTGACCGGCTGGCTGTAGGCGGTGACATTCTTCATTTGGATGCCCACCCGATTCTCCATCTGCGACAGCTTCAGACCGCCGTCCATATGAGCGCCTCCAGACAACGGAGCGTTGTCCTCGTCATCGGATTCGATTTGCATTTCAATATCGCCGCCCTCCTCCTCCAAGAGGCGCTCCTCCATGAGAACACGGGCACCCACCTCATCGGGATTTGTAGGAGGCGGGAAATTGCCCGATTCAAAGGGCTGATAGTCCACTGTCTCCACAACAACAAAATCATGCCAGTCAATTTGAGCATAGGCCACACGTTCTCGCTCTATTTTCTCCTCCTCGCGGCGACGTTGTGCTTCCTGGTGACGTTGCCAGTTGGCCCGGTATTTGACCTGGTCAAGCACTTGGTTCATGCTAGTGCGTCCGGCCGCACTTTCCGAGCGCAGTTTGCCCAGCAGATCCTTGGGCGGAATCAACACTTTGGTATACTGCTCCAGGAGTTTGGTAAAGTATTGGAAGAGGGAATGTTGTGGGCGTAGAAAATCGAATTGGAAATTTCTCTGCTCACGGCTCATGAGATTGGTGAGAAATTGTCGTCCATTTCGAGCCACAAACTGAGCAGTCAGCTTCACAATGTCACTGAAAGTGTAATAGAATCATTAGCGAGAGCACACACCCGTTCATCCCGCCTAGCTCACACTTACAGGTCCAGGGCCGAGATCGAAGGGGGCTCGGCAATAAACTCGAACTCCGCAGGCGGCTCCTTTGGCACAAACTGCTGCTCCACCACTTGTTTCAATAGCTCCTGTTGCCGTTGCTGTGCCGCACTGGTCACAGCCAGCTGCTTCATGCCCGCAATGGCCGTAATACCGGCATCTAAATGAGATCGGAGATTGAGATTGACTGAATTCCATTTTAGTTAACAACTTGCCATTTCCCTCGCGAAACTCGTTGACTTTGTGCCGGTAGTAGGCATGGTAGGGATCTCCGCCGTTAAGAAAGTTAAACTTCGGATTGCCCAGCTCGTTCTGCCGGATACGAGCCTCGAATTCGGGTCCATTGCGTGCCACAAAGCTGGCCGTCTTGTCAACGATATCTAATTCAACTTACTGAGTATGTGGAAAACAATAAACAACGAAAGAAAAATGTGTATATCTCATTTGGAAAAGGATGCTTCTAACTTCCGGCGGCGGATAGATAATGCCAACGATGGGCCCGGACATGGGTTTTGACTGGTCATTGCCAAACTGCTCGTTGCCCACTTCTGTGTCTAGAGAAGGCATGGCGGTTGATAGGATTGATGTAGTTTGGGCGCTGTAATTGTTAATAATTAAATGCAAATGTTAATGGCAGATCTTGGTCACACTAATTATCTATCGAAGTCGACCTATCGAGGCTGGTCTCACTAATCGATAAAAGAACAGGGTGCCAGGGTTGCTGTACTGCTGTGTTTTGTTTATAACACGTGCCGGAGATTAAATTGTTGCATTTCGCGCTATGGATGATAAAACACTGATAGACTCTGTATGCCAGCATAATCGTGACACAAACTTGCCCACAATAGGTAAAACAAATCACTGAAATTACCTCCCACTTTTGTAAGACTCTCTGGGCAGTTAAATTTCAGAATGGTTCCCTGGGCGCCTCATCCGTAAATGTCGACTTCAGCCTTGTGGAGAGCAAAAGGAATCCACGTAAGCGTGCCTTGGTCCTGGCAGGACAGCATACTTACACCGGTGATTTGCAGGATAGTCAAGAATTTGACACATATCTTTGCCTGCGCCATAAGGCTTCCAACAAGTTGAAAATTTTGCCTGTCCAACAGGCTTTGTTATCCAATCACATTTACAATCAGCTGGAGTCTCAAAAGCAGCTTCCCGTGCTTAGTAAAGAGCATGCCAGCAAGAAGTTGCTCAAGGAGTTTGGCGGCCGAAAAGCCTCACGCTACGTGGACAATCGCGAACAGATGATGGTCAATGTAGATGTAATGCGTCAAGATCTGGACGAGACCGTACAGAGCTCGGCACGCAATGAGGAAAACGAAGTGGATGACACATTGCCCGAGGTGAATACTCAGAATGTGGAGTATTTGGCCTCTATAGTGCCCAAGCATGACAAGATGGCCACAAAAGTGAGTGAAGTGTTTGATGTGGAGGATGTGGTGCCACGCCCTTTGCTGGATAGGTTAGATGAGGAAGCCAAGGTGGTGTATGCCACACCGGTTGAGTCCCTGCCGTAAGTTCAATTACTCTTTACGAGAGATCAATCAATTGAAATGTTTTTATCTTTTCAGCATTGAGTCGGAGTATCTCAAAGACTGCCTCAAACGCATACAGGACAAAGAGATTACCTCTAAACAGGACTTTCTGCATATTAAGCTAATCATCTACATGGATGCTTTGCAATCTTTGATAGCATTACGCTCGCGTCAAATGAAGCATGTGGAACTCTCCCACATCACAGAGAAGATTGAGAACGATATACGCCATCGATTTGCCGATCCTAATGTGGCCAAATCTTGTACACGTACCACCTTTAGTACGGAGAAAGCCTTGACCCATTTCATTGTGCTTGCCTTGCTGCTTAGCGACAAGTTCGAGGTGGACATGAATGTTTTATCACGCACTCTACGCACCTCTAAGGATCGCATCAAGTCCTATGCCCACATAGTCAATGCACGACCCAAATCCCGTTCGGAAGTGTTGAGCCTGTGTCTGCCCAGCACGGTGCCAGCTCTGGCAAATTCCAGACGTTTTCAGCGCAAAAAATAGAGTATCGATTAAACAAAACGTTGCCAAGGTCAACTCCAGCCAATGATGTTTACATTATTTTTAATTTAGGTTTTTAGAATTGGAAATAAACTCTTGAGTAACATATTCTTAGGCTCGTACACTTCCAGGAGTAATTTTGGCTGCGTGTGGAAAAAAAACTTGAAACTTCTTGTGGTCCTCCATCGACGTCGTCCTTGTTGGGCGGCACTCCAGAATGTGTATGTGTGAGTGTACGGCGGCAATCTTGTTAATCCCTCCCCCTTATTAGTAGTGCTTCTTTCGTCATTAAAACGTCTTCGGGGTCCATTACATCCAGTGACCCTTCATTGACACACAATCAAAAATAAAGAGAATTTATTAAACTTTGAATCCAAATTGGCATTCGGGGTTTTACCTCATTTTAAACTGCCAATCCAAACACCGATACTATGCAGTACATAGTCTTATTTTCCCAGCGAACCGTGCAGCTCCCATCTGTATCATTATTCCAATAGCACGAGCTTGCCGTATGCAGTCCGGCTCCATTCTTCTGCATTATCATGGCCGTCACAATATATTTGTATGGCTTCTGTTCCTTGGTCAAAACCGTCAGGCAATTCTCCACCACCTGGCCGGTCCAATTGTTAACCTTGTCATGTTGATATGCATTTCCGCCAATTGTGGTTTCGATGGCCTCTTTAATCGTCTTGCTAACATCGTCAACAATAAATTGGCTTTCTTCGCGTGAGTCATCCATTTTGTTTAGCAAATCGCGAATTGAAAACCCGTCGCCTAAAGTAGCAGTCCTTCCTTGTAGGTGATTCGACTTTGCTTGAGTTTGGTTTCTGCGCGCGCCCCTTGTTAGTTTGTCGGCGTCGTTTGAATCAATCGAAAATTGAAAAAAAAAATGTCTGAGTTTTGACTTGATTTCCTTCTCTTTTTGTGAATTTGGGTTCCGGAGCGTTGAGACTTAACGTCGGTCGATTAGCGTCGAATAGGAACGGCGGAGAGTGGAACAAAATTTCATTTTTAATATTTAAATTTTCTTATTCTTATTAATTTACGTAAATTTTGTAACCAACATAAATTATAAATGGTTAACAAACTATTGTTTTAATTCATGCGAATGCATATACTAATTTTCACAGTTTAATTAAAAAATTGGTTGCAATTTTCATGGTTTGGAGTTTGGAACCAGAATCAGCTGTTTCCTTAATTATCCAACTAATTTAGAATCTGTTAATGCAATATTTTTAAGAATTGCATTAACTATTAATTTATTTAATCTTTTTGAGTTTATGAAATGCAGGTAATATATAAATTAAGTTGAAAAATCGACTTCTTTCAATTTTGTTCGTATCTCCACTTTCAGGAGATGTACATTAATGCGCTATATACGTAATGTGGAGCACACTTTCAAGAGTGCGTTAAAAGAAAAACTCCACTTTATATATATTTTTGAGATGGAGATGTTTGTGTCGAATGACGTAACTTCTAGCGAAAATGAATACCATGCTCTGAAGGCTATAATGACCCCAAGTCATAACAGTTTAAATGAATGCAATTCATGAATGATTCTTCTATTTTTGATAAAAATTTAACTCTTGCAAGGACTAGAGGACATGTCAAATGACCTCAAAGATGGTTCCGATTCTGAGTAATGCTGCATAGAAATTGGATAGCATGTTCCCTGGGATATCGGCCGAATAGCCGTCTTAAGGTCTTCGTGAGCTCCTCCATTCTAGAAGTTTAAGTACTAACTTTGATGTCCGCCAATTCCGTTGAAAAAAAAATTGTTTTTTTTTTTGGTCTTTTCATTTTAACTCCTTGTAATTGTTACAGTTTTTATACCCTTGGAGAGGGTATATTAAAATTGTTTAGATATTTGTAACGCATAGAAGGAAGCATCTCCGACCACATAAAGTATATATATTCTTGATCAGCATGACGAGCTAAATCGTAAAGCTGCCATCGAAACGATCGGTCGAAAAAGTAGTTCTAGTGAGAAAACTTTTCTGTCTTCAATCGTCCCCAAACCTCGTATTTATAAGTTTTCTATGCCTTCACATAATTTCACTAAGTTTTATGAAAATCGGACATATATAAAGTATAGCTGCCATACAAAAGATAGTTTTAAAAAAACGTCTTAGCAGAAAAAACTTTTTTTTTTCTATGCTACCGCTCCCAAACTTGTTACTGGTCAATATTATATGCTAACACACAATTCTGCCAAGTTTGATTCAAATCGGATGACTATAGCATATAGCTGCCATAGAAACGATCGGTCGAAAAAGTATTTCTAGTGAGAAAAACTTTTTTGTTTTCAAAATTTTGTCAAAATTGTGGTGCCATATAACAAACTGAACCGAAGTTAGCTTGCCTCTATTTTGTTTTATTTATCAGCTGATTAGCAAATGTGCTGCTACCTTATTTCATTTATTATTTTGTGGTGGCGGCTGATAGTTCACTTGTTTCCTCATAACATGGTCTTCCGATCTTTAGCATTTCTTCGGCCAATTCATACATATATTATATATTTGTCCTGAGCGACTTATGGTTTGAGCCCATGTTATTAAGTATAAGTATATAATAAAAACAACGTGCGCGTATAAATATATTGGTCACGAAAAAATGTGATCATAAAAAACGTCGCTGAACTCCTGGACTTTCTGCAATTTAAAAAACCGTTCGCACAATTATGATCAAATTTGTTGCAGATACCCTTGAATATATGTGTTTTATGATGGTATAAGCAGTATGAGGGTACATCTCCCTAAAGTGAAGTTATAGGGCTTGATTTATAAATGGAATTTTTTTGATGTGAAACATCTTTAACTTCGGCACGGAAGGTTTTAGTTGAAGTAAAATTATGATTTTAGCGTCACGTGACGGTGTTGTTTTGTGGAGTTTACCGACCAACACACACACAAGAGGATGGGCAGAGGGGGGAACCGAAAAGGTAAAAAAAATTATGAAGAGGTGCAACTTTCTGGTTTGGTTCTGGGTGTTATTTAGGAGGGATTTGGGTGGAATATAGTTGGGATTTGGTTGGAATTGGGATGGGTTCTGCGAGGGATCTGGGTGGGGTTTGGGTGGGATCCAGGTGGGTTCTGGAAGGGGTCAGGTCTTGATCTGGGATGATCTGGGATCTAAGTCTGGAAGGGATCTGGGTGGGATCTAAGCGGGATCTGGGTTGGATCTGAGTATTACCCTGGTGGGATCTAGGTGGGTTGGGTTCTGGGAGGGAACTGAGTGGGATCTGTATGGAATCTGGGTAGTATCTGGGAGGGATGTTGGTGGGATCTGGAATCTGTGTGGTATCTAGGGGGATCTTGGTTTGATCTGGGTATGAGCTTTGTGGTATCTAGATGGGTTCTGGGATCTCACCTTGGTGGTGTCTGGGTGGGTGAAACATTATCATTTATCTTCGAAGTAGCACAATAAACAAGACTTACTGAATAAATGAAAGAACACCCCAGCAAGTGGTCTTGTTGTTGGTTTTTCTACTCTCTGTTAGTTCTGTTCTTTGGAAAGAGTGCCCTTGCTAATTGTGAACTTAGCATCATGTTTCACATCAAAGCCTCGTTAGTGTTAACGACACTCATACCTTTTTTTTGTTTTGGTTAATTTTGTATAGGAAAAAGAAGAGTGGAAACACTTATAAGAACTTTTCTCAAAAACTGTTTACACGATTTGCATGAAACACTCTCGAAACGGTGTCCTATAAAATAGTATATTGCGTATCATGGTACATCTCCTGAAAGTTGAGATTTGACTAAAAATGTGGGGAGCCGATTATTTAACTTCATTTATATAAAACGTGCAATGCAAAAAATCCCCTTTAGGTTAAATAAATCAATAGTTTATGCAATTCTTAACAATATTGCATATACAGATTCTAAATTAGTTGGATAATTAAGGAATAACTAAAAACAAACGCTCTAGTGTTTCATATTCCATCGTTCTAAATCGACGTTTATAATTTTGAAATAGTAAAAGTTCTGTGTAAAAAAGAACCATGATTTTGTGTTTATGATTAAATTTTTTTATTGAAAAATCATGATCTGCAATCGAGTAGTATGTTTTGCGGCGGAGCGAGCCAGTTTTCTGCAGTTCCCGCTGCTCTATTAGTTTTTAGTCATTATCACGTTGGCCAGTTACGGTCACACTGAAAACGCGCACGTTGTTTTTATTTAATTTACTTTAATAACATGAGCTCAAACCTTACAGATAAAGTCCCTAAGGACAAATTGCGGGAGATGAAATGCGAGTTTAATCCCTTATCCCGCTGCGATGGTTCTGTTATGTATAGTCAGGGTAGGTAAAGCCTTTCCGACACACACACACACACACTCACACACACAGGAAGAAGATAAGCCGGCTATAATTTGTTGTTTGGGTCTTTATAGGAGCAACAGTTGTTATTGTTGCTGTGCTCGGTCCCATTGAAGTGAAAACCCAGAATCTGAGCATAGACGGCAGTTACCTGGAATGCAACTATAGGCCCAAGGCTGGTTTGCCACAGGTGAAGGAGCGCATACGAGAGGCGGCCATACGAGATGTCTTGGAATTGGCCCTGCTGGCCGAGACATACCCCCGTTCTAAGATGTCCGTGCAGGTGCAAGAGATGGAGGATCGTGGCAGTGTAAGTTTTTTGTTACAAAAATGTAGAAAGCCTAGTGAATCATATCTTATTTCAGATTGATGCCTGTTCGTTGAATGCCTCCTGCCTGGCCATGCTCATAGGTGGCCTGCCCTTAAAATATAGTTTTGCCGCCGTCCACTGCATCATCAATGAGGAGGGAGAGTATGTGCTGGATCCGGACCAGAGTGAATTACAACATCAGCATGCCAGCTTCACATTTGCATTTGATTCAGTAGAGGGAAATTTGCTGCTGGTGCAGACCAAAGGCTCCTTCAAAATAGCCCAATTTAATGATATAGAATGTTTATGTCGTGCGGCCAGCAAAAACATCTTTCAGTTCTATCGTACAAATATAGCCAAGTATCATGGTCGTAGTGCCGAACCCTTGGTGACGGCTATGGAAACATAAGATTGGACATAACAAACATGTTTATTAAATGTTTTCTTAAGATCATCCATCACTGTGATAGCTGGAAAGGGTACTTAATTGTAAGGGTATGCCCTTCAGCACCTGAGAGTTGGACTCCTTAATTAAAGCCACCACAAAATCACCCACTTTCATCGGTCTCAGCTGTCCGTGTTGATGCAATTCCTTGGCGGGCACAATCACTTTAATGTTGGCATCATTCCGGCCAAACCAGTGCTGTTCGGAACGCTTGCTCTTCCCCTCGATGAGTATGAGTTGCTTTTGACCCACAAATTGTTGATGCAGCTGTGTGGCTCCCTCTCGAAAAGCCTGGACCATGCGTTGCAATCGGGCAGTCTTAACCGCCAGCGGCACATCATCCTCATAGCGTCTATGGGCGGTGGTCCTCTCTCGCATGCTGTAGGCAAAAAGATAAGCCACATTGTAGCGCACTTGTTGGATCAAGGAGACTGTATCTTCGAATTCAGCTTCTGTTTCGCCACAAAAGCCGCAGATAAAGTCACTGGACAAGCCCACTTGCGGCACCATGTCACGAATATGCTCCGCCAGTTCCAAATAGGCCTCGCGTGTGTAACCCCTTCGCATTCGTGTCAAAACGTCCGAGTTGCCCGATTGGGCAGGAAGATGCAGCTGCTTGCAAACATTGGGATAGTCGCGTATAACCCTGAGGACATCATCGGAGAAGTCTTTGGGATGGGGCGAAGTGAAACGTATTCTCATTTCTGGCACAGCCTCGGCCACACTTTGCAGCAGCACTGAGAACGAAAGTCCTCCTGTTTTGGGTTTGTATACGGTCTTGAAACCAGGCACTTGGAGTGCATCGGAGACCTGATCTGCACTGCGATCTCTGTAGGAGTTGACATTCTGTCCCAGCAATGTCACCTCCTTAACACCTTGCTTCTGCAAGGTTTGTACCTCTTTGACAATCGAATCCAGTGGACGGGATCTTTCACGTCCACGTGTAAAGGGCACTATGCAATAGGAACACATGTTGTCACATCCCCTCATAATGGACACAAAGGCTGTGGGTGATTCCGAGTTTAATCTTACAGGCATTACATCCGCATAGGTCTCGTCCAGCGAAAGAAGAACATTGATGGCCGAGTTGCCATAGTGTCGCGCCACGGCCAGCAATCTAGGCAGATCCTTATAGCTATCCGGGCCTGCAATCACATCTACGCACTGTTCCTGCTCCAGCAGACGCTCTTTTAGGCGCTCCGCCATGCAACCCAATAGAGTCAATTGCAGCGGTGAACCCCGTCGCCCGCCACGTTTCTCCTTTAATGCACGCAAATGCCTCAAGCGATTCCAGATCTTTTGCTCAGCTCCATCGCGCACCGCACAGGTGACCAGCATGATGACATCAGCCTCAGCCTGGTCCTGACAACGCTGATATCCATTCTCTTGGAGTATGGACCAGACTATCTCCGTGTCGTTGGAATTCATTTGACAACCGTAGACCTCGAAATGAACTTTCCGTCCCCTACCATTATAGTCTACGGCATTTAAATAGGGTACGCTGGAGTTGAGAAACTGATCGGAATCCGATTCCTCATTTTTCTTAAGCTTGGTAGCTGGTTTTGCTGTAAAGAATTCCTGAAGACCCGGTCCCCGACGAATGCGTTGCAAGAAGGTTTCACGTGTGGGCGTAGTGGGTGATGATGAGGAGGAGCAGGCACTGGCTGCCGCCTGGCTTTGTTTCCGCCAATGTTGACGCAGATAACTGACTACTTGCCAGCGCGGTTTCATGGCCAGTTGGGTCGAATTAATTTAATTCTATTCAAATTATGCAATTCGGTGCGCTGCAGTGTGACCAGCTGTGACAAAAGTCTGGCACTATGTACGACCAAAGAACATGTATACATAGATGATGCGACATCTCGAAATTAGACTTTCGTGTTGGTTTTTCTTAATGCGTGTGAAGAGCAACAAAGAGAGTTAAATCGTAGTCATTTTTATGCGTTCGTTCGTGGGCCAAATCACAGTTTCTTGCTGCAAAGTGCTCCAGGACGCACCGTAAGAAAATTGTTTGCACCAGATGTCGCTTCTATTCTATTCTTTGGTACGACGCAGAGTGGGTCATCTAAATTTTTAAATACATATGTTTTTAAAGATAAAATGAATGCTTAAACAAGGGGCCAGCTTTACCTGAAGCTAGACTTCAGCAATTGTCCAAAACTAAAACTATTCAAACCAAACTTTGTTTTTGTTATTTATTTTTGCTATGAAAACTTAATTTTTATATACATAATATGTACTTAAAAATATGTTTTTGTTATTCAGTTATGAATTTTAATTATAAGATTTAAATCCGATCCTTGTTCTGACATGTCAAGGAAAATCCTCAAGATTTACAGGCGCCAAGTCCTTTAAAGATGATTCCGAACTCATTTTGGCCGGTGTGATTTTGTTATAGCCAGGAAGGACATGTACGTTGTGGCGAAATAAAGACTCACGCAATATCTCATACTTTTCTCTAGATAGTCCCAAATGCATTAATAATCCAAATGCCTCCTGAGATGTGTATTGAGTTGGTATGAGATGCGATGGTATAAGCGGAGTTTTTCTTGGGACCTCGTTCATTGATTTAGTAGGTTTTTCTTCTGATGACTTTTCAAAGCGAGAACTTTTACTTAGCCATGCTGCATTCTTTTTGACGAAGTGATCCTTATTTCGATGAACGTTGTTCCATCTCCGTTTTATTCTGTGATAATTGCGGTGTGCTATTCTTTTAATAACTTCATGATCAGCTAAAGTCTCTGGTGAAAGACCAAATTCTTTCATAATAGCCAATGCAAATTCTCTTGCATCTTTTGAGCTTCGCCACAATTCATATAAAATCGTATTTTTTATAGACAGAGACATTATTATTATTAAATATTTGTTTAATGTGGTTGAGACTAAGTTCTTCTTGGCGCAAGTGTGACCAGCTATCAACACTGCTGTAAGTTAGCGTCGAAACGGAACGGTGGATTAAGAACAACCAAAAACAAATCAAAAAAATAGAGGCAAGCTAACTTCGGCTCGACCGAAGTTTATATACCCTTGAAGTATGATATCTGCCTGCCAGCTTGTTATATGGCATCACAATTTTGACAAAATTTTGAAAACAAAAAAGTTTTTCTCACTAGAACTACTTTTCCGACCGATCGTTTCTATGGCACCTCTATGGCAGCGCATTATTACCAAAAGACTTCGTGCAAAGATTGGTTAAGATAGCTTTAAAATTAACGGAGGAGATAGCATAGAAACAGACGGACGGACGGACAGACGGACATGGCTATATCAACTCAGCTCGTCTTGCTGGTCAAGAATATATATACTTTATGTGGTCGGAGATGCTTCCTTCTATGCGTTACAAACATCTGAAGAATTTTAATATACCCTCTCCAAGGGTATAAACATATCGCTCACTCACTTCAATACTGGCATAACTCAAAAAATACGATTTTTGATTTAATAATGCAGATATATACGCTGTATTGTTTTCTATTTTTTGTAAAATGTTCATTTCACGTGAGATCAAAATTTGTCGAAATATAATTTTAAAGTTTCATTTTCATATTAATGTAAGAGCGTCATATCTTAGTTGTCCTGCGGTCGATATGGCACAATCATACTTCGGCTTTTATTTTCATATCATATGATACATCATATTTTCAAGTTTTATTAATGAGCATTTTAAATTTATATTATTTTACTAGATTAACTTGAAACTAAAAGAACCATTTTTATCTGGGTTAAACCTGTTGAGAACTTTAAGCGCGTTTTTCTCAAAATGGATTATTTTGAGTTATGCCAGTATTGAAGTAAGTGAGCGATATGTTATATAGAAAAGTTAAAACAAAACAAGTAAGAGTTTTGCGGTCGAGTGCCCCGACAGCAAAATACCCTGTCCCAAGAAATTTGAATTCATTTTATTTTACAATTAATTTTAATAATTAGGCAGGCGCACTTGCATATCTTCGGTGTTTTTGCTCGGATCTCATTGCGGTACACAGAATAGAGAGATCACAGATAGACATCTGAACAATTTCAATATACCCCCTCCAAGGGTATAAAAATGGAAACTTTTCTATCAGGCCTGTTCCGAATTCCGAACGTTTTCCAAAAGTAAAAACGAAACGAAAACGAACATTTTACTATTTGCTGTTCCCAATTCCGAACGATTTGGATACGTTTTGACTTTTCGAACTCGGTTTCGAAGTCGTTTTCATAAACAGCTGGCTGACTGGCCTGCGCGCGTGTTTGTGTATATCGACAGCAGCCAGAGTTGGCATCATCGCTATAATTTTAATTTACAAAGCTCTTATTTACACTTTAAGTCAATTTATTTTTATTTAAAACAGTTTTTAATTGTTACATTTGAGTATGTGATGTCAAATAAGGTTAAATATAGATAAATAAAATAGAAAAAGTGCTGACCGAATAAATTAATTTAAATAAAGCAACCCTAGCAGTTATCGATTCGATTCGATTGAATTCGACTAAAACGTAAAGTGGAATACAGAACAGCTCGGTTTGAAAACGACCGCTCGGTTTTGCTTTTCACGCCATATTTTATAGATGTTTATAAAAAAATGATTTTAAAATACACTTAAACTGTAAACATTTTAAGTAGTGATGCTAATCGATTTTAAAAATGTTCAAAATTATTAAATTGATATGTGTATAATTTTTGCGATTTATTTTAATGCTTTTAATAGCAATTACATTTCATTCTGCTGACTCTGCAGCACAACTTTTGAAAACGACAATTCTGGTCGATTTGCGGAATTCGGAACAGCAATCAACTCGATTTGTGACAATTCCACTCGTTTTCGGAATTCGGAACAGGCCTGTATATGATTTTGTATATTGACAGCAACCAGAGTTGCACCCAACTCTATAATTTGAATTTCCAAAGCTCTTATTAATTATAATTATACCTTTGGAGAGGGTATATTGAAATTGTCCGGATGTTTGTAACGCATAGAAGGAAGCATCTCCGACCACATAAAGTATATATATATCATGACGAGCTGAGTTGATATAGCCATGTCCGTCTGTCCGTCTGTTTCTATGCTATCTCCTCCATCAGTTTTAAAGCTATATTAACCAAACTTTGCACGAAGTCTTTTGGTACAAATACGCTGCACATTTGTCGGAACCGGCCGGATCGGATGACTATAGCATGTAGCTGCCATAGGAACGATCGGTTGAAAAACTAGTTTTAGTGAGAAAAACTTTTTTGTTTTCAATACTATCGCTCTCAACGCTCGTGTTTATAAGTTTTCAATGATTTCACATAATTTCAGCAAGACTTGTCTAAATCGGACAACTATATAGTATAGCTTCCATACAAAAGATTTCTGCCAGTTTTGATTCAAATCGGATGACTATAGCATATAGCTGCCATAGGAACGATCGGTTGAAAAACAAGATTTAGTAAGAAATACTTTTTTGTTTTTAGTGCTATCGCTCCCAACGCTCGTATTTATAAGTTTTTAATGATTTCACATATTTTCACCAAGATATGTCGAAATCGGACAACTATATAGTATAGCTCCTATACAAAAGATAGGTCTGAAAAAAAATCTTTCATAAGTTAGCTTGCCTCTATTTTTGTTGATAAAATGGTATGTCAATTCTACACATTCATACTGTTGATCGAATTTCACAAAAATTGTGTGGAATACTCTTGAACAAGACGTTCATACGAGAGTATACCGTGATTAGTTCTAAATTAAACAAAAAAAAACAATAGTCAATGGCGTAGATAGGGGGGAATAAGGTGATCAAATTTAGTTTGCTTAAGTATTTGCGATGGAACAAAATTAGAGATTTGCTTAAACTCTACCGTTCCAATTTAACGCAAGACGAACGACGCTAACTTGACGCACATTTGCTAACATCTTGACAAACATGCATATGTATACATGTATGTGTATAAAAAGTTACAAGCAAAATGCATTTACCGATCCAAGCTAAGGTTAGACAATTCTCCCGCCATTCTCATGTAAATTCCTTTAATAACTACTGAAAGCTCGCCCTCCAGGTAACACCGATAAATGTGCCCGTCTACGAATTACCAGAATACATATGCGTTGAGACTCGACGGATAAGCAAGCAATTCGCAATGGAGCACAACATACAAATTACACAAAAGCCAGCCAAAAACGTGCCCAACTTGGAGAATACCCGTCCAGCAGCCGGCAATGGAAATCCCAAATCCAAATTGATAGACTGTTCCACCATGACAGTAATGACGATGGACATGGGCCAACACTGCAACTTACCTTGTCGTGAGCGATCGGTTCAGACAAATCGCCGCGTTACCTCAGATGTGGCTGTCCAATGTAACCTGCAAGACGACTGGGAAAAGTGGGCAGAGGCCAAGCAAAGTTCCGACGTGGATAACACCAAAGAAGAGTCCAAATTTCTTACGTTTGTGAGTGAGAACACCAGTATGTACCCGAATGGAATGCTGGAGTGCCTGAAATGCGGCGAAGTGGCAATGGCACTGCAGGAGCATCAGAACCACATGGACATACATTTTGGACCCCCTGGACTGTGTCCCGCATGCGGGCAGACAATAGATCACCAGCGTTTGCAGCGTTGCCACAATTTGGTATGTCCCGAACGTCCCCGTTGCAGATCGGTGATGAAGTTCAAGTGCCCGCATTTGCAATGTCATGTGGTGGCCGCCACGGAGGCGCAGCTCCAGGATCATATGTTTAAACATCGTTGGGTGCCGGCCTATCGCTGTCGCAAATGTCGTGTCCAATTTAAAACTTCGCTAGCCTTCCTAATGCATCGCCTTAGTCGGATGGGCTGCCGCAAAGCCAAACCTTTGTGTCTCTATCGCAATCATGACGAGCCATTGCTGAGGAAGACGCACAGCAAACGTTGCACTGTGTGCCTAAAACGTTTCAGCAGCGACCATGTGGTGGCCAAACATCGCAGACACTGCATCCAGGTGCATCACAAGCGCTTGGAGCGACTGGTTAAGAAACGCAATCGCAAACGCGATCAAGGAAATTCAAATTGAAGATTTCTTAAATTTGATTTATTTATATAAATTTAATAACAATAAAAGTGGCCTCCAGTTAGAATGTCGCGTTCTGCACGCCATGTGCTTTTTCAATCCCTTAAACAGTTGCAATTTCTCCAGGTTGAGCTCCTTGAGCGTCTGCACTGCCAGTTCCAATTGCACCTTCTTCAGGGCGTGCTCACTGCCTATGTACTGCTCTATAAACTTAAAACTGATCTCATCGGCAGCAAAATCTTGTTCAGTTTTGCCAATGGCTGTTTGGATCTCGTGTTGTATGCCGCCCCCACGCTCCTGCTCCTCCATGCTTTTGAGGCTACTGCGCAGCTCGGCCAACGCTTTCTCAGCGGGTGTTGCCTGCAACTCTTCCAGCTGAGCCAAAACCCCTTTGTAATCAATAGATACACCATGGATCTTATAGCTTAGAGCAATCAGCTCTACCGCATTGTGCAGGTAATCCCTGCGGATCATATCATAAAGCAGATCGTCGATGCAACGGTGCCAGGCATAGAAAAATGCCATTGGACCAAAGTGTCGAGTGGAGCGCAATAAATCAAACTGCTTTGACTCGTTCATATGCTCAAAGACTCGGGCGGAGATGTGATGGTACTCTTGCTCATAGGGTTCATACTGCACCGTTAATCTGTCCAGGATGAACTCATATTTTTGACTGTCCAGGCAATCCTTTAGAAGTTGCTCATCGCTAAACATGCGGGGTGTGTAGGATTTACGTCCATCCAGAGGGAAATACAACTGATTCATCCTTTTGGTGGTGTCCAGTGTGGCATGTGCTAGAGTGCCATCAGTGTCCCGGACCACTACTTTGCGTTCCGACTGACGCAGACCAAAAGTAATGTCCGTAAATACATATTTAGTGCTGGCAAAGTCCTGTAAAGCGGCATCCTTCGAGATAAGTCGCTCAGTGTCCTGCTTGATTTTAACTATCGGCGGCATCAGGAGCAGATGTTTCGCCTTTTCGATGGTGCGTACAAACTCCTTTTCCAGCTGAGCTGCGGTCACGAACTTGGTCTCAGTGCTATTATCTGGGACAGTGCGTTTGCGGAATACCTTGTCCAACTGCAGTTGCGTCATGGACTGGAGCAACCGCTGGGTTTCGGCATCGGTGAACAGCGGCTGGGGATCTTGGTCGTATAGCAGTGTGGGGCACTTGGTGGCTGAGGCTGACAGCTGCCGTAGGCTAGGTCTATAGCATTGGAAACCATTTAGACTACGTATGTGTCGGAATAAGGACATTTTAATTGAATATTAAGAATATGCACGCACTCACACACGCAGGTCTGATTATTCTGAATAGTCACAAAGTTGCCACCTAATGCATATATGACGTTTAACAACACTGACTAATCTTCGTTTACACCGTGAAAAAAAAATAATAAAATAATAGCTTGCTATGTCAAGTAATTTTCATAGAGTCGAACAAATAGCAAATCTCAAGGGAACAAAAAAACTTCGTTATAAAGAAAATTATAATTGTAAAGAAAGAAATACGTAAAGTCAGATACTAAGACGCTGACAATTTCGTCGGAAGTATAATATTCAGAGCAGCTATGACAATGTGGTGTGACCAGGCAACAGCAAAAAAGTCAGCTGTTTGTTTAAAAAATTGGCGGAATAATTCAAATAAAATTGATAATGGAAGTCACTAGAGAAAATTTAGAGGTCATAGGAAATGCCATGGTCACTTTCATGGATCCATTTTGTATGGGGCTGGACGTATTAGCAGTGCCCGTTATTTTGGTCTGCGGGCACAGAACTTGACCTCTGAGACATACAAAACCCATCGGAAGATTGGGTAAATACGGATTTGCGGTCTGTAAAGGCTATGTAGATTTGGACTCGGGTGGGTTATTATCTATCTATACCGACCCATGCTCAACAAACTCAGAAATAAAGACCGCGAATTATTAACAAGTATTTCGCAAAAAAAGTCGCGGCGGTCACCCATGGTTTCTTTTTAAATGAATTTTGAAATTAGCAGTTTTTGCTCCAAAAATGGAAATGCTTTTCCTTAAATGTCAAAGAGTCAACGTTTTTGCTTACGCTGGCTTGAGGTCAGGGTCAATTATAACACAGTGCAACAAATTTCAACTTTTTTAAAAACTACCATGCAACACTATGCGGAATCGATAGTGCCTACCCGAACTGAGTGAAACCATTTCAGCGTTTGGCTAGATTGGTAGCACTTTTTTTATGGAACCTCAAAGTTTTTGAAATTGGGTGTGATAACAAAAAAAAGGTGTCATCAGATTTGGGAATACAGCTCATTCAGTTTTAGTGATAGCTGCAAACAGTCTTCGGCAACTGTAGCTGACAGTCCGCAGAATAAATTTTTCTTACAAAGATTTTCAAAAAAATTATATTTTTCGGGAGTTTTTCTTAAAAAACTTTTTTGAAAAATCGATTTTTTGTACTTTTTCGAGTATAACTTTTAAAAAATCAAAATTTTTGGCATACATTCTTTGGGAAAAATGAAGCTTTTGAGATAACAAACATCTGTTCTGAACAAGGTTTTACAATCTGAACACTTCCACATCCTCTAAATCGGCCCCAAAAGTGTGTATATCCAATAAAAATCACTTTTTTGTTATCATTCTTCATTATGTTCTCAAGTTTTTTTTTACCAAAATAGCAGCTAATTAGTTTTTTTCAAGCTGTTAGAGCAAAACACTACGCGTTTTACTTGTTGTAGTCCATGAATAAAGAAAAAAATAATTTTTTGGACGGTATTTTGAAAATTCTCCAATTTATTATTATTTTATTATATTATTATGTTATTGGTTTTGCTGTTATTATAATTATGTTATTATTTTAACAAGCTAATACATTTTTTAACAAACTGAAATCATATTAGAGTTAATCTTTTTATTTTATTTAAATTTTTTTTTATTAAATTATTAATTATTATTATTATTTTATTTTAATTTATTTTATTTTAATATTAATTATGATCTCAGCTTGTTAAAAAATGTATTAGCTTGTTAAAATATTTTTTACAGTATTAAATTGGCAACATTTTTGCTGATAAATTGGAGAATTTAAAAAAAACCGTCCTAAAATTATTTTTTTCTATATTCTACAACAAGTAAAACACGTAGTGTTTTGCTCTAAAAGCTTAAAAAATTAATAAGCTGCTATTTTGGTAAAAAATAATATGTGAGTGTCGTTAGCACTCACGATTCTTTGATGTGAAACATGATGATAAGTTTAAGAGCTTATTTTCAAGTCACAAGTTCTCTCAATGATATATAAATCAGCAAGTTCGCTCTTTCGAAAGAAGACATATAACGGGGAGTTGATATACTAAAAACAGGATCACTTGCTGCAGAGTTCTTAAATTTTTTCAGGAAGTTTAATGCGCTGAACGAAAGATAAATGATGATGTTTCACCCCCAAAGATACCACCAGCTCCGACCCAGATCCCTTCCAGATCCCACCCAGATCTCGCCCATGTCTTGCCCAGATCCCTTCCAGACTCCATCCTGATCCCACCCAGATCCCGCACAGATCCCACCCAGATACCGCCCAAATCCCGCCCACATTCCACCCAGATACTACTCAGATCCCTTCCAGATCCCACCCAGATCCCTTCCAGAAACCACCCAGATACTACTCAGATCCCTTCCAGATCCCACCCAGATCTTACACCCATTCCCACCCAGTACTCTGCCAGATCTCGCCCAGCTCCTTCCCAGATCCTCATCTAGATCCCACACAGATTCCACCCATATCGCTCCCAGATCCCGCCCAGATAAGATTCCACCCAAATCTCTCCCACATACCACAAGATCGTACTAAGATCACACCCAGATCTTTTCCAGAACCCACCCAGTTGCCCCTCTTCAGCATCTTTCCAACCTCATCACTTCCCCCCTCTGCCAATCATCTTGTGTGTGTGTGTTTGCCGGGAAACTGCACAGATCAAAACAACACAAAATATGAACCGTCAGAGCCCTGTCTCACTCCAACTCATCAGCCAAGCATTGGTGCAAACAAAACACAACCGCGAAAGAGCAAGACAGGGCGAGGTTCCAACCTGAGCGCCATAGCAGCGCAGCTAGCAGCAAAGAGGCACCGAGCAAACCCTCATCCGTGACAGAGCTCTCACCTTGGTATACAAATCAGCAATGGCAGTTTGTCAGAAGAAGAAAACCATGTTGCAACTAAAACGGTTTGATGCTGCTCTCAGTGCCCTGTCTTTTCAGTACTTAGGCTAATGTCAGAGTGGGCGCGAGAAGCGATGCGATAATATTGGGCGAGAACGAGCGATAAACCATTGCAGACTTTTTTCAATGCAATCGCTCTAAAGGTGTCAGAGTGAGGGCGGAGCGATAAGCGAGTCCAAGCGATAAAGCGAGAGCGATGCGAGAAAGCGATTTACAACCCGCTTTCTCGCTTGAACTCGCTCAGATCGCACGTAATTTTTGTTGCATTTTCAGCTTCTTCTATTTGGAAAGCATGCATATTAATATTGTTATTAATTTTTGATAAGGGAATGAATACCAAAATTAGACCAACGTTTCTGGAATCTACTGCTAAACTAAAAATCTAAAAATCTACACTAAACAACTTTTCTGGATGTTTTCGTAAATCATTATAAAAAGAATTTTCCGATTTTTTTACCGAAGATACAGCATTTTGAATAGACAGCCTCGATAATAATAATAAAATTGTCTGTTGCTTAAAGGTATGCCCTGCCAAATCAGTACAGCAGGCTAGTAATATGTTTTGAATTTCAAGAATATTTTCAACAAAACCCATTGCAAACTTTGCAGCAGCAATAAAATTTTGTGAAAACGTACACAATTACTAAAAATAGTATATTTTCTAAGAAAAAAATCGTAGAATTGTTTAGGGTTGTTTATTTCAAAGTAAAGGAGTTGTACTTTCCGCAAATATCAAAAAAGTCTAAACAAAAGTATAAGTTACGCACAAACTGCATCTAGAAAGAGCAAAAAATAGGCATTTTTTGCCACTTTAATCTCAAATTAGTAAAAATTTCGACCTGCTGGACCATTTCGACCATTTCGAAAATCATCTACAATCACCCTCATCCCTTCTATATATTGGAAAAAGTCGAATTTTGTTGCCTTTTTTTATTAAACTCTCCTTTTTTCATTTCGATTTCGGGTGAGTGGGTGAACCGTGGAGACTTTATTTTGTTAACAAAATTACTTGATGCTCTTGTAGCAAAATATTCTTCGCTTGCCCTCACAATAATCACAAAAAATAAAGTTCGCGCTCTCTGAGTCTCTGACTACTGGCCTATTCTTGTATTATTAAATCATAGTAAATTCTGACAAAAATTAAAACTGACCAATGCAACTCGCTTCGCTCAAAGCTTTCACTATGTCATCTTCTCGCTTTGCTCATAGCAAGAAATATTATCGCTTCTCGCATCGCTTCGCTTCTCGCGCCCACTCTGACATTAGCCTTAGTAGCACTCACTCTCCCTCTCGCGTTTACAGCAAAAGTTGTGGAAGTAGGCTCTATATTGTTCTGTCGTCGTTGTTGTGGTTCTCTGTTTTGATTTTTTGGCTGACGCTACCGACCGTCTTGTGTGTGTGTGCCGAGCCACTGCACAAAGCAAACACAGCAACATAATATGGTTGGCGTTAGAGTCACGTGACGCTCAAATCAAATTTTACTCCTACTAAAATCGTCCGTACCGAAATTAAAGATGTTTCACATCAAAAACTTGAGAACATAATGAAGAATGATAACAAAAAAGTGATTTTTATTGGATATACACACTTTTGGGGCCGATTTAGAGGATGTGGAAGTGTTCAGATTGTAAAACCTTGTTCAGAACAGATGTTTGTTATCTCAAAAGCTTCATTTTTCCCAAAGAATGTATGCCAAAAATTTTGATTTTTTAAAAGTTATACTCGAAAAAGTACAAAAAATCGATTTTTCAAAAAAAGTTTTTTAAGAAAAACTCCCGAAAAATATAATTTTTTTGAAAATCTTTGTAAGAAAAATTTATTCTGCGGACTGTCAGCTACAACTTTGCCGAAGACTGTTTGCAGCTATCACTAAAACTGAATGATTAAAACCGAATCAAATAACGGTTTGAGTTACGGTTACTGTGTTGGCCGATCGATATTTTCCGGTTACGGTTATATTTCGGTTGTGGGATATCGGTTACGGTACTGGTTACGGTTATAAGTCTAATTTCGGGTTTCGGTTACGGTTACGGTTATTAGTATAAAAGTTCACTTTGACAAATTAAGCAGACAAAATTCATTATAAATTCTACTCCTTAAAACAAACCTCAACACTTACTTGTGTACTTTTGGTATTTTAAAAAGATTTGGAAATATTGCTTAATTATTTCTCACCGTTCCAATATGTTTACCTTACTAAGCCACCTTTTCTGTTTTAGAAACATATTTTTAATGAAAATGTCAGATTATTGTTTATTGGACAAACTTGGTATTGGACTGTTTTCCCCTGAGAATTCAATCAAATTATTGTTGTCCACCATTTGATTGTGCAGACTTGATAGCAATTTAATACAGTTAATTTTCTGCTCTGCAGATAAAGACATTTTATATCTCGGATCAATAAATATTGCACATAGGTAAGCATGATTCTCAAACAGACTAGCTTCTCTTAATTCTAACTCGTAAGACAAAAGATTGGTCAATGGTGAGTTGATGTTTTCGATTTCAAATATAAATTTAATCCAGATAGAATAAAAATCACCAAAGACTAGCTCTGCATTCTTGTTGATGCAACTTTGCCAAATGTGAGCCGAAGTCGTGCATTTTTGGATCGGCTAAACAGCATCCGGTGAAACATCACATATGCATGAGGAAAGATAAATAGGGTAAAAATTTTGGTCAGCTGCACTCAATCTTTCTCGTTCGCTCTCTTTTCTTTTTGCCCGTTAGCAACAGTGCGGCGCAATGTATGTATGTAAAATGTTCATTGTGCTAACATCGAGGCATATTATTCTGTTCTCTCCATTTGCCATAGCTACCAGGGGCCGAAGTCAATCATTTTTTTATGGAAACGCGAGCCGAACTTATGTTTGTGTGAATTGGCGAACACTGAATTGCATGCCAAACAACGGTATCCTCACTAACACAAGCACACTTTTATGTCCTCTACATTTACCCGGCACTGATTTACATTTATCGAAAATATTATTACATAGTAAAGGAAACCCGAAATTAACCCGTATATTTGATTCTGTTTCGGTACTGATAACCGGTTATGGTTATAAAGGTTATAGTCACAGCATTTTGTCATAGCAACTATATGTCTGGTCAGCTGTTTCGGAATCAACCAAGAATTCCTAGTCAACAGACTTCTTGCTACTGCACTCCAACCACTTGTAATGTCAGTATTTAAAATGTAGTAGTTGAATATGACCTCAAGCCTGCGTAAGCAAAAACTTTGACTAAAATCAAAACAGTTCGCTAAAACCCATATATAAAATGTCAAATAAATAATACAAAATTAATTTTTTGTTGGTAGGAATTTAACAGCATTATCATTTTCGGGTTCATAAAACGGACTAACAGCAACATAAAGAGTGATCTATATGGTCTAGTTGTCTTGTAAATCGTTTTTAGAATCGTGAATTACTTAATGACCGTGTTCAGCAGAACAACTTGCTCCATGATCAAGTATAAATATGCATTAATTTTCCTACTGAACTGGAGTGATGCTGCATCATAATGGCAAATTTCAGGTATCATGATACAGGAGCATGTATCAAAGAAATAGTATGCTACTTTAAAGTGATACTGCTCCCTCCAACAGCAAAAACTACTAGATGCAAAAGTTTTTTCTGATACCTGCTCAGGGATCAATTATTCTCCTGAACAAGGTTCTCATAACTTGAGAACCGCTCCGATCTTTATCATTTCTTCGGCAATTCGATACATTTTGCGAATTACTAACTATCTTTAGAAGGTACGAAATGTAGGAGATATAAGGTTTTTTCCAAATTGCGGGGGCGGGAGGGGGCGTGGCAAAAATTGAAAATAAGATAGACGATTCGTACCTTCTAGAGATAGTTAGTAATTGGCAAATTGCCAAAGAAATAATTAGGATCGGATGAACGGTTCTCAAGTTATCAGCAAAAATGTGAAAAATAGCCGAGTTAAAAAAGTGTTGCATACTTTTCAGATGTTCACCCTAAGAACGCAGGAACACTGTTAAACATGTTTTTTCATGAGTATAATTTGACAAACTTTTAGGAAATTTTGATAAATATTTGGCTAAATAGCCATGATTGCAGATTTTGCAGGACTTAAATCATTAACTATGGTTCTATTCACTAATAATTTGATCAAATATGGCCGAAAAATTCGCCAATTTGGATAATTTAACCAAATTTTCATAAAAATTTGTCAAATTATTTGCCTGTGTGAACTTAGCTTAACGAGTATATCGAAGTCGGCTCTAACTGACTTCGTTATACCCGTTACTGATGAAAAACATGTTTAACAGTGTTCCAGCGTTCCTTAAGTTCGAGACACTCGAAATTTTTGCGCCGCGGAAATTGTTTGATAATTTCACGAGCCGCTCAGACAATGTAGTGTGACCAGGCAACAGCAAAAAATTCAGCTGTTGCTTATTTAAGAAATTGGCGGGCTAATTCAAATAAAATTAAAGAGTTAAGATTATTGATAAAGGAAGTCACTGGGAGAAATTCAAAGGTCATAGACAATGCCATGGTCAATTTCATGGATGCATCTTTTGTGTGGCTGAAGGTATAAGCAGTGTCCCTTGTTATTGTCTTGGCCTGCTTGAGCAGAACTTGTCCCATACATACATACTGCTATAGCGACAACCCAAAACGCATCGAACGATTAGAATTAGCACATTAAGCCACAGCCAGCTCCATGCATATTAGTTAAATACCTAAAGGTAGCCACAGGAGCGGCTAGAGCAACGGAAACTATCACAGTAAGCCGGAAAAACAAACTGCTACAATGGGCTATGGAGACTGCTAAGGTTCAGTGCTGCTTGGCCGTGGGCTGTGGAGGCTACGGAGGTTTGGACTCGTTTGGTGTGCACACATTGGGCGAATGGCATACCAACCACATCAAAGATTCTCAGCCACAAGTGATGCAGCGGCCGGAGCTGCCCGTATCAAAACGCTTTTTATTGGCCAGATTCCATAAAAATTGTATCGACACTTTGATCAGCTCCACACGTTGGTCCACCTCGGAGCTCTCCAAATAAAGGTACCTTTGTTTTTTTTTAGTCTTCTTTGCTTTAACCTTTTTTCAATGCGTGCTCAATTTTAGTAGGTACCTCTGACAATTATCAAACAAGTTTCATAATTTCATGACCCCCATCGACAATTTATCAGCTGTTTTCAAGAAAACGAGTTGGCAGGTCCATTTTAATTATCAAAGCGAATTTCGAGTGTCTCGGTACTCGCTCAGGAAATGCGCTCTGACAATTTTCGCGAGCGGATTTCCTGAGCTATGTAATTAGATGGGCTCCGCAAAAATTTTGAGTGTCTCGATACCTAGCTTTAGGGTGAAAATCCGAAAAGTATGCACAATTTTTTTAACTCGGCTATTTATTATCCGATCTTGCTGTAAATTTCAGGAATTATAGTTATTGCTAATATAAATTTAGGTTATTTTGAACCAGATTGACGGACAGACGGACAAGTCTATATCGACCCGGCTGTTGATGCTGATCAAGAATATATATACTTTATATGGTCGGAAATGATTCGTTTTGCCTGTTACATACATTTGCACGACTTTAGTAATTTCTTTTTACTCTACGAGTAGCGGGTATAATAAGCTTATCAATATTATCGCTTAATAGCCGAGTTCGCTTTTCTTCTATAATATGCAAATAAAGATATACTTTCCAACATTCTTATATATTATTTATAAGATTTTGGATTCTTGTGCCATGAGGAGAGTTCAGCTCTATATAATGGTTTTGAACAATACTGTTAATCGCAAGATTGCTACACATTTCTTTTACCTTAAGCAAAATATGGTTCTGCTTCTCATAAAAAAGAAAAGAAGTTTATTTTTATGCTGGACTTAAAAAAAAGGCAATGTAAAGCAATGATTGTGGTACTAACCGAATCTTAATTTTTGAGTCACTTTTTTAATTATTAATGAGGTGGAAAGCAAAATTGAATTAATGAAAATTCCAAAAACATTTGCTACAGGTGAAATAAATTTTTTAAAAATTCGTAAGTACTGCTATTCACCATGTTCGACTTTGGTTAACTCACGAAACACACGGATCACAGATGATCACGCACGAAACTCTGTCTTTGCTCATGATCGCGTAGTGATCCACGTTCAAATTCACGTCACGGGTACACCTCTAGTCTAAATATGGAAACACTCTTCACATCCATTAGTTTTCCGATGTTTTTATGCTCGCATTTTTGAAAAAAAAAACGTAATTTCTCCCACAGTTTTGTAGACAGATGTTACGTACCTTCTAGATATAGTCATAAGCAGGGAATCAAACCGAAACCGGAACCGGAACCGTATACCGAAAAGAACCGATTGAAACTCAGAACCGGAACCCGAACCGGAACCGATACTTTTAATTTTTTGTATACCGGTAACCGAGAACCGATATTCTTGGAACCGAAAAGACCGAAAAGAACCTAAACGTTGTACTGGTACGGTTTCGGTTCTGAGTGCAACCACTAGACTGCGAAACGAGCACGAGTCACGAGACCAGTCCCTTTGAAAATAATGCATTCCTATGTGGTATTTTTTTAGACCCTCGTTTTTATGTCAGGGTAACCTCTGAACAGTAAAGTACATGTGTAACTGCTTCGACTGATATGTATATTTTCAAGAATTTTATCCACTTCTATTCAATTTAAACTAATTGAGGAAAGTAGCTCTGATCCAACTAATTTTTCTAAAAGTGAAGAATAAGTCGATTTATATATGAATTTGGTATGAAAATGGTTGCTTTCACGAAAGCAAATCAAAAGCAAATCAACTTTCAGGAATACCACTAATGTTCTTAAATAGTGGTCAAAAAATTCGACAAAGTTTCCGGAATTGTATGGACTAGTTTAAAGTAAATTGATAATTTATGTACACATACATGTGTACTGCTGATTACCCACTTTGATTGGACTTAAGTTTTAAAATTTCTGTTAGTTTTACCGGTCCATACCGGAACAGTAGTAGAACCAAAACAGAACCTTTTACCGAAACGTTAGTTTCGGTACGTACCGGAACCGGAACCGAAATTCGTTTCGGTTTGATTCCCTGGTCATAAGTAAAAAAAAGTCCAAACCCCCCCCCTCCCCCTAACCAACAACCAAACACCGCATTACGTTCAGCAAAGAGAGAGAGAGAGAAAGAGAAACTTAGATATGAGCTCAGCAGCAGCGCTGCATTCAGCTTTTACTCCCGGTACAGAGTAGGGCTTAACAGACTTTCTCACTTGTTTTTTGAACGGATTGTAGATAGTTACTTTAAAACTGTTATTTTAAATCGCTCGAAATTTTTAAGAATTCTACTTTTAAAACTTAAGCATCATTGACAAAATGAGTTGAACAATTTTATGTAAAGGGCGGTATTCACGGCTCGCGAAATGGCCGCGAAATGAAAAACTCCATGTAAAAAAAACTGCTGCGTGATTTGTTCTTGTGGCCGCTTCATATTCGGTTTTTACTCATGTAGAAAAAGCTTACGTTTGCCACTAAGTTATGTTAAAACGAGAGCGTAAGTTAAAGTCGGCACTAACCGACTTCGATATACCCGTTACTCATGAAAAAACATGTTTAACAGTGTTCCTGCATTCCTTGACCATCCAAAAAGTATGCAACATTTTTTTTTTTGGTGGGAGTGGGAGTGGCGGGGGGCTTGGTTCAGTTTTTTGACTTGAGAACCGTTCATCCGATCTTTATCATTTCTTCGGCAAATTGATTCATTTTGCTAATTACTAACTATCTCTAGAAGGTACGAATCATCTATCTACAAAACTGTAGGAGATATGACGTTTTTTTCAAATTGCGGGGGCGGGAGGGGGCGTGGCACAAATTTGAAATAAACTTGATCTGCGTGCAGATAAAAGAAGCATTTGTCCCATACATGTCAAACCTCTATCTCTAACCATCTCTGAGATCTAGGTGTTCATACAGACAGACGGACAGACGGACGGACGGACAGACGGACATGGCTAAATCGACTCGGCTGTTGATGCTGATCAAGAATATATATACTTTATAGGGTCGGAAATGATTCCTTCTGCCTGTTACATACATTTGCACGACTTTAGTATACCCTTTTTACTCTACGAGTAACGGGTATAAAAATAACGTAGCTTTAAGTGCTGTTAACGCCTCTTTTTTGTGGCGATGCAACGAAAATAGATTTAGATTCTTATTTGTGCGGACGAGAAGAACAAAAACAACAACTTCAAATTAAAAATGAGCAGAGCTAAAAAGATTCGGGCAGAAAAGTCGCCAAATGACATTTTCTAGAGCATTTCATAGAAGAGTCACACAGAAAATGTCGGATGAGGTAATTACCGACGATTTATTGGAGGTTACTGATGCTCATAATGAAGATTGTAAAAATGCACAATAATAAGAACAATTAAGATGTTATTTTAAGGTTTCTTTGAAACGATTATCGATAGAAAAAAGTGTGCTTTCGTGATAATAGCAGCGGCTTAGCAGACTGCTAGAAAACAAAAATAGCGTTTTACAAGTCGCTTATCATCTCATACCTGCTTAATAGCTCAGAAACATGGACATTAACAGCAGCGGATTAGACGGCCATAAAACATACGCGCTGGATAGAACATGCTATCAGTATGGATGAACAAGCTCCAGTAAAACATGTGTATAAAAGAGAAAGAAGAAGAAGACGTTTAAAGAGTACCGTCATTCTTTTAATACTATCTGCAAATAAATATTAACTAAGCATTCCATGACTGTTGGTTTTTACATTTCTATTAATATTTTGTTAAGTCAATGCCATTTTAAGTTGCCTTTTAAAACTCCTAAATGTAAAAATTAAACTAAATGGTTTAGTTTGACAAAATGGCTATAAATCAAGTAAAGGCCAAATTCGACACCATTGGCAATACTTATATCGCGAGTTTGATTTTTCTCAGTTGCATTGATATGGCCACTATCCTAGAATCTTCATAAAATCAGTAATTAATGTTTAGTGTGGCCTACAAAATTCTAGAACGGTTAAGAGTCGGAAATTTAGTTTTTCTCGAATATCTTGGAAACGGAAACTAAGATATGGCTTTGACATACCAACTCGAAATCAGCATGAGTAGGCCCGCATGAACTAGTTAAAGATGCTCGGGATACTTACAAAAGGTCTAAATTTGTAGAACTGTGTAATTAGACTACTTTTAAAGATTATAATTAGACAGCGGATTTTGCTAGTTTGCATATTTTGAACATTCACATTCTTATTTATTAAGTCCGCTAAAAACTTTTTTGCAAAAACCTATTTTATATGAAATTACATATTTCAGATCAATTGTTATCCTACTAGGCTTGGGTTATTAAAAGGTCAACAACAGAAAATGAGTGATCGAAATCATGTTTGATTTAAAAATGGCTAAAAGATTTGCCGCCCGGCGTGCGTTGCTGCACACCCTTAAGAATTTTATACACAAAACGAAGCTTATAAAATTTTCTTTTCGAAACTCTAACGACCCGTATCCGCCCAGTAAATGTATACACAATACTTTCGGATTATAGGTAGCTCTCGGAATGTATTTAGTTAGTTCTCGCTCGAAGTCTACGATTCAACTCAAATCTAATTCATACACAATCGACAGCCTTGTCGATTGGTAGGACATCCAAGGCACAGACTCCTACATCCCTCCCTTATTGTTAGGGCGAGAATCTTAACCTTGCCATGCATCCTCATTTCTTCTTTCCGTTTGCTACTTTCTGGGACCAGTCTATAGCTCAACATTTTTTGCATGGATTGGGGAAACCCAGATAAAACCCAACCAAGCTATATTTATTACTGCTCTTACTTGTCCCGGTCCCCTGTTCCAGAGACTGGGGTCCTTTGCCGGTATCTTTTTTAAATGGCTCACGTTTCGCATTACCGTACGTTGCCCATCAGACAACTTCACTATGCTCCCGTTCCTCTCCGTGACCTCATATTCCTTTGCGTCAAAGTTCGGAGTAAGTTTGTGTGGGAACACCATGTTTTTAATAAGCACTCTGTCCCCCACCTCTACGGTACTTTCCTTTGCCCCTCTTCTTTTGTCCGCAATCAGCTTCCCTTTTTGTTTGTTGATCAAATCTCGATCTCTTTCTGCTGAGTCCGAGTATTCTCCCACCACATCCTGAATTCCGGGGATCTTATCCCGAATCACCCGGTTGAACATTAGTTCTGTTGGCGGGCTACCGGTAGTGCTGTGTGGTGTCACGTTGTACATCAATACAAATTCTTGAAGTGCTTCCTTATAATTTCTCTTCTTGGAGTGTTCGATTTTCAACCGCTTTACCAGAGTGCGATTCATCCGTTCCACTTCCCCGTTCGCTTGTGGCCAGTACGGTGGTGTTTTTAGTTGTTGTATGCCATTGACTTTGCAGAAATCTTCAAATTCCTTACTAATGAACTGTCTCCCGTTATCAGTTCTTAGCTGTTTTGGAAACCCATGCCTACTGAATATGTCTTTCATTTTATCGATAATCGACGAGGACGTGATTGAACGTATCAATCTAGATTCCATATACCTTGAATAATAGTCGATCAGCACTAGAATGTATTTGCCGTTCGGCAATGGTCCGAGCAAATCTGTCGCAACGCATATCCACGGGCCTGTTGGGAATCCAGTCCTGTCCATCGGTACTGGATTCTCTGCTTGTGCTACGATTATACAGTCCATGCATTCCCTTACTTCCTTCTCTGCTTCACGGTCTATCAGTGGCCACCACACCTTCGTCCTTAGTCTCCGTTTCATCGCTGTTCCCCCTGGATGTCCTTCGTGAGCTAATTCCAAAACTCTTGGGCTTAGAGTCCTGGGCACGACAATCCGCGTGCCGCGTAGCAATATATTACCCACCGTTGACAGTTCAAACCGGAATGGATATAGCTTATTTGATGTCGCTGACTCCCAGTTATCTTCGGCTAGACAAGTCATCGCGTCCATTATCTCTTCGTCTCGTGTGGTCTCCTCAGCTACCTCCGTTATTGAGAGTGACACTGGAATAGCGCCTGCCACAACATGCAGAACTCCGTGTTCGCCCCTTTCATCAAAAGTACCTGACCCAGACAGTTGACAAAGTCTTGACAGCGAGTCCGCTATATTCTCCTTTCCTCTTTTGTAAACAACTTTAAAACTATAAGCCTGCAAGCGTAATAACCACCTTTCTATTCTAGCCGGTGGCTTTGATGTCCGCTTGAATATCGCTTCCAAAGGTTTGTGGTCTGTAACCAGTTCGAATTCAAGTCCCGCCAAATAAAAATGGAACTTTTCGACGGCCCATACCAAGGCTAGACTCTCTTTCTCGGTCTGGGAATACCGCTTTTCCACCTCTGACAGGCTTTTGCTCGCGAATGAGATTATATTTGGATCGCCCGACTCCGAATATTGCACCAGGACTTCCCCCAGAGCCACCGGACTGGCGTCGGCAATTAAAGATGTCCTCGCCTCTGGCTTGAAATACGACAGCCTCGTTATATCCGCCAGCTGTGACTTAAGTCCTTCAAATGCCTTGCTCTCTTCTGCCCCCCAAGTAAACTTATTTTCCTTTCTAAGTAGCTTCCTTAACGGCTCTGTGCGATCAGCTAAATCGGGTATGAACTTGCCCACATACGTCACCAGGCCTAAGAAACTCCTTATCTCTTCCTTAGTTTTCGGGTCACGAAATGAAGTAATTGTTTTAATCTTTTCTGGGTCTACTTGTATCCCTTTATCCGACAGAATGTGTCCTAGAAATTTTAGTTCTCTCACCTTAAACATGCACTTTCTTTCATTTAATTGCACGTCATTCTCCTTTAGACGATCGCATACCCTTTTTACAGCTTCCTCATGCTCCCCTATCGTCTTTCCAAAAATGATGACATCATCCAGATAATTCATTGTGTTTCCACAACCAGCTAGCAATTCCTCCAGCCTCCGTTGGAATATTTCCGGTGCCGAGCAGACTCCAAACATTAGTCGTTTATATCTAAATACACCTTTTGCAGTTATAAATGTTGTTATCTCCCGACTCGACTCATGTAGCTCCAGTTGGTGGTATGCGTCCTTTAGGTCCAAACGTGAGAAAAATTTTGCTCCCCTTAACTTTGGCATAAATGTTTCCAGCGTTGGCAATGGATAATTTTCTCGAAGTATGGCCTTATTCGCGCGCCGCATGTCGATGCACAATCGAATATCCCCACCTTCCTTAAATGCCACTACCATTGGTGAAATCCACGGACTGTGTCCAATTACTGGCTCAATAATGTCCTGGCTGAGAAGTTGATTAATTCGCTCTTGTACCTTCTTTTCAAGCGCAATCGGAATACGTCTTATTGGTTGTTGAACGGGCTTTACACCTGGGTCAATTGTTAGCTCTACTGGCGCTCCTTTCCACTTTGATAATGGTTTTACAATGTCCACCGCATTTATCTCTAAGCCAATCCTCAAAACTCTTAGTTTTAAAGCCGACTTGCGCCCCAGTAATGATTGTCTGCCGTTTCTTATTACAAAGAACGTCGACAGCTGTTCCGATCCTTGGCCAATCGCAATTGGTGCCTCAAAAACATTGATCACCTTGTCTCGGAAGCGTATGCCCTAAATTGCTTACGTGTTTCTTCGCGTACGTTGAATATTGTGGCGTTTTTCCGTTTTAGTTCCTCCCAGTCTGACTCGCTTACTAAGTTGAATTTCGAACCTGAATCGATCAAGAAATTAATACTGTTTCCTCCGACCTTGCATTCAATTAATTCTGCTGCTTCCTCATCGCTATCGACTTGAAAACAATCATGTTCTGAGTACTGTTCATCACTTTCCGGTTCCTCTGCGTCTAGCCATCGCACCATTGTCCCGCCTTGGAGATTTTTGAAATGGACGTCTTATCGGTCTCTTACACTTCCGGCTATAATGTCCCGTCTGCGAGCACCTGTAACACTTACTCTCCCGAGCGGGGCATCGTGGGCTCTTTCCGGTATGCATGTTGCTACCACATCTCTGGCATTCTCTTCCGTCTTCCTCATAATCAGCCTCCCCAGACCTTATCCTGTTTACGGAGTCTATTTTGGGAACAGGAACCATAGCCTCTGATTGTTCAGTCACCTGCTCCTCCACTCGGCATGCCTTCAGAACTTCATCCAGGGTATACTCCTTCTCCAATAATTTTTTTTTAACTGTATAGGGGCCCACGCATCAATTATTTTGTCTTTAATATAAATTTCCTCTGTCTCAGTTTTGCTTGAGCCAAAATTGCACTTATTAGCCTGTTGCCTCAGACGAAGCATAAATTGGGTAACATTCTCGCCACTGGACGGCAAGAGACCTCTAAAACAATGCCTTTCAAAAGTTGAATTTTGAGTCGGCGAAAAGAATTCATTAAGTGTTTCCACCAACACCTTAAAAACGTCATTCCCCAATTCTGCATCGTATTCCTGCAGTGCTCCTGGTAAGGAATATGCCACCTCTTGCAACTGTGAACCACCCAGATGCAACATCAAATTCTTCTTCTTGATTACCGACGTAATCTCCTCTGCCTCAATATAGATCATGAATGACCTCAACCATTTCTCCCACTCTCCACGCAGCATGGACTTCTCCATCGCCTCGCACTGGAAAGGCTTAATCACACCCGCCATGACTCTTACCTGTAAATATTAATGATTAGTATGTGTATTGCAAATTTTTCGTCCGACCGCAATGTTATTGCAATGGCCATCGGGACGATTTAACCCACACTCTACCGAACCCAAACGGGGCACGGTTTTAAAACATGCGAGTCACCTCACAATCTCGAAGTGAAACGGAGGATTTTTCTTCTGTCCGACCGCAATGTTATTGCAATGGCCATCGGGACGTTTTTCTTCGGCAAATAGTGAACTACTTTTCACTCGCATGCCACTCATTCCTCTCGGCAAATAGTGATCTACTTATCACTCGCATGCCACCTAGGCTGTTTATTACTTCGGTAGGAACGCTCCTTCGACGGGGAATCCAACCCCGGTCTCTCTCCTGCCCAGAAACTTAACCTTCTCTCCAACCGAACACCGGTCCCCGCAGCTGCTGTTCCACGTATACTGTTAAACGACAGTTCTCGTAGGCGCGATTTAACCAAACTCTCGCGATGACCGAAAGACCAAATAAAATCCAAAATTAATACAGAATTTTGTTTTTTTTTTTAAATCCTCGTCGCCAGTGTAACGACCCGTATCCGCCCAGTAAATGTATACACAATACTTTCGGATTATAGGTAGCTCTCGGAATGTATTTAGTTAGTTCTCGCTCGAAGTCTACGATTCAACTCAAATCTAATTCATACACAATCGACAGCCTTGTCGATTGGTATGACATC